>CM051459.1:29968126-30605805 GCA_028095005.1 Rhynchospora pubera
CACTTGCCCTGATAACCTCCCCACGAGTAGCTGACTTTGTCAAGCACAACATCGTCTACCGCTATGGCATACCTCATACCATCATATCTGACAACGGTCGACAGTTCACGGGCGCACCATTTCAAGACATGTGCGAGGGGTTCGGAATACTCTCTCTCTTCTCTTCAGTCAGTCACCCTCAAACCAATGGATTAGCTGAAGTTTCCAATCGAACCATATTGGAGCGACTCAAGAAAAAGGTTGAAGGCAGCAAAGGAGCATGGCCCGACTTCCTTGATGAGATCCTATGGTCCTACAACACCACCCCAAGAACTGCAACTGGACGATCCCCCTTCGCCATGGTGTATGGAATGGAGGCTGTCACTCCTATGGAAATCGTGCAGCCCACACTACGCACCATCGCTTATGAATGGACCAAAAACAATGAGAAAAAGTTGGTAGAACTGGAAGCGATTTATGAGCTCCGCGAGGAAGCGCGCGCAAGGATGGCCGAATATCAACGGAAGATGCGCAAAAACTTTGACAAAAAGGTCGCCCCAAAACACTTCCAACCTGGTGATTGGGTATTGAGGAGCGTGGAAGCAACTGGGAAACACATCGGAAAGCTCGATCCCGCTTGGGATGACCCTTTCATTGTGACTCGGTCCATAGAAGGACGAGCGTACAGATTGCAAGATCTAACAGGACGCGACCTTCCCAATGCCTGGAATGCTGTTCATCTGCGTAAATTTTATAAGTGATCAGCAACCCTCCCGCCTAAGCAACTAACTTCGATGGAGCAATACCGTAGCATAGGTCTCCAGGGACGAAGTGAAGCAACCTTAGGATTAAATTAGTTAAAAACTTGTACCTTTTTGCACGTTGTTTAACTTTTTTCAAGCAATGTAACACAGTGAAGGACTTTGTATCGAATTTGCCTATCAAAGTGTACTTCGCAAGTTCAATAAAATGATTTCTCTCCAGATTGCAAATTCATTTACTTTGGAATTCATTGTTACAAATTTTTCATGAATTACTTACAACACTATGGCAAGACATTAGCCGCAAAACCATGCGCAGTCTGCCATAAAACAGACCTTAGCCGCACAGCCATGCGCAGTCTGCCGTCACAACAGACCTTAGCCGCACAGCCATGCGCAGTCTGCCGTCACAACAGACATTAGCCGCAAAACCATGCGCAGTCTGCCATAAAACAGACCTTAGCCGCATAGCCATGCGCAGTCTGTCGTCACAACAGACATTAGCCGCAAAACCATGCGCAGTCTGCCATAAAACAGACCTTAGCCGCATAGCCATGCGCAGTCTGCCGTCACAATAGACATTAGCCGCAAAACCATGCGCAGTCTGCCATAAAACAGACCTTAGCCGCATAGCCATGCGCAGTCTGCCGTCACAACAGACATTAGCCGCAAAACCATGCGCAGTCTGCCGTAAAACAGACCTTAGCCACATAGCCATGCGCAGTCTGCCGTCACAACAGACATTAGCCGCAACGCTATCCGCCACCAGTAACTCTGCCCGACATTAATCCTACGACTTGAGTAGTCAGTTATACGTACGAATTTATCCAAATTTAGCAAATCCATTTCATCAAAGAAGCAAATATTTGTTTCCCGACATATGTGGCGAAATTTAAGGATACAACCCAACTACTTCGGACCACAATTCATATCCAGCATTTAATACGGTAGTCTCGCATTTATTTCAACCTGACAAGAGAGGGCCCACCATTGTCGGTGGCGGGACGCCTATAAATAGGGGGGTTACCCCACAGACATTTTCATCCCAAGAACCCCCATTCTTCTTTCCTCCTCCCAAGATCCTAAACGCCTTTTTTCCTTAAAAAAAAAACAACAACAAACACAAACAAAAGCTTGAGTCAAGATGGCAAAAAAAAAAAAAAAAAAAAGGAGAGAGGGAAAAGGACAGAAGGTATAGTAGAGCAGCTGATAAGCCTAGGAAGGTATAGTAGAACAGCTGAGGTAAAATCCCTCCAGTTGTATGATAAACCTTCCCTATCGGCGGGTAGCCTTGCTTGACCGTGTGCGCAAGCAAGACATCCGTCGAGTGGGTTTGGGCGGCAGAGCCAAGAGTCAATGAAAATAACAAAACTCAGCCGTTTCAAGCCCACATAAACGAAGACGACGTCGGTGACAGAGCTTTGCTGCAAGCTTGGCCCCCAATTCAGGCGACCTTACCATATCTAAATTAGGGGTCGCCCTCGAATAGCCGATCGCCAACCGTCAACGACAGATGGGGCATGCTCGGCGCGAGAGAGAGGGCAAGCTTATATCATGGGTCAACTCCTTTGGAGAGGAAGGAGGAAGATCGCCGCAGACACCTCGTCGAAGGAGGTATCAACCTCGACGCCAATACATGGCGCGGCGATGCACACTTTCTACATAACCAAAGGAGCCCAATCCAACGCAGCGTCGTCTTCAAGCGTGATGGTAGAAGAGAGTAGCTCTCCAGTCGATCTCCCTCACGGTGGAATGGGAGTCATAAAGACAAAAGAAAGACAACATCCCTTATATGCAATGACTCCCCGCCCTCTCTTTAGCTAGGAAAGAAAGTCAACATCCCTTAGCCTCGTTGGACATGTATCACCAAAGATATGATATGATGTACTTTTATGAAAAATAATGAGTTCAAGCCTGTTCATACATCATCTTCTTTTAAATTACTACCTGCATGTGCTTCATTTCCCTTTATTTATGCTTCGTCTATGCTATGTTATGTTTTCGTCGCACTCAGCGCCCTAACATCGTCGATTCTATTACTTTTATCAAACACGCTTTGCTTCAATACGCTAGTGCGCAAGTTTGCTATATATTTTTTGTCGCATTCTTACTTGCGTTTCGCTTACGAACTATACCTTGTCTTGCGCATTAACTTCGTCGCTCCCCTTGTTTCTACTATATGATATTTATCGTCAAAATCTTGATCTACTTGTGCAACATCAAGTTGCAATGACAACAAACGACAACAAAGCAATTACATAATCCAAGACACAGCAACAAAGCAATTATATAATCAAGTCGCATGAGATAAGTCTTTTAAAGAAAGTACTATAATCCAAAAGGTTTACGTTTACATAATAGCATACAACAAATGACAAAACATGGAACAGTATCTCATGGCTCTCCATCTACATCACCGCCTAAAGAGCCACCAGGGAGACTAAAATCACTCAGTTGGAGATCTGGATGAAGCAAGTTATACTCTCTTGTTTCGTTCATCATTTGGTCAAACTGTTCGGAAATATTAAGTGACCCTGCCCCCTCGGCATGACGCGGGGAAAGGCGAGCAAGATCTTCAGCTAGCTCGGCAACGGGTCCAGCCTCCCCAAAGGTGTTTACCCCCGCAGACCTCTCCTCGTCAGATCCTCCCCCGTCTTCGTCTTCGACTTCAATCTCCTCCCTAGAAGGACGAGTTATGTCTGAGGGCCAAGCAGCGCCAGAGCTTGACCAGGGGTAGCGAGGAGTCAAGAGAGGTTTTGTCACTTCCATACCTAACTCTACCACTCGGTCACCTTCCTCATCTTGGCAAATAAGATCGCCACTTTCCTCATCCCAGCGACACTGCGATAAAGCGACGTCAGGCTCTGGCGCAGGGTCCATAATCCCAAACTTCTCCCGGGTGAACGGATAGTATTGGCGCAGCTGATCACACTTCAGCTTCAGCATGTAGTGAAGACCCCCGCAAACGAGGCGGGTAGCTGCAGCTTGGGCGCCTGTGGATTGAAGGAAGGCCTGAAGAAAATCATGGGAAGAGCGGACTTCTCCCTTATCAGTACAAATCTCTTTGCCTTTGGAAGTGGCAGGAAGAGACTTCAATCTCTCTATCTCGGCTTGCAGCTCAACAAGACGAACAGAAGATTCCTGCAACAGAGAGGTGGTCTGGATAACCTCAGAATGTAGCTGGGCCTTTTCAGACGCTAGCCGATCCTTTTCAGATGCTAGCTGGTCCTTTTCGGCCTTCACCCGAAATACCTCTTCACCAAGACCTGCCAATTCTTGGTCCTTCTTCTGAAGCTCGCTCAGCAGTTCCTCAGTTTTCCGTCCCAAAGCCTCGTTGGTTAACTTCAACTTCGCCAACTCAACTATTCGCTCTTTCTCTTGGCGCGCTACCTTCTCGCATGTTTTCTTCCAATCAGATATGGCCCCATCTCGTTGGAGAATAAGTTCCTTGGCTTTCTCCAGTTGTTGGTCGCGTTGGTCCAGCGATATTTGCGCTGCAGACAGCTGATTCTGAAGGTCAACATTGACGCGGGAGGCGCGGCTCAGCGTATCGGACATCAAATCTTTGTCCGCTTCAGCAGCCTGCGCACGAACCAACAAAGTATCCTGGGCGGCGGCAAATTTTTCAAACAACGCAGTCATCTCAGCCTTGTCTTCATCAGAAGCGTGATTCGCAAACGAGAATTGCGACAGATCCACCTTGAAGCCCCAATCCGATTCTTGCTCTCCACGAAGCACGCGAAGCTCTTTGTCGATTTTGGCATTCCTTTCCGCCAAAGAAGATAATGACTTCATCCAAACACTTCCAAAATTGCGAGAGTGACCATGGACGCTCGCCTGGAGACATCCCAACTCCATCAGTAAAGAATGCATCCGCATGAACTTGTCCTCCATTGATAAGCCAGTAAGCGAATTACTAATTTGTGGACATAGGTCCAAAGACACGCGATGCAGGGAGGCAGCAAGACGAGACACCTATGCAATTAAATAGCTTCGTCATTTTTATAAAAAAAAAACAGTGAGGATGAACAAGCTAAACAAGAGTGAAACCTGAATCTTGGAAGGATCCACGTTTATACCAGGGAGGCGCAGAGAAACTTTCTCATCTTCGTGAATCTTCCTGACGCGAGCTGTGCGCCAGGAATCATCCGGAGTAGTTAGGTGACGCTGGGAAGAGGAGGAAGGGTGAGCCGGCGCAGATTTTTCACCAATAGATGTTTTTTCGAATGTCTGCCCTGGTGCGGCAGGCACCGCTAATTCACCACCAACAGACGATCCGGGGAAGTCTGGGGGAGTCGGCGAAGAATGTTTCGATGAACCTTCGACACGTTTTCTCTTTTTAGTTTCCTTTGCCACCGGCCCTCCCTCGGCCAACACCCTTTCCGCTGGGGCTTTCTCAAATGTCTGCGCGGTTTTGGGATGTTGAGAGGTGCGAGAAGAAGCAGGCTTAGAACCCTTAGAGCCGCCCCCCTTAGCAATTCTAAACATCGCAGAAGTCTTGGGGGCGGAAGCAGACGCCTTCTTGGCAGGAGGAGCTTTTGTAACAGGAAGAGCTTTAGCGGTGGGAGACTCGATCGGTGGTGGCGACCCTTCCCCTTCCTCTTTAGGAGGAGGGGAATAGTTAAGCTGCTGCAGGGGTAGCTCCTCGTCTGCGCCATCATCAGGCTCGATGCATTCAGCGAAGGTGCGATAATCTGCTACAGGGTTCCCCCCATCCCAACACAATTGGTAGCCCGCCTGGGAGGTTCTAGCCAAATGGGCTATTATGGCATATTCATCCTCGGTAGGCTCTGGGAATTCTACCTTGGTGAATCCAGTGTAAGTCATGTTCCAATCCAAACAGATGCCCATCCCGTCCATCAAGGTCCCTCGACAGAAGGCGAAGTTCTCCTCCCAGTTGCCTATTTTCTGGGTTTATTGGTGAACAAACGGTACACAGTTCTGATGGTGCAGAATTCGTTATGACAACAAAACTTGAAGTAATATCCAAACAGCCCCACCGTAGGGGTAACCTTAGCCTTAAAACCTAAGTTTGTAAAGTTCACCGTAAGCAGACGCTCAAAGGAAGTGATGCAGCACCAAGCGACGGGAAGAAGTTGGCCTGGAGGAATTTTCACCATATTGAGAAGTGTGCATTGAAATGGTGATAAGGGTAGGCGTATCCCCCACCATGCAGACTTGGCGAAGAACACCCTTCCCTTCGAAGTTTCAAAAGGGCGATCCAATTTACCCGCTCCTTCCACATACAACTCGCTCTCCTCTGGATCATCAAAAATCAAACTCCTTTTGAACTTGGCTATTTTGGAATCGATCCAGGGATTAGATTCGAAACCTCTGGACATTGGGAATTTATCCCTAATTTTCTTAGAGTCTGAACTCCTGAAAACCTTCTTAGGCATGGCGGAACTAAGCAACAAAGAAGATTTAAACAAAACGATAGTAAGAAAAGGCGAGTAGGTTACGACAAGAACAAAAGTAATAGAAAGAAAAGCAAGAACGAGAAAAGGTTAGTACCAATACTCAGTAGTCGCCGTCAGGCAAGGACAGAAGAAGAAGGAGAGAAGAGAAACAGTGATAAGGGGTTCACCAGAGTGAAGGAACGAAGAAAACACCTGCAAGGGCACAGTGAATGTACTGGGAATGGAGAGAGAGGCAAATGATGATTTTGGATCTATATAAAAGACACGTCTCTTCGGTTTTCCCACCTAGAAGAGAGCTTTATCCCTTTTTCAAATTCCAATGAGAAGACAAATCGTCGCGACACGATCCCCCAAAAGATGCAATGATGGGAAGATCTTGTAGCATCCCTATATAAGATTATGTGGCCCCCGCCTTCTTTCTTGATATTATTAATTTCACCAAATATTTCTTCCAACATCGCATGAGGGCTCGACAATATCAACCCTCACTGTGCGACTGCGTCTGGCGGATTCAGATATCCATAAACACTCCCTGAGGGCTTGCAGATTATGAAGACCTCGCAAAGTTCCTCGTCTCTTTCTTTTCAAAGAATTTAGCCGACGAACAAACATCGTTCGAATATCGCCTGAAGCTCAATAACATTATTTAGAAACTGCTATAAAGAACTTCTGATAAAATGCAAACATTTACCAGAAGCTCGAGGGCTAATGATAGGGTCAGATCAGAATATGGGCCTAATAGTTATGGAAAGCCTTGTGTAAGGCCCTTTTAGAGAAAGGAGCCCACGATTCATGATGATGAAGGTGGACCCGAGACCGTTGCGCTCAGAATGGGGTCAGGAACCGTTAGAGGGAGCTCCCACCGGTGGGCCCCCCAGAGGAAACGGTTTCTGAGCACGGGTGTCCTTTCCATAACGGTCGCGGGATGTTCTGTGGTCGCTGGGCGACAGCCGTTCTGGAAGTCTCGACGCAACCTCGCACTCACCCTCGCACGGAGGAACGCTGGCCATAGGGGAAAAAGGAGCACGTCGAGGTTGAAGGAGGTCACAGCGACCCTTTTGCCGCAGTCGAATAAGGAAGATGAGAACACAAGGAGGCCACAAAAGATCCGATGCAATGGGGGACCACCAGATGACTATAAATAGGAACCCCCTTCCATAAGGAGGGGGGTTAGACATTCTGTAAATCAAAGAAACCATGTATAAAACTAATGAAACATATTGAGAAATTCTTACTCTTCTTCATCTAAACTCTTTGTTGAGATCTATGAGCTAGATTGTAGGTTATCAGATAGTGATGTGATATCTATTATGTTTTTCATTTTTTAAATGTGAAATAGTTAATGAAAACTCGAAAAATTGAGTACTATTTATAGATAAAATATTAGCACCCTTTAGTGGAAGAGACATCCATTCAATTCCATCCTTTGGAGAGACACCTTTTAAATCGCATCCTTTAAGATAATCTCTTGATAGACACCTTTTCGTTCGCACCTTTTGGGATTATCCACGCATCTTTATTATATGTAAGATGATCTTACTAGTCATCAAGTCTATACAAAATGAGCATATCATTTTTGCAACAAAACATAAATGTTAAAACAACATATTCGTTTAGATAAGTCTTCATATGGGTCAGAGTCATCCGGTTGTTTTTGTCCATGGTTGTTCTCATTGGCGATTGTTGAAGACAATCCTTTATTTAACTCGTTTATGCTAACCATTTTTCTAATTCCTGTAAAAATTGTTCAAAAAGTTTGTAATTGTCAACAATCAGTTCTCAAAATAAGCATGAGAATGATAAATATTGTTCAATTTGGTGTAACATTTGGTGGATTTCAAGTAGCATAGTTGTAATTATTTATTTCACTGGTCACAAATACTAGCCAGGTTGATTTAATTGACTGATCAATGCCGTTCATATCTCAATCTTAGACTTCTATAAATCCTGACATTAGTTACTGGTACACCGTGTTTAGAGACAGAATTTTACAAAATTAACTACTTATGACTTAACTAGAGATTTAATGGATAGATTAAACCATTTGTTCTCTATCCTCCACAAATTTTCAGAAATTGACTTTTTAGAGGGTAAGTCCGACACCTTTATCTTCCTTTTTTAAGTAATTAATTTTAGATGGACGAGGTCTTCACAAACTGATATTACCGTAGATTGAACCTTTTAAAGTTTAAACCTTTTGTTCTCTGAAATACTGAAAACATGTGAAACTAAAGTTGCGCAGAAATAGTTTAAATATATATATACACACACACACAATTGAAGGGAAAGCTCTCACCTTTGGAACCAGATCGGTGATACGATGGTTGCGCTGACAAACAGTACTAACGAGCAGCGAGAGAGGAACGGAGAAGAGAGGTATGTCGATGAAGAAGGAGAGTTGCGTGTCTAGAGTTTTTGCAAAATGGTGAAGGAGAGGAGCGAATACGAACCAGAGAGATGTGCTCGGTGCTTCGCTTTTTGTTCGAACAGGAGGAGAGGAGAAATAAAGAAGCGTTAAACGCAATGTTTTTAAAACCCTACCGGTTACCGGATATTTCCGGTAAAACCGGGTATCGGGTCAGCATCCGGTAAGAAAATACGCTAAATATTCGTTAGTCAAGAACCGGGCAAAACCGGTCAAAAACCGGAAAAGTCGGAAATATCGGCTAGTCCGGTTTCTCCTTCGTTTCTATTTACGCTATGTTTCTTCTTTTTCCTTTCTCAAGAAAAAAACGGTTTGCTTTTTTTCCATTTTCGCTGGAACTAAGAAGAGTACAAGACAAGGAGATGCAGAGTTTTACCCTAAGATTTTCCTCCGCCGCCTCCATTCCTCCTCTTTCTTTGTTCTGCGTCAAGCCTTACTGGTACGTACCCTCTCTTTTTCAATTTTCTTTTCTTTTTTTTAAATAAAAAAACAGCTGAAATTTTTGTGCTTTTAGGCTTCAATTGATTGCAAAAGTGTTCGCCATGGGCCATGCCATTATTTGATTTGATTTTTTACTGTCCTTATTTTTTATTATTTCACATGCTCCTCTCGGATAATTTCTTGAACAAATCAGAAAATGCTAAACAAATGGAAAGATGGACTAAATTAAGGTTAGTATGTGGCCTCTTAGTAAGCTACTGTGAATTTTTCACTAAAACAAACCCGTCCCTTTTGGAGAAACTATTGAGTTTCATTTAAAAAAAAACTGCTATTGGACCAAAGTAGTTTTAGAGACTTGTTATAATAAGTTAATAACTGTTACAAACCTTTTGATTCTCTTATTTATCAGACAATTTACTTCAAATTCAAATACTGTATTCTATTTTAAAAGATTATTAATTTACTTCATTCAGATACTATTTTCATGACAATTGACTTTTAATTTACTTTCAATTTCAATGCATGCAGGCAATGGATGCAAATTCAGGAACACCATCCGATGGACAAGCACAGCCCTCTCCCCATGTCGAATCAACTCCACGAGCGAAGAAGGATATTGCATGGAAGTATGTTACTGATATTATAGGTGTAGATGGAAAAAGATCTTACAACTGCAACTTTTGCCAAAAGACTTTTAATGGTGGGGGAATTACTAGACTGAAGCAGCATCTTGCTGGAGAAAGGGGTCATGTTCACGCATGTAAGAAGGTTCCAGGAGATGTCCGATATCAAATGAAATGTTTATTGAAAGAAAATGCTAAGAGAGCTCATGAGAAGCATGATGTGGCTGGTGGCTCTTCTGAAGTGACTGAACTAGATGGAGATGATGGCAATCAAGAAATGACTAATGTCATTTTAGGGAAGAGAAAAGCTCCTACTTCTTCAAATCTACAATCATATTTCAAATTGGGTATGAATGATCCTTCTCAACCTTCTATAAAGGCATGCATGCAAAGTAAAGAAAGATGGCATGATACAGATTTGGCTGTTTGTATGTGGTTGTATGATGCTTGCATACCTTTGAATGCCATTAATTCTTGCTTCGAGGGTAACTTCATTTCTTTATAACCATAAATATACATTGAATTGGTTGAGAAAGAGTCCTGGCTGGACCGAGATCGTTCGTCCCGGTGAAACTCGTTTTGGTACCACATTCATTGCATTGAAAAGCTTGCATGACCATAAAGATGATTTACAAGCTTTTGTTACCTCCCATGATTATAAATATGCCATGAAGTTCCCAAAAGCCAGGGATGTGAAGCTCACCATTTTAGATGAAAAGTTTTGGAATAATTCTTTGATCATTGTAAAGGTTATGGGACCATTATTACGGCTCTTGCGAATCTGTGATTCTGATAACAATCCCGCTTTGGGTTATGTGTATGAGGGTATGTATCGAGCAAGGAAGGGCATAAAGGAATTGTTTTGTAACAACAAGAGATTATACAAGCCATACACTACCATAATTAAGAAACGTTGGGATAGGATGTTTCGTAAGAATCTTCATGCGGCAGCCTATTGGTTAAACCCTGCCTTCCAATTCGATCAAGAAAACTTTTGTAGCAAAAAAGAGGTGTTCAATGGAGTTCTAGATTTGATCGAGAACAAGGTCATAGTTGATGGTGAAAGAATATTTCTTGATCTGAGCAAATTTAGCGAGCGCCTTGGTTCTTTTAATCGGCCTATTGCTCATGCTACTCGCAAGAAAACTCACCCTCGTAAGTTAATATTTTTTTGGCTGTTGTTTTATTTGCATCAGTAAAATTAATATCTAAAATCCTTTTGTTTAATTTGCATTAGATGAATGGTGGAGAGCATTTGGTGGAGATTTTCCAGCATTGCAAAAGTTTGCAGTTAGAATTTTAAGCCAAACAGCTTCGTCTTCTGGATGCGAACGTAATTGGAGTGTTTTTGAAAGAATTCATACAAAAAAAAAAAAGAAATAGGCTGGAGCATGAAAGACTAAATGATCTTGTGTATGTTCACTATAATTTGCGATTGCAAAACAGGTTTGTTAAAATTTTATACTTTTTCCTAAACAAAAAATATATGTCATGAATACTCAGCCCTTTTATTTTTTTTCTAGGGGCAAAAAGAAGAGGACCTATGATCCAATTGATTATGAATCCATTGATAAAACTGAGGATTGGATTGTTGAAGATGCTGGAGAAAAAGAGCTTGATTATGATGAAATAGAGAATATGCTTGATGAAAATCCACCAATCAATAATGAGAGCACAAATGGTCAGTGTAATCAACTTGATCAGTATTTGAAATAAGCATTTTTTTAATAATGAGAGCACAAATGGTTAGTGTAATCAACTTGATCAGTATTTGAAATCGCCAAGCTGGCTCATTTTCAGATGCATTTATGGTGCAAATTAAATCATGGGCTACCAGAATGCACTTGAAAAAAATGATGTTGGCGAGGAGAAAAGATTTATGTCTGACTTCATTTATATATTTTAAATTGTCTAAATATGTGGATCTTTGTAATTAAATTTGTAGGAAATGAAGACAATGAAGATGACGTGGTTGGTGAAGGGGTTGATTTGGCTATATATGAAAGTAGTTTGATCTCTGCTTTGCCCCAAGTTGCTTCAGATGGAGTTTAAGGAAAAGGGAAAGGTGGTATTGATTGTTTATTCAACCATCTTTTATTCTTGTAATTTTAGGGGTACTACTTAATTTTATTCTTGTAATTTTAGGGATGAATTTTTATCTACTTTTGTTGCTCAACGATCCAGTTTTGGTTGAAACACATGGCTGTAAAAACTGGTAAATGTAATTTAAGTTTTCTGTTTTTGACTTTAAGTTTACTGGTAGGTAAAATTTAGTACTTAGTTTTTGGCTGTATGCTTAAGGAGCTTCAGTTCCAGGATACGTTTGATTTGAAATGAGATTGGTGGGAATTTAATACTGTTATGTTATGCCATGGCAACTGACTGAATTGAGATTGGGCTGCTGTTATGTTGCTTGTTTTAATGAATGTTAAGCCCAAGGGGTATTTATACAAAATAAAATAAAATTTGGCAAATAGGTGAATCGATCCCCAGTCACATTGGTGGAACCCAAGTCCGCTACCACTGGGATGAGTGAACTTATATGTCAATTGTGGCATGTTAAAATATATACTAACTTGAAACTACTAGAAACCGGTATTGCATTTCACAAACCGGTAATACCGGTAAAACCGGATACCGCCACCCTTGCCGGTACAAGGGCCGGTAGGGTTTTAAAAACATTGGTTAAACGGGAGTAGTAAAACTCTCTATTACCCTGAAATTTTTTTTCCTCTTTATTTGTAGGCAAAATTTTTTATATGCCCCTCAACTCTTTCTCATTTGTTTATTTCTCCATGTACTCTTGTGTATTTTTTATTTGTCCTTCAACTCTTCTGAATGGTTTCTTATTTACCCTTCAACTTAACCATACATAAATAACAATAGTTTTCTTATAAAAAAAATTAAAAATTAATCTGAATTAATTTAGAAGGACAGAAATACCCCTAGGCTATTTTTTATTTTCCCTCGTTTTTCCATTCGCCCTCCAATTTTTTCCCGCTATATCATCTGACTCTTAACCTTCCGTCTTTCTCCATATCTCACCCTTTCGCCTTCCTTCTTTTTTTCCATCAAATTCACGCTCTCATCTTTCCCTCCAAACTCTCTCTCATCTCTCTAGTCTCTCTGTTAATATCCACTTACAATGGATTACAATGGAAGAAAATGAAATTGACCCTTTCTCAACCTTCACAATTCAATCTGAACACATCTCTTACACGAATGATTCCATCCCTTATGAGAAATTGAAACCAAGAAGGAAGACAAAGATAATAGTTAAACCTACTGGAAGATAATAGTTTATAATACAAAATTGGTTATTCTTATTTTCTTGCGAAAAGTTAGGGTTAGTAGGTTTCAAGTGCTGAGGTATTATGTCTTTTGATAAACTGAGAAATTTGATTGTTTGTTTATTTTTTTTTCATAAATTATAAGTTTAGACTTCCGTACAACAAAAATCCGTAATAATTTAAAAAATTTTATTTTCGTGAAAATTAAGTAGAAGATCATTTTCAAAAATTCATTGACCTGTAGCTATACAAAAGTGCCTTTTAAGACCAGTAATAGAGATTTTGTCCTTTATGCTACACAAGTAACAGAATTTCGAAAAAAAAATTTCTCATAAGGACCTGATACAACTTTATTGATGTGTCATTTGTATTTATAAGACTTGAGTTATCTGCTAATTCCATATGACTATTCATTTATGTCATTCCTTTACTTTAATCAATACAAATAACTCTCACCTGGATTACGTGATTTTCATATGATTTATTATTATGCTAATTTGTCAAACAGATTGAATGCATCTTCATGTGTCTTCAAGTTGAAAGTGAAGTATGATGAATTTTTTAAACAAATAAAAAAGGGAACCGACAGAAATACTGTTTTGGAAAAGTGAAAACATTTAATTTGGACTCAACAGGCATGAATTTTGATGAGTTTCTTGAAAAGCTGAGTACAACACGCCCTTTGCGAGAAGGTGAAGTACTCTCGCTTTGTTTTCTAGATAAGACCATTAATTTGCAGTCATTCATCAAGCTCGAAGATGATAGTTGTTTTCAAATGATGCTTACCATGTATGAGAATGAGAAGGAAGCTATAGTTTATATGACTGTGATGGATAAGGAGATACAACATGATCAGGGAAGTGATAACTTAAACTTTGCTGAGGAGAACGTACTACAAATTGAGGAGACCGGAGAAGATAATCTTGCAAATTATGAAGAAGGATCAGATTACTGTCACAGTGAAGAAAGCTACCATAGCCTTCACAGTGAAGATGAAGAAATTAACATTCAGAATAGTGATGATGATGGTGAAGCCAGTGCTGAATTAGTTGAAGAATTTTACTCATATGACAAAGAGCAACCTGTTATAGAAATTGGTGCACGATTTCCACATGTCATAGCATTTAGAAGAACCCTTAACCACTTTGCAATTACAAAAGATTTTTCATATGCCCTAGAGAAGAGTGATCCTACACGAGTCACAGCATGTTGTGCATAAAGAGATTGTAGTTGGAGGGTTCATGCATCAATTACTGAAGATGGCATTACATTTGAAGTGAATACTTTACAACCTAACCATTCCTGTAGTGGAAAAAATAAGAGTGGAAACAAGCATGCTACCAAAGGTTGGATAGCTGATAGAATTATTGATGATGTAAGAAGTGAGGGAGATATCTCAACAAAGAAATTGCAAGAAAAACTTGAAAGAAAGTTTGGTCTGCTATTACCATATCATAGGGTTTGGCAAGGCAAGGAGCTAGCAATGCAAGAGGTATATTTTAAGTGGAACGACTCTTTTCTACAAGTCGGGGCTTTCAAGGAGGAAATTCTGATAAGAAATCCAGGTAGTATTGTGGACTTCAAAACAGAACTAGCAACCAAGACAAAGAAAAAAAAGAGTACTGAAGGAGGTAACAACCAACACTTTCAACATTTTTTTATCGCTCTAAGTGCTTGCATTAATGGATTTCTTAGGGGTTGTAGGCCTTATATAGGTCTTGATGCATGTCATTTGAAAGGAAAGTGGAAGGGTTGTCTTGCTACTGCCACTGCAGTTGATGGTAATAACTGGATGTTTCCGGTAGCTTTTACAATTCTAGAAAATGAAAGTGAAGAATCTTGGGAATGGTTTTTAAGAAAGCTACAACAAGAAATAGGAATGCCAGAGGGACTGGTAATATCATCTGATATGCAAAAAGGTTTAATAAAGGCTGTCTCTCAAGTGTATCTGATATCGTCATTATTTGTAGGCATTTGGACCGTACTTGGCACTCAAATAACACTCAAACCATTGAATTATTCAATAGATTGCTATGATTTCGATAGAATTGGCTCTACCGTCGTTTCTTCTCTCATTTTACAGGATTTTGATGATTTCTGATGATTTTGGAGCATATAGATGGATTCCCGACGTAGCACGTACGCTAGACGACTCATTCCTAGCATTGGAGGCTCTTTTCTCTCTTCTGGTCGACCCGAACAATCATCTGTTCGATCCGACCAGCACCTATGGCAGCCAGGCGTCATTTTCTCTCTCCTGGTCGACCCGACCAGGAGCCTGTTCGATCCGACTGGGCATCACAACAGCAGACTTGTGCAGCTATCATTTCTCTCTCCTGTTCGGTTCGAACAAGGATCTGTTCGGTTTGACCAGGGTGCCGCCATATCACATAAGGCATTATTTCTTACATAGAAACTGATGGAAATGGTAATTTCTTGCGCCCTGGTGCCCTAGCCTTCCATCCTTGCAACATGGGACATCCATATATACACCTCTAGGCCTGAAGGAAAGGAGACAACTTTTCATACCACAAATTCCACTTTCCATAGGCGTTTTTCTCTCTTCCACCATTGGAGATCATCAAAGCTTGGTCCTTTGAAGCGACGGCAGCAAGGAGACGAGTTTGGTGACCATCTTGCAACACCCCATTGCCTAGAGATCGTAGTTTGAAAGCATAAAGGAGTATTCGGTTTATTCTTTCTATGTTTTCTTCTCTATTTTTGATGGGCTTGTATCTTGTTATTTCTATGTTATTTGTTGTGTGTTTTAGTACTATGTTAGGCTAAATTTATGTAGTCTTAGGGGTAAGGTAGTAACTTAGGTTTGGATGTTGTGATTTGACTTGATGTGATATGATATGTTTTGTTGATTTGTTTTGTTGAGAATTATGTTAATTGCTTGTTTAAATTATTTGGTTAAGTCTAATTAACTTCTAGATGAATGGCCACATTTAGTTAAGTTCTAAAGTTAGGTTAATCAAGATAATTTAGATAAAGTATTTGGGATAAATCGTAGATCCGAAAGGGGAGATTAGTTGACATCAAAAGTGTAACTTTTAGACAAGTCCAAAAGACCTCTAGATATCCTTACGAACTCCAACAAACAAGTTTAAGTTGATTGAATTCTATACCAAAAGTTGTGAACCAATCGAGTTAATTAGGTTAGGTTGTGATTAAACCAGTTTCTAGTCCAACAAGCGACAGCTGAGGTTTAGAATATCTAGGTTTGACCAACAAACCCTAGCACAAGGCATAAAGTATCATAAAAGGTCAAAATCGCACACTTATACCATCTGTTCGGATCGAACAGACTCCTGTTCGGATTGAACAGTCTCCTGTTCGGATTGAACAGAGTCCTGTTCGGATTGAACAGAGTCCTGTTCGGATTGAACAGATCCTTGTTCGAACCGAACAGAGAAGTAAACGCTTGAAAAACACCGTTCGATGCACGAAAGTGATAAGTTCTGTGTTCTAGAGTCCAAACCGAGGTGAAACCTGAACCCTAAGACGCTTTTTATTACTATTTAAACCCTAAAAACCTTATTTTGTTATTTAGATTATTTTATTCGACAAAAACAACCAAAAATATCTACTATATTGCACTTAGATTTATTTCAATTATTTCTCCACCAAAATATTCTTGTCTAGCTTTTGAAAAAGGATAAGTCCAGTAATCAATTGTACCGTCCCTTGGGTTCGACCCTAAAGCTGTACTCCAAAAGACTAGTGAGGTTAGCTCTAGGTCTATAAATTTATTTGATTTCTAGGTTTTAAGCCTTCATCAAATTGGCGCCGTTGCCGGGGACGGTGTTGATATTGGATCCTTATCTTAGTATTAAGAGACTAGATTTTTTCTTTTTCTTTTTAAACTCACGTTTTCTTCTCTCTTGATTACAGGACTGGCAGGTAACACGCAAAGGAAGAAGTCCCCACCCCCAAAGGTCAAAGACTTTCTCCGGAGAATCCGCGAAGAAGCCAGATCCTCCTCCTTTACTCCTGTTCGAACTGACCAGTGCTCTGTTCAATCTGACCAGTGCTCTGTTCGATCTGACCAGGGCCTTGTTCGATCCGACCAGACCTCTGTTCAATCCGACCAGAGCTCTAAACAGAGAGAAGAAAACTCCGTAATGGCCGACCAACTCACTCCCGAGGCCATTGCCCAACGCACACAAGAATTGGAGGACCTCCGCCTCCAACTTGAGCAAAGAGAGGCTCGACTGACAGCCGATCGGACCCTCCTAGCGGGTCAAAGGAGGGATTTTGACAATGAGCGTCGCCGATGGACCCAAGAAGATGAAGGGAGCATCAATAACTCCGACAACGAAGATGAGGAAGATCGTGAAAGGACCCTTATGGAGTTTGGAGTTCCCAGCGCAAGAAACGTGGGCGGACCAGTGGTGATTCCAGGCATCGCCGCTAACAACATGCAAATCGCTCCCAACCACGTCGTGCTTGTGCAACAAAATCCGTTCTATGGAAACGACGAAGAGGATCCCCATGCTCACTTACAAACTTTTATTGATTGCACTAGATTGATTAAGTTTAATGGTGTTCCTCAACAAGCAATTAGGCTATTGTTATTTCACTTCACCCTTAAGGACCGAGCACAAAAATGGTATAAAACATTGAAAAAAGGGTCAATTAGGTCTTGGGATGAAATGGCACAAACCTTCTTAGATAGGTATTTTCCTTCGGATAGAGCGGATAAAATTAGAGCTGAATTGAATAATTTTGCCCAAAATCAAAATGAATCAATGAGGGATGCATGGGAACGATTTAGGGATTTAGAAAATTCTTGTCCACATCATGGGATTCAAGAATGGATGCTCCTTAAATCATTCTACACTGGACTTTATGACAATATTAAAATCAATCTTGATTCTCTTTCAGGTGGGGCATTCAAAAGACTTGATACGGCACGAGGGCGAGATCTACTTGATTATTGTGCAAGAAATTACACATGGTACCCTCTACTCATTCCCCGCCACTCAAGTAGTTCGAGGCAACAAGTGCACAAAATTTCAACTAAAGAGGCGAGGATAGAGGAGCTAGAAGCTGAACTTGCCGCTTACCAATCGGCTCAAGGGACACATCTCCATTCAAGCCAATGCGGAGCATGCGGCGAGGAAGGACATACATCTATCAATTGTCCTCTTGCCAAAATTGGTAACGGAGGGGCCCAAGTGAACTACCTACACAATGGGCCCCCTTACGGTTCAAAGTACCAAAATAGCCCACCAAATTTGTATAGGAATGCCCAATTCAACAACAATAGAGACCAATCATTTCAAAAGAAACCCTTTTTCGATAGGGAAGAGATTCCAATTGTTGTTCAAGAATTCATGAGTGAGCAAGAAAAGATTAACAAATCTGTGGCTTTAGGGTTAGATGAATTGAAGGCCACCACTGACGAATTGAAGGCTACCATCAACGAATTTAAGGGAAGTGCAAGCACCTTACAACGCTTGGAGCGCATGATGGAAGCACACTTCTCCCGACCACCTGGCAAGCTTCCAAGCCAACCACAAGTCAACCCAAGTGCAGAAATCAAAGCCATTCATGTTCTACGAAGCGGCAATGAGTACCAAGACCCAACCGTGCCACCAAACGAAGGAAACAACCTCTCTGTTCGGTCCGACCAGAATTCTGTTCGGTCCGAACAGGAGGAACCAGGGGAGATGCAACCGATTCTTGAGAATGTTTTGTCATTCCCTCCACTCCATGAGGCATCCAAGACACAAGGCACCATTCCTGAGCCTGAACAAGCTGAAGAGGTGACATTCGCACCATCTGTTCGGTCCGACCAAGCTCCTGTTCGGTTCGAACAGAGCACAACAGTGGTCCAAAGCAAGGACAGAAAGAAGGCACAACAACCTGAGTCAACCTATAGGCCTCCTGTCCCATTTCCTCAGCGACTTGTGAAGAAGAATGAGGAAGAACGATTTCGAACTTTTTGGGAGATTCTCAAGGAATTGAAGCTCAACATTCCATTCACAGATGTCATAGCTCAAGTGCTGATCTTTGCAAGATTCTTGAAGGAGTTATGCACGGGCAAGAGATCCATGGAAGAGCTCAAAACAGTGGCCCTATCACACAAGAGTAGCGAGGCTTTGAAAAGCAAGATGCCCCCAAAGCTTGAGGATCCGGGTAGGTTTGCTCTTCCTTGCAAAATTGGAAACGCAACAATCAAGCAAGCCTTGTGTGACATGGGGGCTAGTGTTAGTTTGATGCCCAAGTCCGTTTATGAAAAGATTGGAATTGGAGAATTGACACCCACATGCATGACATTGAAGCTCGCCGATTCCTCAATGCGGTTGCCCTTGGGTGTTATTAAAGATGTGCCCGTTCAAGTGGATAAGTTTATCATACCGGGCGATTTCGTGGTGATGGACATGGAAGAAGACAAGGAGGTGCCTATAATTTTAGGACGCCCCTTCCTTAGAACCGCCGGTGTGAAGATGGATGCTCGTGATGGGACGATTTTGGTTAGAGTTGGAGGAGAGAAACTCCGCTTTTCAATTGATCATGCCTTGAAGTGCTCCAACCCCGCCAACAAGGGTCATGACAAATCGCTCGCCGTCTCGCTCTCCGGATCCGATCCGATCAAGACCTAGTGAAATATGGTCAAGCTAGGGACCTAAAACAAGCGCTTCTTGGGAGGCAACCCAAGGATTTCTAAATTCTTATCTCTTTTATTTATTTTGTCATTAAAAATAGAAAATACATAAAAAAATAAAAAAATAGAAAATCCATAAAAATTAGAAAAACAAAAAATAGAATTTGATGTTTATATTTGTTTGTTTGTAGGAAAATTTTGAGGAACAAACGAAGGAAGATGCAATTCGTGCTAGAGCACCATGGGTTACGTGAGCCAACTAACCCCGATCGACCTCATACGGATTGCATCAAAAGATCTAGAAAAATTAGAGCCGTCTTGGACAACGAGAGAACAAACTAGAAGCAAATCAACATTTGGAAAGCAAAAATTGGCTAAGTTCTCTTTTCCCTCCTATTTATTTTTTTATTCGATTGCATGCATTGAGGACAATGCTTGATCTAAGTTTGGGGGGAAGGAATAGGAGAAAAATCGAACTTTTGGTGGATTTTGGTAAATTTTTGCAATTTTTTCGAACTTTTTGCTTCTCTGGTCAGCTCGAACAGACATCTGGTCAATCCGACCAAAGCCTTGGAAACTTTTGTTTTTAACTTTCTCTTTGGTCGGATCGAACAGACACCTGGTCGATCCGACCAGAACGTGGAAATTGTACCATTTGGTTTGATTTTGGCTTGAAATTAGTTGGTTTTGCCTATTCTCTCTCGATTTGAATTTTAAACGTTAAATCTCACACTGCTTAACCTTGTTTTTGAGTCAAACAAAAATTTTCTCAAATGACCCTAGAATGTTTTGATATCACACTTGATCTTGCACCAATGGACTGAATTAGAGTATTTTCTTTAAAATTTGAACTTGATCTTGGATGCTTAGAATTGTTATGACAATCTTAGTCGATTCTCACAAGTTTTTGCCGAGTGAACTGATTCGTATTTGACAAATTTTTGAAAAGAAATTTATCGACTTTGGAAATTGTAAAATGAATTTTGTCTTGTTGAAATTGCTTTTTAATCGCTTGAATCACCAACAAGCAAACTTAATGGGAAAATAAATCAAAATAGCTGTGAAAACGAGGATGCACTGAGGCCTTTCTCCACCAACTTAGCCACAAATTGGAGGGTATTGGGTTAGGTATGAATTGTTAGGAATTACAACTCAAAGAAACCGAGAAATAATTGGACAACTCATACTTAATTCTACCGGACCCGGTGCGAAAGCATTGGTAAAGGAGTTGTTGAGTATTATGGCCCAAGTGTACCGTGGCCATAGTCGAGCAACACCCGTCTAACCTCCCTAGCGCGACATGTGCTAGTAGCAAACTCAAGGCCAATGATACCGCATTATCCTCTAGGGTGTAAAGCCCCACGGCTCGACTTGCACGAAAAAAAAAAAGAAAAAAAAAAAAAACATTGGTGAAAAATTGAAATTGCTTTTGAGAAAAGTTCATTATAAAATTTCTGAAGTTGATAAAGGCCTTTACAAATTTTTGTAATGTGAAAAGGAACGGGTAATTGAAATTGAGATCGCTTTTGAAATATCAAAGGGAAGCTAGAGTTCTATTTTTTTGGAAAAAGACTTTACTTAGGGCCAAGAGTTGCATTAATTAAGTTGTGAATACTTAACTTGGTTTTTGATTATGATTCTTGTTTGACTCATTTGATGAAAGTGTGAGAAATTTTAGGCATAGCAATTGATTTCACGACATTTATTGGTTTGAGATACAACTCAATGTTTAAGGTTTAAGTACAGTCCAAAACTCTAAGCTTAGGGTGTTGCTTGAGGACAAGCAAAGTTTAAGTTTGGGGGGATTTGATATCGTCATTATTTGTAGGCATTTGGACCGTACTTGGCACTCAAATAACACTCAAACCATTGAATTATTCAATAGATTGCTATGATTTCGATAGAATTGGCTCTACCGTCGTTTCTTCTCTCATTTTACAGGATTTTGATGATTTCTGATGATTTTGGAGCATATAGATGGATTCCCGACGTAGCACGTACGCTAGACGACTCATTCCTAGCATTGGAGGCTCTTTTCTCTCTTCTGGTCGACCCGAACAATCATCTGTTCGATCCGACCAGCACCTATGGCAGCCAGGCGTCATTTTCTCTCTCCTGGTCGACCCGACCAGGAGCCTGTTCGATCCGACTGGGCATCACAACAGCAGACTTGTGCAGCTATCCTTTCTCTCTCCTGTTCGGTTCGAACAAGGATCTGTTCGGTTTGACCAGGGTGCCGCCATATCACATAAGGCATTATTTCTTACATAGAAACTGATGGAAATGGTAATTTCTTGCGCCCTGGTGCCCTAGCCTTCCATCCTTGCAACATGGGACATCCATATATACACCTCTAGGCCTGAAGGAAAGGAGACAACTTTTCATACCACAAATTCCACTTTCCATAGGCGTTTTTCTCTCTTCCACCATTGGAGATCATCAAAGCTTGGTCCTTTGAAGCGACGGCAGCAAGGAGACGAGTTTGGTGACCATCTTGCAACACCCCATTGCCTAGAGATCGTAGTTTGAAAGCATAAAGGAGTATTCGGTTTATTCTTTCTATGTTTTCTTCTCTATTTTTGATGGGCTTGTATCTTGTTATTTCTATGTTATTTGTTGTGTGTTTTAGTACTATGTTAGGCTAAATTTATGTAGTCTTAGGGGTAAGGTAGTAACTTAGGTTTGGATGTTGTGATTTGACTTGATGTGATATGATATGTTTTGTTGATTTGTTTTGTTGAGAATTATGTTAATTGCTTGTTTAAATTGTTTGGTTAAGTCTAATTAACTTCTAGATGAATGGCCACATTTAGTTAAGTTCTAAAGTTAGGTTAATCAAGATAATTTAGATAAAGTATTTGGGATAAATCGTAGATCCGAAAGGGGAGATTAGTTGACATCAAAAGTGTAACTTTTAGACAAGTCCAAAAGACCTCTAGATATCCTTACGAACTCCAACAAACAAGTTTAAGTTGATTGAATTCTATACCAAAAGTTGTGAACCAATCGAGTTAATTAGGTTAGGTTGTGATTAAACCAGTTTCTAGTCCAACAAGCGACAGCTGAGGTTTAGAATATCTAGGTTTGACCAACAAACCCTAGCACAAGGCATAAAGTATCATAAAAGGTCAAAATCGCACACTTATACCATCTGTTCGGATCGAACAGACTCCTGTTCGGATTGAACAGTCTCCTGTTCGGATTGAACAGAGTCCTGTTCGGATTGAACAGAGTCCTGTTCGGATTGAACAGATCCTTGTTCGAACCGAACAGAGAAGTAAACGCTTGAAAAACACCGTTCGATGCACGAAAGTGATAAGTTCTGTGTTCTAGAGTCCAAACCGAGGTGAAACCTGAACCCTAAGACGCTTTTTATTACTATTTAAACCCTAAAAACCTTATTTTGTTATTTAGATTATTTTATTCGACAAAAACAACCAAAAATATCTACTATATTGCACTTAGATTTATTTCAATTATTTCTCCACCAAAATATTCTTGTCTAGCTTTTGAAAAAGGATAAGTCCAGTAATCAATTGTACCGTCCCTTGGGTTCGACCCTAAAGCTGTACTCCAAAAGACTAGTGAGGTTAGCTCTAGGTCTATAAATTTATTTGATTCCTAGGTTTTAAGCCTTCATCAGTATCCATTAGCTGAACATAGGGAGTGTATGAGACATCTGTATAGCAATTTCAAGAGACACTTTTTGGTGATCTTTTTAATTTGGGTCTTTGGGCTGCTGCCCGAACATACTCTCCAACAAAGTATGAAAAGATAATCACTGAAATGGAAAAGATATGTCCAGCGGCAATACAATACCTACGTGTTGAGCACAGCAAGCTGTGGAGTAGAAGTCAGTTTGGAGCAACAGCGAAATGTGACTGCATCACTAATAATATTTCTGAAACCTTCAACTCATGGGTATGTGAAGAAAGGCACAAACCAGTTTTGAATTTGCTTGACTCAATTCGAAAGAAAATTATGGTGAGGATTCATGAAAGAAGAAGAATTTCAAGGACATGGAAAAGGACTTTAGTTTCCAGAGTTGATGAATGCATTAACAATATTTCTCGGGTAAATATATTTGTTCTAATTTATTAAAAATATTATTTAATCTATCTGGTTCACTCTCAGTGATATTTTATTCATCATCTAAGTTTTTTTTTCTTTCAGAGTTTGAAGGGGTACGATGTGCTTAGATGTACAGACACTAGTGCAGAGGTAGAACATAATGGAAAAAGATGGGCAGTTAATTTGGCAGAGAAGACATGTACTTGTCGAGAATGGCAAATAAAGGGCATTCCTTGCATTCATGGGGCAGCATTCATTGCTTCGATTCGAAATGCAAGATGGGAAGAATATGTGGATCCTTACTTTACAGTAACCAAATTTAAAGAAACATATGCTGGAGAAATTGCTGCAATGCCCAGTAACCATGAATGGAAGAAATGTGATCTAGGTTATAAAATGCTCCCACCACTTATTAAAAGACCACCAGGAAGACCTAGAAAGTGTAGAATTAAACCATCAGATGAACCAAAAAAGAAATCCAATAAATGTTCACGATGTGGATTGCCAGGACATCACAGAAATACTTGTAAAAATGATGTACCGGTCTATCACGGTGAAGAGATTCATAATATGCAAGCAGGAGAAAGGTTCGGTTATCATATTTCTCTCTAACTTTTGATTTCATATTTATAATTAGTGAATATAATGCTTTAATTTAGCAAATTTGGTTCTTCATATACAGGGTCAAAAAGTAAAGTAGAGCAAAAAGATGGACATGCTCAACAAGCTTCTTCCAGATTCTCATGGATGATAATATTTAGCTTATTTTGTTTTCTATTTTTCTAGCAATTTTGAACTTGTGATGCCATGCTTAATGAGCTGTTGGATTTAATATACAATGTTTGTTGGAAAATGCTGGTTACATAAGCTAAATTTTATTTTATGTTTTAGAAATCCTGATTTGTATGGAACTATGGATTAATTGGTTAACATGTCATTATTATGCTCTTCAAGCTTGGAATAAAATTTGAATTGTTGTCATTTCATTTTCTTTTTATTGCCAACCACCAAATTTTGAATAGGTATGTTATTATTATGTAGCATCAAAATTTTAAACCTGAAAAGGTTTGGAAAGAGGTGCGTTATGGTTGGCCACTGACGCATACTGTCAATTGCAAATGATGATACATACTATTTTCTCATATTGCATAATTATTTCTCAGTCAAGACATGAGATGCGAGGCAACAATGGAAATTGCATAACTAGTTTCTCAGGATGTCTCTTACTGGTACAGTCAATTGCAAATGATGGTACGATACACTACTTTCCTGGAGACCCCTTCAAGTCAAATATTCTAAGAATATTACAAATTGACTTTTCTTTTTACGAAAAACACTTTTAATAGACAGAAGTATTTTGTCCTTAAGGAACGTAGTGAGGCATATGGTGGGCAAGGCTTAAAAGGCAGAGAATCGTACTGATATTTTAAGGAGAGTTTGATGTTCAAAGCACCTTTTAATTTCTCGTTCATACTTTTTTTTTTAAATAGGCATGCTAAATAGACAGGGGTATTTCTGTCCTTCTAAGTTAATTCGGATTAATTTTCAATTTTTTTTATAAGAAAACTATTGTTAATTATGTATGGTTAAGTTGAAGGGTAAATAAGAAACTATTTAGAAGAGTTTAGTGGCAAATAGAAAATACACAAGAGTACAGGGAGAAATAAACAAATGAGAAAGAGTTGAGGGGCATATAAAAAATTTTGCCTTATTTGTACATGTAAGTTTTCCCTTTTTCCCCCTTATTCGCATGTGTTTTGTAATGTTTAGCTTTCTTTGGGTTTCTAATAATGAAAGTGGCTAGTGTCAAACATATAATATACATACACTTTTTAATACGATAAAATTTTAATTTTTAACATTAGAATGGCCGATCCAAACCGTTCAAATTATTCTACGTTATAAAATCTCCATGGAGACCTAATTTATATTTGAGAAAGTTTAATATGCACTATAATGCATAGGGCATTCCGTGCACCGCGGACTTTTTCGGGGGTATTTTTATAAATTGACAAATTTAATTTAATCAATCTAATCTACATATTAAAATCTCATAGAAAACCAAATTTTACAATTTTTTAGATTTTATTACTATTTTTTTTAAAATTTTTAAAACATGCTATTTTTGGAAAATTGTAAATAGTACAACATTTCAAAAATGGCATGTTTTAAAAAATTCAAAAAAAATAATAAAAAAATCTCAAAAATTGTAAATTTTGGTTTGATATGAGATTTCAATATGTAGATTAGATTGGTTAAATTAGATTTGTCAATTTACAAAAATATTCCCGAAAAAATCCGTGGTGCACGGAATGCCCTATGCACTATGGTGCATATTAAACTTTCTCATATTTTTTCAAAACTTTTTACTATTTTTTTTAGAATTTTTTAATATGTTCGATCTAAAAAGTTATGAACTCTCCAATTTTAAAAATTTAAAAAAAAAAGTTAGAAAATTTGAAAAAATATAAAATTTAATTTTCAAGAATATTTTAATATAGATATCATATTGAACGGTTTGGATTGTCAGTTTAAAATTTTAATAATCAGCGTTTGGATCGTATTTGACGTCCTATATGTTTGATTCTAGCCTTACTCTCTAATAATTTGTGTTTTTTTTTCAATTTTGATTGTAATAAATTGTGATTTTGTCAATTTTGGTTCAATTTGGATTCTTATAAATGTGCTTGTGCTACCACTGCTCTTTATCTCACACTTCTCGCCTTTTTACTTCTTTCCAAATGTAGTAGTCAACCATGACCCAATATGATGGTCTTGGCATAATTGTATTCGGTGGCATCGTTTTATTTGACATTTTCTGTCCTATCTGCATTCCAGTACAAGGTAAATGATGCTGATGGGTGGTGTCAGCCAGATAATAACAACCATGAGATATATGAAATGTGGACAGGGCAATATCAATTTTTTTTTACCAAAAATTTTATATTTTTTCGAAATTTATTAATATTTTTTCGGTTTAAAAACTATTATTTTTTTAACGGTTCAGAACTAATTAGATTAATAATTTTTTTAATTTTAAAAAAGTACTTAAAAATTTTGAAATAGTGTAAATTTTTGTCTGTATAGAGATTTCAATAGAGAGATCATATTAAATGGTTTGAATCGGTCCTTTTGAATTAGATATGAGAGTTTTGATCGCAATCAGAAATAATCAACATATATCCGAACGTCAATCCAAATAAAATGAATAATTAATGGATAAAAGTAATAAATATACACATCTAATAAAAAAAACAAGCATTTAAAATTACAAAATTAAAATTCATAAGATTACTTTTAAAAAATCACGCATGTATTAGTTGATGTTCATATTAAGTTGGTACAATACGAAGATAATTCAACAAAAATGAAAAGCAAAGAAACTAATATATATAAATATAATTATCTATGATTAATTAGGATAACTTAACAGAATATTTAGTTACATAAATCAAAATGTCTAAGCAAATTTACGAATTTCCTACTTCTAATTGTCAGAATAAAGGAAAAATGGGGTTCTTGAGCACGGCTCACAAAAGGAAAACATAAAATATACATCATCATTATTACCTTATTCCAGATCTTTAATTTGCAGATAAGACCTTCTGACGGAGCTCGCCCATAAGCGAGGGATAACTTCGTATCAAATGATCAAACTCTGATCTAAAAGCAACTTCAAAATTGTTCCGGTCAGCAATGAATTCAAAACATTCTTCTTTGAGGTAATCCCAGTTGTGCTGCCCAGCTACAATCAACAAAGACACGACCGTATCAACAGAGATGGTCCTGCGTAATCTCTCCTCGCATAGTGTCTTCAACCCCTCCAGTTGATACCTATTGGCAGCCACTAGTAAATCCTGGTATAGTATATTAGAAGACATATTATTATCTGAGGTTTCTTCACTCACAAGATCTTCGATATCGGGTAACGAATCGGTCTATATGAAGTGAAGCATCCCTCTAAAAACAAGAGGTTTCATGTCATCAATCTTTATGTACTTGCAGTCTGTTTCAACCATCGGGCCGAATAGTTTCGCCTTGAATACCGGTGAACGACTAGCAAGTATTATTCTGTGAGCAGAGATGTTCTCTCCTTCCAATTCAAAAGTAACATCAGTCTCCTCCTGTCTTTTAAACAGTGCAAGAAGTTCCTCAGCCAAGTTATTAGGAAATACACCGATGGAACAACTTGTGAGCATGGCGCATGGCTCATTTATCACAGTAACAGAACAAACAATAATGAAATAATCATCTCTGATGTAATCAGACTCTAAATTAGACCGTTTCATAAACCGGCTGTAAGTCGAGCTTCGTTTAATGTGGAAAGTATTGGCGGACCTTATCCAAGAGTCTTTAGTAGGCCTACCATGTTTATTTAGCAGACCCAATTCATAATCTAACGTGGCGCTCTTAGAGAAGGTTAGGAGTTGTAGACAGAGGGAGATGTAGGTGCCATTGTTTTCATGATCAATGCCCTGAGGATAGTACTTAATGAGACACATGTGGCCTCCTGCAGAGAACACAGGAGTGGTAATGAACTCGCCAATGCCAACATCTTTTGTTTTCGAATTTTGGACTCTGAATTGGTAAGAACTTCTTGATATGTCTGCACTGATAGGATTGGGATTATTTGAAGACATATCAGATCATAAATAGAAGAGCTGCAACAAAATAGATGCATTCAGGAGAATTCAGTTAGGAAATATATCTAAGTTATATGCTACAGTTATTTCGGAAAGTCTGAAGACATCAGATTATAAAAACAAAAAGTTTGGCGTCTGTATTTGTAGTGTAGATTGGAGAGATTTTAACCTTCAGTCTGTGCTGATTGTGTTCTATGTAATTAAAAACACAATCTGTTAGTTTTAATTTCACATTCTTCTATCAAAACTAAATTCATCCAATGGCCATAAAAAAAATAAAAAATTGATGACTGGCCTTGTAAAAGAAGAACAAATTAATAACGGAAGAGGCTGAGGCAACAGAGGATACAACTAAAAAAACAAAGCCCCAGAAATGAAGAAATTGGATGGAGACGAACGATGGACGGCAAGGTGAAGCGCAAGATATTAGAAACGCGCAGTGTCAAACCAATTATAGTCAAGTCATCAGGGTGTATTTTGTGATTATCTATTTTTGTGTAGATCCTATGAAAGCCGGATCAGGACAAGCTGGTGCAACACAAGGCCCGGCTCAGAGTTTCTTTCGGACTAATTTTTACTCATAAAGAATGAATTACCCGGTAAAGAATAAAAAAAAAAGAGAGAACCAAAACAGTTATTGTTAACAAGACCCACCAACTCCGAGACCGGATCCTCTTGTCGGTTTTTAAAAAACGACCAGTGGACATTTTTTTAACCTGAGCCGTCCGATTTAATCTGAACGGTTAAATTTTTCGAGCCTATCAATTTGGTATTATGCACGGGGCATCCATAACTGTTGAGATTAAATCAAACGACTCAGATCAAAAAACGTCCAGAGGTTGCTAATTATTATTATTATAAACATTTATTCTAGTATGCATCCAAAATTTTAAGTATAACATTTCATAATATACATTCTGCAGCTAAATGCAAACTTGAAAAATTTATAAATTTGCTTATATTTCAGAAAGGAGTAGTTCATGAGTTGTATTTTTAGTGCATGTGCCTACTTCAACTGAACTGCTACATTTGCTTGGTAGGATGATTTGAAGCGGCTTCAGTGCCTGCAGTCTATGAAACAATTTATAAGTATATAACAACCACGTTTTATTTCCTTGCTTTGTTTTATTTTTCAGTTTTTCTTATTTTGAATAAGTATCATTTTTTATCTATTAAATAGAAGTGCTTGGTGGTGATGATTTTTCTCTTCACCTATAAAGGTTACTGAGAGAATTTGTTCAAATATTCTGTAGCTCAATACAGAGGCAGATTGCCACAAGTTCACCCTCCTCAGAAATTATTGACTCATATCCTAATCAAGATTAGCTTGCTATATATGGAGGCAAAGAGGATTTTGAGGTTTTTATCCAAGATTAGGTGCATGCTGTTGTCAATACATGTTATCTTTTCCTTCGATTATGTTTCTAGATTTGCACATTAAGAATGTTTAATTTGAAGGGAAAGGCATTGTCCAATGATCCTACCCAAAAGATCCTACCCAAGCACCATTTTTACTAGCATGCTCGAATGGTTCTTCGCACAAATTTGTTGCTTCAATTTTGTTTCCTTTGCATTATGTTGCGAAGAAATTGGTCTACTCAGTTTCATTGTTCAGTTGGAAATTGGTCTACTCAGTTTCATTATGTTCAATTTTGTTTCCCAATCAGGACGAAATATTGGAATTTGGAAACTGGAAAGAGACTCTTAACTTTGGATGAGAAAATAGAAATACCCAAAGAAACACAGCTAAAGTTATTACGTGATGATTCAGAATTTGGCAATTTTTCTTTTCTTCTTTCCCGTATTGTTATTGTATGTCTTCTTTTCTTTTCTTTTTTTTTGTGCCTACTTTTATAATCTTTTGAGGAAACTGTTATTGTAAAATTCAGGACTGATGGTTGCTCTTTCCCCATTGGACCAATGCTGGTCATTGACGAGCCCTTCACAGTAAGTTATCACACAAGTTTTCACATACTTTGTACTATTAATGCAAATTTTTAATTTATGCGCAATTATAAGATCTAATTGATCCCTGTATGTTATTATAACTTCAGGTGGATAATGGTCTGCTGACACAAACCATGAAAGTCAGGAGAGAAGCTGTAATTGCCAAATATCAGGATCAGATTTCTAACATGTATAAATAAGATTGTGCTTTGATTTTTTTTTTTTTTGCTTTTCTGTTTGTTTTGTACGGCATGTCGAAAGCTATGAATAAATCTTTTATGGCCCTCGTAATTTATTGCAACATTATTGTACGTTCGAGCTACTAGTCATAATGATATAATTGATTGCAAAAATATTGTGGTACATGAAAATTTGAGCAACTAGTGATTTGAAATACTGAGCTTTTATTAAATATATATATATATATATATATATAGAGAGAGAGAGAGAGAATGGCTAACGCGCCATCGATGGCACGGAGGGTCCCGTGCCATCAAGTCATTTTTCGAGATCCAAAATTCAAATGGTCAATCCAAACCGTTCAAGTTGTTCTCCATATTGAAATATCTTTGGAAACCAAATTTTATATTTTTTCGAATTTTTTGCTATTTATTATGATATTTTTAAAAACATTATGATTAGAGTATTTCAGGCCCTCCAATTTGAAAATATCATAATAAATAGCAAAAAAATTCGAAAAAATATAAAATTTGGTCTCCAAAGGTATTTGAATATTTTGATCAAGTTGGACGGTTTGGATCGACCGTTTGACTTTTGAATTTGAAAAAACGAATCGATAGAAAATTGATGGCACGTGCCATCGATGGCGCGTTAGCCATTCTCATATATATATTAAAAACATCAAAAGAAATGGATTAAATATTTAATATGCAAAAGTGCAAATATAACTTGACGTTTGACAAAGACTATATATTGATCTAATTCGTGTGTGTGTGTGTGTGTGTGTGTGTGTGTGTGTGTGTGTGACCTCTAATTCTTTTGTTGATGTCGCATTCTAATTGTCACCTCTACATGTTGTTTACTTCTTTGACGGAACCCACGAGGATATAAGCTACAATGGGATGCTTCATCCAAATATATTCTAGTACTTATAAAATAGTACAATGCTAAACAATTACAAAACAAATGAATAGATAACCCAAGACTCGCTTTCTCCACTTAGGCTAATTAACCAGGACCAATGAATCTAATGTATTATGACATTCCAATTAGGATATTTATCTCCTTATCATATACATTTTATTATATGTTAATTACTTCGTTTACTTACCTCCTCCTCTTAATTATTTGTCAGATTTCATGATTGCTTCTACCTGATATATGGACCATGTCTAAGTTGCATCCTTGTCATTCTTTTTCTACTTTTGTTCGTTATTTTCAAGATTTTTGCTATCCACTTGTTCTTCTTTAACGGTTCTTCATTTTGCTCTGTTTTCTCCTCTTCTGTAGCCAACCAGAATGGCTATTCAATTGAGCTCAGCCATGTCCAGTGTGCACCATCATAGAACATCGAGCCTCCGCCTCCTCGGTTCTCACAGTGGAACACCATGGACCATCCCTATGATATGCTCACCTGTCAGATGCAGCCGACATGGTGCCACCAGGTGTTCCTTGGAGGTAAAATAAGATATATACTGCTTTTCCTCCATATATATTCCTTTTAAGTTTCAGATCAACTGTTTGCTCAGCACTCCTATCAGGTCTCGAGTTCAATTTTCACCTGGAATTTATTTTCTTTTTTAAAAATTATGAAAATTGTAGTCCTCTCTAGGCATGAAGTATTTAGGATAGCCCAATGTTACTATGCATTTTGCTATCAATAATATCACAATGGGGGTACCTGTATGTTTCTCATTATTAAAGATCCCTATAATTTGAAGATATTGAACTTATAGGTTGGCGAAAAAGTTAGAAGAAAATGCTCCCCCTTCCTTGAAAAAGAAAGAAAAAATGTAACCAATGAGACGAACAATAATACTCCTAATTACTGGAAAGCAATTCCTGATATTTGGAGGAGTAATGCAGAAAAGTTTGGAGACAGAATTGCATTAGTAGATACATATCACGACCCTCCTTCAAAATTGACGCATAATCAGGTGAAATTTTATTCTAGTCATGTTTATCAATTTGGATGCATTCTAACAGCTGTACAAGAATGATACAATCTCTAGTGTTTTATGCCCACTATTAAATTTTAAAAATTTGGTATTTACCAGTACAGTACCTTACTGGCAATTTGGTATTGTAGGCATAGATGTGGGAATAATTGAGACTCTTCTAGTGTCAATTAAATACCCATATCTATGCAAACCTGTTATCCTGAATTTTTAATTTCCTGAATCCAGGTTGAGCAAGAAATATTGAATTTTGCTGAAGGATTGAGACAAATTGGACTACTCCCAGAAGAAAAGATCGCCCTTTTTGCTGACAACTCATGCAGGTGGCTAATTGCAGACCAAGGTATGTGTACCTTGTGTGTCGTGTCTGTGTCAAATTTCCTTTTTTACTGGACAAAAAGAGATTCTCATCTCTTGTCACACAAATTTCGCTACAATAGTCTTTATATGACATACATGAGCTAAAGAATTGCAGATAGATGAAATATGATCACCATGAGTAGCATACCCCAATAACTAAACTGACAAGTACAGGTCAATTGCAGGAATCATGGCCACTGGTGCTATTAATGCAGTACGAGGCACTAGGTCATCTGATGAAGAACTATTTAAGATTTACACTCACTCTGAAAGGTATTTTTCCCCCCAAAAGTCCAAATCAAGAGTCAAGACTCAGTTTGTTTGTCCAAAGCGGTCTTGAGCTTTTCCTTAATTAAAAGAGCAGAAACTCTGATACTGTACCAGTGTACTGGGTCTGTACCAGTACATCGATTCCATTGTGCTTGGATTTTTTGTGTAATTAATTTGTCTTTTTTGGATGACTCAAGTTTCGTTGCAGGTAGTAGAGGAAATTTTTTAAACAAATTAATCAGGAGTTTATTTTTATATATATTTTAATTTTTTTGTCTATTAAAACAGCATAGCTCTTGTAGTCGACAACCCTAAGTTCTTTAACCGGCTTGCAGAGTCACTCATTCCAAGAATTAATGTTCGATTTATAGTTCTACTCTGGGGCGATAAGTCAAGCCTCAGTAATAACTTTGCTATCAAGGACATTTGCTTGTATGACTACAATGAAATTACACAACTGGGGCAAGAATACCGTACTAAATTGTCAGATTCTCCAAAAACAGGTAGCAATTTTCCAAACTGAGTTCCCTCGGTATTTCGTCAGAAATATCTAAACAATGATAACATACTTGAAAGCTCACAACCTAGTGCTGTATTAGGTCAAAGCCAAGATCTTGATACCATCAAACCTGATGACATAGCAACTCTGATGTATACAAGTGGAACAAGTGGTATGCCAAAGGGCGTCATGCTCACTCACCAAAACCTCTTTCATCAGGTCAGATTATATTTATTTGTCTTACTGCTGTAATTTACTTTTCCAAAAACTAATATGGATAATGAGCAATCAAAAGCAATGACTTCTATAAAAAGTTCAAATACAATGGCAATGTTCCTTGAGAAACAATTTTGGGATCTAAAATGATCCAATTATGCAGGCCCATACTTCATAAGCATATGCATTGAATCAATCTTGATTTACTTACCACATTTTAGGTAGCAAACTTATGGGAACATGTGCCATGTCAAGCTGGAGACAGATTCCTAAGCATGCTTCCATCGTGGCATGTATACGAGCGTGCATTTGAATATTTTACACTCTCAAATGGCATAGAGCAAGTCTACACTAATGTCAATTATCTCAGGGTTAGAGAATTTTTTAATTTAAATTATTTTCATACTGGGCTCACCATTTGTCCAACCTTTTAACTGAATTTTACGCATTCTATGGTAGGATGATTTGAAGCGGTTTCAACCCCATTATATGGTTTCTGTGCCTGTGGTCTATGAAACACTTTACAAGTAACTGCCGCAACTTTTGTTTTCTTATACCTTACTTGTTTTTTATATGCATCAGCTTTCATTTCTTAAAACAAATAGATGATCATTAAAGATATAATAACATTGTAGCTCAATTCAGAGGCAGATTGCAGCAAGCCCACCGACTCAAAAATTTCTGGCACAAACCTTAATCAAAATTAGTTTGCTCTACATGGAAGCAAAGAGAATTTTCGAGGTACAAAAGATTAATACAAGTAATATCGTCAATACCTTTTTGCAATCAACCATATTTCTTGATTTGCACAATAACAATGTTTTTGTTGTCAAGGGAAGAGCATTGCCCAAAAATTCTATCCAACCAGCATTTTTAGCTTGTGTATTTGAATGGTTTTGTGCACGAATTGTTGCTGCAATTCTGCTTCCTTTCCATTTTGTGGCAAGAAAACAAATCTACTCGAAGTTTCATTCTTCAATTGGAATATCGAAGGTGTCCATTTCTATCAGAAATCTTATTAGATTGATATATAATGATATAGTGTTTGGTACTGTTACCCCATAAAAAAAAAAAAAGTCTAAGCCTTTTATCCCAAACAAGTTGGGGTAGGCTAGAAATGACACCCCGACCCTGGTCATTTCTTGTATATATGGCTGAGTTTTTTACGCTGGCTCGCCAAGCCTATCGCAAGCATGCGGGCTTGAACCCTGGACCTCTTAGAAGAGAGCCAAGTGCTCTTACCACCTGAGCTACTGTTACCCCATAACCTCAATTTAATTCATATGTAGTATTAAATTAAGCTTATCATATATATATATATATATATATATATATATATATATATATAAAAGAGAATTCTGAAACTTTTGCCAGTCTTATTAGAAGATATTACCATTTATGATAAAAAGTAAAAAAATAATAAAAATTGTTGTGCTAAAAAGAACTTTTTAACAAATACGCAGGCTGGTATAAGTGGAGGGGGAAGTCTGCCAATGCATGTTGACAAATTTTTTGAGGTTTGGGACTCTACTACAATTCTTATTTTGCTACAACATAAGAATTGATTTTGAAATTTGGATGTAATAATCTCGTGTTTCAGGCTATAGGGGTCACAGTGCAAAATGGCTATGGTCTAACAGAGACTTCACCTGTTGTAGCTATAAGAGATCCAAATTGCAATGTAATTCTAGCAAACCGTTTTGGTTTTTTTCCCCTTAAGATTTTCTCGGTTCCTTATTTTTGTTTCACAAAGCACAGCTGCAGTGTTATAACAACTTATTTAAGTATTACGTACCAATGTGGTGCTGCTACGGAACTTGGAATAAACTTTTTTTCTTAAGATAAATTGAAGGTCTAAGCCACCCAACTTATTTTTAAATTAAATGTCTATGAAAGACCCCCCAGCCGGGTTTTGAATCTGCGACCTTTCACTCAAGAAGTCAAGGTGCATTGCTCTTTGCCACTAGATCAAGAGTTGGTTCTCAAGAACTTGGAATAAACTTAGATCCATTTCTTTTCATTTTGGCTGTTTTTTTTTATGTTTGATTGCACAATTTTAGTCGCTAGGGCTTACTTTTGAAACTAAAACAAAATTTGGCTTGACTTACTTTTTTTTTTTAAATTGTGAAGGTTCTTGGCACAATAGGACCCCCTTTGAAGTACACAGAAGTGAAAGTTGTGGATAAAGAAACCGGCTTGACAGTCCCTGATTGCTCTAAAGGTATTCTCAAGTTTAGAGGACCCCAAGTTATGAAAGGCTATTACAAGGTAATACTGCTATTCATGATCTGAGATTAATATTAGGATAAAGAAGAATGATAGGGGATGTGATTTAAATTTTTAATTAAGACTTGAATTGCTCCATTACACAACACATCAGAAATGACTTCTGGATCCCTATTTAGGCTCACATGGGAATTTAACTACAAAATGATTAATACCATTTAGTACTAAAGTTTTTTTTTCGGAATAAGTAGGCAAAACCCCACCGCTTCCATTTAACAGAAGCAAAAGTCATTACAATTATCACCTAAGCATCCCAAACTCTACACTGGTACCACCTCCAGTACCATGCACCAGCACTATCTACCATTTAAACCTACCAAGCCTTATTGATGCATTTACAAAGTACAATCACATCTAAACCACAAGCCTCATCTAAAACTAAACAGCAAAATAGAATTGCCCCCAAGGTAATTATACCACTCTGGTACCACCCACTCCTCATGTCCCACCAGTCCCTACTCTTTGCAGTAGCATAGCAAAATAGGAACATAAGCACACGAAAAAAAAAACAGAAATTCATAGCAAAACAACCATAGAGACACTTTTATACATCAGTGCCCAATAAAGCTTGTAACTTCCTCCTCTCTTAGAAACCACTACACGCCATCTCCGCAGGGGCGAAGCCAAGGTGGGGGCCCTGGTGGGCTTGGCCTCCCCACATTTTTAAATTTGATTAATATTTATAAGCTAAATTTAGTGAAAGTATGGGTAATTATGTAGATTGGCCCCTTTAAAAAAATAAAATTTACATATTGGCCCCACTTAAGTTATTTTTCTGGCTTCGCCCCTGCATCTCCGACAGCTCCAAAGCAGTGCTCACGATACCTTCATCTTTCCCTGTGCCCTCTAGCAACTGCTCAGGTAGCACCATGAGCAGAGGTGTCATTTTCCAGATCTCTTCTTTAAGCTTTGCCAACCATAAACCTTGCCAGTAGCTCATCAGCCCTTTGATTGCCGTGCACACTGAGTATATAGAATGAGGAGAAGACCCATTAAAACAAACATCATTCCTTTTGGTCCATAAAACCCAGCAAATTGCTGCACACCAGTGCAAAAAAGCACAATTATTATCTATGTTTGAAGCTATACTCAGCAAATCTTCCAAAGAACAAGGGCAAGCACAATTAAATTGCTCTAAAAACCAGCTCCAAACAAATTGATTTTGATTCCAAGTAAAAAAAAGATGATCAATTGTTTCAATACTTGCACAATAGACACAAAAAGGTTCTCCGACCCAGCCCCTCATGATCAGATTATCTTTAGTTAATACCCTCCTTTTAGCCAGCAGCCAAAGGAAAATTTTTATCTTAGAGGGCATTTAGTACTAAAGTTTGAACCAGAATAAAGTCCTAATTTGAATTTTTCCTACCTATAACCCCGCAAATATTAAACAACCATAGAGTACACAAAATATGTTAATACTTCTACTAGAAATCAACCTTAATGATCCAAATTTCTTTGCATAAACTTTTGTCTCGATCAAAAAACAGTACTAACTATGGGCTGTGTATGACTTGAACAGAACACTACGGCCACAGAAGGAGCACTGGACAAGGATGGGTGGTTTAACACTGGAGATGTAGGATGGATTGTACCGAAACACACCATGGGACGGAGCCGCAAGGCTGGAGGAATGATTGTTGTTGTTGGACGAGTAAAAGATACTATAGTCCTCTCAACAGGTGTGTTGTATCTTTTATAGAAAAACACAACTTCATGTATGTTTTTTTGCAATTTTTTTGGTTGAAAAACATATCACAAAACTTCAATGACAGTGTGTTGACGCCAGTGCCCAGAACCAAATAAATCCTGTTTGACTAATCCCAGCATTGTAGCATGAATGCTAGGAACACATTAGCAATGATGAAAAAGTCACTTGGGCATTTCATCAAACAGATTATATGTGCAATAACAGAAAGGGTAAACGTTCTGTTTAACCAGGAACCCATTAATGAAAATTTTTTACCAGATTTGCCATTTTGTGGTGTTGTTACGGGTTGAATCTAAACCATTCATCACAATTTCAGCTAACCATAAATTTCATCGACGGGCCAAACTGTTTTACGGTTTTAACCTAGAGGATGCTGTTCTTTGGTGGGATGACTTTAAAAATGGGGAAAAAATAACATATTAAATATTCTTCTCATCAAATGACATTCATGAAAGCAATAAATTCAACTTGAATTAACGCAGTATAACTGATTTTGATTTTGCAGGAGAGAATGTGGACCCCAAAGATCTGGAAGAAGCTGCACTAAATAGTAGGTTCATACATCAAATTATGGTTGTTGGGCAGGTACAATTTTTAAAATAAACATAAAAATGATGCTTGACATCAAAGATTTTTGTATTAGTCTCAAAGGCACATCAAGTGACATTTGATTAATGATTTGTACGTATTTCAAGGATCAAAGGCGCTTAGGAGCAATCATTGTTCCGAATAAGGATGAGAAAATGGAAATGCCAAAGGAAAAACTGCTAAATTTATTATATGATGAAGTCAGAACTTGGTACGGTACTTTCTCCTTTCTTTTATTTGTAACTTTATATTTTTTTTCCCACTATATTAATAGTTAGATAAACTGCCATGATAAAATTCAGGACTGCTGGTTGCTCTTTCCAGATTGGCCCAATTTTAATTGTTGACGAGCCCTTCACGGTAAGTCAAATTGGCCTGTCTATTTCCACTCATTCTATTTATGCAAATTTTCAAAATACAAAATGTAACTAACATCTCCATTTCTTGTAATATTTCAGGTTGATAATGGTCTACTGACACCAACCATGAAAGTTAAGAGAGATGCAGTAACCGCCAAATATCAGAATCAAATTGCTAACATGTATAAATAAAACGATTTGTTTTGATTTTCTTTGTTAAAAAGGTGGTGTTATGGCAGAACTCTAAATAAATTCTGCTACAAACTAGGTGAAATTTTGTTTGCTAAGCACATTATATATATATATTATCAAATATGTATGCGCACATCAAGAAATTGCAATAGTGAATTTTAGAAATCACAATTTGGGAAAAGTACATGGAGTTTTCTGCAAACTACTTGCAATAAGGTTTCTTATTGTAGTTCCCCAAAACGGCCAAGCGAAGACTACCGGTATGGCCATCAACAAGTTAAAAAAACACATTAGTAATAAGAGATTCAAAATCAAAGCACAAATGACAGTATCTAAGTAAGGTCAAGTGATCAATCGAGATACGCAAGGTGGGGAAAAAAAAATTTTAAGCCGGGTTTAAACAAAATAACCAACTACATCTTTTAGATGTTTCAGCTAATTTCATCTTTGGAGTCTCTTTTCGGCTTCTTTTTCTTTCCTTAAAACATGGTAAGACATTCGGGTCAATTCCACTACTCACAGCTCTTAATTCCGAGGAAATTAAACGACCTGCATGGTTTAATTCCGAGGAAATTAAACGATTTGAATTCTTCACTGAAATAATTAACAGCATCTATACTATGAAAAAAAGCACAGTTTACTTTAACACAAGAAAAGCTAGAGAAAATTGGACGATGTCTTTTTATTCATTTTTCAGAACGAAAGGTATAGAACCTCTATATATTTACATAAACAAAAGTATTTCTTTGTATTCCCAGCAACTACACTCTTCTCAAAAATCTTTGTTGTTTCTTTTGAATTTCAATCACATAAAGGGACCTTATAAAGCCAATCAAAAGTAAAGACAGAAGGGAAGGGTTTGGAAGGGAAATTTAAAAACAAAATACATAAAACTAAAACCTGATTCTCAGCACCAGCCACCGGCACCTGATAACTGCAACTAAATTACAGTATCTACCCACTCCCAAGTAGGATCAATAAAACCAGGAACATTACTGAGATTCAGATGGAAGCAAGGATCTCCATAAAAACAAAACGATGAGAAATTATCAACTCTGCATTTCCAACTCAAACCCCTTCAACAGAATGTGAAACCCCATTAGCCATCCCATCAGAAGAATTCCTACGACGAAAGCACAAATGCAATCGTTCATTCCTCTTTATCTCAGCCCAAGCAAGTTTTGTCAACAATAATCCTGCCAACAATGCTGCTACCATAAGCATTGCAAAAACAGAATCCCAACTCTTTGCGGAGAGGTAACCCGTCAACAAAGGTCCAATTGCAGCCCCTGCCGATCCAGTACCATCAATTATTGCTGTTACTGTTGCCAATGCATTTGAGTCACCTCTTAGAGACTCATGTGTACCCAAATCTGCCGACACAGCAGTGGTAATTAGTGCATAGGGACCGTTGACAAACATACCGGCAATGATCATAAGAGTTGCATTCATTAAAAGAGAGGAGCTGCCAAAGTAGCGGTAGATGAAAAGTGCACCAATCGCAAGATAGGTGAAGAGAACTGAGGTAAAGGCACGAGCATCCAGACTGTCAGAGAGGTGGCCGGCAAGTATACCGCCTATGACGCCACCTACATCAAAAAGGGTAGAGAGCATTCCAGCCTTCCAATTTGACAAGTACTCGCCACCAATTTCTAAAAATTATGTTGAACGGATGTTAGGCTGCTTACTGAGAACTTAGACTGGAGTTTGCAGTGAAGTGCCTTAGTTTATATGATGCAATTAGTCTTTTCTTTCCCTTTTTGGTAAGCACACTAATAATTCCTTTTCTGATAAATGTACTCGTACTGGTCAATCCGAGGACCTCAGTAAAGAGCAGAACTAAGCAACACTAAACCATCAGGTAAGGTAAGGAGTTCGAATATTTGGTCACTGAAATCAACTTGTTAATTGGCATGATTATTATGGTAACGTGATTAATGAAGAAGGAGGTTTTTGAATATTTAATGCAGCAAATCAATTCTTAAGTTAAGAAATGTGGCTGCTTCACTGCCAAGCATACTGCTTCCAGTTAACAGTCCCTTTGTACCAGAGTTGAATCCTATTCTTTTTAACTAATCTAATTTATGTGCAATGGTCCTAAAAGTTACTCTAGTCAAAAGTTCCATTGGAATAATTTCCTTTGCGATCTGCAACTGTCCCATTAAATATGTAAATGTGGTGTTGTAACACTACAAATAACTTAAAACTTAAATATTAAAGAAGACGAGAGGCAAACTGGATACATACCTGTATGGCTAATGTAGAAAGGAAGCCAATAAAGAAAGGTATAAGCCACCAGCTTAGAAAAGAAGAGACCAAATGCAAAAGCAGTAACACCTGGTATCTGCCAAGCTGCCCAAAACCCAACAGCCTTCCTCTTTTTTCCATTCTCTTCTCCTTCTCCCCCCAAAAGAGGCTCCCTGACCCCATTTCTTATCTCATTCCCATCCAACCCAACCGACTCAGGCCGAGGCGGTAATAACAAAAACAGAGCCAACCCGACAAATGCCATTAATAAACTTGGTACCACAAATGACCATCCCCACCCATATTTCAACATAAGAGATGCAAGCAGAGAGCCTGATATGTTACCAACCGACGTATGTGCATTCCATATACCCATAATCAAGCCCCTTTTTCTCTTTCCATACCAGTTTCCAACAACTGCCACCACTGATGGCCAGCCAGTCGACTGAAAAAGGCCAGCCAACATTTGAACGACCAAGAAATAACCAAAGACATGTATATTCAGCCAATAACCGACCCCAAATAATGAGGTAAAAATTGAAGTACCAATCATTCCAATTGTTAGAAAAATTCTTAAATCCAAGCGGTCCCCTAGATGTCCAGCAAAATACATGCCAGTAGAATAGACAGCTAGGAAAGAAAGGTCCAGTACGCCAAGCAGCTGTGGGCCCTCAGCCCCATCGAACGGGGCCCACCCACCACCTGTGGTGGCCCGCGGATGGAAATTCGAGAGGGGCCACATGCCCACATTATGAGTCTCTGGGTCAAGCACGGTTTTGACAATGCTTGCGGTCTTTCGCGTTGCATGATAACTTGTATATGCCAAGAATGTAAGGATCAAAACAAGGTATCGGTATGTGGTGAGGGACAAAGAGGCGCTCTTTATAAAATAACGGAATGCAGGTGGTCGATGGTCCATTTTATTTTATTTTTTATTATTCTTTCTACCAGGTTTTTGGAGATCACTCAAGAGGGCTTTTTCTTCTTCTTTCCTCTTTTTTTCAGTTCATTAAGAGAGCACCCAGAAGACTATAGCAAGCGTTGATCCTGGCAAAACAAAAGAAATTGCACTAAACAAGGGAAATGAAAAGGAAATTGTGATAGCAGAATACTACATTATATTATTCAGGAGTACCAAACGGTGAGTTAAGAAACAGAAACAAAGTGGAGAAATAGTTGAAACTACATCTTAATCGATCCATTGGGAAAAAAAAATTGATAATTTCGTGCTTGATTTCTTTTGAATATATGGAATATTATATGAATTTTTCACTATGCTCTTTAAATTTCATTTTCAGTTGCAATTTAACGGTGCCTATAATTTGGTAATGTAGACTTCTATTTTCTATAATCAGCACAACAGACTAAAATAAAATTACCCAAAAAGTAAAAAAAAACTAAAAAAAAAATGCTCTAATTTAAGTTTTATCCACAACCTAGCCTTCATTAATAGAACCAATAAATTTATAAACAAGGAAACATCTCAAATCGACGTTCAAACTACAATTAAAGTAAATGGAGAATAATTTAAGAACCGACCAAATGTAACCACAATCCAATTATAATCTCTTGGTGATTCTAATAGAAACCAAAAACTGAATAAACACAAAATTTGTTTGACAAAAAGGAAGGGGGGTAGAGAACACCATGATCGAAGAAACGAACAAAATTTCAACAAAAACACAAGTAGGTTTATTATTTCAACTAATTACTCAGTCGCATATGAGAAATAAGAAATTTCTTTTAAGAAATTGGGCTCGAGGAAGAAACTAAAATAAAAGGGAAACAAAAAGAAACATGAAATGAACAGAACGAGCATGGGACATGGGTCGTTACCATAAGTCGACCTTCGTTCTACTCCTCGTCTCCTCTCCTCTTGTCTTTGATCTCGACTTTTTTCTGGTTTTCTAGAATTTTCAATTTTGGGTTTTCTGTCTATTTCAATCTCTTTTTCTTTCCTCCCTGGCGCGGGTTCCTTTCTTTTGATGGATGTTTGGGAGGAGAGAAGGAGAAAGAGGAAGGAGGAAAAGCATTAAACAAACGCCACGTCTTCTCTCCACAGAGCTCTTTTCATATATAGAAATTACACTAGTACCCTTTTACGGTATTCCCTTTGTTTTGCAAGGCCCTTTTACGGTATAACCCTTGCTTCTTTGACCAATAGTTGTTGTCGTTACAAAATTTCCTCCGTTTCTTCCCAAAATAGAACGGCATTCAATGCCAACTATTTTGATCTCGCAATAATGCAATAAACAAATTTCTCTTCTCGACAAAAGAAAATATAAAATAAACAAAATTTTCCAGCATATTTTTATTTTTTAAAAAAGAGAGAACGAAAGTGTAGAATATTGTGTATATATCATACACTATATCCAATTTTTCATATCAGTATAGTACTATAGTAATAATAATTAAACAAAAATTTATCAATCTTCTTTTTCTAAATGTGTACATGCAGCAAGGTCAAGGCGTGAGTACATGAAGTCATGAATGTTTATATTTCCAAAAGTAGCGTTATGGTTGTAAAAATTAATCATCACATGATATATAAAGGATGGAGCTTCAAAATATTGAATTAAGGATAATTCTGCCGTGAATACATAGGCTCAAATCTAGTCCCTTCATTTTAAGCTCTTAATCAAATCACAACCATTAATATTTTAAATGAATGGTTTAGATTTAAATCCACCTAAAAAGTATTCATAGCTGAATCAGAATTGCTTAGTATCATCTCCTCCTCAGCGTCATTCCATCATCCCCTCTAAAACGCGTCTTAGTTTTTTCCATTTTTACAAAGTACTTGTCCAACGTCATCCCTCATCCCCTCTTAAATGCATTAATAACTTCCATTTTCGAAAATCTAGGGATGAGAGGATGAACGCTGGGAGGACGCTCAGTGAATCAGAGGGAGGGGAAGGGGGGAGGGAGCGAAACAGAGAGGGGTTGAGTCTCATGGATGATTTATTAACTAGTATAGTTAATATATTAACTAGAACAATTATATATTTAACGAGAACAGTTATATGTATTAACCAGAACAATTACTATATTAAATAGAACATTTACATATTTAACTAGAACAGTTATATATAACCAGCATAGTTATATATTTAACCAGAACAGTTATATATATTAAATAGAACAGTTATATATATAACCAGAACATTTATATATATTAACTAGAACAGTTCCTATATTAACTAGAAAAATTATTTACATCAACCAAAACAGTTATACGTTTTAACTAGAACAGTTGCTATATTAACTAGAACAATTAAATTAAACAATTGTATAGATTAACTAGAACATTTAGATCATCCTCCCTTTCCTCTGTGTCGCTCATCCCTCACCTCTGTTTCGCTCTTCCCTCCCTCCCCTCATCCAAAAAAGGAAAACGCGTTAATCATCCCATCATTCTCACCCCCCTCTTTTCTTTTTCGGAATGTAATTAATCTAACTGCTGGGTGGATGATGGGGATGATAGAATCTGAAGATGATCCTTATCAACTCGATAGCTGAATTATCCTTAAATTAAATAATTTTAAAATCTTGTACCAATTTTTTTTAATTGAATAATTTCTATTCCCAACTCGATAACCTCCATAACATATGGTATCAAAAATAATCAAGTGTTTAGTTATTTATCCTTAGAGTCGTAATAGTTAAAATAATGGAAATATTATTGAATAGTCCCTTCACATGAGTCTAATTAGAGAGCCACTTCACGAAACGAAAATGTAATAACGAATACAGTGATTTATTATGAAAACTCAAAAGAAAAAATAATATTGTAAAGGTTGAAAAATGGACGAAAAAAATACATTCATGTTTTTTTTGCATAATAACGAAAAAAGTAAAAAACAAAAATAGTTACCTCGATTTCTGATTTTAAAAATGTACCATATATAAATATCATTTGAACTAAAGTTAGAAATTAATTACTTAACTAGTTATTAACAACTAAAATGACAATTCCGGGTGTGTTTGTTTGCACCAAGAATAAGGAATAAGAAAAAAGAAAGAGGGAATAGGTACAACCAAGCTCTCTTTTTTCTTCCTAGATTATATCCGTAAGCAAAATGAGAAAACACTACTAATAAAAGCATATTCTAATATCACAACGCAAAATGTCAAAAACAATCTGACTAGTTTGAGCATTTAATGATTACACGTCATGAGCCACGATAAGAGCGAGACTCATAGCTACTTCTAAAAAGTATACACGTATAGCCTAACAATTATTATAAGAACCGAGCTTGATTAATCACCACTGTTAATACTGAAAGATCAGTATTTCGACCATCAACCAATGTACCTTATTATTATAAACCTAACTTTTCCTACTTTTCATTACCTACTTTTTTTCCGTGATATATGGTAAATTGGTAAGTGTCAAACACCTTCGGTATATGTTTTTTTTTTTCTTTTCATTACATATACTCATATTTACCGCACGTTCATTCAATTTGAGGGAAAAAAGTACATCATTCATTTTGTGGGAGAACAATTTTTGTCTTGAGTAAGATTCAAGTGTCACACTTTTTTGGTGTCACAAATGTCACACTTTACTTTTTTATTTTAAATTTTAAAAAATTTAAATATAATCATTCAATCCAAATCGTTGATCTTATTCATTTTAACGACGGATGTGTTGTTCTAAAATTTCAAAATTTTTAAAGTTTATTTGATACTTGATCAAAAGGTTGAAAAATAGACGAATCAAAATAACTAAAACAGATTAATTCTAATATGTCCATTTTTTAAAATAAGAAATCGAGGTAACTATTTTTTTTTAAAGGTCGATAAACTAAGAAAATTTAAGTAGATGATCAAAGTTGTGTAACGAAAAGTAATAAGAAATTTGAACATTGATTTTTAGAATTCAAAAGGTTTGTTATTTTTACAAGGCATTTATCGCTTTCTTCAAGGTTATATTATATATGCACGAAGAAGTAGAGTAATAGAATTATCAATGGCCACTCCTTAATTTTTCTAACAAATTATCTGCAAATTTCTTAAATATGATATCAATTCACAAACTTAAATACCATCTCACTGTGTGAATTGTCTGAGGATTTGACGGGATTTTGCATGACACAAATCATGAAAAATCAAGGTGTTTTTATGTGCGTTGATCTAATTTTTTTTTTAATTAGTACCTCGTAATTTTTGTTTCTAGAAGTGTTTTGAGTTGTCATCCTCTTTCCCACAATTATCAAAAAAGCAATTTTACTGATTTTACTTTTCATAAAAGAGTATCAAGTGTCATTGTTTTTACCCGCCTCTGTTTTTATCGAGTCTACCACACGTCCACACATAACATATGTTACATATGTACGTGTATAAAATTCTGTCATGATGACGCGCTGCTGGGTCTTTATTTGCCAACAAGAGAATTAAAAGATAAAACTGATGCTTGTGAATTAGAAACTAGAAAGACTCGAATTCGGATCCATAAGAACATTTTTTTTTATATATATTTGTGAATATCACGTGTTGAGAACTCCAAAAACGCCATAATATTTCGCAATTTTACCATTTTCATGGCTCAAGCTTTTGTTACCTTATCTTTTCTTAAACAAGAGACAATGGTCAGTGGCATAGACGTGATAAATTCGAAACTGAGGGCAAGTTATTTAGCAATAAAATATACTATTTAAAGCTGGATCGGAAAAGGCAATACCTGTCGGAAGATTCGCATCTCCATGGGCATAATGCCTTTGAGTGACGTCTATTGAATCAATTGCACTGCTGGAGTGGAGTATATTCTCCTCCACGTGCTCTTAAGCTACAACATGGACCACTCGGAAGGTGTATCAGTGGATCTGGGAAATTCTTCCTCGTGTCTTAGCCAAAACAGGCTTAGTTTCACGTCTAGGGCTGCAAAACGACTTTAACGATCACGCAACTGTTGTGTTGATCGTTACGTCGTATGGGACGAAATGTTTCTTTTTTGCGTGTTTCGTTTCGTTTCGTTTCGTTTCGTTATGTGAACGCAATGAATACTTATTCCGTTAATCGTTTTGTTGAACAAAACGGTTCAACTGTGTCAACTGTTTTATCGTTTTCCCATTTTTTTTTAATAAGTGGCGTAAGAAATGAAAATCCATTTTATGCGTGAACTCTTGCAGCAAATGGTACTGGTACCCTCAATTAATTGTACCAGTGCCCTATTATCTTTTATTTATCACAACCATCAACCAAACACTATTAAAAACAACAAAAAATAAACAGCACAAAACCAATAAAGAATGCTTGTACAAATTTGGATTTTTTATGGTGCCAGATTCGTTGAATTTACTAGTACAAACAACAAACAATCAAAGAAAGTTGGTATATAGATGAACAAAAACTCAGAATTACATACCAGTAAAACAATTGATATCTCATAATTACATACTAGTAAAATAAAAACTCAAAATTGCTATCTCAGAATTAAATACCAGTAAAAAAAACTCATAGTAAATTGTTCAAACTGTTCAAGCTGACAAATCTAATTGCAGAAAATCGCCAAAAATTATCTAATTACATCTCAAAAAACCATGTCACTAAAATTGCAGAAAAGCTCCCTCAGATTGCAGAAAATCTTCCTCAGATTCTTACCTAACAGAAGAGGCGCTCATGGAAATAAAACTTGAATACATGGCCATTAGAACTTCTGTGCAAGAAAAGATAGAGGAGGAATTGCCTTGAGCTAGCGCAGGTGGAGGCCGAAATGGATCCTTCTCCAATGTCGAAGGGGAAGAGCCGCCTGGGTGTGAGGCAGTGAAGGAATGAGAGGAGAAGGAGATCTGTGCCTGGCTTCACTGTGGTTTCACTGAGGTAATAGAGGAGAAGGGGTCTCTGATGGAGGCGATCGGAGAGGAAAAGGAGATCTGTGCCTTCTGTGGGGAGGTGGATCAGAGAGGAGGTGACGGCGGGGAGAGAGAGGTTTGGGTCTGGGTGGAGAGAGAAACAAGGGTATGTGCTCAGCTTGGTAGAAGGGAAAAAAGGAGGGAAGAGAGGAAGGTGGGTAGAGATCGGAGAAGGAGAGGGGGGGGTGAGCCGTGGGCTGAGCGACACAGGGGAGAGCCTAGAGCAGAGGAGGAATTTGGTTCTGGTTGGGAGTGGCGGAAAATTTTGGCCTTCTTAGTTTTCTCCGCTGCATTCCTTGCTTTAACAATAGCAACGATGTACAATGTTGCACGAAACAGACGATCGAAACGAAACGGAATAGTAAAATTTCGCTGCTCGTTTCGTTATCTAGACGAAACTGCCTCTATTTACGTTTAATCGTTTCGCTCAAGAGACGAAACCAAAATTCAATTCCGTTTCGTTTCATTTTGCACGAAACGAAACGGAAAAACAGTTTGAACGATTTCCATTTTCACCTTCTGTTGTTCTTTCTCAACGTTGCAATTCTGAAAAATGTGTTACAGAATATATGAATTTTTATAATTATAGTAGTTTACGATTCTATAAGAATTTTATTTTAATATTTAAAATATTTAAGATTTAATTTTAATTCATGTTTTTTTTAATCATTATGTACCGTAGGCTATATATACTAGCAAAAAGATGGCCTCAATATGTGGGCAAATAAAAAAAATAAAATATTGATATTATTTTTTGTTATATATATATATAAAATGTTACATATTAGGTAATAAAGATATGGTAAAATAAATAATTTAGTCTTTCCTTTTAAATAAATAGCTCATTTGGTAGTAATTTAATTTTTTTTAAAGAAAAGTCTAACATTGATCTAGACCACTGATCAAATCAACTTACACAAATCAATAGTCCATAATTAATATAAGAATTGTTTACACTATTTTATCTGACAAGTTTACTCCTTTTATATGGGTGCTTTATAAGTAGTATAGATGTAGATGTATATCTTTTGCAAGTTTTTAAAAAATGTCGTTTAAATACCGTTTTTTCAGAAAAAACGATATTTTGTAGCCAACTGCTCGAACGTCACAGAAAAAATGATAAAATAATATAACGCGTTATTCAAATAGTGTCTAAAATACGATTCAAATGTTATTTATTCAAATAGGTTGAATTATATAAGGTATTTACGCATATAAGTGCAAGAAATGCATTTCTGAGCATCATTTGAATATTTCAATCGTTTCTAGTTTTATTGTAAGTGATTTAATTACAATAATCTACATTTATACTATATATAGTGTCTAAATTATGATTCAATTGTTATTTATTCCAAAAAAATTAATTATACATGGTAAAGACTTATATAAGTGCAAATAATAAAATTCTGAACATCATTTGAGTTTTTTAATCGTTTCTGGATTCATTCTAATAGATTTCACCACAATAATCTATATTTATACACTTTATACGGTCTAGAATACGATTCAAATATTATTTATTCAAAAAGATTGAATTGTACATGGTAAAGACCTAAAAATTGCAAATAATAAAATTCTGAGCATCATTTGAGTATTTCAATCATTTCTGGATTCATTCTAATTGATTTCATCACAATTATCTACATTTATACACTTTAAGTTGTCAAGAATACGTTTCAAATGTTATTTAGTCAAATGGTAAATACGCATATAAGTGCAAGTAATGCATTTCTGAGCATCATTTGAACATTTCAATCGTTTCTTGATTCATTCTAATAGATTTCATCACAATAATCTACATTTATACACTTTATACTGTCAAGAATACGTTTCAAATGTTATTTAGTCAAAAGGATTGAATTATACATGGTAAAGACCCCTAAAAAGTGCAAATAATAAAATTCTAACAATCATTTGAGTATTTCAATCGTTTATGGATTCATTCTAATTGATTTCATCACAATAATCTATATTTATACACTATATACTGTCTAGAATACGATCAAATATTATTTATTCAAAAAGATTGAATTATATGAGGTATTTACGCATATAAGTGCAAGTAAAGCGTTTCTGAGTATCATTGGAACATTTCAATCATTTCTGGATTCATTCTAAGTTATTTAATCACAATAATCTACATTTAAACTCTTTATAATGTGTAAAATATGATTCATTTGTAATTTATTCAAAAAGATTGGATTATACTTGGTAATTACGCATATAAATTGCAAATAATGCAATTCTGAGCATCATTTGAGAACTTCATTTGCTTCTGTATTTATTCTAAGTCATTTAATCACAATAATCAACATTTAAAATCTTTATACTGTCTATAATATGTTTCAAATGTTATTTATTCAAAAAAGTTGGATTATACATGGTAATTACGCATATAAAGTGCAAGTAATGTAATTCTGAGCATCATTTGAGCATTTCAATCGTTTCTGGATTCACACTAAGTCATTTCATCACAATAATCTACATTTAAACTCTTTATACTGTCTAGAATACAATTAAAATATTATTTATTTAAAAAGATTGGATTATATCAGTTAATTACGAATATAAAGTGCAAGTAATGAAATTCAGAGCACCTTTTGAGCATTTCATTCGTTTCTGGATTCATTCTAAGTCATTTTTTCACAATAATCTACATTTAAACGCTTTATCCAGTCTATAATATGTTTCATATATTATTTATTGAAAAATATTGGATTATACAAGGAAATTACTCATATAAATTGGAAATGCTGTAGTTGTGAGCATCATTTCAACATTTCAGTTGTTTCTGGATTAATTCTATGTCATTTTATCACAATAATCTATATATAAACTCTTTAAACTGTTTAGCATATGATTCATAAGTTATTTATTCAAAAAATATATGATTATACATGGTAATTACACATTTAAATTGCATAATGCAATTCTAAGCATCATTTGATCATTTCTATCGTATCTAGATTCATTCTAATCCATTTCATCACAATAATCTACATTTAAATTCTTTATACTGTCTAGAATATGATCCATACGTTATTTATTCAAAAATGATTTGATTATACATGGAATTTACGCTTATAAACTGCTAACAATGCAATTCCGAGCATCATTTGAGCATTTTAATTGTTTCTCGATTTATTCTAAGTCATTTCATCACAATAATCTACATTTAAACTGTTTATGCCGTCCATAATATTGTTCATATGTTATTTATTAAAAAATGATTTTATTATAAATGAAAATTATGCTTATAAAGTGCTAACAATGCAATTCCGAACATCATTTTAGCATTTCAATCGTTTCTCGATTCTAAGCCATTTCAAAACATTAATATACATTTAAACTCTTTATAAAATCTAGAATATGATTCATTTTTTATTTATTCAAAAAAGATCAGCTTATACTTGGAAATTATGCTGATAAAGTGCTAACAATGCAATTCCGAGAATCATTTGAGCATTTCAATCGTTTCAAGATTCATTCTAAATTATTTTATCACAATAATCAACATTAAACTCTTTATACTGTCCAGAATAAGATTCAATGTAATTTATTCAAAAAGATTGGATTATACACGGTTAAGAGATATATAAAGTGCAAATAATGCAATTATGAGAATTTCTATCATTTCTGGTTTTATTCTAAGTAATTTAATCACAATAATCTACATTTATACTCTTTAAACTGTCTAAAATATGATTCAATTGTTATTTATTGAAAAAGATTGAATTATACATGGTAAAGACGAATAAAAAGTGCAAAATAAAATTCTGAGCATCATTTGAGTATTTCAATCGTTTCTGGATTCATTCTAATTGATTTCATCACAATAATCTACATTTATACACTATATACAGTCTAGAATATGATTCAAATGTTATTTATTCAAAAAGATAAAATTATATGAGGTAATTACGCCTATAGCAAGTAATGCGTTTCTGAGCCTTATTTGAACATTTCAATCGTTTTAATCTACATTTAAACTCTTTATACTGTGTAAAATATGATCCAGTTGTAATTTATTCAAAAATATTGGATTATACATGGTAATTATGCATATAAATTGCAAATAATGCAATTCTGAGCATCAATTGAGAATTTCAATTGCTTCTGGATTTATTCTAAGTAATTTCATCACAATAATCTACATTTAAAATCTTTATACAGTCTATAATATGATTCAGATGTTATTTATTCAAAAAAGTTGGATTATACATGGTAATTATGCACATAAAGTGCAAGTAATGCAATTCTGAGCATCATTTGAGCATTTCAATCGTTTCTGGATTCATATGTCATTTCATCATAATAATCTACATTTAAACTCTTTATACTATCAAGAATACAATTCAAATGTTATTTATTTAAAAAGATTAGATTATGCGAGTTAAGTACAAATATAAAGTGCAAGTAATGCAATTCAATCGTTTCTGGATTCATTCTAATTCTAAGTCATTTTTTCACAATAATCTACATTGAAACTCTTTATCCAGTCTAGAATATGAAATATATATTATTTATTGAAAAATATTGGATTATACATGGAAATTACTCATATAAATTGGAAATACTGCAATTCTGAGCATCATTTCAACATTTCAGTTGTTTCTGAATTAATTCTAAGTCATATCATCACAATAATCTTTAATTAAACTCTTTAAACTGTTTAGCATATGATTCATATGTTATTTATTCAAAAAAAATCTGATTATACATGGTAATTACACATATAAATTGCATATAACTCCATTCTAAGCATCATTTGATCATTTCTATCGTTTCTGGATTCATTCTAATCCATTTCATTACAATAATCTACATTTAAATTATTTATACTGTCTAGAATATGATCCATACGTTATTTATTCAAAAATGTTCTGATTATACATGGAAATTACGCTTATAAATTGCTAAAAAGGCAATTCCAAGCATCATTTGAGCATTTAAATCATTTCTCGATTCATTCTATGTCATTTCATCATGATAATCTACATTTAAACTGTTTATGCCGTCAATAATATTATATATATGTTATTTATTAAAAAACGATTTGATTATAAATGAAAATTACGCTTATAAAGTGCTAACAATACAATTATGAATATTATTTTAGCATTTCAATCGTTTCTCGATTCATTCTAAGCCATTTCATAACATTAATCTACATTTAAACTCTTTATAATATCTATAATATGATTCATTTTTTATTTATTCAAAAAAGAACAGATTATACTAGGAAATTACGGTAATAAAGTGCTAACAATGCAATTCCAAGCATCATTTGAGCATTTCAATCGTTTCAAGATTAATTCAAAATCATTTCATCACAATAATCTACATTTAAACTCTTTATACTGTCAAGAATATGATTCGATATTATTTATTCAAAAAAATTAGATTATACATGGAAAAGACGCATATAAAGTGCAAATAATGCAATTATGAGAATCATTTGAGCATTTCAATCGTGTCTGGCATTATTCTAAGTGATTTAATCACAATAATCTACATTTATACTCTTTCTACTGTCTAAAATATGATTCAATTGTTATTTATTCAAAAATATTGAATTATACTTGGTAAAGACGCATAAAAATGCAAATAATAAAATTCTGAGCATCATTTGAGTATTTCAATCGTTTCTGGATTCATTCTAATTGATTTCATCACAATAATCTACATTTATACACTTTATACTGTCTAGAATACGATTCAAATGTTATTTATTCAAAAATATTGAATTATATAAGGTAATTACTCATATAAGTGCAAGTAATGCATTTCTGAGCATCATTTGAACATTTCAATCGTTTCTGATTTTATTCTAAGTGATTTAATAACAATAATCTACATTTACACTATTTATAGTGTCTAAAATATGATTCAATTGTTATTTATTCAAAAAATTGAATTATACATGGTAAAGACACATATAAAGTTCAAAGAATAAAATTCTGAGTTTCATTTGAGTTTTTCAATCGTTTCTGGATTCATTCTAATAGATTTCATCACAATAATCTACATTTATACACTTTATACTGTCTAGAATACGATTCAAATGTTATTTATTCAAAAAGATTGAATTATATGAGGTAATTACGCATATAAGTGCAAGTACTGTGTTTCTGAGCATCATTTGAATATTTCAGTCGTTTATGGTGTTCATTTATAGTGTTTAAAATATGATTCAATTGTTATTTATTCAAAAAGATTGAATTATACATAGTAATGACGCATATAACGTGCAAATAATAAAATTCGGAGCATCATTTGAGTATTTTAATCATTTCTGGATTCATTCTAATTAATTGCATCACAATAATCTACATTTATATGCTATATGCGATCTAGAATACACTATATATGAGGTAATTACGCATATAAGTGCAAGTAATGCGTTTCTGTGCATCATTTGAATATTTCAATCGTTTCTGAATTCATTGTAAGTCATTTAATCACAATAATCTACCTTTAAACTCTTTATACTGTGTAAAATGTGATTCATTTGTAATTTATTCAAAAAGATTGGATTATACATTGTAATTATGCATATAAATTGCAAATAATGCAATTCTGAGCATCATTTGAGCATTTCAATCGTTTCTGGATTCATACTAAGTCATTTCATCACAATAATCTACATTGAAACTCTTTATCCAGTCTAGAATATGAAATATATATTATTTATTGTAAAATATTGGATTATACATGGAAATTACTCATATAAATTGGAAATACTGCAATTCTGAGCATCATTTCAACATTTCAGTTGTTTCTGAATTAATTCTAAGTCATATCATCACAATAATCTTTAATTAAACTCTTTAAACTGTTTAGCATATGATTCATATATTATTTATTCAAAAAAAAATCTGATTATACATGGTAATTACACATATAAATTGCATATAACTCCATTCTAAGCATCATTTGATCATTTCTATCGTTTCTGGATTCATTCTAATCCATTTCTTTACAGTAATCTACATTTAAATTATTTATACTGTCTAGAATATGATCCATACGTTATTTATTCAAAAAAGTTCAGATTATACATGGAAATTACGCTTATAAATTGCTAAAAATGCAATTCCGAGCATCATTTGAGCATTTAAATCGTTTCTCGATTCATTCTATGTCATTTCATCATGATAATCTACATTTAAACTGTTTATGCCGTCAATAATATTATATATATGTTAATTATTCAAAAATAATTTGATTATAAATGAAAATTACGCTTATAAAGTGCTAACAATGCAATTCTGAATATTATTTTAGCATTTCAATCGTTTCTCGATTCATTTTAAGCCATTTCATAACATTAATCTACATTTAAACTCTTTATAATATCTATGATATGATTCATTTTTTATTTATTCAAAAAAGATCAGATTATACTAGGAAATTACGGTAATAAAGTGCTAACAATGCAATTCCGAGCATCATTTGAGCATTTCAATCGTTTCAAGATTAATTCTAAATCATTTCATCACAATAATCTACATTTAAACTCTTTATACTGTCAAGAATATGATTCGATGTTATTTATTCAAAAAAATTAGATTATACATGGAAAAGACGCATATAAAGTGCAAATAATGCAATTATGATAATCATTTGAGCATTTCAATCGTGTCTGGCATTATTCTAAGTGATTTAATCACAATAATCTATATTTATACTCTTTCTACTGTCTAAAATATGATTCAATTGTTATTTATTCAAAAAGATTGAATTATACTTGGTAAAGACGCATAAAAATGCAACTAATAAAATTCTGAGCATCATTAGAGTATTTCAATCGTTTCTGGATTCATTCTAATTGATTTAATCACAATAATATACATTTATACACTTTGTACTGTCTAGAATACGATTCAAATGTTATTTATTCAAAAATATTGAATTATATAAGGTAATTACGCATATAAGTGCAAGTAATGCATTTCTGAGCATCATTTGAACATTTCAATCGTTTCTGGTTTTATTGTAAGTGATTTAATAATAATAATCTACATTTATACTATTTATAGTGTCTAAAATATGATTCAATTGTTATTTATTCAAAAAAATTGAATTATACATGGTAAAGACACATATAAAGAGCAAATAATAAAATTCTGAGATTCATTTGAGTTTTTCAGTCGTTTCTGGATGCATTCTAATAGATTTCATCACAATAATCTACATTTATACACTTTATACTGTCAAGAATACGATTCAAATGTTATTTATTCAAAAAGATTGAATTATATGAGGTAATTACGCATGTAAAGTAAAAGTAATGCTATTCCGAACATCATTTTAGCATTTCAATCGTTTCTCGATTCATTCTAAGCCATTTCATAACATTAATCTACATTTAAACTCTTTATAATATCTATAATATGATTCATTTTTTATTTATTCAAAAAAGATCAGATTATACTAGGAAATTACGGTAATAAAGTGCTAATAATGCAATTCCAAGCATCATTTGAGCATTTCAATCGTTTCAAGATTCATTCTAAATCATTTCATCACAGTAATTTACATTTAAACTCTTTATACTGTCAAGAATATGATTCGATGTTATTTATTCAAAAAAATTAGATTATACACGAAAAAGATGCATATAAAATGCAAATAATACAATTATGAGAATCATTTGAGCATTTCAATCGTGTCTGGTATTCTAAGTGATATAATTACAATAATCTACATTTATACTCTTACTGTCTAAAATTTGATTCAATTGTTATTTATTAAAAAAGATTGAATTATACTTGGTAAAGACGCATAAAAATGCAAATAATAAAATTCTGAGCATCATTTGAGTATTTCAATCGTTTCTGGATTCATTCTAATTGATTTCATCACAATAATCTACATTTATACACTTTATACTGTCTAGAATACGATTCAAATGTTATTTATTCAAAAATATTGAATTATATAAGGTAATTACTCATATAAGTGCAAGTAATGCATTTCTGAGCATCATTTGAACATTTCAATCGTTTCTGATTTTATTCTAAGTGATTTAATAACAATAATCTACATTTATACTATTTATAGTGTCTAAAATATGATTCAATTGTTATTTATTCAAAAAAATTGAATTATACATGGTAAAGACACATATAAAGTGCAAAGAAAAAAATTCTGAGCTTCATTTGAGTTTTTCAATCGTTTCTGGATTCATTCTAATAGATTTCATCACAATAATCTACATTTATACACTTTATACTGTCTAGAATACGATTCAAATGTTATTTATTCAAAAAGATTGAATTATATGAGGTAATTACGCATATAAAGTGAAAGTAATGCTATTCCGAACATCATTTTAGCATTTCAATCGTTTCTCGATTCATTCTAAGCCATTTCATAACATTGATCTACATTTAAACTCTTTATAATATCTAGAATATGATTCATTTTTTATTTATTCAAAAAAGATGAGATTATACTTGGAAATTACGCTGATAAAGTGCTAACAATGCAATTCCGAGCATCATTTGAGCATTTCAATCGTTTCATGATTCATTCTAAATCATTTCATCACTATAATCTACATTTAAACTCTTTATACTGTACAGAATATGATTCAATGTTATTTATTCAAAAAGATTGGATTATACACGGTAAAGACAGATATAAAGTGCAAATAATGCAATTATGAGCATCATTTGAGCATTTCAATCGTTTCTGGTTTTATTCTAAGTGATTTAATCACAATAATCTACATTTATACTCTTTAAACTGTCTAAAATACGATTCAATTGTTATTTATTCAAAAAGATTGAATTATACATGGTAAAGACGCATAAATAGTGCAAATAATAAAATTCTAAGAATCATTTGAGTATTTCAATCGTTTCTGGATTCATTCTAATTGATTTCATCACAAAAATCTACATTTATGCATTATATAGTGTCTAGAATACGATTCAAATGTTATTTATTCAAAAAGATTGAATTATATAAGCTAATTACGCATATAAGTGCAAGTACTGTGTTTCTGAGCATCATTTGAATATTTCAGTCGTTTATGGTGTTCATTTATAGTGTTTAAAATATGATTCAATTGCTATTTATTCAAAAAGATTGAATTATACATGGTAAAGACACATAAATAGTGCAAATAATAAAATTCTGAGAATCATTTGAGTATTTCTATCGTTTCTGGATTCAGTCTAATTGATTTCATCACAAAAATCTACATTTATGCATTATATAGTGTCTAGAATACGATTCAAATGTTATTTCTTCAAAAAGATTGAATTATATAAGGTAATTACGCATATAAGTGCAAGTACTGTGTTTCTGAGCATCATTTGAATATTTCAGTCGTTTCTGGTGTTCATTTATAGTGTTTAAAATATGATTCAATTGTTATTTATTTAAAAAGATTGAATTATACATGGTAATGACGCATATAAAGTGCAAATAATAAAATTCGGAGCATCATTTGAGTATTTTAATCATTTCTGGATTCATTCTAATTAATTGCATCACAATAATCTACGTTTATACGCTATATACGATCTAGAATACACTATATATGAGGTAATTATGCATATAAGTGCAAGTAATGCGTTTCTGTGCATCATTTGAACATTTCAATCGTTTCTGAATTCATTGTAAGTCATTTAATCACAATAATCTACATTTAAACTCTTTATACTGTGTAAAATATGATTCATTTGTAATTTATTCAAAAAGATTGGATTATACATTGTAATTATGCATATAAATTGCAAATAATGCAATTCTGAGCATCATTTGAGCATTTCAATCGTTTCTGGATTCATACTAAGTCATCACAATAATCTACATTGAAACTCTTTATACTGCCTAGAATACAATTCAAATGTTATTTATTTAAAAAGATTGGATTATACGAGGTAATTACGAATATTATAAAGTGTAAGTATTGCAATTCAGAGCATCATTTGGACATTTCAATCGTTTCTATTCATTCTATGTCATTTTTTCACAATAATCTACATTTATACTCTTTATCCAATCTAGAATATGATTCATATATTATTTATTTAAAATATTGGATTATACATGGAAATTATTCATATAAATTGGAAATACTGTAGTTCTGAGCACCATTTCAACATTTCAGTTGTTTCTGGATTAATTCTAAGTGATTTCATCACAATAATCTATATTTAAACTCTTTAAACTGTCTAGCATATGATTCATATGCTATTTATTCAAAAAATATCTGATTATACATGGTAATTACGCATATAAATTGCATATAATGCAATTCTAAGCATCATTTGATCATTTCTGGATTCATTCTAATCCATTTCATCACAATAATCTACATTTAAATTCTTTATACTGTCTTCAATATGATCCATACGTTATTTATTAAAAAAATATCTGATTATACTTGGAATTTACGGTTTAAAGTGCCAATAATGCAATTCCGAGTATCATTTGAGCATTTAAATCGTTTCTCGATTCATTCTATGTCATTTAATCACAATAATCTACATTTAAACTGTTTATGCCGTCCATAATATTATTCATATGTTATTTATTCAAAAATGATTTGATTATAAATGAAAATTACGCTTATAAAGTGCTAACAATGCTATTCCGAACATCATTTTAGCATTTCAATCATTTCTCGATTCATTCTAAGCCATTTCATAACAATAATCTACATTTAAACTCTTTATAAAATCTAGAATATGATTCATTTTTTATTTATTAAAAAAAGATCAGCTTATACTTGGAAATTACGCTGATAAAGTGCTAACAATGCAATTCCGAGCATCATTTGATCATTTCAATTGTTTCGCGATTCATTCTAAATCATTTCATCATAATAATCAACATTTAAACTCTTTATACTGTCCAGAATATGATTTAATGTTATTTATTCAGAAAGATTGGATTATACACGGTAAAGACACATATAAAGTGCAAATAATGCAATTATGAGCATCATTTGAGCATTTCAATCATTTCTGGTTTTATTCAAAGTGATTTAATCACAATAATCTACATTTATACTCTTTATACTATCTTTAATATGATTCAATTGTTATTTATTCAAAAGGATTGAATTATACATGGTAAAGACGCATATAAAGTGCAAGTAATGCAATTCTGAGCATAATTGGAGCATTTCAATCGTTTCTGGATTTATTCTAAGTGATTTCATCACAATAATCTATATTTATACTCTTTATACTTTCTAGAATACGATTCAAATATTATTTATTCAAAAAGATTGAATTATATGAGGTAATTATGCATATAAGTGCAAGAAATGCATTTCTGAGCATCATTTGAACATTTCAATCATTTATGGATTCATTCTAAGTCATTTAATCACAATAATCTACATTTAAACTGTTTATACTGTGAAAAATATGATTCATTTATAATTTATTCAAAATGATTGGATTATACATGGTAATTATGCATATAAATTGCAAATAATGCATTTGTGAGCATCATTTGTGAATTTCAATTGCTTCTGGATTTATTCTAAGTCATTTCATCACAATGATCTACATTTAAACTCTTTGCTGTCTAGTATATGATTCATATTTTATTTATTCAAAAAAATATCTGATTATACATGGTAACTGCACATATGAAGTGTAAATAATGTAATTTTGAGCATCATGTGAGCATTTCTATCGTTTCTGGATTCATTCTAGGCCATTTCATCACAATAATCTACATTTAAACTCTGTATACTGTCTAGAATACGATTCATATGTTATTTATTTAAAAATATTGGATTATACATGGTAATTACGCATATAAAGTGGAAAAAAATGCAATTCTTAGCATTATTTGAGTATTTCAATCATTTCTAGATTCATTCTAAGTCATCTATTCACAATAATCTACATTTAAACTCTTTATACTGTATGGAATACATTTCGTATGTCATTTATTAAAAAAGATTGGATTATGACTGGTAATTACGCATATAAAGTGCAAATAATGCAATTCTTAGCATCATTTGAGTATTTCAATCATTTATGGTATTCATTATAGGTCATTTCATCACAATAATCAGCATTTAAACTCTTTATACAGTCAAGAATATGATTTATATGTTATTTATTCATAAAGATTTGATTATCCATGATATTATGCATATAAAGTGCAAATAATGCAATTCTGAGCATTATTTGACGATTTCAATCATTTTGTATTCATTCTATATCATTTAATTACAACAATCTACATTTAAACATTTTATACTATCTATAATATGTTTCAAGTGTTATTTATTCAAAAAATTGGATTGTACATGGAATTACACTTATAAATTGCAAACAATAAAATTCTGAGTATCATTTGAGCATTTCAATCGTTTTTGGATTCATTCTATATCATTTTATCACAATAATCTTCATTTAAGCTCTCTATAGTGTCTAGAATATAATTCATATGTTATTTAATGAAAAAATATTGGATTATATATGGTAATTACGCATATAATTGCAAATAATGCAATTCTGAGCATTATTTGAGTATTTCAATCGTTTCTAGATTCATTCTAAGTCATCTAATCACAATAGCCCACATTTAAACTCTTTATACTGTCTAGAATACGATTCATATGTTTATTTTTATTCTAAAAGATTGGATTATACATGGTAATTACGCATATAAAGTGCAAATAATGCAATTATGGTAATCATTTGAGTATTCCAATTGTTTCAGGATTCATTCTAAGTCATTTCATCACAATAATCAACATTTAAACTCTTTATACAGTCAATAATATGATTTATATGTTATTTATTCAAAACGATTGGATTATACATGGTAATTACGCATATAAAGTGCAAATAATGCAATTCTAAGTATCATTTGAGTATTTCAGTCGTTTCTGGATTCATTCTAAGACATTTCATCACAATAAACAACATTAAACTCTTTTTACTGTCAAGAATATGATTCATATGTTGTTTGTTCATAAAATATTTGATTACGCATATATAGTGTAAATAATGTAATTCTTGTATCATTTGGGCATTTCAGTCGTTTATGGATTCATTGTAAGTCATTTCATCATAATAATCTAAATTTAAACTCTTTATATTGTGTTGAATATGATTCATATCTTATTTATTAAAAAAATATTGGATTATACATGGCAATTACTCATATAAAGTGCAAATAATGCAATTCTGAGCATCATTTGAGCATTTCAATCGTTTCTGTATTCATTCTAAGTGATCTGATCACAATAATCTTTATTTAAACTCTTTATACTGTCTAGAATTTGATTCATATGTTATTTATTCAAAAAGATTGGATTATACATGGTAATTACTCCTATAAAATGCAAATAATGCAATTCTGAGCATCATCTGAGCATTTCAATTATTTCTGGATTCATTATAAGTCATTTCATTACAATAATCTATATCTAAACTATTTATACTGTCTAGAATATGATTCATATGTTGCTTATTCAAAAAGATTGGTATTGTCGCATATAAAGTGCAAATAATACAATTCTGAGTATCATTTTAGGATTTCGATCTTTTCTGGATTAATTCTAAGTCATTTCATCATAATAAACAACATTTAAACTCTTTATACTATCTAGAATATGATTCATATGTTATTTATTGAAAAAGATTGGATTATATATGGTAATGACAGATATAAAGTGCAAATAATGCAATTCTTAGCATCATTTGAGCATTTCAATTATTTTTTGGATTCGTTCTAAGTCATTTTATTACATTAATCTACATTTAAACTCTTTATACTGTCTAGAATATGATTCATATGTTATTTATTTAAAAAAATTTGATTATACATGGTAATTATCCATATAAAATGCAAATAACGAGGTATAATCTAATCATTTTGAATATGTAATACCTGAATCATATTTTATAACGTATAGATTGTTCAAATGTAGATTATTGTATTGTACTTAGAATAAACGTTATTTGCAAGTTCTATGCATAATTATTATGTATAATATAATCTTTTTGAATAAATAATATTTGAATCATATTCTAGACCGTATAGAATGAATGACTTAGAATAAGCACAATTATTATGCATAATTACCTTTAAAATGAAGATTATTATGATGAAATGACTTAGAATGAATGCATAAACGATTGAAATGCTCAAATGTCACTCAGAATAAGCATTATTTGTACTTTATATGTGTAATTACTATGTATAATCCAAACTTTTTGGTTAAATAACATTTGAATCATATCCTAGACAGTATAAATAACACTCAGAATAAGCATTATTTGCACCGTTGTCTTATTTAAACACATATATGATCCAAACAAACACATATTTTCCAAATTTTATTAATATATTCATACAAAAAATATAGCTTGTACCTTTTGTATAAGAAAATTCTGTCGGACCGAACCTTTTTGTCGATGCTTGATTTCTTAATTAATTTGTCTCATTCAAGTCATCAGTTATCAAAACTGGCAGCTATTTTCTTTAAGGCCCTGACCAAATTCCATTTTTTTTAATATGAGATTTTCATTTGGTTGGAAAATTCTTGATCAAATTAAAAGAATTTGGTGTCATTTGGTTGGAATTCCTATGTAATTAGATTACAATGAAATCCTATGAAATCAATTCAAATAAAACAAAATCCCATGTAAAAATCATTTCGATCAGAGCTTAATATATTCATTGTGTCCTAAATGGTGCATCATTTGGAGGTACAAATTTGCACAATGCATTAAAAATACATTCTGTACTTGTCGATGTTTTTTTTTATTTTAATATCAACTCTAGACTCTAGTCTTATATTAAGTTATATTACTACTAAGAAAAATAATTATTCTCTAAAATGCAATCAACTAATTGCACAACAATTTATTTTCTCTAGTCGGAAATAGGCCTCTCAAAGTAGAATTACAGGTTCATGGACTGATTAATTGTAGATTACGGAATTCTTCCATGAAATTTAAGTAAAACTTTCAACGCTGAATTGTCTAATTCTGACCCTTATATGTGAAACTTGGGCTTAGGCTTAGCCTCTACTAAAACTTCTGGTTCCAACTTTAGGCGGGCCCACCGGCGACTAATAGGCCTCTGGATATTTCTGAGGTTGCGTCGCCGTGACCGACTGGCCTTAATTGACGTGATAAATATCTCCAATTATACAAAACGGACACATCCATTTTATTAGAAGCACAAACTATAAGGGGAGCCTCCATTTTCTTTACTACTGAACATGACTCCTTAATTGAATTATTTATAGAAAAAATCTGAATTGGTCTTGGTATATTTCTCGTCGGCTCTAACCGGTTGCCTACTAAATTCATTGAACTTGCCCCGCACGCCGTGGTTTCCTCCCAAGAAAAGAAAAGTAGCATTTATTAGGGAAAAAAAAAAGATAATTCTCGATATTTCTATTCATATCAACCATCTCTCTATAAATTGGGCCTCTCTCTCTTCTCGCTACCAAAACAATTTCATTGCTTCTCTCTTCGTATTCTTCGCTCTGCCTTTGAAATCTCGCTCTTCTTTCTTCGAGAATCGGTTTTCTTCGATCGTCAAGGTATTGGTCTTGCTCATGATTTTTTCTGAAACTTGAAATAGAAACTTGATCATTGTATCGATTGTATTAGTCGTGGTGTTGGATCAGAGCGAGGGTTTGAGATTATTGTGAAATTAGTGTTTGTTTTCGGTACCAAAGGATTGATCAGGTTTACGATTGGTTGCTTGTTGTGGCGATTATTGGTATTTGACCCAGAGATTTGTGGTTGTTTTGTTTAATTAGGGCTTTTTCTTTATCCAAAATTAGATGATGTAAATTGGTCATATTGAACCGGTTGTGACCTTGTTTGGTAATTCGCCTAGTCTTGACTTTTTGTTATGGATATTTAAGTCTCTTTCTGAACTTTGTCAATGTATTAGATATCATGAATTGTATAGTGGAAATTTCTTAAATTCTTGGAATAATCTTAAGGGTTATTTTGTGTAAACTTTAGACGATTCTCCATGTTAAGGCAGTAAAACTGGTTGGTTTGAATTTTGCACGGAATTTAGGTATAGATTCTATTTAAACCTATAAGAATAAGATATGTGGACAGCATGTCATTGTTTCACAAATTTTACAAATCTACATTTACAGCAGGTTACCAAATCTTTTGCAAAGCATTTTCTTGAACCTTTTTATCTAATTGTTGTGAGAAGAACACTGAGGTAATCTAGGTTTTACTAATACAATCTCTGTTGTGTACTGCAGATGCAAATCTTTGTTAAGACACTCACCGGCAAGACCATAACTCTCGAGGTTGAGAGTTCTGACACAATTGACAACGTCAAGGCCAAGATCCAAGACAAGGAAGGGATCCCTCCTGACCAGCAAAGACTTATCTTCGCTGGCAAGCAGCTTGAAGATGGTCGCACTCTCGCCGACTACAACATCCAGAAAGAGTCGACCCTTCACTTGGTTCTGCGCCTAAGAGGAGGCATGCAGATCTTCGTCAAAACCTTGACCGGTAAAACCATTACCCTCGAGGTGGAAAGCTCTGACACCATTGATAATGTCAAGGCCAAAATCCAAGACAAAGAGGGTATTCCCCCAGACCAGCAGAGGCTGATCTTTGCTGGCAAGCAGCTAGAGGATGGCCGCACACTTGCTGATTACAACATCCAAAAGGAGTCTACCTTGCATCTAGTGCTCCGATTGAGGGGAGGCATGCAAATATTTGTTAAGACCTTGACCGGTAAGACCATTACCCTTGAGGTCGAGAGCTCAGACACCATTGATAATGTCAAGGCCAAGATCCAAGACAAGGAGGGTATTCCACCGGACCAGCAGAGGCTGATTTTTGCTGGTAAGCAGCTAGAGGATGGCCGCACACTTGCTGATTACAACATCCAAAAAGAATCAACTCTGCATCTAGTCCTTCGCTTGAGGGGAGGCATGCAGATCTTCGTAAAGACCTTGACAGGTAAAACAATTACCCTTGAGGTCGAAAGCTCAGACACCATTGATAATGTGAAGGCAAAAATTCAAGATAAGGAGGGCATCCCACCAGACCAGCAGAGGCTGATCTTTGCTGGCAAGCAGCTTGAAGATGGCCGCACACTTGCAGATTACAATATTCAGAAAGAGTCAACCCTCCACTTGGTGCTTCGTCTGAGGGGTGGGATGCAGATTTTTGTCAAAACCTTGACAGGTAAAACTATTACCCTTGAGGTTGAGAGCTCAGACACAATCGACAATGTCAAGGCAAAAATCCAAGATAAGGAGGGGATCCCACCAGACCAGCAGAGGTTGATTTTTGCTGGCAAGCAACTGGAGGATGGTCGTACTCTGGCTGATTACAATATTCAGAAAGAGTCAACCCTTCACTTGGTGCTTCGCCTTCGTGGTGGAATGCAGATCTTTGTCAAGACCTTGACGGGGAAAACCATTACCCTTGAGGTTGAGAGCTCGGATACCATCGACAATGTCAAGGCCAAAATTCAAGACAAGGAGGGGATCCCACCAGATCAGCAGCGCCTCATCTTTGCCGGAAAGCAGCTTGAAGACGGCCGCACTCTGGCAGATTACAATATCCAGAAGGAATCAACCCTCCACCTTGTTCTGCGTCTTAGGGGAGGCATGCAGATTTTTGTCAAGACACTGACAGGCAAGACCATTACACTCGAGGTTGAGAGCTCTGACACGATAGATAATGTGAAGGCGAAGATTCAAGACAAGGAGGGAATCCCGCCAGACCAGCAGAGGCTTATTTTTGCCGGCAAGCAGCTAGAGGACGGGCGCACTCTTGCGGACTATAATATTCAGAAGGAATCAACTCTTCACCTTGTTCTTCGTCTGCGTGGTGGTTCTGCATAAACTTGATGACTTAGTTATTTGTCAGTTGGCTGTATGGAATTGTGGTTCGTTGTTTGTATCTCTGAAGTTGCACTGTGGGATTGTTGAAATATAAGTACCAATAAGTGTTCTGGAATTTTCTTATCTGTTTGGCTTGTTCTAGTACTTGTATTATCAGCTGTGAATCGCATGTATTTCAATAATAACTCATTTATAGTATATGCTACTATTTCAATTGCATTGAATGTTCTGCAACTTGCAACGGTTAGTTCTCTGCTATTGCAGATATGAATGCTTGATTATAATATTAATAATGCGATATATGTTTCTACGAGAAATTATGCAGACTGAATGTGTTCAACTGAATTGAAGAACGAATGGTTGAATATAGTTTTAACTTCCACTTGTACTACTATTATATCGGGAAACCCAAAAAACCTTTCCTTTAAATTTTCGTCTCATCATAAGTTCTCCATTTTGGTATTCATTAATTTGACATTGGATAATAGTTCAGGAAAAATTCTAGTTTCTTAAATTCTTTGACCCTCAAATCGTTTTAATTTTCTTGAAAGGAAAAGAAGGATACTTGCGACGCCATCAGGAACTAGGAAAATGAAACCAGTAAATACTGTCATACTGAACAGAATTAATGGTCTTTCCCGCGAAACTCTCAGTTATTGGGCTTTTCTGATTATTGGGCCTTATTACTTACTGGTCTTCAACTATTATCCAATGTCTAGCAAGTAGCAACCATGACTAGCAAATACTGAACAGATACACTGGTAGGATACTTGCGACGCCATCAGAAACTAGGAAAATGAAACCAGTAGAAAGTAATTTGAAGACCAGTAAGTAGAAAGGCCCAATAATAATCAGAAAAGCCCAATAACTGAGAGTTTCGCGGGAAATAGGGTTTAGCCTAGCATTGCGCGGGAAATTCCCGAAGCAAGACCATTAATTCTGAAAATGACACCCCGATCTCTTTTTCCAACTTTCCCTATGCAAACTTTTTTCTCATCTGTAATTTCATCTCTCATAAACGTGATTCCCATCATCTGCCTCCAAATATCTCGCTCGTTTCTTGCTCCTAACACAGTGCCCATCTGTTCTTGTTTCTCAGGTAACCTTGCTCTTCTTTTCTCTCTCTAGAGTCTAGACTAGAAATGATTTCAATAAGATCTTTTTTTTTCTTTCCAGCGGCGAGAAAACCTTTCACGGCAACTTCTACTTCCCTTTTTTTTTTTTTTTCCTGGTTTCTCCACCACCATTGCCGGATTAGGTCCAGCCATAGTATTCTCTTTTGTGTGGCGGATTCATTTTTTAATTTTTTTTTATAAGATATAAGAGTAAGACTAGTCATTGGGTCTGAATTGGGGTCTTAATTTCTTTAATAGGAGTTAGACCTGTCGTTTCAATCAATGACTTTTTTCCTAACAAGCATTAAAATGATGTAAAAATTATTATATATAATTTGGTCCCTAAAATTTTCAGATTGAGGCGATCCTTGCATTAGCCCCTTGGTACATTGCAAGTACCAGGTTCTTCATTCTATCTTCAGATACAATAAGGTACCTAACTTTTTGTTTGATATCACTCTCTTTTGGCTTTCCAATTGGAGCTAAAAAACCTGTATTTTTCATGTCCACAATATAAATCTCTAATCTGTTTTTTTTAAAGGAATAGACATTAATTTTTCATCCTAATTGTGATAAGGGACGCTGACTTGACTGTAAAAATCCAAAGAAGTACATAAACAAACAGCTTTTAATTACTTCATCGTATGGTGCTGCTATCTGTTTTTCTTGGGGTTTGACTGAGTTGATTATTTAATGTGTTTGATAAAGGATTATATTATTTCATTTTGTACTGAACAATAAGAGAAGCATACACCCATCTAATAAATTGTACAAAAATTTTAGATGGAAGGTCTGGAAATTGTAATCAAAATGCGCAATGGAAGAACCACAATCGTTGAAGTAGAGTCTGAAAACCCAATAATTGAGCACGTGAAGGTCAATATTAAATCCAAAATGCGGGTCTTTGTGAAAGCATTTGGGGAGAAAATAATTCCATTTATGGTGGAGAGCAAACAAACAGTTGGTAGGCTAAAGGAAATGATACAAGATGCTGAATGCATTTCCATTGATAACATGATTCTGAAGTTCGACGATAATGAACTTGGTAATTCACAAACACTTGCTCAATGCAATATCCAAGAGGATTCTACCCTAGTTGTGGGTTCTAGGGATGATATCAGAATCTATATTATAACATGGGGGTATAAAACTATCATCCTTGATACCAAAACGTCTGAGACTGTATCGAATATAAAAAGAATAATTTCAGATCAAGAGGGAATTGCTCTGCACATGCATAATGTGATCTTTGATGGGAATAAACTTGATGACAGCTGCATCCTGGCTGATTGTAATATTCAGAATGGGTCGACGCTAAAACTTGTTCTGTGCAGTAACAGATGTGGGATGGGTCACACTGACCGTCAAGACCTTGTTAAGCGTCGCAGGAAAGGCCCGAAAGGGATGCAGATTTTCGTGAAGACATTGACGGGCAAGACCATTACCCTCGACGAGGTTGAAAGCTCCGACACGATTGATGATGTGAAGGCACAGATTCAAGATAAGGAGAAGATCCCGCCTCACCAGCAGAGGCTCATTTTTGCTAGTAAGCAGCTTGAGGATGGGCGCACCCTTGCTGACTATAATATTCAGAATGAATCAACTCTTCACCTGGTTCTGCGTCTGGGTGGTCCCAGGAAAAGGATACAAATTTTAGTGAAGCCATTGACCGGTGAGGCCATGCCCCTCGAGGTTGAGAGCTCCGCCACGATTGATAATGTGAAAGCAATGATTCAAGACAAGGCGGGAATCCCACCAGATCGGCAGAAACTCATATTTGCCGGTGAGGAGCTGGAGGATGGGCACACTCTTGCTGAGTATAAAATTTATTACGATTCTGCTATTTACTTTATTGTCAAGCCGCGTGGTAATTGAAGGCCTGCAGCAGCTAACTTTCGGCCTTATCCTTTAAAGCCGAGCAATTTCAACTCAACATGTCGACTTGTGGTTACTGGTTACTTTAGATAATTTCAAAACTTTTTAATTTGGCGTGTTTGTCTTCATTTTGAGTTATTTATGTGCGTTTGATTGTGGATTAAGGATGCTGTGATATTTTATCCTTCGTCGTTTCTTTTTTCTACTCCATGTCGTTTTGAGTAATTTCTTACGCTGTTTAATTTATTTTTTCATATCCTTATCTAATTTACATAAATTTTTGTCGTTGCTTACATCAAATCAAAATCAAAATTATAAATATAAATGTGTGCGATTTTTTTTTTAAAAAAATTCTATAACTGTAATTTTATAACTATTTGTGCGCCGAATATCATCGCTCATAAAATTGCCGAGTATCATCGCTCATAAAATTGGTCTGATTTATTGTCAGACGTTTATTCGGAAACATATTATTTTAGTTTTAACTTTTGCGTTCTATTTTGGTATCCATCGCTTCTTCGTCTCTTTTTGTGTTGTCCATTCGTTCTCCTTTTCTCCTCTGATAGTGATAGCACTGGATTCTCGTAAAATATTAAGTCGTTTATTTTTCAAAAAGATGCTCCGTACTGCTGTATTTGTGAGCTATATGTATACATATTCCAGAGCTAAAATTAGGTCTGTCAATGAAATATGTTTATTCTATCCGTACCTTATTCGATAAGACAAATATAGATAAGATTTTATTTTCGTTAGACTAACGGGTATTAGTACGGATAAAGAAAATTTTTCGTTAATTTATCGGGTACGGGTAAGGAGTATTTCGTAATTTAACGGTTAATATTTTACAAACATATGTATATATAATCATATTTTTAACATATTTTGTTAGATATGTTATTAATTTCGATCTTCATCTAAATTTATTTATGTTGATGAAAAAGTTTAATTTACACACTATATTATATTATAATTTATAATTAGTTATATAGATTTTTTAAATTCAATTGATATGAGAATAAATTTCATGATTTTTGTTTTGAGAATAAATTATGTATCGTTACTCTATCTTTACCGTTAATTCTTAACGGGTACGGATAGGATACGAGTAAAGTCTTTTTTAACGGGTACGGATATGGATATGGGTAAAGAGAATTTTAACAGGTGTGGGTATAAAAATATATTTTACTGTACTATACCGTATCATTGACAGCCATACTCTTTAGTAAATTCAACCTAAGAAAACGACAATTACCACTTATTTATATTTAAAAATTAAAACGTATAAATATTAAACTTTTATTTAATTAGTCGAGCAAGACTCAAGAGGCGTCTCGTTATTCCTCAATTCATGCTCCTAAAACCATCAGGCCAGAAAACTAATTTGTTAATTTGTTTTTCTCTTGTCATTTCTCAGTCCTCCAAAAATAAGGAATATAAAGTTCTTGGCGTTATGACACTGGATCTGTTTTTCTCAATGATGGGATATGTCTTGTAACCACAATATAATGTTATGGTTGTCAAAATTGTATTTTTATTTCAAAATTGAAATAATCACAGAAATTTTGTTCAAAAAAACTAAACCCAGGAATTGCTACGTTATTCAGCTTAGGCTTAATGTTTTCATTTGAATTCTGGTACTCCATCAGACAAAAATATTTCTTAAGCCGGTTACGAAGCATCGATGTAGAATAACCTTACAGTGAAAGAGGACACATACTATCCGAAGCTTGAAGCATCTGATAAATTAAACAGAAGTGCAGATTTTGAGGTAACAAACTTGTAGTTCAGCAAACTCTCCTAGCTTTCAATATTCATGAAGAATCTGCTCCCTTTCTTACGGAAAGTGCAGATTTTCGGAAATTTTCTTTACGAAATTTACCTTTTGATTTACTTTAAGTTCGAGTTTACGTGTATTCATAAATAAATCAACAGTCCGGTAAGTTTGTTGTGTGAGAGGATCAGTACTACATTATCGACATTGTTTCCATCATTCTTGTTTTGAATTTTGGTTGCCAATAAAATTTTTTTTTGAAGGTTGGCGATTGCCAACAAATTTGTATTAAATAAAAAGAAAGGTTTAATTACAAAACCAGTACTCAACTACTGGAAACTAGAACCTAAAAGAACATGTCCCGTGGATGCCTAATGGCTGGCAGTGGGCCATTTATCCCCAAAACCCTCTAAAAATCAGAAAAAAGAAAAATAATTATAGAAAAACAATTAACAGTCATATTGAACCAGTAGCACACCGCCATAGTCAGTTAACCAAAGAAGGCACCGGCAAAGTAGAATACCAGTTTCGTAACAGAAGTTCAGTCTCGAAAAGAACTTTGTGGAGTGTAGGTTGATCGCCATTGAAAATCGCCTTGCAACGTTGTTTCTAAATTGTCCAACAAGTAAAAGCCCCACAAGTGTCCCAAAATTTTCTTCTATATGGTGGTAATCGTTTCCTGTTGAGTTGCCAGAACTACATGGGAGAGGTGTAATCTCTTGCAAGAGGCATACTGAATTGTAGCGCTACCATGGACCAAATAGTGGTGGAGAATTGACATGTGAGAAACAAGTGACAGTGATCTTCAATTTGTTGAAGGTCACAAAGGACACAAAAAGTAATAGTGGGCCACCATCGAAATTATTGGTCGTCAATCATTTTTAAGTACGGAACATTGAATATCCAAATTATAAAAATTAAAAGGCATGCAATGAATTTACGAAATTATTTTCTTTGGATTTAAATTTGATTTGTAATTTTGATAGAGAGTGTTTATTTCAATTACAAGATAAAATTTTTGTATTTTATTATTTTAATTATTTAAATGAAATTATCATTTGATAGTACGCTGAGTCGCTGACCTTCAAAAAAAAAAAGAAAAGAAAGTAAAAAGTGCATAGTGTGGAAAGATTGTAGATTTGTAGTCTACACTTATCTTAGGGCCCAATAATCAGCAAAGCCCAATAAGCCAATAACTGAGAGTTTCGCGGGAAATAGGGTTTAGCCAAGCATTAATGACACTGATAGTCCAAAAATCCTTAGTCTTTGGTCCGTCTTTTAGAAGACCGTTCTAAAATTCGAACCGGATCGGTTTTTTGAAGGGCTTTTCGATAGACAAGGGTCTAGAAGGGCCGGATTTTGAAAGGGCCGGGTCTAATTTTTTTTCAAAGACGGATGTTGAAGGACCGGGTTTGAAGGACCGGATCCGACCTAATCGTTCAATAGTAGTGACTATTTGATCATGATGGGACGATAGAGATTAAAAAATTATTAAAAAAATTAAATATTGGTATTATTTTAGAAGGTTTAGAAGGGTCAAGGATCTATAAGGGCCGAATTTTCAAAGGGCCGGTCTCGTGTTTCAAAAAATAAATCCGTCTAATCCGTTCCATCGTGATCTTTTTTCTTAACCTAGTCCGATCCGGCCTTTCTATCAAACCCGTCAAGTCCAATCTTTTGAAATCCGACCCGGCCCTCTTGCTTTTCACTACACCCGATCTCTTTTTCCGACTTTCCCTATGCAAACTTTTTTCTCATTAGTAATATCATTTCTCATAATAACTTCGTAACAACAGGCGTGATTCCCTTCATCTGCCTTCTCTCGCTCTCCCTAATTTCTTGCTCCTCAGGTAAGGTAACCTTGCTCTTCTTTTTCTCTCTCTAGAAGATTTTTCCTTTTTTTCCTGGTTTCTCTGGCCACCATAGCCAGATTAGGTCCAGCCATAGTACTATCTTTTGGTTGACCTCCTCTTTTGTGTTACAACTTCTCCCTATCCCTTTTTATCCTACCACAACTCCTATTCCTCCTTCCCTTTATACCCGCTTTCTCCTTTCACCATGTCATTCATGGTTGCTTCTCTGTGGTCATTTTTGTGTGGCGGTTTTTTTTTTAATAAGACAAGAAGTCCTTGGGTTGTGAATTAGGGCCTTAATTTATTGATATTTCAACAGCTCCTATCGTTTCAATTTTTTTCCTAAAAAATAATAAAATGATGTAAAAATTATTATATATAATTTGATCCCTAAAATTTTCAGATTGAGGTGATCCTTGCATTACACCTTGGTATACTGCAACTACTAGGTTCATTCATTATTAAGATATAATAAGGTACTGAACTTTTTGTTTGATATCGTACTCTTTTGGCTTTCAATTGGAGCTACAAAATCTGTATTTGTCATGTCTACATACAAATCTCTAATCTGTTTGTAAGGAAAAGATGTTAATTTGTCATCATAATCGTGATAAGAGACACTGACTGGACTGGAAATATCCAAACAAATACATAAACAAATATGGTGTTATATATATGCTTTATCTTGGGGTTTGACCAAGTTGATTATTTAATGTGTTTGATAAAGGATAATACTATTTCATTTTAGTAGCTGGGACAATAAGAGAAGCATACATCCATCTAATAAATTGTACAAAATTTTAGATGGAAGGTCTGGAAATTGTAATCAAAATGCGCAATGGAAGAACCACAATCGTTGAAGTAGAGTCTGAAAACCCAATAATTGAGCACGTGAAGGTCAATATTAAATCCAAAATGCGGGTCTTTGTGAAAGCATTTGGTGAGAAAATAATTTCATTTATGGTGGAGAGCAAACAAACAGTTGGTAGGCTAAAGGAAATGATACAAGATGCTGAATGCATTTCCATTGATAACATGAATCTGAAATTCGACGATAATGAACTTGGTAATTCACAAACACTTGCTCAATGCAATATCCAAGAGGATTCTACCCTAGTTGTGGGTTCTAGGGATGATATCAGAATCTATATTATAACATGGGGGTATAAAACTATCATCCTTGATACCAAAACGTCTGAGACTGTATCGAATATAAAAAGAGTAATTTCAGATCAAGAGGGAATTGCTCTGCACATGCATAATGTGATCTTTGATGGGAATAAACTTGATGACAGCTGCATCCTGGCTGATTGTAATATTCAGAATGGGTCGACGCTAAAACTTGTTCCGTGCAGTAACAGATGTGGGATGGGTCACACTGACCGTCAAGACCTTGTTAAGCGTCGCAGGAAAGGCCCGAAAGGGATGCAGATTTTCGTGAAGACATTGACGGGCAAGACCATTACCCTCGACGAGGTTGAAAGCTCCGACACGATTGATGATGTGAAGGCACAGATTCAAGATAAGGAGAAGATCCCGCCTCACCAGCAGAGGCTCATTTTTGCTAGTAAGCAGCTTGAGGATGGGCGCACCCTTGCTGACTATAATATTCAGAATGAATCAACTCTTCACCTGGTTCTGCGTCTGGGTGGTCCCAGGAAAAGGATACAAATTTTAGTGAAGCCATTGACCGGTGAGGCCATGCCCCTCGAGGTTGAGAGCTCCGCCACGATTGATAATGTGAAAGCAATGATTCAAGACAAGGCGGGAATCCCACCAGATCGGCAGAAACTCATATTTGCCGGTGAGGAGCTGGAGGATGGGCACACTCTTGCTGAGTATAAAATTTATTACGATTCTGCTATTTACTTTATTGTCAAGCCGCGTGGTAATTGAAGGCCTGCAGCAGCTAACTTTCGGCCTTATCCTTTAAAGCCGAGCAATTTCAACTCAACATGTCGACTTGTGGTTACTGGTTACTTTAGATAATTTCAAAACTTTTTAATTTGGCGTGTTTGTCTTCATTTTGAGTTATTTATGTGCGTTTGATTGTGGATTAAGGATGCTGTGATATTTTATCCTTCGTCGTTTCTTTTTTCTACTCCATGTCGTTTTGAGTAATTTCTTACGCTGTTTAATTTATTTTTTCATATCCTTATCTAATTTACATAAATTTTTGTCGTTGCTTACATCAAATCAAAATCAAAATTATAAATATAAATGTGTGCGATTTTTTTTTTAAAAAAATTCTATAACTGTAATTTTATAACTATTTGTGCGCCGAATATCATCGCTCATAAAATTGCCGAGTATCATCGCTCATAAAATTGGTCTGATTTATTGTCAGACGTTTATTCGGAAACATATTATTTTATTTTTAACTTTTGCGTTCTATTTTGGTATCCATCGCTTCTTCGTCTCTTTTTGTGTTGTCCATTCGTTCTCCTTTTCTCCTCTGATAGTGATAGCACTGGATTCTCGTAAAATATTAAGTCGTTTATTTTTCAAAAAGATGCTCCGTACTGCTGTATTTGTGAGCTATATGTATACATATTCCAGAGCTAAAATTAGGTCTGTCAATGAAATATGTTTATTCTATCCGTACCTTATTCGATAAGACAAATATAGATAAAGTTTTATTTTCGTTAGACTAACGGGTATTAGTACGGATAAAGAAAATTTTTCGTTAATTTATCGGGTACGGGTAAGGAGTATTTCGTAATTTAACGGTTAATATTTTACAAACATATGTATATATAATCATATTTTTAACATATTTTGTTAGATATGTTATTAATTTCGATCTTCATCTAAATTTATTTATGTTGATGAAAAAGTTTAATTTACACACTATATTATATTATAATTTATAATTAGTTATATAGATTTTTTAAATTCAATTGATATGAGAATAAATTTCATGATTTTTGTTTTGAGAATAAATTATGTATCGTTACTCTATCTTTACCGTTAATTCTTAACGGGTACGGATAGGATACGAGTAAAGTCTTTTTTAACGGGTACGGATATGGATATGGGTAAAGAGAATTTTAACAGGTGTGGGTATAAAAATATCTTTTACTGTACTATACCGTATCCATTGACAGCCATACTCTTTAGTAAATTCAACCTAAGAAAACGACAATTACCACTTATTTATATTTAAAAATTAAAACGTATAAATATTAAACTTTTATTTAATTAGTCGAGCAAGACTCAAGAGGCGTCTCGTTATTCCTCAATTCATGCTCCTAAAACCATCAGGCCAGAAAACTAATTTGTTAATTTGTTTTTCTCTTGTCATTTCTCAGTCCTCCAAAAATAAGGAATATAAAGTTCTTGGCGTTATGAAACTGAAGATATATTCGGATCTGTTTTTCTCAATGATGGGATATGTCTTGTAACCACAATATAATGTTATGGTTGGCAACATTGTATTTTTATTTCAAAATTGAAATAATCACAGAAATTTTGTTCTAAAAAACTAAACCCAGGAATTGCTACGTTATTCAGCTTAGGCTTAATGTTTTCATTTGAATTCTGGTACTCCATCAGACAAAAATATTTCTTAAGCCGGTTACGAAGCATCGATGTAGAATAACCTTACATTGAAAGAGGACACAAACTATCCAAAGCTTGAAGCATCTGATATATTAAACAGAAGTGCAGATTTTGAGGTAACAAACTTGTAGTTCAGCAAACTCTCCTAGCTTTCAATATTCATGAAGAATCTGCTCCCTTTCTTTTACGGAAAGTGCAGATTTTCGGAAATTTTCTTTACGAAATTTACTTTTTGATTTACTTTAAGTTCGAGTTTACGTGTATTCATAAATAAATCAACAGTCCGGTAAGTTTGTTGTGTGAGAGGATCATTACTACAATATCGACATTGTTTCCATCATTCTTGTTTTGAATTTTGGTTGCCAATAGTTTTTTTTTTGAAGGTTGGCGATTGCCAACAAATTTGTATTAAATAAAAAGAAAGGTTTAATTACAAAATCAGTGCTCAACTACTGGAAACTAGAACCTAAAAGAACAGGTCCAGTGGATGCCCAATGGATGGCAGTGGGCCATTTATCTCCAAAACCCTCTAAAAATCAGAAAAAAGAAAAATAAAATAAAGAAAAATAATTAATAGTCAGATTGAACCAGTAGCACACCGCCATAGTCAGTTAACCACAGAAGGCACCGGCAAAGTAGAATACCAGTTTCGTAACAGTCTCGAAAAGAACTTTGTGGAGTGTCGGTTGATCGCCATTGAAAATCGCCTTGCAACGCTGTTTCCAAATTGTCCAACAAGTAAAAGCCCAACGAGTGTCCCAAAATTTCCTTCTATCTGGCGGTAATCGTTTCCTGTTGAGTTGTCAGAACTGCATGGGAGAGGTGTAATATCTTGCAAGAGGCAGACTGAATTGTAGCGCTACGATGGACCAAATAGTGGTGGAGAATTGACATGTGAGAAACAAGTGACAGTGATGATATCTCATATTTATATTGCTATTTTGACCAGACTTTACATCGAAATCGTGACTAAAGCTTTGATTTATTGCTGTTTTTGCCTTTCTTTGCCAGTTTTGGCACTGCCTTTTGCACTTTGTTCTTATTTGTAGGAATCCAAGGAAATCAGCAAGGAAAGCAGCAATTCAGGTGCTAGATGACTCATGCCTAGCCTAGACCAAGCCCCGACTCAGCCCAATGAAGCAGCCCCGCTCGAATCAAGACGTTTCGCGAACCAGACCCTGCAATTCGGACCGAATTCCCCTGAATTCGGACCGAATTCCTGCGCAGACTTCTCTCCTGAAAATCCAGCGGCATCAATTCGGTCCGAATTCCTCCTGATTCGGTCCGAATTGCTATACGTGGAAAGTGTTCTGGCAGCGTTCTGGAGGCGTTTTCCCCATCTGGAAGCCTCCATTTCCGCCCAAACTGAAGGGAAACGCGTCCCAGCTGTCCAGGGGAGGAGAGAGGGGTATTTAGGCACCTTCCATCTTTGGAGAGGGCCATCCTTCATTCCATTTTTCCACCTTTCTCTCTCCAGCAAATCTGGATCTAGTTTTTGGCTCTTTTGCTTGGCTTTTGCGACTTGGACAGGGGGCAAGGACGAGTTAAGGGCTATTGCTTGCTGCTCCGACGGATTCACTACCTTCTCTTGTGCATTTGGCAGTGGTTTTATCTCAAAAACTGGATTATTTGTGTATTTCTAGTACTATTTCTCTATTTTCTGGTTTTATGGATTGTTTAGTTCTATATTCAGTTATTTGCATTGTTTCTCTTAGTATGTTAGGCTAAAAACTTGTTGCTTTAGGGAATGATGTAGCTTAGATCTAGGTTTTGCTTGGTTTACTTGTTTTGTTGATGGATGAAGTCAATTACCCTTGGGGTTTTTATTGAAATCGCTTGTGTTTGGACCGTTTACTACTTGTATTGCTCGACTTTTGTACGCGCGCAATTGTTGGGAACTTCTTTACATTATATTAATCGAGTCCTGTGCAAGTGTTTCGAGGTAGGTCAATGGCGAAAGTCGACCAATTAATAACCAAAAGTGAACGTTTCTAGTTAGGCGAAAATCTAACTGGATACCTCGTAGAAAACCATTGGTAAACTCGAGTAAGTCCACCGAACAACGAAAGTTGGGGGTGCAATACACTCGATGAGGGTTATTCAACACTAGATCCCATTCCAAATACCGTACCCGATAGGCGAAAGCGGAGGGTTAGGGAGTTAGGTTTGGCTAGATGGACCTTTGGCTTGAATAGATCAACAAAAGGGTAAACCACAGCATTTACACAGTGGAATTAGCAAGGCCGAATACGACAGTGCTAGGTCTTGCGACTCTGTGGCCGGTTCTAAGTGAAATCAAATCCTAAGGCATTTTTTATTATCGTATCTTAATCCGTTAGGAAACCCCAAAAATATCTATTTTAATTGTTTTGCATATTCTTGTTACTTGCAATTGCATAATTTTATTTTCCTTTAATTTGCTCAATTTAAGTTACCGAATTCTCTTCTCAATCTTTATCGTCTAGATTTAACGAAATAATAAGAATAATACTCATATCCATCTCTGTGGGTTCGATACCTTTACTCTACTACAAGCGACTAGTCGAGTACAAGGATTATTTGTTTGACCTTGGTTCACACCCTCGATCAAGTGATCTTCAATTTGTTGAAGGTCACAAAGGACACAAGAAGTAATAGTGGGCCACCCTCGAAATTACTGGTTGTCAATCATTTTTAAGCATGGAACATTGAATATCCAAATTATAAAAATTAAAAGGCATGCAATGAATCTGCGAAATTATTTTCTTTGGATTTAAATTTAATTTGTAATTTTGATAGAGAGTGTTTATTTCAATTACAAGATAAAATTTTTGTATTTTATTATTTTAATTATTTAAATGAAATTATCATTTGATAATACGCTGAGTCGCTGACCTTCAAAAAAAAAAAAAAAAAGAAAGTAGGGTGTGTTTGGATTGTTGGAAGAAAGAAGAAGAAGAAGGAAGAAGAAGAAAAAAAATTATAAACAATCCAAACTCTTCACAAAATTACACACTTCCCAATACTTCTTCCCACTTCTTCCCTTCTTCCCTTCTTCCCACACCCATCCAAACGCACCCGTAAAAAGTGCATACTGTGGAAAGATTGTAGATTTGTAGTCTACACTTATCTTAGGGCCCAATAATCAGCAAAGCCCAATAAGGCAATAACTGCCGAAAACTTAAAAATAATAATAAATTAATATAATATATTAAAAATAATATCAATATAATAATATTTTTTAAAATAGTATCACAAGATCGGAATCCTAGATTCCGACGGTAAGATCGGAATCTCGGATTCCGACCTTAGCTAAGATCGGAATCCCGGATTCCGATCTTAGCTTTTTAATTTTTTTATATATTATTTATTTATTTAATTTATTAATTAGTTAAATAATTAGAAAAATAGATAATATTGTAAAAATATTGAAAAAAATATGAAAAAAAATCAGGAATAATTAAATTAAATTTTATATGTAATTTAATATTTTTTGAGAAATTAAATTTATTTTCATTTTAATTAATTTATTTAATTAAAATATAAATTTTTATAACTTATTTAATTAAATGAATTGTACCATTTAGAAAGGATTATAAATTTTCAGAATTTGCAGGGATACAAAGGCATAATCCTTTCAGAATGTTCAAAGTTTTATTAATCCTTTCTGCATTTGTAGGAATACAAAGGCATAACTTGAACATTAAAACTTTAAACAGACATATCTTTTGATAGGAAGGTCCGTTTGGGGCAAACAAGTACATTCCGGAAAGCTGGCGACGAGATCTACACGTTTTACAGGGGTGAAACCCGTAACGATCATTTTCAGAGCCGAAAAACGCTCTCTAGACCTCCAAAATTCACTTTGAAAGTTTGCAAACCTAAAAACCACTCTAAACTACTAAAAATGTTTTTAAAATCATAAATTAATCATTAAAAAGAGAAATGCAGTAAATCAAGTGAATTTAGTCTTTCTACTCCGTCTCGGTAAAACATCAACCTCGTGTGATTCTTTTCTAACGCAATCCAGAAAGTGCTTCCTTGATCACGAGACTCGATATGATTGTTTAATATATAATATGAAAATAATATATACAGAGGACGACATCCGGGACGCATATCAAATGGTTGCTTAAAAATTTATAATTTTAATGTAAATTAATTAAAAATTTATACTTAATTATTCATTTTTTAATTAAATAAATTAATTAAATTTATATTTAATTAAATAAATTAATTAAAAGGAAAATAAATTTAATTTCCCAAAAAAAATACTAAATTACATATAAAATTTTGTTTAATTATTCCTGATTTTTTTAATATTTTTTCAATATTTTTAGAATATATTATCTAATTTTCTAATTAATTAAATAATTAATAAACTAATAAAAGAAAAAAAAAATTTCCAAAAAATACTAAATTACATATAAAATTTAATTTAATTATTCCTGATTTTTTTCATATTTTTTCAATATTTTTACAATATATTATCTATTTTTCTAATTAATTAACTAATTAATAAACTAAATAAATAAATAAATAATATATAAAAAAAATTAAAAAGCTAAGATCAGAATCCAGGATTCCGATCCTTCCGTCGGAATCTGGGATTCCGATCTTGGTATACTATTTAAAAAAATATTATTATATTGATATTATTTTTAATATATGATATTAATTTAATATTATTTTTAAATTTTTCGGCAATAACTAAGGCTCCGTTTGGATAGGTGTGGGAAGAAGAGAAGAAGGAAAGAAGTGGAAAGAAGTATTGGGAAGTGTGTAACTTTATGAAGAGTTTGATTGTTTATAATTTTTTTTTTCTTCCTTATTCCTTCTTCTTCTTCCTTCTTTCCTATATCCAAACACAGCCTATGAGTTTCGCGGGAAATAGGGTTTAGCCAAGCATTAATGACACCCCGATCTTTTTCCGACTTTCCCTATGCAAACTTTTTTCTCATTAGTAATTTCATTTCTCATAATAACTTCGTAACAACAGGCGTGATTCCCTTCATCTGCCTTCTCTCGCTCTCCCTAATTTCTTGCTCCTCAGGTAACCTTGCTCTTCTTTTTCTCTCTCTAGAAGATTTTTCCTTTTTTTCCTGGTTTCTCTGGCCACCATAGCCAGATTAGGTCCAGCCATAGTACTATCTTTTGGTTGACCTCCTCTTTTGTGTTACAACTTTTCCGTATCCCTTTTTATCCTACCACAACTCCTATTCCTCCTTCCCTTTATACCCGCTTTCTCCTTTCACCATGTCATTCATGGTTGCTTCTCTGTGGTCATTTTTGTGTGGCGGTTTTTTTTTTTAATAAGACAAGAAGTCCTTGGGTTGTGAATTAGGGCCTTAATTTATTGATATTTCAACAGCTCCTATAGTCCTATCGTTTCAATCTATAATTTTTTTTTCCTAAAAAATAATAAAATGATGTAAAAATTATTATATATAATTTGATCTCTAAAATTTTCAGATTGAGGTGATCCTTGCATTACACCTTGGTATACTGCAACTACTAGGTTCATTCATTATTAAGATATAATAAGGTACTAAACTTTTTGTTTGATATCGTACTCTTTTGGCTTTCAATTGGAGCTACAAAACCTGTATTTTTCATGTCTACGTACAAATCTCTAATCTGTTTGTAAGGAATAGATGTTAATTTGTCATCATAATCGTGATAAGAGACACTGACTGGACTGGAAATATCCAAACAAATACATAAACAAATATGGTGTTATATATATGCTTTATCTTGGGGTTTGACCAAGTTAATTATTTAAGGTGTATGATAAAGGATAATATTATTTCATTTTAGTAGCTGGGACAATAAGAGAAGCATACATCCATCTAATAAATTGTACAAAATTTTAGATGGAAGGTCTGGAAATTGTAATCAAGATGCGCAATGGAAGAACTACAATCGTTGAAGTAGAGTCTGAAAACCCAATAATTGAGCATGTAAAGGTCAATATTAAATCCAAAATGCGGGTCTTAGTGAAAGTATTTGGCGAGAAAATAATTCCATTTATGGTGGAGAGCAAACAAACAGTTGGTAGGCTAAAGGAAATGATACAAGCTGCTGAATGCATTTCCATTGATGACATGAGTCTGAAGTTCGACGATAAAGAACTTGGTAATTCACAAACTCTTGCTCAATGCAATATCCAAGAGGATTCTACCCTAGTTGTGTGTTCTAGGGAAGATATCAAAATCTATATTGACACATGGGAGGGTAAAACTATCATCCTTGATACCAAGAAGTCTGAGAAGATATCAAATTTAAAAAGAATAATTTCAGATCAAGAGGGAATTGCTCTGCGCAATCAGAATTTGATCTTTGATGGGAATAGACTTGATGACAACTGCATCCTGGCTGATTGTGATATTCAGAATGGGTCGAAGCTCAAACTTGTTTTGTGTAGTGGCAGATGCGTGGTAGATCGCACTGACCGGCAAGACCTTGTTAAGCGTTCCGAGAAAGGGATGCAGATTTTTGTGAAGACATTGACGGGCAAGACCAAAACCCTCAAGGTTGTGAGCTCCGACACCATTGATAATGTGAAGGTAAAGATTCAAGATATGGAGGCGATCCCGCCTCACCAGCAGATGCTCGTTTATGGTGGTAATCTGCTGAAGGATGGGCGCATCCTTGCTGACTATAATATTCAGAAGGAATCAACTCTTCACCTGTCTCTTCGGCTCTCAGGCTGCAAGGATGGGCTCACCCTTGGTGGTCGTTGTAGATAATTTCACGGCAATTTAACTTTTTAATTGGTGTGTTTGTCTTCATTTGAGTAATTTCTGTGCGTTTGATTGTGGATTAACTGATTAAGAATACTGTGATATTTTGTCCTTTGTCGTTTAAATATTTGTGCGTCTCACTCCTACATCATCCCATTTTAAGTAATTTCTTATGTTCCTGGTTGGTTGGTTGTTTAATTTAATTTTTTCTTTTCTAATTTAATTAACAGGTTTGTTAATATTATCAATAATAATTAAGTAGAACGTCTCCAAATAGTGTGACATAAATTTTATCGTTGTTCCATTAAGTATGAAGTCGTTTATATTTGAAAGTGGCCTATTACTGCTGAATTTGTGAGCTATACATTTTAGGAATATTTCAGAGAAAATATTATTTCCCTTTAATAAATACAACCTAAGACAACAATAATTACCCCAAATCTAAAAAATAAAAAGAACGTATAATATAAATATTTGATCTTTTTATGCAAATAGCCAGCAAGACTCGAGACACATCTCGCTATTCCTCAATTCATACTCCTAAATCCGGTCAAAAAACTTATTTTGTTCTAGGAGGATTAATTTGTTTTTCTCTTGTCATTTCTCAATCATTCAAAAATAAGAATAAAGTTCTTGCTAATATGGCATTGAAGAGATATTCGGATGTAGAGTTTTCAATGATGGTATATATCTTGTTTTTTTTTTAAAAAATAAATTGGTGTCCACCCAACTTACTTTTAAATGATGGGATATATCTTGTAACCGCAATATAATGTTACGGTTGGCATCGATCATTGTATTTTAATTTCAAAATTGAAATAATCAAAGAAATTTTGTTCGAAAAAACTAAATCCAGGAATTGCTACATTATTCAGCTTCGGCTAAATGTCTTTATTTGAATTCTGGTACTCCATCAAACGAAAATATTTCTCGAGATCACGGTTGCCAAGCATATATCTAGAATGTATTGACCTTATAGTGAAAGAGGGCACAAACTATCCAAAGCTTGAAGTATCTCATAGATTAAACAGAAGTGCAGATTTTGAGGTAACAAACTTGAAGTTCAGCAAATTAACTCTGATAACTTTCAATATTCATCAAGAGTCTGCTCCCTTTCTTATGGGAGAAGTGCAGATTTTCGGGAATTTTATTTACAAAATTTACCTGTTCAATTACTTTGAGGTTCGAGTTTACGTATATTCATAAATAAATCAATAGTTCGGTAGAGAACCAGTTCTTGATCTAGTGACAAAGAGCAATGCACCTTAAGTGAAAGGTCGCAGGTTCGAAACTCAGCTGGAGGTCTTTCGTAGACATTTAATTTAAAAATAAGTTGAATGACTTAGACCCCCAATTTATCTTTAAAAAAAAAAATCAACAGTCCGGTAAGTTTGTTGTGTGAGAGGTTCGGTACTACAATATCAGCATTGTTTCCATCATTCTTTTTTTTGAATCTTGGTTGTCAATAATTTTTAAGTATGGAACATTGAATATCCAAATTATTAAAAAAAAAAAGCATGTAATGAATCTGCGAAATTATTTTATTTGGATTTAAATTTGATTTGTAATTTTGATAGAGAGTGTTTATTTTTCTCTTACACGATGGAATTTTTGTATTTTATTATATTAATTATTTAAATAAAATTATCAGTTGATAAGCCCGGCTGACCTTACCCAAAAAAAAAAAAAAAAAGAAAGAAAGTCAAAAGTGCATACTGTGGAAAGATTGTAGTCTACAATTATCCTAGGGCACTTCATGTAAGATTCTTACTGTGAAATAACTAAAAAAAAAAAAAAATCTAAACGGTTAACTTAATAAATCTTCGATCAAGGTGGGTCAAATTTGGGTCAACGATAATACAGAGAGCCGTCTTGAAATTTTGGTCCATCTGATAGTTTGATTTGAGTTGTCTTGGAGGGTCTTGTGTTTTTTTTTTAAAATAAATTGGGGATCTAAGCCACCCATTCAAGACGCATTGCTCTTTGCCACTAGATTAAAAGTTGGTTCTTGAGAGTCTTGTGGTTAAATGATCTTCATGTGTAGTAACGAATAATTCTGTTTTCGTTTATACGGATCTACTTATCAGATTTTTATTGTTGGTGAAATTTCTTGTTATTGTTAATACAAAATTCAGTTAGCGTTATTTATCAGTTATTTATAGGATACTAGCGTATACAGCGGAAGTTTTAGCGCAATTTAACATTTCTTAATATACCGAGCTGCTTTATATGGAAAGTTAGAGATTTTACTTGATCCTTACAAAACCGGATCCAGTAAAGATTGACCTGCCTCCCTCAATGCCTCAACAATAAATGGAAATAAATCTTTCTCTTCTCGTCTCAAGTAAAAGGCAACATCTAAATCAAATAAAAGGCCATTGGATCCTGCCTATGAATTTGGTTTGCTTCCTAAATCAAATAACAAAACCAAAATCGTTCCTATGAGTTATGACTCAATGTTAAATGTTAGTTACAGTATGCATTTTGTATTAAAATTGTGAATTGCAACTTTACAAGGTGTTATAATTTGAATTTAAGTACATTATATGATATGATCTGATGTTTATTTGGATTAAAATATGTATATAATTTGCATATGTGGATCTATATTTCCAGTTCGCTATGATCCGATAGCGCCCGCTAAATAACGCTATCCGATATCCGCTATGACATGAGCATTTCGTGATGGAACCGCTATCCGCTATTTAAACCATTGCAAAATTGATTTGATAATTAAAAATTGAATTTTTTGGGGGCAAAATCAGATGTCGTTTCAATCGTCAATACCAAAATGGTTGGAGCTTGTTTATGATTTATGGGTGCTGATCCGGACAATAAAAAATTTAATCCGGACAAAATTTTTAAAATCTTATGACCAAAATATCCCTAATTATTATGTTATATTGTGTTACCTAAATTGCTCTAATAAGATCCTTAATTATAAACATAAAAAACTTTATACTTTCCTAAACATTTCTTGCATTTTTTTTAGCGCATTGTCTCTTAAAATCCATGTTATTTTTTTGCTTGATTTCTGTTTTAGTTTTTTACTCATCCAAACGAGCTTCCATTGATTAAAATCTTCTTTCACGTGTAACTAATTTCTATCCCAAAATTTTCATGTATAGTTAATTGTGCAATTTTTGTTGCGTTTTTGTTTAGAGCGATATTGTGCATATTTTAGGTTTCCTATGACAATATGAGCATTTAATTACAAAATCATAGATACAATTTATAGCAACGCAAAAAAAATCAGTATGTTGTAACGAAAAACTCAATATTATATATATAAATGCACAGAGTTAATTTCTGTTGACTTGAGTAAAAGTGAATGAGAATTTTGATGTGCCAGAATTTTATATCAACGTTATTGTCTCAATTGAACATACAATTAGGCTGTGGAGGAATGTTAAATTAAGCAATTTACTTTTGGCTAGATTAGCTGCTGGTTTTTTTCTAATGATGCTTGCACGGTCATATGTAAATATGATATTTTTTAATACAATTATTGTTGGCAATTGCCACCCCTAAAATAAAACCGTCTCAATTGAGGTACTAAATCTCAAGCATGCCTTGATTGAAACCAAAAAAACTAATTAATCAAAAAATCAAAAGAAAAAAAATACTTGTGTGACATGTCGGAAAAAGTGCTAAATCTCATTATCAGAGAAGGATTACTAAAAAAGAAAGTAATTGGCAGGGCCAAAAGAGGAAATATTATTCGGAGAAAACGGAGAGAGAAATTTGAGGTTGTTTGAGGTGGACAATATTGTCATTTATAAAATGTTTTATTGCTCGGATTAATTTTTTTGTTGTCTGAATCAGCACCCATGATTTATGAATTATGATTCTCTTTTAATAGAAAAGGGTAAATTTCGTCCAAGCCGATAAAATGTGGATCAGCCAATGTTAGTAAGAGAAGTCGAGAAGCAGAACATACTGGTTTTTGAAGGCCAGTAAATAGAAAAGCCCAATAAGTAATGCCCAGTAGCTTCATTGGAAACTTGGATTCTGCCCAACGGTTAGCGCGAAATATCTACATACCATAGATCAGGCTATTTTGTATCCTACTAGGCTATTGTATATCAGGCAACAAAATATACTTTTTTTAATTGGATATAAGCTAAAAATATTGCTATTACTTGAAGCCGAAGGACAGTGGTTCTTCAACAAAATTTACTATTATTGCTATTATTGGTATTAGTATTTACTTTTATATAATATTTTATTTTTGGATGATTTTTCTTGTAGGAAAAGCACCGAAAAGCCTATGTAAACTTTTGAAAATTAGTGGGGATGAGGATCGCCTATTGCCTTTCATCACAAAGGAAAAGCACCCGGATGCACTAAACATAAAGGTTAGCAGCCTTCCCCTGATAACCTTGCTTCTCTTCTCTCTAGACTAGAATTAGGGGTTTCAATTTTTTTAATATTTTTTGCTAGTCAGGGAAAGGCTGCGTTAGGCCTATTATCTTTAATTCATTGTTTGTGTTCACTTTGCTCAATCCCTTTGCTTCCCAGTGTCCTTTGGCCTCCATTGCCGGATCCAGGTCCAGCCATAGTATGCCCTTAATTCGGATTAGTCTCTTCCTGTCGTAGAATTTTCCCGCCTCCCTTTCTCAGGCACATCCGGTTTACCTCCAACCACTCCTCATCCTTCTTCCCTTTTTATCATTTAACCATGTCATTTATGGTTGCTTCTTGTGATCAGTTTTGTTCGCCAGTTCTTTTTCTTTTTTCCCCAATAGTCGTTAGGTCTGAATTAGGATTTTACTTTCTTTGATATGGAGAAAACTATCAAAATTTCAATGGCTCCTATCAATTAAATCAACTATTGTTAATAAAACATTAGTAATCTATAAAAGATTGGACCAAAATTTTTTCAAGAAAAAAACAATCACATGTTTATTGTTAATTTATTACTAAGTTGATTAGCATTTTATTAACTTGAAGAATCATTGTAACCAAAAATTCCATTTTAAAACTGGTCAAATGTATACTGATTCCTGAACCACATATTGCTTTTTCACTTTTATACTATTCTTTGCAGCTTGCTTTAGTCCCCGGTTCTGCACCTTGTCTTTAGGAATAATAAGGTACTGATTCTACTGAACATAAATTTTGAACCTTTGAACATCATCTTGTTGGTTCTTTTGATACCAGAACTTTGTTATATTGATTGATGCAAGTAACCAGCTGGTTGGAAATTTGGAATAGCCTTGAAACTCATTGTGTTTGATTTTATTCTTCCTTGGCTTTCCAAAAAGGAGCCTCCACACCTGTTCTCTGTTCTTTTTATGTGCACATGGAAGTCTACAAATTATTTATAAAGATTAGACCTTTTTAAGGAGAACTTTGTCATCCTAAGCATGGTAAGGGACTATTAGCAGACTGAATTATATACAAATACAAACAATTAGATAAACAAATAGTGTTTAATTGCTTCATTGTATAGTATTCTTTTTATTTTCTCTTGTGTTTTCACTGAGTTAATTATCCAATGTTTGTTAAAGGATATTATTTTATTACGGTAGTTACAAAAGTAAGAGAACCAAACTAATAAATTGTACAAAACTATAGATGGAAGGCTTGGAAGTTGTAATCAAGATGTGCAATGGTGTAACCAAAGTGGTGGAAGTGGAATGCGAAAGCCCAGTTGAGCATGCAAAGGTTCATCTCACGCCCAAAATGTTAATCTTTGTGGAATTTCCTGGTGAGAAAATGATCCGGCTTAAGGTCAAGAGCACTCAAACTGTTGGTACTGTGAAGGCGATGATGCAAAACACAGAGAATATTTTCATTGATAACATGAGCCTCTGGTTTGACAATAAAAAGCTGGATGATTCACAAACATTTGCTGACTGCGACATTCATGAAAATTCGACCTTAGTTGTACGTTCTAGGGGAGATATGAGAATCTGTGTTAAAACATGGGAGGGTAAAACTGTCATTCTTGATACCAATATCTCTGATACAGTAGCAAATATAAAAAGAATAATTGCAGATCAAGAGAGAATACCAGTGTGCAAGCAAAGGTTGATATTTCGTGAGAAGGAACTCGAAGACCATTTTGTCTTGGCTGATTATAATGTTGAGAATGAGTCGAAGCTCGACCTTGTACTGTGTTGCGGGAAATGCATGCTATTGCATGGTGAATTTCATGATCACACTGACCGGGAAGACCTTGTTAGGCCGCTTAGGCGTCACAAGGGAGACATGTCGATTTTCTTGGTGGAAATGAATGGCAAAATCAAAACCCTTGAGGTTGAGACCTCTGACACTATTGAAAATTTGAAGGCGAAGGTTCAAGAGAAGCTGGGGATCCCAGTACGCGAGCAAAGGCTTATTTTTCATGGCAAGCAGCTGGAGGATGAACGTACTCTTGCTGAGTACAATATTCGGAAGGAAAATTTTATTCACCTTGTTCTTCGTCTGAGAGGTTGTTGAAGGCTTTGATCCTGTGAAGACCTTTTGAAGAAATGGTTTAGATGTCTCCAGTTATTTTAAGCTTTTGCTCTGCTTTGCTGGTTGCTTTAGCTAGATAATTTCAACTTTTAACTTCTGAATTGAAGAGTTTGTCTTTGTTCATTTCGAGTTAATTAGGGTGCTTGACCGTGGATTTATCATTTATGGATGACCTGGTATTTGCTCTGTTGTTTAAAACTTCAAATCGTTCCGTCTCTCTTCTACATCATGTTAATTTTGTTCATGGTTGCTGGGAATTACTTGGCTATTAATTTATGCTCAACAAGGAAATGCAATGGTTTTATCGAAGGATATAGTTATTTATTGCACTAAACATTCTGATTAATTTTACATTTCTTTCTTGTCAATTCTACTGCATATTTTATTTTATAACTCGGATGTTTTCTTAATTTAGTTTGTCAAAAGGAAAATAAGGCTAACGAATACATTGCTTCTATCATTCCTATTTTCTGAATCACGGTTTTCCCATATTTAAGTATGGAATTTCAATGAGTCATAATATTGGAAAAATTAAGTTCAACCATTTTATATGAACGGGTTAAAATTCATCTCTCTTTCAACCAAAATTCTCGCCTCGATATAGTGGTTCTTTCAAATCGAAGGAAAATCTCACACGAAATTACCCGAGGTAGACAACATTTCTGGCTGATCCCCAAGCCGCCATGCATCAAGCGCAAGTTAAATAAACAATCCTCGCCTGTGTTGGTCCATTATAACATTATATCTGCGCACTTAGTGACGGTGATACACAGGAAGAAATTTATATTTATAGAGATAAAACTTACTCAACAGTTGACACGGTTGTTAATATAATTATAAAAAATTAAAATTTAATTTACAATGTACCTTTATATGATTTAGATAAGTTATATATTAAGTTTGGTTCATTTTAAAATTAACAGTCATCAACCGATTTCAGAAAACAATAATCTAATTCTAATGTTCTATCAGTATATGATTGAGGATTAAATGGACTATCAATCTACACTGAAGTTATCATACAGTTTATCTAAATCCCTTTAAATTGTAGTTTATGTTGGACGAGATAGAGACCGACTTTTCGCTCAGAAATTGTCATTTTAAATTATTGCTGTCAATAAAATCCATTTTGCTGTTTATCCTACTCGTATCGTATTTGAGAAGATGGATATAGATAAGGTTTTATTTTTGTTAAGTTAACAATTACAGATATGGAAAGAAAAAATTTCACTAACTTATCGAGTAAGGATATAGATAAAAGATATTTCGTATTTTTTATCTAACGGGTAACATATATATATATATTTATAGAGATAGGCTAAAAAATTGGAGCACATAGACCTCATGCTCTATATATGTATATATATAAAAGGAGAAAATCAATGGTGCATACTAATGTATGAGGATTTCGGTGCATACTAATTCAAACTCTTCAATTTTTTTCAAAATGAAATGACCGATCCAAACAATCCAATATGTTGAAATCTACTTGCCGGCCGAATTTTTTATTTTAAAAAAAATTTTAAGCAATTTTTTTCAGTTTATTAAAAACTGCTATTTTGAAAGTTTCAGAAAAAATTAGATTAGCTTTTTTCTATGAAAATTTTTGGATGGAAAGCTAATTGTTCTAGTTTTGTAAGCTAATTGTCTTCGTTTTGATATAAAAAAATTGTTCGCCCAGGAAAAAATATTAATTGTCCTAAAAAAATAATTTTTCTGAAAAATATTATCAAGTATCTTGATACAAAAAATACTAATTATTCTAAAAAAAATGTGAGAGAGGAGGAAAACATAGGTGTTAGAAATTCAGGGGATGAGAAGGATGAACGACAAAAATTAGAAAGATAGTTAGCACTAAATTAATCACATTTTGAAAATAGAAAAGAGAAAAAATGTTTTTTTTTTCAAGGGATGATGAGATCATCTTTTATCACACCGATTAATTATTTACTAAAGGTGATAAAAAATATAATTGTTTGATAGAAGACTTTCCTAGGATGCTTCGTTGGATTATTTATGATTTTCCATCTACTTGTCTTGGAGAATTTTATTGGTTATATATTTCGTACAACAAGAGGCAACCAGCTCAATCTTACAATTAATAAATGTGTTGATATTTTCAACTCATAGATCTTAATCAATCTGGAATTAGTAGTTAGTCAGAAACCTCGACCAATCCAAATAAAAAAACAGAAGAGAAAGAAAATTGACAATATTAAAAAATACGTTTATTTGGTTACATTTAGTTTTCTAAACACGAGTCGTGATATGTCCTACCCTGTCAAATACTTCATGTCCGGATCATCTGTCGTGCTGTATCATGTTGTGTTTAAATGTTTCACGTGTCTTACCGTGCCGCGTCTAAATTCTAAGAGATGGACATGACATGTCTAAGTACACTCCACGTCTTGTGTTCTCGTGCCGTGTCTTCTTTAGACATGTCGTATCGTATCATTTTCGAACATGTTTAAATTTCATAAAATATAATTATAAATTTATGTTTATGAATGAATTGTACATTCAAATTATGAAATTATCTTTAAAAAACAGATAATATAAGGATTTTCTTATTATTTCATAAAATATACCATCATTAAACCTCATTATAAATTTGTTGCGTCTCTCAGATCATATCGTGTTGTGTGTTATGCCGTGTTTCGTATCGTGTCCTGTCGTGTCTATGCCGTCAAAGTTGGATACGGAACGCTTAAGTTATCGTGTCGTGTTTACGGTTTAGGGTTTATAAAGGCTAATGTGCCATTGATTTTTCATCAAGTCGTTTTTCGAAATCCAAAACTCAAATAGTTAATTCAAACTGTTCAAGTTGATCACCATATTGAACTATCTTTGGAGACCAAAATTTACATTTTTTCGAATTTTTTATTATTTATTATGATATTTTCAAATTGGAATACCTAAAATACTCTAATTATAGTATTTTTTTAAAATATCATAATACATAAATAGTAAACAAATATCGATATAAAATTTTGTCTCTAATATTTTAATATGGTGAACAACTTAAAACAATTTTAATTGTCTATTTAAATTTTATATCTAGAAATTCGATTCGATGAAAAATCGATGACACTCAGCCCCTCTCTCTCTATATTTATATTCATTATTTAATTTAACTCTGTCCGAGCATCGTTTCTGTTACTGAAAAAGAAACGAACACGCAGGTGCCAGGCTTATTCTAACAAAGTCTTATATTATGGTAGGTGACAGGCTTCTTTTGTAGATTCTCAGTGGTGGTGGTGGATATGAAAAATTTATGGCCTATATTAGGTCATCTCAGGGGCGAGTCAAGTCTACATAGAAGAAATGGTGTGCAAATAATGTCACCCATATTTTTATATATACTTTTATTGTAATGTGGACAATTTTGTTAAAATACTCACTATTTGAACCGATCAAAATATAAATATTATATCATTGTTGACGCCCAAAATATTTTTTTTTAATATGATATACTATAGATATTGACAAAAAAAACTAATTATTTAATTTTTTTTATTTGAATGACCCCCATTGAAAAAAATTCTGGCCTCGCCACTAGACATCTAGTTCATAATTGAGCTGAACTTAGGTTTTGATCATCATTATTTGAACTGTTTATCCATAAATTAACATGCATTTTCTCATGAAAAAGTTCAATATGCACTGTAGTGCATAAAGCTTTCTATGCACTGCAGATTTTTTCGAGAGTATTTTTATAAATTTACAAATCTAATTCAACCAATCTAATCTACATATTAAAATCTCATAGCAAACCAAATTCTACAATTTTTGAGATTTTATTACTTTTTTTTCGAATTTTTTAAAACATGTCATGTTTGGAATATTGTAAATATTATAACATTCCAAAAATAACATGTTTTAAAAAATTCTGAAAAAATAGTAATAAAATCTTAAAAATTGTAAAATTTGGTTTGCTATGAGATTTCAATATGTAAATTAGATTAATTAAATTAGATTTGTCAATTTACAAAAATACTTCCGAAAAAATCTGAGGTACATAGAAAGCTCTATGTACTATAGTGCATATTAAATTTTTCTCTTTTCTCCTCCGGCCTTCTCAGAAATCCAGAAATTTTCTGGCCAGCTGCTAGCTGGTGATGCTTTCGCATGACAACGTCATGTAGTTAAAAATGGAAAAACTATGTTTGCTTAAGTAACACTATAATTATCATTTTTTTTCGCTCTTATAAGATAGAATTAATTGTTTTAATATTTTTCTTATTTATATCAGAAGTTGACTAAGACAATGCTCTCTGTATGTAATGTTTTTGTGATTCGAAATTCAGCAACAATCAGTGCTTATATAGAAAGAGTCAGAACATTTTTTTAACTCCAAAAAAAAAAAAAAAAGAAACTAATCTCTTAAAGCCATTTGCCTCAAGTCATCGGCTTTATAACCAAACTAAAAAGGCCTACCTGCCTTGCATTCTTCTTTGTTTTCTTTATTCTTCAGTACTCTTCCTCCCCTGCAACCTGCTTTAACCCTCAGTTTTACATTGTCTTCAGGAATAATAAGGTACTGACGTATATAATCTTCGAAGGTTAGTTATAAGTTTGAAGTTTGAACATACCATCGTGTAGGTTCTTCTTATTCCAGAACTTCATAATTCATATTAATGTCTGAAAGTTTTTGAATTTGACATCATTCTGCTTTAGCTTTCCAATGAAGTCTCCACGTACACCAGCCTTTTTTACACTCAATGGCAAGTCTGCAAATTATTAACAAGGAGTACACTTTTTTAAGGTAAACTAGTATTATTGATAAGGACTAGCTAATATAACCTATTGAATTGTACAACAAACAAGTAATTAGCAAAAAAAATTTAATTGCTTCTCAAGCATAGCATTCTTTGCTTCTTCATAGGTTTTGTCCAATTAAATTATTCAATGTGTCCGTAAAAGGATCTTATTTATTTTGTCAGGTAGAACAGTTGAGCAGGACACAAAATGCAGATCTTCATAAAATTTTCCAGCAACAAAATTATCCCGTTTAAGGTAGAGAAAACACAAGCAGTCAGTAGTGTAAAGGCAATGATACAAAATGCCGAGAGCATTTCTGTTGATAGCATGAGCCTCTGGTTTGACAACAAGAAGCTGGATGATTCACAAACACTTGTCGACTGCAACATTCATGAGGACTCCACATTAGTAGTAACTTCTAAGGGAGATATGACAATCTCTATTAGAACATGGGCAGGTAAAACTATCATCCTTCATACTGATGGCTCTGAGACAGTAGCAGATTTGAAAAGAATAATTGCAGATCAAGAGGGAATTTCACAGTCCAAGCAAAGACTGATATTTGGTGCAAAGATACTTCAAGACAGCCGCACCCTGGCTGATTATAATATTGAGAACGAATCAAAGCTCAACCTTGTTTTATGTTGCGGGAAATGCATGCTGCTGCATGCTAATTTGTGCGACCACACTTATCGGCAAGACCTTGTTGATCGTCACAGGGGAGATATGTTTATTACCGTGAAGAGACTGAGCGGTCTGTCCAATACCCTTGAGGTTGAGAGCTCTGACACTATTGCTAGTATAAAGGCGAAGATTCAAGAGATGGAGGGGATCCCGCCAGACGATCAGAGGTATATTTTTAAAGGCATACAACTGGAGGATGAACGCACTCTTGCTGACTACAACATTCGGAAGGAAGATATTATTCACCTTGTTCTTCGTCTGAGAGGTTGTTGAAGGCATTGATTCTGTGAAGACCTTTTGAAGAAATGGTAATTTATAGATGTCTCCAGTTATTTTAATTAGCTTTGAGCTTTACTTGATGGCTGCTTTCGTTAGATAATTTCAACTCTTTTAACTTTTAAATTTGGAGAGTTTTTTTTTTCATTTTGAGTAAATTAGGGTGTTTGACCGTGGAATTTATGGGATGATCTGGTATTTGCTCCTTTATTGTTTAATATACTTCAAATCGTATGTGTCTGTCGCTCTTCTATATCATGATAATTTCGTTCGTGGTTGCTGGGAATTACATTACTATTAATTTATGCTCAACAAGGAAATGAAATAGTTTTATCAAAAGGATATAATTATTTATTGCACTAAACATTCTGATTAATTTTACATTTTTTCTTGTAAATTATACTGCTAATAATATTGTATTTTCTTACTCTGATTTTCTTCTTGATTTAGTTTGGCTAGATTTTGATATGGAAATCTCCGAAATTCTCACGCTATTTGAGCGAAATAAGAACGGAGTTAAACATCATTACCTGCATCTATTTCCTTTTCTTTTCTTCCAACTCTTGTCAAACGGAAAATAAGGCCAATGAATACATTCTCTATCATTCCTATTTTTTTTAAGAGGTTTCTAATATTTAAGTATGGAATTTCGATAATTCATAATACTGAAAAAAAAAATTCAAGCATGTAATATGGACGGGTTAAAAATTCAAGCATGTAATACGGGTTTCTAATATTTAACTAAAAATGCCATCGTCACATCTGTCATTATTTTTTAAGTTGTTTATTTCTCGAAGAGATTTCTATTACGGCTGTATTTGGGAGTGACATAAAACATGAATAGTTAATAGATATAATTATTTCTCTTCAAATACAGCCTAAGACTAAAGTAATTATATCCAACTAAAAAAAATAAAAACAAACATTATTAAAACATTAGAACTTGTTGAGCTGGAACAGGAGCAGTGCAGGGCACTGTTCAAATTCGAACTCGTCATGATTAAATGAACCGAGCTGGTAGCTCTAATTGTGACTTTTCAGTAAGAATGGAGTATTGGAATATACTACAAGTCTCCCTCTTGATCCCATTGAATTCAGTAAATTTCTATAGAAAATCCTCAAAGGAGAATTGAATTATTATTTTTTTTAATTTCAAATCAAAACCCATCGGTGGACATAATTTGCAGTAAAAGAGTTAGCTTAGCCGGGCTGCTCGGCCCATTGGACCTTGGGCAATGCGGTGAATAAAATATTTTTCTGTGCGGATGTAATATCAAAATCACTATCCGACCCGAATAGATATATGCGATTAGCCGATTATGCGAATGAATGGGTTAGACCGTTAAGACTTAGGAGTCTTGGAGTGGTCGAGTCGCTGAGAGCCTGACTTGACAAATCTTAACCGTGCATCTGTAACAATCCATTCCTGCACAGATCTTGAACTGGGATCCGGATCCTGTGTCGCACAGCACAACGTGTAGTGTAGGATCCGGATCCGGACCATACAATCAGATCTTGACGGTTTAATTTTTTCGGACTTTATAATCTGATTACTTGCACGGGCTCTCTCATCTATCCAATCACACGACCTTATGCTGCGCTACACGTTGTGCTGCGCGACATAGAATCTGGATTCCTTGAACTGGACGGTTCGCATGTTTTTCAAGAGGTTCATGATTTTAGGCACAAAGACAAAGTAGATGAGCTGTGCAACACCATGTAGCGCAATAATTTGAATCTTTTAAAATTAATTCAATGGTTCTCTTATTTCACTTAATTTTTCTATAACAAACGCGGACCGATAGATTGATTTTGAACTACTTGGATTGTTGCAACACCAGATTTGAGTTGTCAAGGCAGCGGGCTATAGTAATTGGTCTGGGATACTATACGATTAATTAATTGGAACCGGCCGACGGGTCATTGGAAAAAGAAACACCCTTAAATTGTAGGGGTGTCAATAAAATCCGTTTACCCGTTTATTTTATCCGTACCGTATTCGATAAGGCGGGTACGGGTAAGGTTTTATTTTTGTTAGACTAACGAGTATGGGTACGGATAAAGAAAAATTTTCGTTAACTTATCGGGTACGGGTACGGGTAAGGGTTATTTCGTACCCATTCTCTAACGGGTAATATTTTACAAACATATATGTATATATAATCAAGTTTTTAGCATATTTTGAAAGATATGTTATTAATTTCGATCTTCATCCAAACTTATTTATGATGATAATTTTTCATTCTATATTATATTATAATTTATAATTAGTTATATATATTTTTTGAATTCAATTGATATGAGAATAAATTTCATAATTTTTTTTATATCTAAAATATTTATTTAAATATTTTACTTTATCTATATATTTATTTGATATTATTTATTTATCACATTATATATTTTTATTAAATTAATAATATTATTATTATCCGTTATGTACCGTTACCCTACCCTTAACGTTAATTCTTAACGGGTACGGTTATGGTACGGATAAAGTTTTTTTAACGGGTACGAATACGGGTATGAGTAAAAAAAATTTTAACGGGTACGGATATGAAAATACCTTCTACCGTACCCATTGACAGCCCTATTAAATTGGAACAATTATTTTGTTTTTCTTTTTAAATAAAAGAAAATAAAATTTGAGCCGTTGTTATTACCTATTTCCCTCTACAAGCCACCGCCTTTTTCATCGAATAATAACATAGGACATGTATACTAATAATAATAAAAAAAATACTCGCATTGAGATTAGCACTTAAAAAATCGTAATTTCATAATTACTTATAATTTAGGAAATTATAGTTTCATAATTTATAAAAGTCTTACAAAAAAGTTACATTTTGCCCAACATGAAATGATTTTATTTAAAAAAAAACATTTTTTCCTCCTTCAAAACGTGTATGGACTTGCATTATTGCATATAATAATAAGGAAGTTAGTTTAATAGAAATCCTTTTTTATCTCGAAAAGCGGTCATGCTTACATTATTTAATTTAATTATTATAATAAACAAAAGAAAATGGTTGAATAAAGGTTAGAACTTAGAAGCACAAGTGCAGAACAGACAAACAAGTCATTTCTCGCTCCCACTCGTTTCGTGCTTCTACTGACCGTGCTGTTCTAACTTCTCTCTCTTCTCGTTCTCAGGTAACCTTTTACCTTTCTCCTCGTTCTCTGATCGCTACAAAAGAAAAGGGTTTTGAAAATTTTTAATCTAGCGGCGGCCCGGCGGGAAGAGGTTGCTGGGCCGCCTATTATCTCTCTTTTCCCTCTCTCCTCCGGCTCTGGAAACTAGTATTATTACCTTGATTTTAGGGTTAGTCTCCTCCTCCTCTTCTTCGTCTTGGAACATCTGGATAAATCTCCCTCCAGTCCTCTTCTATCTTCCATGTCTCCTTTCGCCATGCATTTTTGGTTGGTTCTCTTCTTTATGCTCGGTTTATGTGGCGGTTTTTTTTTTTTTTAATAAGACGACTCATTGGGTCTGAATTAGGGGTTTATTTTCTTAAATAAGGAGAAGTTATAGATATTTAACGGCCCTTATCAGAAAATTTATAAAATATGGTTTCTAAAATTGTTCAGATAAGGCGATCCTTGAATTGCCTCCTCTGTACACTAAATTGCTCATATGTTGTTTATTAAATTGCCAAATTGATTGCCGTGTTATTCACCTGAGGAGTCACCTATTGACTCATTGTATCCAAAATTCCATTTCAAATCCGGTTCAAATGGAGCCTGAACCATATTGTTTTCTCTTCTTTATCCTTTAATTTAAGACTCTTTCTTTGCAGCATTTTCTAACCCCCAGTACTAAGCTATGTCTGTACATGTAATATGGTACCAAAGATAAATTTTTCATACTTTTGAACATTATATCTTGTTGGTTCTTCTGATGCGAGAACTATATTTATATTGACTGATGTTAGGGACCAGCTGGTTTTCCAACAGGAGCCTCGGCACCTGTTTTTTTTTTTTTTTTCACGTTGCAAATTGTTTCTAAGGAATATACTTCTTCAAGGAAAACTTTGTCATCCTAACCTTGGTGTGGGACTAGTAAACTGACTAAATTGTACAAATACAAACAATAAGAATTCCTTGCTTTCCATATGTATAGTGTTTAATTGCTTCACTATATACTGATCTTTGCTTTATTTTGTGCTTTCACTGAGTTCATTATTCAATGCATTTCTTAAAGGTTCTTATATTTGTTTAGTAGTTAGAACATTAAGAGAAGCGAAAAGTGAGCTAATAAATAATACAAAATTTTAGATGGAGGGCTTGGAAGTTGTAATCAAGATGCGCAATGGAAAAACCAAAATTGTTAAAATCGATTGTGAAAGTGCAATCGAGAAGGTGAAGGTCCATATTAAATCTAAAATGCAGATCTTTGTGAAATTTTCTGGTGACAAAATAATCCCGCTTAAGGTGGATAGCACACAAATGGTCAGTAGTGTGAAGGCGATGATCCAACAGGCCGAAAGCATTCCAGTGGAATAGCAGACTCTGATCTTTGATGAGACGGTACTTGATGACAACTGCATCCTTGCTGATTATAATATTGAGAATCATTCAATGCTGGACCTTAACCTTTGTTGTGGGAAATGCAAGCTGCTGCATGGTCAATTTCATGATCATAGTGACCGGCAAGACCTTGTTAAATGTCACAAGGGAGATATGTTCATTTTCTTGAGGGATCTGAATGGAAAAACTGATACCCTTGAGGTTGAAATCTCTGACACTATTGAAAATGTGAAGGCGAAGGTTCAAAAGAAGTGGGGGATCCTGCCAAATGAGCAGAGGCTTATTTTTGGAAGGCAAATACTGGAGGATGGACGCACTCTTGCTGACTACAATATTCGGAAGGAAGATCTTATTTACCTTGTTCTTCGTTTGAGAGGTTGCTGAAGGCTTTAATCCTGTGAAGACCTTTTGAAGAAATGGTTTAGATGTCTCAAGTTATTTTAGCTTTGAACTTTGCTTTGCTGGCTGTTTTTGTTAGATAATTTCAACTCTTTCAACTTTTAAATTTGGAGAGTTTGTTTTTATTCATTTTGAGTAAATCAAGGTGTTTGACCGTGGATTTATGGATGATCTTGTATAATAACTTTCAATACAATGAGTTATTACGGAATTGTCCCAGAAAAAAGTAAATCAAAAATCACAAAATATCCAAATGAAGATATTTTTGGCAGGAAAATTTTGACTACCAAATTTGATCAGAATCAGGACTTACATGTCATATCCAGCAATCCAGCAAAAGAAATAAAGTTTTTTTTCCCATAATTAGGAGGCATAATGCTTCTTATAAATTTTCTTTTATTTGTTTTATAAAAATCTAAAAATAGAATACTAGTTTCCTCTACGTTTTAATTTTAATTAATAAATTAATAAAAAAGAAAAATATGCACACGAACTCTCCCTAATTTTGGAGAGAAATTCTAAAAAAACTAAAACTAAAGAGATTTTAGAGAGAAAGGACCAGGGAAAAGCAATCAAATTAAGCGCGAAAGTATGTAAAAAAGAAAGAAAAAGAACACAAAAAACCGAGCAGCAAGTTGTAAGATCAAAGCAAATTAATCACACTGGTGGTACAGGTCAGAAAGTACGCCATTTATGGCTGACCCGCTACATGCCAAGAAGATGACCCGTCTCATGATAACTAAACCAGGACATGAGATGTGACCCAGAAATTCCTAAAAGTCAAACCCAATAACCTGGCTCATGGCACGATCCTGCTGTTGAGAAGCGGCCTGTTACAAATCCCAATTTTGAACCGCAACTCTTATAAACAATATGACCCGTCACATAGAAGAACCACAGAAAAACATAAGATGGGAAGAGAGAGAAAGAGAGGAACGGACACGGTACAATTCGAAGACAGAAGTGGAAAAAGGAAAAAGAAAAATGGAAATCCTTTCGGTTGTAGTATAGAGAAAAGATGAGGCAAGGTTACCTCGGAAATTATAATTAGGATTGTTGGGGACTCGCGCCGGTTTCGAGAAAGAAATCAAGGCAGGGATTTATTACCAAATAGTTTGGGAATTAACTAAATATGAAAATGATTACCAAATATTACCAAATAATATTTCCGTTTATTAGACTCCAGCACATAGACGTCTTATGTGCTCCAGTTTATTAATCGTCCGATCGGGTGATGGATGAGATCGTTCGGTCTCGATTTAGACGCTGAAGGAGCGAAACTAGACTGCGCCTCTCCGTTCGGATTTTAATTTTTCCGTTTACCGTCTCCGTTTATTCTCTCTCCCACCTTCCTAGTATAGTAGGATCTCTATTCTCCTATCTTTCTTCTCCTTACTCCGTCGATAGAAACAAGAAAAAAATCTCTCGAACAATTCGCACTGTGTTTCTCCACCTCCTCTTATGGAGATTATCTGCTTCTTTGCTTGGCACCACTCTCTCCGTTACCCTTCTCACAAGAAAACCTAGGCGGCCACTAACTTCATCGACTACCTTGCAAAGATGAACAGTATAATCGCTGCACATATCCGGATCGGGATCTCTCTCTCTCCTCTAAAATCATTGATCTATCCCCCTCCACCTCCGCCTCCACCTCTTTCCCTCAGTTTTTGCTAGCGACGCCTCTGCCTCCCTAAATCCTGAAAGCACGATTTGCCTCTAGCCCAAACAAACTGCTGCTTTTCTCTTTGCTATTTTGGTTAATTTTTTATTTAATTTGCCGCAATTTGGTTTAATTTGGTTCAATTTGCTGATATTTGTAAATATGGTTTAATTTGCTCTTGTCACTTGTCAGAAGGACCAATCTGAAAATTTTCTCTCAAGTTGGATTCGGATCTAATTTGCTTCTAAGAAGTACTTTGGTGGGTTGGTAGAATTTTCCATAGTCTCTCTGATTTCATTTTGAGATTGGATAAGCTTTTAGATATTGGTGCGAGTATGTGGTTGCATATTTACTGAATTGAGTACTTAGTACTTGAAATTCTATGGTTTTTGTTTGATTTACTTAAAATTTTAGGTGGAGTTGATCTTAGATTTTGTTACAGTAGCACATAGGTCTAGCAAAATTGTTCGTACTAGAATTGGAAACATCAGGTGTTAGATCTGTGTCAGTGTAATTTTTTTTTTTATTTGTACCCATCAGTTATAAAACATTGTTGTTTTGCAAAATATTTACTATAAATCAATACCACACGGCTAAAGCATTACTACTTAGGTTGTGTACCAAGTATATACTACTCTTTTACTTTACTTTCCTTTTTGTATGCAATTGTAGGCTCTGCCATACATAAGTTGCGTTGGTTACTCATGGCCAATGACAAGAGATCGTGCACATTTTGAGGCACTAACTCTAAAAGAGCATGGCCGCCTCTGCCGAAGCATGTACCAGAAGGTTACCACTTTGATCGGTCAATGTCTACGATTGTCTTGCGATATCTGGAGCCACCTCAGATTACATGGCCAAGACACTTTTTTTCATTTTCTTTTCTTGTTGTACCAATGTTGTCATGGAGAAGATTAGGACTGAGGAAAGATTCTTCTTTTTTTTTTTGGGAATTTGATATCATATTGGGGTAATTTTGTAAAGAATGACTGAATTTGGTACCGTTCAATTTGTATATCATGGTCTGGTATTGGTATGGAAGTGCATTTTTTTTAAAATTTAAGATTCCATTTTTATTGTTTGTAATTACTTGAGCTTGTGTATGGATTTAGGTGCATTTGATGTTATGCGAGAAAACAAACTTGTGCTCTTATAATAAGTGGATGCCAAATTGAATCATACGTGCCACAATTGCCACAATTTAGAAGACATGTTTATGGGAACTTGTTTGTAAATTTGCACTTGCCACAATTTACTGGTAAGTGACATATTTGAAGCAAACAAAAAATAATACAATTTGCTGGATATTAATTTCAGAAGATGGTATGTATGCGTTAATCACCCTCAGTGGGACAAATCATACAAGCATTAATCTTTCATCGCCTTAGTAGCTACAACCATTTATGTATCAGATACACTTGAGTTTTGAAAAATTAAATAAATCTCCAAACAAGTTGATACAATTGTAATATATAACTAAGAATCACAGAATCTGACCCATTCCAATCTTCACCATTTTTAGATTACAAAAATAAGAAGTAATGACAAATACAAGAATCTTAATCATAACATTAATAGTCTTCTTCTCTTCTTCCAAATGCTTCATTTCGTAAGCAATAAGGAACTGGTCCATGGACATTCGATCTGTAGTGATGGCTGCTGAGCGCTCATTTGATATGCTAAAAAAGAGAGAAAAAAAAATACTGATTTCCAAACATTAGTAATTCATGACAAAGAGCAGTCCACTAATCTAAGTATCTAACTCAAACTCAAAATGCAAGTTTTAGAACGGTACAAAATAAGGACATGCACAAGCATAAAATCTGAAAGGAATTAATGTAAACTAGCTAATGCATCGCGCTTCGCGCGATGTATGATTAATCTAAGGTAATTGTATTATTGATTTAAGCGTGTTTTTTGTTTATTTAGTTATATGGCGATTGTTATTTGTATTGTTCTCACATTTTTTTGTTCGCTGTATTGTGCACTGCGAAGGTCTGGTAAGTTATATATGCTAATTGATTGATAAATATTAAATTGGAAATGAGCAGGTGCGCAGACATGAAATGTCGATGGAATCGAATGAGTCTGATTGTTTTTTGTTATCTATGTTTGAGATTTATTGAAATTTTTGTGTATGTAGAAGATTGCAATTTCCGTATAATTTTTTGTGAATGCAAAAGAGACGGGATATTAGGTGGATCGTTTCTAAATGAGTGCTTTGGACAATAAATGTTGCACCCTTTTGATTTTTTGTATTGTTTTAGCAAGAGAATACCATGTTTTGCTCGATATAAATTTGTCATTCTGAACAATCCAGATTAAACAGATTATACTCACAATAAATTAGAAAAATCTAAAACCAAATTTAAAAAGAAAATAGAACTGAACTTGGAATTCTACCAAGAAAATGTTAGATAAACATTAAATATCCTCATTACCAGTAACACCAATACGATTAAAAAGACGCAATTTTCTTTTGTTTTCTTGATAAAAATTAGCAACAATCAGATCATATTTAAACCAAAGACACATAATCCTAATTGATGTTAATTTTCACAAAAAGCTTACAAAATAGTAAAATTATTTTTAAAGCAACCTGTAAGAAAACAAAATTAAATAAGACACGACCAACCTAAGTCACAACTTCAATAATTAAATAAGACATGCATGGCCATAGTCGGTGCCCTTCATGTCTTGTGGGTTACTCATAATACCAATAGTTTTGTTAATAATTTACTAAATAGTAAATATACATACTTACATTTCATGCCATGCAATCAGATTATACAAAGAATTTCATTACACTTGCGCATTCATAAGTACAATGTTAAAAAATTTATAAACTTCATTATAAAAATTTCAGCTTTTAACCCATATCATCACGTTTATATCTAACACTTATATCTCTTGACATATACATAAAAGTTGACATAATATCATGCAAGTTGAATAACCTTCACTCAAGTCTTATCTCTAGGTTTCCATGTACCAGTAAAGATAATTAACATTCAACAAAACATGCTACGCCACTGGTACGAACAGACAAAACTTAATTAGCCTCATGGAACTTCAATGGGCTATTTAAACAAATTAAGAAAAAAAAAATTAAGGTCATCAAGACTTATGGAAACCCAATACAGTAAGGCACAACCATAATTCATTTTTTCTTGCGTCTTCTATGATTAAAGGGATGTTTACATTATCCATTCCACATAATTCAACCAAAAAGAAAATTTCCTCAATCTCGGTTTCATGATGAACCCTAATTTTTTATCGAGAACTCGATTTAATCATTTTGATCATGCAATAGAACTAATCAAGCCACATGCAACCTCAAACTTATCACCCATATAGTTATTTTTTCCCATCAGATTACTTCCATACATAGGTCCAACAGAGTATTAATTAAATGAGTTAATGTTGCAATAACCATACCAAGACAGATGAAGAAGCAACCAGGCCCAGCCATTGCCCGTCTTGACTTGTCTCACTGTTGTTGCCACCTCCTCTTCCAACAATGGCCGCCACCAATTCTGAATTTGTGCTCAGCCACCATCTTACTTTTCTGTACATTTATACAGTTTAATCAAGTAAAATGTAATGTACTAATTAATATAGCTAGATCAGAAAGATAAAGGAAGCAACATGCTTCCTCTCTAGTGGCTGCGTAGAGTACAGAGGCTATATAAATTAAAAAAAAATGTCAGTAATCTGTTGGGAAGATTAATGGTTATGGATGCATGGAAGCTAGCTACGTGGGGTTATAAGGCAGGTGGCATGGTATTTGGTTGGAAAATATAGAAATTATACAAAAAATAAATTGATTCAATTAGCTATGCATCAAGCGACTAAGCAGCAGGTATTAAGAAACATGCAAAAGGTAAGCCAAAGTGGTCAAATTAACTCATTATTGTCCATTTGGTCAACAAAGATCATGAACCTTGACTGGACAATATTTAAAATATTTTTGTAATTAGTTTTTGCCAAACTGGTCAGTAGTAAGGTTGTTATACTATAGATGACATGTCATGTCCGAGGAGAGCTTGTGATCCCACAACACAGAAAAATACATCCCACTTCTGTATAATAAGAACATGCAGTGAGTGTCCTTACCAGAAGAAGCTTAAATGAGTTGATTACCCATGTTCATCTTAAAATCTCTCTTCTTTTCAATGATTAAAATTGACAGTGAGAAATGGTTCAGAGATATTCAGCTAATTAATAACATTATAATTTTAATTTTTCACTCACCACTGGATAAACGCAGATTGCTTGGGTCTCTAGAATCTCCCCTTCTCCATGGATACCTATGTCTAACCTGAAACACCAAGCAGTATAATTTCAAATAAGTGACCTAAAATTTTTTAAATTAGCAAGGAAGGTTTTGAAAGTCTCTCCATCTTTGTGTGCAATCGCTATATGTTGTAAAATAGTTCTTGAAAATTTGAAGTTCTGGAAGAGAAATAACTACCCGACCTTTTTTTTTTTTTGGATAAGATATACCCCACGTCAATACTGAAGGCGCATCTAATAGCAAACCGGTATATGTCGCACCTTACAAAAGTTGGATAGCAAATAATAAGTTATGGTAAAAGTAATGATTGGCAACACTAAATAAACAAAGCAGAAAAATGTATGGAGATAAATAGCCGTAGCAAGATCAGAGAGAGGATGCGAAGATAAGCAATTAAAATTGAGGAAGAAAAATGAAAATCACGAAAGAAACGATAAAGAAGAGGACGAAAGAAAAATAAAATTGAAACATCCTAGTGAGCGACGTACTTGTCGTAGAGCTGGACACACTGGCATGATTTGCCATGACACCCTGCACAATATCGTAGCAAACAATTTGCAAAAAATAAATAAATAACATGAAATAGATAAGAAAATCTAACGAAATGATTTTTGTAATGATACATAAACCGGATCATATATAGGTGAGGTGTAGTTTGGTTTGCTAAAAGTTGAATATCCCACAGTAGGTAAAAGGTTTATTATCACACAGTATACCTATCAGTATTCATCAGAATGTAAAGTCAACAAAATTTGTTTTTTTTTTATTTAATTGAATAAATATAAATGCTAATCTAAGCTAATTACAATTGGAAGAATCGGGATTGTTATACCAGTATATCCATTAGACTGTGATCACACCATTGTATATCCATAAGTGTATGAATAAGACAACTGACCTTCTTTTTGTCCTCTTATGTAATATCGCAGCCAAAGAACTGAAGACTAAACTATGTCTTTCAACTTTATCAACTGGCAACATGAAAGTGTAAACAAAACATATAAAAAAAATGTTATGAATAAAAGTTTTTGAGTATCCAAAAGTAATACATAGACAATCTATTAATTCTTAGATTTATGGATGACTGCTCCTCATAAAGTTACAATAAAATGGTAAGAATTTTTCTAGAAGAGAAGAGGAATGAACAAAGAAGCTAAGGAAAGAATAATCTTACGAATTACAATAGCAGACTAAAAGGACCTGCTTCATTTCCCTCTTTCTCTTGATGAAAGTAGACCTGAGGCTGTTTAAATCTATCAAAAGGAAGACCTGACGAAGAATATAGCACTCACATATCAAATTTAAAAAATTATGGTTAAGCAACTGAATTTACTTTTTATCCATAACTGGATCCTGCAGCATGGCTATTTAACAAAATATTATTGTCCTGAAATGTAAATCTAGAATTATTTACAATAATGATCCTATTTTCAGATGACATGTAAAAGTGAGGGGAATTATTTAAAAAATTAGCTGGTACCTCACTCAATAAAGATGCTACTATAACTGAACATGTCCACCATAAAAAATCGAAGCCGTGCCTAACTCAACTTGATCTCTTCTTTTTTCTCAATTCTTTGCAAAAGGAAACAAACTCCTATTTCAATCTGGCACAATGAAAAGAAGCTATAATAGGATGACCTAATGGAATGAAGAGAAAAAAAAAGGACTTGGGATAGGCAGCATGGAACCCTCCATAATTTTACCTTTAATGTTGACCTCCTTAATTGAATGTTATTACATGACTCCAGAAAAAAGAGTAAGCTAATTTACTGGAACCGAAGGTCATTGGTTTAAAAAACTTGAGTCTGGTTTTTATCGTTCTACCACACTGAACCCAGTATACTGGTTTGGTTAAATTCCATTTCTTTTTCTGATCCTTGAAGTGACAACCTCAAAACCTCTTCTATCCTATATATTCTATATTGATTGTTTATTCCACAGTACCATTTTGGTGTACGACAAAACAGGTTATGTAGAAATAATATCAATTAAGCCATGTTTTACAATGCATTCTTTATAAAGATCTGTACTTGTTTTTAAATTACATCCATCAGTGATAATGTTTAACGGATAAAATGTTTAAAAGTCTTTTCCAAAAAAAAATGCTATATTATTTCGTAATAACTGAAGAGCTACGAAAATTATGAATCATAGTGTACAAAAAAGGAAATTCTGTAAACTTGAAATTGAAAATTTTTACAAAATGAAGGCTAAACAAAGCCAACCAATTCTCAGATCCGAAAGCTTGCAAGCTCAATCGAAAGAAAAAGAAGAGAGCATACCTGTCTTAACTGAGGTCATCGCCAAAGTAGAAACCTACGAATGAAAAAGGAAAAATCAATCTAATCGTTAAACAAAACTTCAAAATTCCATGGAAAATATAGAAAAAGGAGAAGCAGAAACGATATTAACTGGCCACAAAACCACCAATTTTTGGGAAAAACCTGCACGCAAGGGATTCTCTGTCTCCCTTCACCTGGCAGCGCCACCGACTGCAGTGCGGTGAAGAGGATGGCATGGGTCCTAGACTTGTCCTAATTGAGTCGGCGGAAGCTCAGCTGGAAACCCTAGAGGCAATGAAGAGAAGGAACAACTCCAGATGCGTTTGCAGTCCGGACGAACCTTCGCGAGAGAGAGAAAAGGAAAGCGATAGCGAGGCTTAGGATCAACTCTGATGCTCGATCCGTGTGGCACGATAAAGGAAATGGAGCCCAGTGCAAACGGGAAGAAGGAACAGAAGGAAAAATAAAGCAGCATCACGGGAGAAGACGAAGAGAGCAGATAGAAAATCAAGGTACGGAACCTTTAGTGGATTTGAAGGGCTAAGATCTAATCAATCGCAAACTCAAGAGGAACGCAGCCGATAGGATTTGAGCTCTTTCTACAGTGAAAGGAAGCTTTGAAATTGAATTATTATATATTTAGAGAGATAGAGAGGGACCTTCAGAAACACCATAGTTTGTGTTGGAGTTATGTCCTAGGAGTCAATAATTTAATGACTTAAATATTAGTTTATGTTATGGATGATATTTTATCATCTGTTCCTAGGTTTATTATTGACAGATTATTCAGGTTGAGGATCTGAATTGTAGATCTCTGTGGATCATTCTTTAGAATGATAATAATAAATCTAAACGGTCCATAATCTTGATAATTAACAAGTAACATTAATTATCATATAAGATTAGTATGCAAGTTAAGTGATGATTAAGTTCTACAAATCATTGGTAAAGAGTTACCAACTTAATTGCATATGTATATGTTATGGAACATAGTACAGGACTTGACCCAATGAAATAAACATATGGATTGTGTTATGTGTCATTGTTTATTTCGTTATGATTTTGGTTCTAAGTTTGAGATGATTATCTTTTCCACATGAGGATAGGTTCTATAAATCTCATCTACCGCTGATTCCCGTTAAGGGCTGCTATACGGACTTGATTTACGTTCTCTTGAATTGTGCGGGGAAAAGCTAATCATCAAGAAAACCGTATGTCCCTCATTAATTCACTTAGCGAGTGACGATATCAGTTTAGGCCCCTTGATGGAGTTGGATCGTATGCGCGCAACTAAGCGATCAACTCTAGATCAAGAAACGTATAATCTGCAAGAATGACACATTCCTATCTTGGATTATACGATGATATCGTGAGACATAAGAATCAAAATAGAGAAATATTTTTATTCTCTTATGCAGGATTTAAATACTGTAGCAGTACACTATTTATGCGAATTGGGAATCATAACGTGTTGCTAGATACCGCTTATGATTATTGGAATTAAATAACGATTTAATTCCATGTCCAACTTAGCATAAATCCTCAAAGGGTCACACAAAATAGAGTTTTGACCAAGACAGTGCATTATTTATTTATTCGCAATAGTTCGTATTGCGGAAATATGATAAGTTGATTAATTAATTATATACCGTTATAATTAATTAAGTCAAATGGATCATATTGAAATAAATTAATGTATTAGCTAATCCTAAAATAATTATTAATTAGTTAATAATTATTTTAGCTCAACACAATTTAATATAAATAGTTATATTGATTAATTGGGCCAATATTTATGTATTAAATATATAGCCCAATTGAAGAGCAATTGGAGGAGCTTCTAATTATGAGAATTAGAGGCCTAATTAAATGAGTTGAGAGGCCCATATGAGCCCATAATGTGGCCGGCCCTAGTGGTAGGTGAGAGTGGCATTCTTGTAAATAGATGGTTGGTGGTAGGTAGGGATTGTGCACTATATATAGAGATGTATAGATGCAAATTTGGAGCTTCTCTCTTCCCAAAAAACCTAGCCGCCACTTCTCTCTCCATCTCTTGGCCATGCTCCACTCTCTCCTCCTCTCCTCCATATGCTCATGTGTTGAGTTACAACTCTCCACCAAAAATCAAATAGGTTGATTCTTGAAGAGGGTTGATCCTTAGGATTAGCTTTGTTCTAATCGAATCGCTAGCACGAATCGATTTAGACCTTGGTTAATCTCTAGGTGGACTCGAGGCGATTTGGAGACGAAGGAGAAGCACGCCATCGATTTCTATGCCGTAGGATCGAGCCCCGCGAATACGATTTCGCGGGAGGTACAAATTCCACCTTATTCTCTTGTGTCGAATTGCTTAAAGTACTAGATCTCGTGTTGCTTGTGTTTTAATTGGATTAATTAAGCGTAATTAGTCACAAAATTAAAATTGGGCAATTTTCTAACAGTGGTATCAGAGACATGGTCGTACTTAAGTTATTTTGACACTTAATTAAGAGAAATTGGCTAATTAACGGATTAGTAGAGATGATGCGTTTTGTTTGCTGTCTGGAAATAGCATTTTCTGTGTTGTTTCGCATTTTTCGCTATAATATGTTCTCTCAAAGTTTTTTCCGTCTGTATGAAAGTTGTAGATCTGTGGATTGTGATTCTTTTGGCGTTAGATTCACATTTTTCTGAAATTGGATGGATTTATTGTGAATAAAACGGCGACAGTGCGCAGAACCAGTTTCTGCTCGTACAGTCCTGTTTGAATGGCTTGAAAGATTTATATTTTGAATATAAGTACCAGTTTTCTATGGCTAGAATCAAAGAGAACTTGAAACTCTTTCTGAGCATGTGTAGATTGTTGCATGACTCGGATTAATTTGTGGGTTTTCAAGTATGAAAAGGAAGATCTTGTCAGATCTAGTTTATTGAGCAAATCGATTGTTCTAATAAACTGTACCAACTGAGAACTCCTTTAAAAATTCTGTTAAAATGGAGTTGTGCTATTTTGAGTTAGGATTCAAGGAAAATTAATTTCATAATTTTTCATGGAAGTTTGGATCTTCAACTAGGTTAAATAATTTCGATCGACAGTCTGTTCCAGTACAGAATTTGTTGATTGTTTAATATGTAACTCAAATTTTTTGAACTTAACTTGGTTGTTTTCTTTTAATGGATGGATAGTCTATAGTCTAAACTAGTTTTTCTATGTATATTGTATATATAAAAACTGGATAGAAGGTGGTCTAACAGACCAAATGGTTGAGAGGATAAGCTGAAAATCTCATAACGGTGTTTCGTGCACTTGTAAGAGATTTGTCTTTTTTGATTCTCCCAGATGGTTTAAGATCTCTTCTTGAAATTTTTACTGGTAATCACAACTATGATGAGGAGCTTAAGTAATTTATTTGAGAATTTTGGGAGACCAAAAACTATTGATTTTGTTGGATTCCATTAGTTATGTTTTTTGGTAAATTACTGTTTTTCTAATTATTCAAACTAGTTGAAAACAATTAGAATACTCCTTGTTTGATCTCCTTTCAGTTATGGGATATTGAAAGAACTTTCTAAATGAATTTAAACAAGTTTTGTTGTTTAAAATTGAGAATTTGTACACGGAATTTGCTTATGGCAAACAATACGCAAAGATGCTTGAAAATCGTTAATTGGAAACAAAGTGCTTGTATGTGCTAACTTTATTTTGTAGGTGGAAAGTGGGTTTAGTATGGCTCATGACTCAATTCCTTGTGGTTGTAAATGAATGCATGTGTGAATGTTTGTAATGCGGCCTTTGGTGCCATTAATTAATTAATTTGTTGATTAATTTTAATGTAACTTGTGTGGCTTGCATGCCCCTAAGGTTAGGATGGGAATAGGATATTTTCACATGTATTTTTGTTCCTTTATTTTATATAGGATTTAGATCCTTATAGAATTTAGTAGGAGAGACAAGGATTAGATTAGTTTTGCTTCATGGACGATGTGGCGAAACTAATGCAAGCGGGAGCCATACAAACCCACAACTATGGATGAGATGCTTATATGTGATTGCTTGTGATTTCTATGAATTATCATAGGCTAGGTATGGGTGTATGCTTACACGACCACCAAACAAGTGTCATATGATTGTTAGTTCCAACTAAACTCGATTAAGTGAAATCGCCCTCCTTCTCTCTATCCCCTTCACGCCGATTGTCACTCATGGCGCGGTCAGCCCAAGCGGACGTCATGGTTGTCAATTCGGTAGTCGGGGTGCAAATAGCTAAGATTTGCAAGGAGCAAATAGTGAGAGGTTACTTTTCGATGGACCCAACTAGAGTTTGGACATCAGGGCGAAGTTTGTAAATATACTTAGATATTCACAAACCAAAAATCATATGGAACGATATGATTGGTTGGAGAACCTACCTTTTCTAATTAAGTAGGGTGACGTGCCATAGCAGGCTCTACTTGATGAAAACTGGGATCTTGGAAAACCAACTACATTTGGGACATTAAATAAATGTAGTGGGAGTTTTATTTGTTATAAATAAAACAATTGCATAAACTAAATGACTTTAAATTAATTTTGTTATAGATGTTAAAATTATTAATTTTGTTGCGATCAATCTTTGAAAATTAACAAACTTGTTTCCAAAAGGTATTTACTTAAAGAAGTAATACCGATTCCTAAAACACGATCTTAGTGAAAAGAAATTTGAGTATGTCAATTCCCAAAACTTTCCTCAAACTACCCGAACGTAGCAACGCGATGATTGATTGACTTTTGACGAAAAATTATTCAATAAAGCGTATGGCTAATATCCTCATTTGAAATTTCTAGACCTTTGAATTAGAGAATTCATATGGACTAGATTTAACTCGTACGCTCTTATCCACTTACTCAAGAAAGTGTTCTTGGAGAAAGTAGATATTAACTCTATCATTTATGATCGAGTATAAAGAATATGAGTTGACAAAGAGATTCTTCTTTTATAAAAGGATACATGAACGTTTCATTGGCTTACAAATCGAAAGATTTAAGTAGCTAATTGATAACTAGAGATATTGATCTCCGATATCAAGGATTATTGATATTGTCATACGATTTCTTTCTAGTATTAAAGGATATGACGTTACCTTTTACGCACACTTGTTGGTGAAAAAGGTAATTGGTTAAGTATTCAAGAAATACTTCACCAAGGTATGAGTTGAAATTTCGAGACTCTCATTTATGACCATACGTCACATGAGATGTTTCATTTGCCGTTTATGGGAGGCATTTGAAAGGTTGTCCGAAATACCATGATTGTGACGATTAGAAATATTCTAATCCTAAAGTGTATTTGTCGTTCAAATTATCTCACTATCTCTAATTTACACTAGTAACTTGATACTAGTTCATATGCTCTCATTTAACGAAATGTGTTAGCAATGAAGAATAAGAGAATGTTCGAGAGATGTAAAGTAAACTCCGTATAGGAAATGACTTGTTCGTCTAAGTCATTACCATTGAATACGTAGAGTTATCTTTATTAAGAGTTTGTTTAGAATTGAAGGTTGCATACCTTAATTCTAAAACCTCTCAAAAACGTCTCCATTTCATATTCGATGATGGATGACTATGTTTAGTAAAAGACAAGTTCTTTTATTATGGATTTGTTTATATGATTTCATGCATCTTGATTGAATTTGCTTGAAATAGATAAGTAAATTTTGAATGACAAATAGGATGCGTAAGACTTGACATAAAGTATTTGACTTTCATGTTATATATAACCGCTTAGTCACATACATAAACGAGAATCGCATTACGAGAGTCTCCGTAACGTAGAGCTCGTAATTCAATTCGATTTCAAATCGATTGAAATGCGAATCATGTTTGTTAAATGACAAAAACGCCTTTAACCTACAAAGGTTTAAGGACAAGTGACTTGATTAGGACTTTTACATATCGATGTATAAAGACCAATAAGTACTTGTGCGATGAAAGATTATTGATACTTTACTACTTAACCAACGATCATTGTAGATATTAACATATCTATTTGATAAGGTATAAGTAGAACCTTTTGACTAGTTCAAAGGAGTTCAAGTGTAAAGTTGAAAGACCGTTCAAGAGAAAGAAAAAGTCTTACAATTAATCATGGTAAATAGTTAAGTCACATGATTTGAAATATTATCTAAAGAGTATGAAAATAGTTTCACAACTCGCACCATGAGGAATAATATGTCCAAGAATGGAGGTATCGAACAATATTTAGTATAGTTCGATCGGTAATAAATTAAATGGACTTATTCGACTCGTATTAGGGAATTATGTTTGAGGACAATATTGTTTACTCTGAATGATGTTCCATCGAAGTCTATTGAGGAAGATATCTTACGAGATTTTGATCTGTATGTATAATGCTTCTTAAGATTTGGTGTTGATAAGCTTATTTCAAGATCGTTGATAAGCTTGTACCCAAATAAGACACTATATATTTGTAGGATGCTTTATATTAAAAGGCACTACTTCCACGAATATGATAAGAACAAAGTAGTTGTTGCTAATCATAATGTAGTCTTGATGAATTGAAATTCTCAAGAAGAAGTAGTGGGAGTAAAGTGAGCATTAAAATAGTTTATGTGTCACTACAAGAAGTACTCTTATGGGAAACTTGTCACTCTATATATGGTATTTAGTGGGAGTTGAGCGAAACTTCATTCACAAGTTGTTTTGAAAGAAGTTTAATAGTACGCTCCTTCCAATGAGGACTCAACCATCTCACGAGTTGATTATGATTCGAGAAACTCATGGAATATATATGAGGAGTCAAGAACTCGTTCGACAAATCATTGTGGAAGTAGTTCATGAACCTCAAGTACCAATCCTACAAAAGATCAACGAGAGTTGATTGCCTAAGCCGTTTGGTGTATTGGCTTCAGGACATTCTCAAACTTAGCATATGAGAATCCGTTGATAAACAAGAAAACGATGGAACGATCCGATTCCACATATATGGTTCGAATTCATATGATCTTTGAATAAAATCCAAGTATAACAACAAGGTATAGACCTTGGTTAATGTTCATGAAGGAGCAATCCATCAAGAACGTTTAGATCTTCAAAAGGAAATATCGACATGGATAACAAATCGACTATGTACAAAGCGCGGCTTCTCGCTTGTAGCTATGTCTAAGTCGATGGCTAGTTGACTACGTACAAAGCACAACTTCTTGCTTGTGGCTATGTATAAGTCAATAAAGATCATTCTAGTAATAGTTGTATTTCATATATGTCGATATATGGAAAAACACATAAAACCGTCTTCTTCGTATGAATGAAGGAAGATGTTGTGCATTTGACACAAATCGAGGTTTATGTATTGCTAAAAACATATGCATGCTTCAAGGATCCATTAATGGATTAAAGCAAGTGTTGTGGAGATTGGAATAAAAAGTTTTGACAATGAAGTCAAGGAGTTGAACTTCGTCAAAAGTATCTTGTATATACAAGATATTCAGTGGAAGCATAATTGTATTACTTGTATTGTTCAAGATAACAATTCATTAAATTGGAAATAACATTAAGAAAATGAATATTGTCGAGATCTCTTTGAAGAATGCTTTCTCAAATGAGAACTTAGGCGAAATCACCTGATCCTAGGAAATAAATCTATGAAGATAGATTATGATGGATGTTAGGTTTGTGCAAATATACATATGTTGACGAAGTGTTCTAGAAACACGAAAGTTACACTCCAAGAAAGGATGTCTAACTGTACATCACATGGCATGACTTGAGTGTTTAATTCGGTCTATTGCAACTCAATTCAAGAAAGTGCATGAAATAGTTCAAGCATTCTTTCATTATGAGTTTCATTTTGTACGCCATATTTATGCATATGCCCCAATGTGTAGTATCCATAGGATATGACAAACATTTGTCAAATGGATACAAGAGAGACACATTTGGATGATAATCAAGGATATCCTCGAGTACCTTATGAGAAAGAGTGATATAATATTTCATCTCTTAAGATGAAAGAAATCTCGTGTAAGTTGTTACACTGATAAAATTTTTCAAAGGATTGATATAATCACGATTGAACTACATATTTTGCTTAAAAGGTGGTGTTGTAAGTTCAGAAAGTGTTCTAAATGGAATATTACAACCGTTTCCGTCACCAAAGTAAAATACATAGCAACTTGTGAAGCAATAAAAGAAGTTTATTTTGGATCGAGTTCTTAGTCGAGCTATTATGGTTCTATGCATCTCGAACCACAACTTACTCCTAAAGAACCCAATGTTACATTGGAGATTCAAATATGATCTATAACGATATCACTTGATATCATATGATGATGATCAAGAATATATATATAGGGTCGAACAAATTTGGATAGGTTCGCGAACACAGCGAATACTCTAGCATGACCTCTACCTTGAGCAGTATACGAGATGCAGTTATGCATCCATACGTGGTGGACGTATGAGTAACTAGCTTTAAGCGTATTATTTATTTTGAGGTCCGAGACATGTATATATGTAGATATATGACATTGTTCTCAATTCTTCGTTGGCTAGAAGTCACTACTGATTGACTCTAGGCCAAGTGGGAGATTGTTGGAGTTATGTCCTAGGAGTCAATAATTTAATGACTTAAATATTAGTTTATGTTATGGATGATATTTTATCACCTGTTCCTAGGTTTATTATTGACAGATTATTCAAGTTGAGGATCTGAATTGTAGATCTCTGTGGATCATTCTTTAGAATGACAATAATAAATCTAAACGGTCCATAATCTTGATAATTAACAAGGAACATTAATTATCATATAAGATTAGTATGCAAGTTAAGTGATGATTAAGTTCTGCAAATCATAGGTAAAGAGTTACCAACTTAATTGCATATGTATATGTTATGGAACATAGTACAGGACTTGACCCAATGAAATAAACATATGGATTGTGTTATGTGTCATTATTTATTTCGTTATGATTTTGGTTCTAAGTTTGAGATGATTATCTTTTCCACATGAGGATAGGTTCTATAAATCTCATCTACCGCTGATTCCCGTTAAGGGCTGCTATACGGACTTGATTTACGTTCTCTTGAATTGTGCGGGGAAAAGCTAATCATCAAGAAAACCGTATGTCCCTCATTAATTCACTAAGCGAGTGACGATATCAGTTTGGGCCCCTTGATGGAGTTGGATCGTATGCGCGCAACTAAGCGATCAACTCTAGATCAAGAAACGTATAATCTGCAAGAATGATGCATTCCTATCTTGGATTATACGATGATATCGTGAGACATAAGAATCAAAATAGAGAAATATTTGTATCCTCTTATGCAGGATTTAAATACTGTAGCAGTACACTATTTATGCGAATTGGGAATCATAACGTGTTGCTAGATACCGCTTATGATTATTGGAATTAAATAACGATTTAATTCCATGTCCAACTTAGCATAAATCCTCAAAGGGTCACACAAAATAGAGTTTTGACCAAGACAGTGCATTATTTATTTATTCGCAATAGTTCGTATTGCGGAAATATGATAAGTTGATTAATTAATTATATACCGTTATAATTAATTAAGTCAAATGGATCATATTGAAATAAATTAATGTATTAGCTAATCCTAGAATAATTATTAATTAGTTAATAATTATTTTAGCTCAACACAATTTAATATAAATAGTTATATTGATTAATTGGGCCAATATTTATGTATTAAATATATAGCCCAATTAAAGAGCAATTGGAGGAGCTTCTAATTATGAGAATTAGTGGCCTAATTAAATGAGTTGAGAGGCCCATATGAGCCCATAATGTGGCCGGCCGTAGTGGTAGGTGAGAGTGGCATTCTTGTTAATAGATGGTTGGTGGTAGGTAGGGATTGTGCACTATATATAGAGATGTATAGATGCAAATTTGGAGCTTCTCTCTTCCCAAAAAACCTAGCCGCCACTTCTCTCTCCCTCTCTTGGCCATGCGCCACTCTCTCCTCCTCTCCTCCATATGCTCATGTGTTGAGCTACAACTCTCCACCAAAAATCAAATAGGTTGATTTTTGAAGAGGGTTGATCCTTAGAATTAGCTTTGTTCTAATCGAATCGCTAGCACGAATCGATTTAGACCTTGGTTAATCTCTAGGTGGACTCGAGGCGATTTGGAGACGAAGGAGAAGCACGCCATCGATTTCTATGCCGTAGGATCGAGCCCCGCGAATACGATTTCGCGGGAGGTACAAATTCCACCTTATTCTCTTGTGTCGAATTGCTTAAAGTACTAGATCTCGTGTTGGTTGTGTTTTAATTGGATTAATTAAGCGTAATTAGTCACAAAATTAAAATTGGGCAATTTTCTAATAGTTTGGTGCAGTGGGATGATTACTTTGAGCAATTTCATCCATTTAGCGCATAAACCAAAAAAATATGTATACAAAACTTTACTATATTTCATTATCATGATTCAATACAATTTAGACCAACTAGGCTGAATTGGCTTTAATAATAATAATAATAATAATAATAATAATAATCAAAACAAAAGTGCAAACAGTGTATTAACAGTCTAAATTGAGTTTCTATTGTGGAAATTAAAATTAATTGGAAGTTATAATGCATTGTCTGACAACAAGAATGAAGAAGTCAAGCCAAATTTAGAGCAAAGGGAAGAAGGGAAATTAGGGTTTACCAAACGGTCCGGTCCTGTCCGGTTCAAATCCCCACGGTCCACGGGTTATCACGGGCTACGGGTTCACGGGTTAAAACGGAACGGGTTAGCACGGTTCACCTCTCAAACCTAGACCCAAACCCTTGATAGACCCGTCCCTAGGTGAACCGGATGGGTAAAGGCGGGCCGGTCCGGTCCATGGACGGTCCAAAAGCGGTTTTTTCCAGATTTTAAATTTGTTTATTTTTTCATTGTTTTAATCTCAAAAATATGTTAAATAAATATATAAAAATTCGTTAAAATATATTATATTTATAGATCAAATAATTAAGTATAATTTTGTAGTCTATTTTGAATTTATTTTATTTTAAATTTGATTTGTAATTTTTAATGTTTTTTTTTATTGTTGATGGTTTGATAACAAAAAATTGTAAAATATAAGTTATAAAAATTAGCTAAAATATATTATGTCTAATAATATATATAGAATAAATAATTAATTGAACAAATTCAAGTATAGTTAATAATAAAATAATTTTGTTGTCTATTTTTTTTATAGAATTAGGGGTTGGGTTTAGACTTTAGACGGGTTTAAGGATTTATCACGGGTTTAGGGCGGGTTTAAGGGTCGGTCCGGTCCGGTCCACGGGTTGAGACGGGATGGGTTAACACGGGTCTATACTAGAAAGTGCGACCCAAACACTTCATAAACCCGACTTGTACCACCCCCTCGGTCCACCCCGGTCCATGCACGGTCCGGCCCGGTCCGGGAAAAGGGCCGGGTTTATCCCCGGTCGGGTCTGACCCGCCGGGTAAATGGTAAACACTAAGGGAAATAGCCTGAGTTTCAATTGTACCTGTCGATATCTCTAGCCAATACACCTCAATTTAGGGTTTCGCTCGTGAGAAAGGGGTACGCAGCAGAAAAAGGTGAAGCGTGAGAGAGAGACAGAGGCAGAGATCAGCTTCATTTTTTTTCTTCTCAGCAATCTGATAGGTGACTTGATCAGAAGGAAGTGGATTTAGGAGTTGGATTTTTCTTCTTCTTTGCGTGAGAGAGAGACGAAGAGAGGCAGGAGTCTCTTCTTTTTCTTTTATTTTCGGAGGCAAACGAGGGATCACTTAACGGAAAATTAAAAGGAAACGAAACTTCTATCGCTCCTCCAGTGCTTTAATCTGAACCTTTAAATTGCATTGCAGATCGGACGGTTGACGCATTTCGGCACACAGGCCCTCTATGTGCTGGAGTCTAATTTAGCATATCTCTATATGGAGTCGTATTCTCTAGATGGTTAATAAAAACCATACAGTGGACGTCTAGCGACTTCAGCCTTCCGATCTAAATCAACGGTCGGATCTCAAATCCATCAAAAAAAAAAGAAAAACGCAGGTCACATACGGAGTATCCTCTCTTCGTATGTATTCTCTTTCTCTATCCTGAGCTATTAGAGAGAAAAAAGAAAGTGAGCGAGAGAGAAGACGATCGTCAAGCTAACCTAGTTCTCATGGCGAGAAAAACGAGGGAGTTGAAGTTTCATCATGGCGACGCTTAGTTCTTATTCATTTTGGTCCCCGAAATCTTTGATTTAAGTTCTCCGGCGAACGAGGCCACCGAAATCGTTGGGACTGGGTCGGTTAGTACCGTGGCACGGAGGAGAGTTTAACAATGGGCTCTACCTTGGTCGCGTCGTCCTCATTGGGTGATGGAGCCACGCATTGGTACGGTGATACAGGGATGTGGTACGATTGGGAAGTGAGTTAGTACCAATACTCGATGGGAGCACTGGATTGGGTTCAGATTAGTTCCAGGGGGCATGCATAACTCATTTAGCTTAATTCTCACGTATTTGTGTGTTAATTAATGTTAATTTTATTAAACAAAATTCCATCAAGTCAAACTGTTGATGATTTTAAAGTACAAGTCACTTTGAATTTTATTTCTTCATCATGTGTGGTCGGGTTCATGAAGTTGAGGATGGTTTAATATGGTTACTCAAGTGATATTGCACACTGCCTCCAATTTGACTTTCTATTATCTTCTCTTTTTTTATTCACTGTTCTACTCCTAACAACTAACAAGCTTGGCACTAGTACTAAAGGAAATAAATGCTTATTTGGCCAATCACTGAAAGCTGTACGTGTGCATCTCTGAAAGAATATGAATATTCAAATTTTAATGCTAGTTAACCAGTATAGACATGATTACGGTATTTTGCAAAGAAGTCCTTTTCCTTTTTTTTGTATTACTATTCTTATTGAGTGAATCCTAACAATTAGTTAAGAGAACTTTAACTTAGACACCATTAGCTTGCTGCAAAGAGGGAGCATTACCAGAATATTACTTTGTGTTTTAGTCCCTTCACTTTCATGTTGTTGACCCATAGTCACAGGATCTGATATGAATTCCATTTCTAAACCAGTCAACATTACTCACTTTACACATGTAACTCTTATTATTTTCTAAAGGTTAAAAGAGTTCAAATTCAGAAACAATGAAAAGAATGTTTAATCAAATGAGATACTTCATGCGCCTATACATTGGATGAAAAAAAATGAAACACTTACTTTAAAAAAACACTCCTAAATAACCCAAGAAACGTTAAGTGACATACCCTGAAGTCTGACATCAGTGTTTCATTATTGTCAAAATAAAACACTCGTACATACAATCTAACTAGCTGCTTTACTGGTATATATCTACTCCCTAACATCTCTTTATTATTGTCAAAATCTGAACCCCAAAATACCAGAATACACAACAAAAAATAAACATTAGTAATGTCCAGAACTTCTTATGCAAATTTGGATCCAGAGAGAACAAATGACAAAATAACACCATTTATGCAATTGTGTCCTTGATTTTTACAAAATAACACCATTAACTTCTTTGGACACTATGTTAATATAACTTTTTCGAAAATGTTGCCAAAATGATCTAAAACAACTTGTGTACTTCTTTGACTCCGTTTGGATGCGTTGAGAATAAGGTAGGAAGAAGGAAGAAGGGAAAAAATTTATTGGGAAGGGGTAAATTTATTGGGAAGTGTGTAACTTTTGTGAAGAGTTTGGATGGTTAGAAATAAATTTATTGATAAAAAGTAGTTATTCCTTATTCCTTATTCCGGGAAGAAGCCATCCAAACGAAGCCTTTAGTAGGATTATACCAGTAAGTTAGGCTATGCCTTCAGAACAGATAAGCTAGAAGGGCTCATACATCAGTGACTTGCCACATACAACTATTAACCCTTTACGACCTCTTCACTGTAAAAACTAGTATGCAATTGTTTACTCCATAAAAGCCTCAAAAGTTCATGAAGTAATTTCCATGAATTGAAAAGTTCGCATATAATACTGTTGGAGTTATGTCCTAGAAGTCAATAATTTAATGACTTAAATATTAGTTTATGTTATGAATGATATTTTATCATCTGTTCCTAGGTTTATTATTGACAGATTATTCAGGTTGAGGATCTGAATTGTAGATCTCTGTGGATCATTCTTTAGAATGACAATAATAAATCTAAACGGTCCATAATCTTGATAATTAACAAGGAACATTAATTATCATATAAGATTAGTATGCAAGTTAAGTGATGATTAAGTTCTACAAATCATAGGTAAAGAGTTACCAACTTAATTGCATATGTGTATGTTATGGAACATAGCACAGGACTTGACCCATCGAAATAAACATATGGATTGTGTTATGTGTCATTGTTTATTTCGTTATGATTTTGGTTCTAAGTTTGAGATGTTTATCTTTTCCACATGAGGATAGGTTCAATAAATATCGTCTACCGCTGATTTCCGATAAGGGCTGCTATACGGACTTTATTTATGTTCTCTTGAATTGTGCGGGGAAAAGTTAATCATCAAGAAAACCGTATGTCCCTCATTAATTCACTTAGTGAGTGACGATATCTGTTTGGGCCCCTTGATGGAGATAGATTGTTTGCATGCAACTTTATACAATTATCTCTAGATCAAGAAACGTATAATCTGCAAGAATGACACATTCCTATCTTGTATTATACGATGATATCGTGAGACATAAGAATCAAAATAGAGAAACATAATTATTCTCTTATGCAGGATTGAAATATTGTAGCAGTACACTATTTGTGCGAATTGGAAATCATAACGTGTTGCTAGATACCGCTTATGATTATTGGAATTAAATAATGATTTAATTCCATGTCCAACGTAGCATAAATCCTCAAAGGGTCACACAAATAGGACTTTGACCATACGTGCATTATTTATTTATTTGCAATAGTGAGTATTGCAAAATATGATAAGTTGATTAATTAATTAAATAACGTTGTGGACCGTTATAATTAATTAAGTCAAATGGATCATATAGAAATAAATTAATGTACATGCTAATCCTAAAATGATTATCAATATATTGATAATTAATTTTATTCATCACACTTTAATTTAATTAAGTGAATTAAATTAAAGTATAGGCTTCTAATTTAATAGTCTATTTGAGCCTAAATTGAATGCAACTTGAAAGGCCCATTAAATAATTGATTTAATATATGGCCTAAGTGAGATTAAACAAATAAGTGGGGTGGCCTTTTTGGCCCAACTTAATGGCCGGCCATATAGGGGTAAAAAGGGCAAAGGAAAAGGTTGGTGGAGAGTGGTTTATATAAGGACCACTTGAAGAAGCAAAACCTAACCTTCTCACCTTGCCTCCCTTCTTCTCCCTAGCCGCCACCACCATCCATGGGCAGAATTTTGATTCTCCCATGGTGGTCTCTCTCTCTCTTGCATTCCCATAGGTCTCATGTGTTGAGAATAGCTATTCAAAAAGGTTAATTGCTAGAATTACTTGGAGAATGGTGAAAAGGATTAGCTATCTCCTTTCTCTTGCTAGCACAAGAATTGGGGCATGGCCAAATTCCTTGGTGGACTCGAGGGCGCCGTGGAGGAGGCGAAGGAGAGCACCCCATCGATTTCTATGCCGTAGGATCGAGCCCCGCGAATACGATTTCGCGGGAGGTACAAATTCCACCCCTTTCTCTTTGTGTCGAATTAGCTTTTGCACTAGATCCTTCTTGCTCTTTATTTAATTGGATTAATTAAGTATAATTAGTCTAAAATTAAAATTGGGCAATTTCCTAACAGTGGTATCAGAGCACATGGTCGTACTTAAGCTATTTTGACACTTAATTAAGAGAAATTGGCTAATTAACCGATTAGTAGAGATGATGCGTTTGTTTGCTGTCTGGAAATGGTATTTTCTGTGTTGTTTCGCGTTTTTCGATGTGATATGTTCTCTGGAAGATCTTTCCATCTACATGAAAGTTGTAGATCTTTGGATTGTGATTCTTTTGGCGTTAGATTCACATTTTTCTGAATTAGTATGGATTTATTGTGAATAAAATGGCGACAGTGCGCAGAACCAGTTTCTGCTCGTACTGTCCTGTTTGAATGGCTTGAAAGATTTATATTTTGAATATAAGTACCAGTGTTCTATGGCTAGATTTAAAGAGGACTTGAAGCTCTTTCTGAGCATGTATAAATTGTTGCATGAATTGGATTAATTTGTGGGTTTTCAAGTATGAAAAGGAAGATCTCGTCAGATCCAGTTTGTTGAGCAAATCGATTGTTCTAATAAACTGTACCAACTGAGAACTCCTTTAAAAATTATGTTTAAATGGAGTTGTTCTATTTTGAGTTAGGATTCCAGGAAAATTAATTTCATAATTTTTCGTGGAAGTTTGGACCTTCAACTAGGTTAAAACATTTCGATCGACAGTCTGTTCCAGTACAGAATTTGTTGATTGTTTAGTATGTAACTCGAACCTTTTGAACTGAACTTGGTGTTTTTCTTTTCATGGATAGCTAGCCTATAGTCTAAACTAGTTTTTCTGTGTATATTGTATATATAAAAACTGGATAGAAGGTGGTCTTACAGACCAAATGGTTGAGAGGATAAGCTGAAAATCTCATAACGGTGTTTCGTGCACTTGTAAGAAATTTGTCATTTTTGATTCTCCCAGATGGTTTAAGATCTCTTCTTGAAATTTTTACTGGTAATCACAATTATGATAAGGAGCTTAAGTAATTTATTTGAGAATTTTTGGAGACCTAAAACCTTTGTTTTTATTGGATTCCATTAGTTACGTTTTTTAATAAATTACTGTTTTTCTAAGTATTCAAATTAGTTGAAAACAATTAGAAAACTCCTTGTTTGATCTCCTTTCAGTTATGGGATGTTGAAAGAACTTTCTAAATGAATTTAAACAAGTTTTGTTATTTAAAATTGAGGATTTGTACACGGAATTTACTTATGGCAAACAAATCGCAAAGATGCTTGAAAATCGTTAATTGGAAACAAAGTGCTTGTATGTGCTAACTTTGTTTTGTATGTGGATAGTGGGTTTAGTATGGCTCAAGACTCAATGCCTTGTGGTTGTAATGAATGCATGTGTGAATGTTTGTAATGCGGCCTTTGGTGCCATTAATTAATTAATTTTGTTGATTAATTTTTGATGTAACTTGAGAGGCTTGCATGCCCCTAAGGTTAGGATGGGAATAGGATGTTTTCACATGTATTTTGCACCTTTATTTTATATAGGATTTAGATCCTTATAGAATTTAGTGGGAGGGCAAGGATTAGATTAGTTTTGCTCCATGGACGATGTGGCGAAACTAATGCAAGCGGGAGCCATACAAACCCACAACTATGAGATGCTTATATGTGATTGCTTGTGATTGCTATGAATTGTCATAGGCTAGGTATGGGTGTATGCTTACACGACCACCAAACAAGTGTCATATGATTGATAGTCCCAACTAAAACTCGATTAAGTGAAATCGCCCTCCTTCTCTCTATCCCCTTCACGCCGATTGTCACTCATGGCGCGGTCCGCCCAAGCGGACGTCATGGTTGCCAATTCGGTAGTCGGGGTGCAAATAGCTAAGATTTGCAAGGAGCAAATAGTGAGAGGTTACTTTTCGATGGACCCAACTAGAGTTTGGACATCGGGGCGAAGTTTGTAAATATACTTAGATATTCACAAACCAAGAATCATATGGAACGATATGATTGGTTGGAGAACCTACCTTGTCTAATTAAGTAGGGTGACGTGCCATAGCAGGCTCTACTTGATGAAAACCGGGATCTTGGAAAACCAACTACATTTGGGACATTAAATAAATGTAGTGGGAGTTTTATTTGTTATAAATAAAACAATTGCATAAACTAATTGACCTTAAATTGATTTTGTTATAGATGTTAAAATTGTTAATTTTGTTGCGATCAATCTTTGAAAATTAACAAACTCGTTTCTAAAAGTATTTACTTAAAGAAGTAATACCGATTCCTAAGACACGATCTTAGTGAAGAGAAATTTGAGTATGTCAATTCCCAAAAACTTTCCTCAAACTACCCGAACGTAGCAACGCGATGATTGATTGATTTTTTGCGAAAAGTTATTCAATAAAGCGTATGGCTAATATCCTCATTAGAAATTTCTAGACCTTTGAATTAGAGAATTCATATGGACTAGATTTAACTCGTACGCTCTTATCCACTTACTCAAGAAAGTGTTCTTGGAGAAAGTAGATATTAACTCCATCATTTATGATCGAGTATAAAGAGTATGAGTTGACAAAGAGATTCTTCTTTTATACATGAACGTTTCATTGGCTTACAAATCGAAAGATTTAAGTAGCTAATTGATAACTAGAGATATTGATCTCCGATATCAAGGATTATTGATATTGTCATACGATCTCTTTGAAATTATAAAGGATATAATGTTACCTTCTTCGCACACTTGTTGATGCAAAAAGGCAATTGGTTAAGTATTCAAGAAATACTTCGCCAAGGTATGAGTTGAAATTTCGAGACTCTTGATTGTGATCATGTGTCACATAAGATGTTTCATTTGCCGTTTATGGGAGGCATTTGAAAAGTTGTCTGAAATACCATGATTGTAATGATCTAATCCTAAGAAGTATTTGTCGTTCAAATTATCTCACTATCTCTAATTTTACACTAGTAACTTGATACTAGTTCATATGCTCACATTTAACGAAATGTGTTGGCAATGAAGAATAAGAGAATGTTCGAGAGATATAGAGTAAACTCCGTATATGAAATGACTTGTTCATTTAAGTCATTACCATTGAATACGTAGAGTTATCTTTATTAAGAGATTGTTTAGGAATTCAAGGTTGCATACCTTAATCCTAACCTCTCAAAATTATCTCCATTTCATATTCGATGATGGATGATTATGTTTTATAAAAGACAAGTTCTTTTGATTATGGGTTGTTTATATGAATTCATGCATCTTGATAGAATTTGCTTGAAATAGATAAACAATTTATTAATGACAAATAAGATGCATAAGACTTGACATAAAGTATTTGACTTTCATGTTATATATAACCGCTTAGTCACATACATAAACGAGAATCGCATTTCGAGAGTCTACGTAACGTAGAGCTCGTAATTCAATTCGATTTCAAATCGATTGATATGCGAATCATGTTTGTTAATTGACATAAGCGCCTTTAACCTATGAAGGTTTAAGGACAAGTGAACTAATTAGGACTTATACATATCGATGTATAAAGACCTATAAGTACTTGTGTAATGAAAGGTTGTTGATACTTTACTACTTAACCAACGATCATTGTAGATATTAACATATCTATTTGATAAGGTATAAGTATGAACCTTTTGACTAGTTCAAAGGAGTTCAAGAGTGAAGTTTAAAAAACCGTTCAAGAAAAATGGAAGTCTTACAATTAATCGTGGTAAATAAGTAGTTAAGTCATATGATTTGAAATATTATCTAAAGAGTATGAAATTAGTTTCACTACTCGCTCCATGAGGAATAATATGTCCAAGAATGGAGGTATCGAACAATATTTAGTATAGTTCGATCGGTAATAAATCAAATTGACTTATTCGACTCGTATTAGAGAATTATGTTTGAGGACAATATTGTTTACACTGAATAATGTTCCATCGAAGTCTATTGAAGAAGATATCTTAGGAGATTTTGATCTCTAAGTATAATACTTCTCGAGATTTGGTGTTGAGAAGCTTATTTCAAGTATTGTAGACTTGTAAGCTTAAACCAAATAAGACACTATATATTTGTAGGATGCTTTATATTAAAAGGCACTACTTCCACGAATATGATAAGAACAAAGTAGTTGTTGCTAATCATAATGTAGTCTTGATGAATTGAAATTCTCAAGAAGAAGTAGTGGGAGTAAAGTGAGCATTAAAATAGTTTATGCGTCACTACAAGAAGTACTCTTATGGGAAACTTGTCACTCCATACATGGTACTTAGTGGGAGTTGAGCGGAACTTCATTCACAAGTTGTTGTCAAAGAAGTTTAATGCGCTCCTTCCAATGAGGACTCAACCATCTCACGAGTTGATGATGTTTGAAAAACTCATGGAATATATGAGGAGTCAAGAACTCGTTCAACAAATAGTTGTGGAAGAAGTTCATGAACCTCAAGTACCAATCCTACAAAAGATCAACGAGAGTTGATTTCCTAAGCCGTTTGGTGCATAGGTTGTCACAACATTCTCGTACTAAGCATATGAGAATCCGTTGATAAACAAAGAAACGATGGAACGATCCGATTCCACATATATGGTTTGAATTCATATGATCTTCAAATAAAATCAATGTATAACAACAAGGTATAGACCTTGGTTGATGTTCATGAAGGAGCAATCCATCAAGAACGTTTAGATCTTCAAAAGGAAAGATCGACATGGATAATAAATCGACTATGTACAAAGCGCGGCTTCTCGCTTGTAGCTATGTCTAAGTCGATGGCTAGTTGACTACGTACAAAGCACAACTTCTTGCTTGTGGCTATGTATAAGTCAATAAAGATCATTCTAGCAATAGTTGTATTTTATATATGTCGATATATGGAAAAACACATAAAACCGCCTTCTTCGTATGAATGAAGGAAGATGTTGTGCATTTGACACAAATCGAGGTTTATATATTGCTAAAAATATACGCATGCTTCAAGGATCCATTAATGGATTAAAGCAAGTGTTGTGGAGATTGGAATAAAAGTTTTGACAATGAAGTCAAGGAGTTGAACTTCGTCAAAAGTATCTTGTATATACAAGATATTCAGTGGAAGCATAATTGTATTACTTGTATTGTTCAAGATAACAATTCATTAAATTGGGAATAACATTAAGAAAATGAATATTGTCGAGATCTCTTTGGAGAATGCTTTCTCAAATGAGAACTTGGGCGAAATCACCTAATCCTAGGAAACAAAATCTATAAAGATAGATTATGATGGATGTTAGGTTTGAGCAAATATGCATATATTGACGAAGTATTCTAGAAACACGAAAGTTACACTCCATGAAAGGATGTCTAGCTGTACGTCACGTGGCATGACTTGAGTGTTTAACTCGGTCTAATGCAACTCAATTCAAGAAAGTGCATGATATAGTTCAAGCATTCTTTCATTATGAGTTTCATTGTGTACGCCATATTTATGCATATGCCCCAATGTGTAGTATCCAAAGGATATGACAAACAGTTGTCAAATGGATACAAGAGAGACACATTTGGACGATAGTCAAGAATATCCTCGAGTACCTTATGAGAAAGAGTGATATAATGTTTCATCTCTTAAGATGAAAGAGAGCTCGTGTAAATTAATTACACTAATGCTAGTTTTTCGAAAGATTGATATAATCACGATTGAGCTACATATTTTGTTTTAAGGTGGAGTTGTAAATTTAGAAAGTGTTCTAAATGGAATATTTCAACCGTTTCCGTCACCAAAAACAAAATACATAGCAACTTGTGAAGCAATAAAAGAAGTTTATTTAGGATCGAGTTCTTAGTCGAGTTATTATGGTTCTATGCATCTCGAACCATAACTTACTCCTAAAGAACCCAATGTTACATTGGAGATTCAAATATGATCTATAACAATATCACTTGATATCATATGATGATGATCGAGAACATATATATAGTAGTATATATATATATGGTCGAACAAATTTGGATAGGTTCGCGAACACAGTGAACACTCTAACTTGACCTCTACCTTGAGCAGTATACGAGATGCAATTATGCATCCATATGTGGTAGACGTATGAGTAACTAGCTTAAGCGTATTATTTATTTTGAGGTTCGAGACATGTATATATGTAGATATATGACATTGTTCTCAATTCTTCGTTGGCTAGAAGTCACTACTGATTGACTCTAGGCCAAGTGGGAGATTGTTGGAGTTATGTCCTAGAAGTCAATAATTTAATGACTTAAATACTAGTTTATGTTATGGATGATATTTTATCATCTGTTCCTAGGTTTATTATTGACAGATTATTCAGGTTTAGGATCTGAATTGTAGATCTCTGTGGATCATTCTTTAGAATGACAATAATAAATCTAAACGGTCCATAATCTTGATAATTAACAAGGAACATTAATTATCATATAAGATTAGTATGCAAGTTAAGTGATGATTAAGTTCTACAAATCATAGGTAAAGAGTTACCAACTTAATTGCATATGTGTATGTTATGGAACATAGCACAGGACTTGACCCATCGAAATAAACATATGGATTGTGTTATGTGTCATTGTTTATTTCGTTATGATTTTGGTTCTAAGTTTGAGATGTTTATCTTTTCCACATGAGGATAGGTTCAATAAATATCGTCTACCGCTGATTCCCGATAAGGGCTGCTATACGGACTTTATTTATGTTCTCTTGAATTGTGCGGGGAAAAGTTAATCATCAAGAAAACCGTATGTCCCTCATTAATTCACTTAGTGAGTGACGATATCTGTTTGGGCCCCTTGATGGAGATAGATTGTTTGCATGCAACTTTATACAATTATCTCTAGATCAAGAAACGTATAATCTGCAAGAATGACACATTCCTATCTTGGATTATACGATGATATCGTGAGACATAAGAATCAAAATAGAGAAACATAATTATTCTCTTATGCAGGATTGAAATATTGTAGCAGTACACTATTTGTGCGAATTGGGAATCATAACGTGTTGCTAGATACCGCTTATGATTATTGGAATTAAATAACGATTTAATTCCATGTCCAACGTAGCATAAATCCTCAAAGGGTCACACAAATAGGACTTTGACCATACGTGCATTATTTATTTATTTGCAATAGTGAGTATTGCAAAATATGATAAGTTGATTAATTAATTAAATAACGTTGTGGACCGTTATAATTAATTAAGTCAAATGGATCATATAGAAATAAATTAATGTACATGCTAATCCTAAAATGATTATCAATATATTGATAATTAATTTTATTCATCACACTTTAATTTAATTAAGTGAATTAAATTAAAGTATAGGCTTCTAATTTAATAGTCTATTTGAGCCTAAATTGAATGCAACTTGAAAGGCCCATTAAATAATTGATTTAATATATGGCCTAAGTGAGATTAAACAAATAAGTGGGGTGGCCTTTTTGGCCCAACTTAATGGCCGGCCATATAGGGGTAAAAAGGGCAAAGGAAAAGGTTGGTGGAGAGTGGTCTATATAAGGACCACTTGAAGAAGCAAAACCTAACCTTCTCACCTTGCCTCCCTTCTTCTCCCTAGCCGCCACCACCATCCATGGGCAGAATTTTGATTCTCCCATGGTGGTCTCTCTCTCTCTTGCATTCCCATAAGTCTCATGTGTTGAGAATAGCTATTCAAAAAGGTTAATTGCTAGAATTACTTGGAGAATGGTGAAAAGGATTAGCTATCTCCTTTCTCTTGCTAGCACAAGAATTGGGGCATGGCCAAATTCCTTGGTGGACTCGAGGGCGCCGTGGAGGAGGCGAAGGAGAGCACCCCATCGATTTCTATGCCGTAGGATCGAGCCCCGCGAATACGATTTCGCGGGAGGTACAAATTCCACCCCTTTCTCTTTGTGCCGAATTAGCTTTTGCACTAGATCCTTCTTGCTCTTTGTTTAATTGGATTAATTAAGTGTAATTAGTCTAAAATTAAAATTGGGCAATTTCCTAACAAATACTTCTTTTTTATGTGGGAATTCATTTCATTTCCATAATGTTCAACACAAATTACTACTGTTGCAATTCGCATCTGATATCTGATGTTCAAAATTTAATCGGGCTGATAAGAGGTGATGTTCAAAACACAGTGATTATACGACTGATGTTCAAAACACAGTGATGTTCAGTAATCTCTAATTCTCTATACATGAGTATCAAATTACTCCATCAGCGATAGGCTTCAGTGTATCGCTGACGGAGTGCCTTTTTGGTGACATGAATTGCTGAAATTTGGAATGGGTTTATTCAGTGAATCGCCTCCACAACGCAGATCTGTCCTCTCTTGCAGTCTTGCTCGATTAGAAGGAGAACTCGATCTAGGGTTTACTAGATTGCTTCTTTTCTTTCTCGTCTGTACAATGCAGAGAAGGGTCCAAGTCGAAGGGAGATGTATACGGAAACGAAGCTACGGAAAGAAAAGAGACATTATACGCTTATACATATTTTTGATGGACTCTAAGATCCTACCGTCCGTTTAAATTGGACGGTTGAGATGACGAAACGTCCAGTGGATGGTTTTTGCAAACCATTCACAAGATACGACTCCATCTCTTTATATGTGTTGATTATTATATTACCAAATAATATTTGGTAATTTTACCAACTATTACCAAATTTTTGTGTTAAAAATTTGGTTATTGGAAGACATTGTTAGGTTATTTCCTACAATCAACTTACGAAGTAATCGATATATATATGTGTTGATTATTATTCCGAAGTCAATTTCATATTAATCAATCTTGAATGACTCGTTTGTGGGGCTGCAAAACGGTCGAAACGGTGACGAAACTAAGGTGTTTTGTTTAACCGTTTCGTTTCGTTGACGAAACAGAATTTTAGTTTCTTTGATCGTTTCGTCCGAACAAAACGATCGAAATCGAAATTTTTTTCGTGATTTACACATGAATGAAACCGTTTTATTATTTCGTTAATCATTTCATCCAACCAAACAAAATTATTTTGTTATTTCGTTAACCGTTTCGTCCGGACGAAACGAAACGAAAAACAGCTGCCCTACTCGATCGTGAGAAATTTTCAACCGATCCAGACACGAAGAAAAGAGAAAGCAAATTGAAAAGCCCAGTAGGTAAAGGGCCAATAAGCCCAATAATTATTAATTATAAGTTTCACGGAAATAGTATCTGCACATAGTGGACGAGAGCGCAGCCTAGATCTCTTTCCATATGCAATATATATATTTTTTTTTCATATTTAGCATTTCAAAATATATGGTAATAAATCCCTGCCTTTGATCTCTTTCTCACCACCGACCTTAGTCCCGTAAATGCTATATAAAGCAGCACATACAGAGTAATTTCCTCGCCCTCCCTCTTTCCTTCCTCCTAAATCCTAATTAGTAATAGTAATTCAAGGTAACCGTGCTTATTTCTCTCTAGACCATAGACCATAAACGAAAGGATTTCAAAAGTCGTTTCTTTCTCCTCCTCTGTTTTACGAATTTTCCCTTATCTGTTCCTCTCTGTCTCTTATAACTGGCTGCCTGGCTTCTTTTGTTTTTTTTTTCCTTTCTTTTTTACCACTTTGGTGATTTATTTGTTTTTATTTTTGTGTTTCCTTCTCAGTAAATTATTTGGTTTTAGGTTTTGATCAATAAGGTTTTTATGCGGGATTTCATTTTATTATAATTAATTTCACAGGATTTTATTAGATATAATAATATAATATAGAAATTCTGATCAAATCACTCCAAACTTGTTCATTTTGATAAAAAAATTTCTGATCAAAATAAAATCCCATTTTATAAAAAAATATAATTCTAATTAGAGCCTCAGTCTTTTAATATTTCTCTCCAAATTAATAGGAAGAGTTACAGGATCCGCATATCTATCTTTTTATAAATATAAAAATTAAAACTAAAATGTAGAGGAAATTTGTATTCTATTTTTGAATTTTTCCCATAAAAAAACAAAGAAAAGGAAAAAAAATTATAACAGGCATTATTCCTTGCCTACTAATTAAAGAGAAACTTTTTCTGGATTGTTGGATATGACATTTAAGTCCTGCTTTTTCATCAAATTTGGTAGTGAAAAATTTCCTGCGCAAAATATGTTCATTTTGGATGTGTTTTGTTATTTAATTTAATCAAGGAACAATCTCGTAAGACTTCATTGAGGAAAGAAATCTTTACCATGATTTTTTTTTTAAATTTTTAAAGAAGGACATGTTTAATTTTATGTTCTTACTTATTGAATCTGCAAAACGGAAACCTGACAATACTAGATTATTAATATATTTTTACTTCTTGTTGTATGATCTATAATCTATCCTATTTCTATTAAACTGCAGATGGAGATCACAGTCGACACAGTTACGGGACGAAATATCACCCTCAAATTTGAGAACCCAGAACTGGTTAAGCATGTCAATATACGCGTCAAAACTGAAATGCTCATTTTCGTAGAGACTGGTGGTGAGAAACTGGAACTTAAGGTGGAGAGAACTCAAACTGTTGGTAGCTTGAAGCAATTGATAGTCCAAATGAGAAAAAACATGAGTTCCATTTGTAGTCTCCAATATCTTGGTAAGAATCTTCTGGCTTCTAAAACGCTAGCAGACTACGACGTCAAGGAAGGATCTATTTTACAAGTTGTCACTAACCCAACTATTCCAAACACGCAACAACAACAGCAGCAGCAGCAACAAGTTGTCACTAACCCAACTATTCCAAACATACAACAACAGCAAGAAGTTGTCACTAACCCAACTATTCCAAACATGCAACCACAACAACAAGTTGTCACTAACCCAACTATTCCAAACATGCAATTTCGTCGACAACAGCAAGTTGTCGCTAGCCCAACTGTTCCAAACATGCTGAATCAACAACAACAACAAAAATGGCTGCAGCTCGGAGACCGGTTCGGTAGACAATTTCTGCAGCTCTGTCAGAAGCAACGAGCTGAAGCGCTTGCTTTCATGAATGCTGAAATGCATCCTGATACAAAAACCAGTCCTAATTAGTTCGTACTATTTCTTATCAATCCAAACATAGATAATTAGTAAAGACTTATATGTTAATGTTGCGTATTTTTTTTCTTTAATAATGTGGAGACCTGATTTTATTTTTCTGTCATCGTTATGAGTTTATGTTTCTATGAATTGAGTGTTTTACTAGTTCAACTTTGCGATTTTGTTTTTTAGGATATAAATTTTCGCAGTCATAATTTTTGTACAAAATCATGCTCCCGTAGATTTTTAGGATATAAAATCATGCTTAATTGAGAAAGTATAGCAATAAATTGTGCATAATATATAAATATGTGTGTTCTTGAATTAAAATAATACTTTAATTATGATGTTGACGACGGCAATGATATATATAATAAATATTATAATCTTTGATAAAATGCTAGTTGCTAATAAAACACGAACCAAAATGATAGTTAATAATTCTACTGCGGAAAGGCTGCAGTGTACAATTTGTTGTAAGCTTCTTATACGGCGAAACAATAAAAATCAATTTAATTGATCTCATATCAATATCGGTCAAATTTGGGCCAACATAATTTAGTTTGTTGAATTAATCAATCAAAATCAAAAAATAAAAAAACATATATTAATTTTCAGAATTAGATCCGATCCGAAAGTACCGTTGGCAAACAGTTCTTCCAACGGTAACTCGATCTACGCAGTTCGCACACCAATGACACCCTCCACTTCATTGAGCGCACTCCTTTTGGTCAATAGACGGATAGAAATTAGAAAGGGAGGAAAGTGGGAGGAGGCCAGAGGAACTACAGGGTTCTTCTTCTTCTTCAAGTTTTTTTTTTTTTTGTGCTTTGTCTTCTCTTCTTTCGTTTCCAGCAATTGTTTCTTCCCTCCTTAATTTTCGATCAATTTGCTATTTTTTTCTTCTTTTTTTTACAAGGATTTCTAATTCTATCAATTTTGCTATTTTTTCTATCAATTGCTTCTTTTGGTTTCTTGTATTGTGGTCTTCCTTTCTTTTTTCTGATTTCATTCTTCTTTCTTTCCTTCCTTTTCATTTCATCAGTTTTGTTGTTAGCTGTTTTCAACCAGCTGATTTTTCTGGTCTTCATTCTGTAGGTTTATGGATTGCTGGGTCCTTTCTCATTCTTCTGTGTTCTTCTGTGCTGTTGTTTCAGCTACTGTGTATGTTCTTGCTGCAGTGGAGGTTAGTATTTCTACCTGTTCTGGTTAATTCCTAGCTCATGTTGTTGGTTTTGGGTTGGTACCTATTGTATTTCGGAGTTGCATTTATCAATATAGTTTGATTAGATCTGGATGTTCAGCTTGCTGTTTTGGTTATTGCATTTTACCTGGTAGTTAGGGATTCTTTTCCTTTTTGGTGCTTTTTAATTGGTTTTTCTGTTGATTTCGTTTACCAGTAATAGGTTCCTTATGCAGTTTCTGGTTTAGGCCATACAGGATGTTGTCTTTTTGTGTGTCCTGTTACTATCTTTTCAGTATCAGGAGTGTGTTTCCCCTTCGTAGTTTCGGTTATGCTGTTTTTTGGTCAATTTTGTGTTTGTGTCCAGTTCTGTTTGTATAGAAATTTTTGGTACAATTTTGCATGCATGCTTCTATGGTAGGAATGCTGAATTTTGTTCATGTATTTTTTGCTTCCTTAATGTGCAGTTCGGCTTTACTATTACAAGGTGGTGGTATTTTACACCTACTATTTACTATAACAAAATATTTTACATTCTTACCATTCAAGCTATCGTTTTCGTGTATTTCTTTTTTTTTTTTTTTTTTTTGAAACAAGTGAGTTTGAATTGCTCACCACTTTTTCATTAAGACGAAAAAAATAATTTATTACAACATTCTTTTAATCATCACTCCTAAAGAACCTAACATACTGGTACCAAAATCGTTAGGTACCAGTACTCCAACGCTATCTCCCTTTATTCATTACATCAATGGACTTATTCATAAAACAAACAAAACACCATAAGATGGGTTAATAAGTTTCTCCTCAATCCAAGAGATAACAAACATTTTCTCTCGATTTGCCGATTTGCAAAACAACACCGAAACCTTTGAACTAACATCTCTCTTTAGTGTTTTATAGCTAAATTTATTGAAGAATGGATTAAAGCAAGTGTGGCACTTAGTTTGGAGCTTCAAGAGATTGCTTTGGTCTAGTTAGAGTCAATAATTAAGGTTTAATTAATCTCTAAACTAATCTCAATCAATTTGCTGGTAAAATGCTCAGTTTTTCTGTCCAGCGTCATACAACGCCAGTGGCCGTTACACAACGCTGAGTTAATTCGATTTTAAATTGCAAAATCTCTGACAAGGTTGGAACAGCGTTACACAACGCTCAGTAGCGTTGTGCAACGCTAGTTCATTTGTTTTTAAACCAGTTAAATCCTTTTTCCCCTTGTCAGAACGTTGTGCAACGCTAAGTAACGTTACACAACCTTTCCACCACTACGTTGTGTAACGCCACTCAGCGTTGTACAACGCAGTATGCAGCAGGCGTCTCTGCATTGCTCAGACATCGATCTGCATCGATGCTGCATGCATGATGCCATGTTCCATACATTGTTGCGTTGTGTAACGCTCTAAAATTCGCTCAAACTTCGCTTTTCCGCCCTGGTCGCGTAGAGCAACGCTGACTAGCGTTGTGCAACGGCGACGTTGTGTGACGCCAGTCAGCGTCGTATGACGTTCTGACAATATTGTTTGAGTTTGTCAGTCCTGCCTTGTTCTCCTCTTGACTTCGTTGTGCAACGCTACCTAGCGTTACACAACGCTCTGACAAGTTCCAACGGAACTGTCGAGGTTCTGCTTTGGATTCTGCTAAAGCGTTGTGCAACGCTATACAGCGTTACACAACGCCCTGACAACTCATAACGTTATTGTCTGTGACCGTTTGATTTTTCAACGGCTATTTCAGCGTTGTACAACGCCATATAGCGTTGTATAACGCCAGAGTCTGTTTTGACTGGTCTTTGGAGCTGTTGGCGCCCTCTATAAATATGGGGCCCCTTGGAACTGTTTAGACACTTTTGAAACCTTTGAAACTCCTCCCTTTTGAGCTCCAACCAGTTAGACATTATACTCTCTTGTGTTTGAGCATTATTTTAGCAAAATCATTGAGATTAGAGTGTGCTAAACCAATCCACTAGTGTTAATTGCTAGATTAGTTGAGTGATTTGGTTAGAGCCTCTATCCTTTGTGCATTTGAGATTGTTTAATCGAGTTAGGCCAATCCACCTTGAGAGTGATTGTAACAAGGTGATTTGGTTCGAAGTTGTAGTCCCGTTCGTGTGGAATTGAACGGAGCGCGCCCATTTCGAGGTTGCGAAACTCCCGGAGACGTACGACTAAGGCTAGCTCTTCCTAGCGGGTCGGAACTCCGTAATACATCGCGTGTTCAATTTCTCTCTCTCTTTCTCTCTTTATTATCTTGCTTGAATTGAATTGCTTGTGCTTTGATTGTTTGTATTAGACCAAGTTTGAATTGAACCGAATATTGACCATACCGGTTTAGAAATTCGTTTTGTGCCTATTCACCCCCCCTCTAGGCCTATTTTTAGGGACAACAAAGTGGTATCAGAGCAGGGGTTATCTTTTGACCATCTTGTTAGGTAGATAACCTCGATTCATGGCCTCTAGGGTGATAGAAAAACCGGACAAGTTTGGTTCCACTTGCAAGAACTTTCGTTATTGGAAGAGATGTATGGTTGTATACCTTAACTTGATTGACCTTTGGGAGGTTGTTGATAAGCCATACACACCAATTTGTGATAGTGAAGGTAGAGAAACCCATGCCTCTAAGACCATTAGGACCAAGAATGATAATGCCGTGAATGTCTTGTTAAATTCGGTACATGAGTCCATAGCGGCAATTTTTGGTAGTTCTACTAGTGCACATGAAATGTGGGTTTCTCTCTTGAACCGTTATGAGGGAAATTCTCTAATCAAAAGCTCTCGACAATTCGAGTTAGAGTCTAGATTGGATAATTTCCGCATAAGGGAAGGTGAATGCATCGAGGAGATGTATACTCGGTTTATACAATTGCTCGATGAATTCACTAACATAGGAGAGACCCTTTCTAATAGTCGTGTTATAGGAAGATTGCTTAGGGCTTTGGTGGGAAGACCTCAATTCGACACTCTCATCTCGACTCTTGAGACACAACAAAGGTCCCACAACAACCTCACACCGGAGATCATCTATACTCATTACCGGTGCGTGGAGGAGAAGCTTAAGCAACTTGGAGAGTTGAAGTATGAGCCCAAGACCGTGGCATTGGCGGCGAATGACAACAAGGCATCTCCCTCCAAGAACCGCCACAATGACAACCACCAAGGGAGACACCGCCACTCAAGTGACAAGGCCAAAGGCATCATCGACCTTGATGAGGACAAGCAAGGAGCCGTTCTCTCAAAGATGTTTCGAGCCATCATGATCTTTGAGGGAAAGTTCAACAAAGAAAGGCTTGAGAATGACGAAAGAGCTCTTTGTTTCGTGTGCCAAAAAGAAGGTCATACCATGTACTCTTGCTTCAAGCTCTTCCCTCACTTGAAGAAGGACAAGGAAGACGGTGGCAAGAGAAGAGGTGATGGCCGGTTCAAGTCCAAGAAGGGACACTACAAGAGCAAGAAGAAGGGTGAGAGAGCCATGCAAGCCACTTGGGACAATGATTCCGATTCGAGCTCATCCTCTCAATCCGATTCGGAATCCGAGTGCGACTTTGACAACCTTGCTCTTGTGGCTCAAGTGAATGATGTGGTGATGCCGGTGGATGACGACCTAGATGACTTGGTGAAGGAGGTCTTCAACGAGTTCAACCGAGGCAAAATCTATGTGCATCCATTGAGCAAAGCTAGCCTTGATGAAGCATCATCCTCTACATCGACTCTCACACAAGCTCCAACGACTATTCAAGAGGAACCATTCACAATTGCCATTGAAGTGCCCAAGGTCACAAATGAGGTACTTCTAAACTCATTCTCTAGTAGTGATAGCGATTGTGATAGTGAGAATGACTTGAGCTTGAATGATGATGCAAACTTGCAATTTGATAGGTTGAATGATTATCTTGATGAGTCTCTTAAGACTATTGCTAGTCAAAAAGAGCAAATTAGTCTTTTGACGACTAAGGTGCATGATCTTGAATCTTTGGTGACAAGGTATAAGGGTATGATTGAAAGTTTTGAAAAACCAAATGTTTGTGAAAAATGTCAAACTCCTTTGAGTGAGACAAATGTTTTGAAAAATGAAAGGGCTTCAAGTTCGTCTAGTGCTTCTCATAGCACCAAGATGAATCTTGATAAAATGTTTGTGGGACAAAAACCCAATGACAAAACGGGTCTTGGCTTCAAAAAGAGGAATCAATCCTTTTCTAGACCAAGAACCATGTCAAGCCCAACACAAAATGAGAGACTTTATCACAAGAGCACCAATGTTAGGAACACACACGGGGAAGGGCAAAAGAATTTTGTTGGCTCTCAAAATGGTGCTCAAAAGAATTTTGGTAGGAATAGAAATGGGTCTCAAAGACCTCAAAAGAACTTCCAAAACAATCGGGGCCCAAACAACTTGTATTTCAAGGGACCCGATGGGTGTTTTCATCCTTTTCAAAACAATGGTGGGAATAGGAATAGAACACACACTAGACCTCAAACCAATGGGGGAAATCGAAAAGTCTCTCAACAAAACAAAAGGAATTTTCAAAAATCAATTTTGAGAAACTCTCAATCATACACTTTTTCTAAGGATCCAAAGATTAGGGCCATGGAGCTTAGGCGTCATTTTCAAACCCATTTTGTTAGAGAAAGTTCACAAGTAAACAAGCCAACTTGTGCTTGTTGCAACTATTGTGGTAAGAATGGTCATGTCACACTAGAATGCAAAGTTAGGAAAGCAAATCATACATCCGGTTCAATTAACATGATTTGGGTTCCTAAAGTCACTTCCACATCCGTTTTGATTGGTGGAAGTGGTTCGAGTGTGGCTTAGTTAGCCATCTTCTTTCCCCAAGGTTATTTTTGTCAAATCTTAAGGGGGAGAGATTACAAGAATATATTAGTTGTTTGTTTCTAACTAATATGCATTCTTGTAGGTTTGTTTGTTATCATCATTCAAGAGAAGTGCTTGGATCATAGATAGTGGTTGTTCACATCACATGACGGGTGATGAATCTTGTTTCAAGACACTTGAACCTTTTGATGGTGGTGAGGTTACTTTTGGTAATAATCTTAGGAAGAGCTCTATTATTGGTATAGGCTCGGTTGGAAACCAAAATTTAACGGTTTTTAATGTTTACCTTGTGGATGGTCTCAACTACAACCTTTTAAGTGTGAGCCAATTATGTGATGCGGGATATTATTTGAAATTTGATCACTCCTCTTGTTTTGTGCATCAAATTTCGGATAATTCTCTTGTTTACACGGGACAAAGGAAAAAGGATGTCTATTACTTAAACTTTGATCACTTCACAAATGGTGAACAATGCTTTAGTGCCATAGCTACCGGTTCATGGTTATGGCATAGAAGACTTGGTCATGTTTCCCTAGACTCCATTAAGAAACTTGTGAAATTGAAACTTGTCCGTGGTCTTCCATCACATAAACTTGACTTAAATGGGTTGTGTGAAGCTTGCATGAAAGGCAAGCAAACCAAGTCTAGTTTCAAAACCAAAGAGATCATCTCAACCACTCAACCTTTGCAATTGCTTCATATGGATTTGTTTGGACCAATCAATGTCTTGAGTATAAGTAAGAAAAGGTATGTCTTTGTGGTGGTAGATAACTATAGTCGCTTTACTTGGGTTTTCTTTCTTGCTCACAAGGAAGAAGCATTTGACCATTTTGTTAAATTTAGCAATCGGGTTGAAAACGAAAAAGGGTTGAAAATCTCTAGAATTCGTAGTGACCATGGAAGGGAATTTGAAAATGCTAAATTTGATGAATTGTGCATAGAAAAAGGATATAAACAAGAGTTTTCCGCTCCACGCACCCCTCAACAAAACGGTGTAGTGGAGAGGAAGAACCGAACCTTACAAGAATTAGCACGCACCATGCTACATGAATTTGCCGTACCCAAATTTCTTTGGGCCGAAGCGGTAAATACGGCATGTCATGTAGTAAATCGTGCATGCATTCGTTCTCAACTCAAGAAAACTCCTTTTGAATTATGGTTCGGTCATACTCCTAATATATCCTATTTCCGTGTATTTGGCTCCAAATGTTTTGTCCTTGATGAGTCTCCTAAAGTAACCAAGTTTGATGCCAAGTCTTTGCCCGGTATTTTTGTTGGTTACTCAACCACAAGCAAAGCGTATAGAGTCTATTTGCCAAACTCAAAGGTAGTTATTGAGTCCATTAATGTCAAATTTGATGAAAAAGTCCTTGAGGAATCCAAGGAAGGTAATTCTATTGTAGGTACACAAATGGAAGAAACTACACAAGAAATTGAGTCACAACCTCAAGCACAACCACCGGTGATTATTGAGGAGCCTTTGAACCGGGTTGATGACATCTTGATAGGGGGAGAGACTCATGAGGAGGGCATCTTAGACACAACTCAAAATGAAATGCCTCATGATGATCCTCAACCTCAACCGTCTCCTCAACCGGTTCATGAGCCTCCCGAAGTGCTTAGAGAAGTTTCCTCTCATCCTCTTACTAATGTCATAGGTGACCCTAGGGAAGGTGTTAGGACTAGGTCTAGTTTGCACCAAACTATTGGTCATTGTGCCTTTGTTTCTCAACTTGAACCAAAATCTTTTAAAGAGGCAAATGTTGACCCAAATTGGATTGTTGCCATGCAAGAAGAGTTGAACCAATTTGAGAGAAATCAAGTTTGGGAACTTGTACCATTACCAAAAGGTAAGCAAGTTATTGGTACCAAATGGGTTTTTAGAAACAAGCTAAGTGAGGATGGTATTGTGGTTAGAAACAAAGCCCGTTTGGTTGCACAAGGTTTCAAGCAACAAGAAGGTATTGATTTTGAGGAGACCTTTGCACCGGTTGCTCGTCTTGAATCCATTAGAATGCTCTTGGCTTTTGCCGCTAACAAAGGCTTTACCCTATTCCAAATGGATGTCAAGAGTGCTTTTCTAAATGGTTGGATAGATGAGGAAGTTTTTGTCCAACAACCACCCGGTTTTGTTGACCATTTCAAACCGGACCATGTGTATAAGCTTCACAAAGCTTTGTATGGTTTAAAGCAAGCTCCTAGAGCTTGGTATGGTAGACTTTGTACCTTTCTTCTAGACAATGGCTTTAGTAGAGGCAAAATGGATACAACTCTTTTCACTAAGAAAAGAGATGACCATTTGCTACTTGTGCAAATTTATGTGGATGATATTATCTTTGGCTCTACTAATGCAACTCTTGCCCAAGAGTTTTCTTCTTTGATGAGTAGTGAATTTGAGATGAGCATGATGGGAGAACTCACTTTCTTCTTGGGGCTTCAAATCAAACAACTCAAGGATGGTATCTTTGTGAACCAAGTCAAATACGCCAAGGAGTTAGTGAAGAAATTCGGTGTTGAAGATAGCAAGAGTTTAGACACACCCATGGGCAAAAGTGCGAATATCGATGCGGATGAGAAAGGCAAGCCTATGGACATAACTCTCTATCGGGGCATGATCGGTAGCCTCCTCTATCTCACGGCTAGTAGGCCGGATATTATGTATGCCGTATGTCTATGTGCTAGGTACCAAGCCAATCCTAAGGAGTCTCACCACAAAGCGGTAAAACGTATCTTGCGATACGTCAAGGGTACTCAAAACCTAGGTCTTTGGTATGGTAGACAAACCGAACTAGACTTGTTAGGTTATACCGATGCCGATTTTGCCGGTGACCGTATGGACCGCAAAAGTACTAGTGGAACTTGCCAATTTCTTGGTGGTTCACTTGTATCTTGGTCTAGTCGCAAGCAAACTTCGGTTGCTCTCTCCACCGCGGAAGCGGAATATGTAGCGGCCGGTAGTTGTTGTACCCAACTTCTTTGGATGATGCAAACCCTTAGGGATTTTGAGTTAGATTTCCAAAAGGTACCAATCTTGTGTGACAATACTAGTGCCATCCTTATATCCAAAAATCCGGTATTGCACTCTAGAACCAAGCACATAGAGATACGACATCATTTTATCCGTGATCATGTTGAGAAAGGTGATGTGGAATTGGTCTACATCGACACAAAGGAGCAAATCGCCGATATCTTCACCAAACCTCTTCCAACACAACAACATCTTGAACTTAGGTTCAAACTTGGTATGCTTGAACTCAAAGATTAAATTTATGCATGTCATGGTGTTGTCTTTGTTGTTTGGAGCTTATTTCAGTTTAAATTGATTTTGAAAACCTTGAAAAATAAGTTTTTAACTATTTTTGTCTCAATTTTCTGAATTTTCTGGTTTTCTGGACTCTGGCGTTACACAACGCCATTCAGCGTCGTGCAACGCAAGAGTAACGTTAGTTTAAAATGAATTTTGAATTCTGTCGAGTTGAACGTTGTACAACGCTCCATACCGTTGCACAACGCTGGTTTGTTTTTGTCTTGTAACGTTGCACAACGCTGACTATCGTTGTACAACGCTGGCTTTGTATTTTCTTTTTCCTTCGCTGAATTTTAAAAATTTGTCGAGTTCAACGTTATACAACGCTGATCACCGTTGTACAACGCCTTTCTGTTTCTTTTTACTTACCGTTGTACAACGCTGTTCACCGTTGTAAGACGTTGTTTTATTTTTTTTTATTTTATTTATTTTATTTTCTATTTTGTTTGGCTTTAGTGTTGTACAACGCCCTTTAACGTTGCACAACGCTGGTGGTAGCGTTACCCATCGCTACTCAGCGTTGTACAACGGAGCAGTCAGTTTCTGCTCATTTTTCGCTGTTTTGACTTCTGCGTTGTACAACGCCCTTTGGCGTTAAGTAACGGTGGACGCGTTTTTTAACTGTTGCGACCCCACCTCTTCTTCTTCTTCTTCCTATTTTCTCTCAAATCCGAGCCCCTTCTATTTTCTCTCTCTTTCTCTCCAACTCACACCCCTTCATCTCTCTCTCTCAATACTCTCTCAACTCTCTCTCTCCACTCCAACCAATACCACCAAAATACTCCTCTCTCTCTCCTCTCCACTCTCATACCCTCAATTTTCTCTATCTCTCTCTCTATCCCTCAATCCACCGAAACCCTAGCCACCGCCATCACCGTCAATTCCGGCGATCCGACCGTCGGATTTTCGATCGGCTTCGGTTCTGTGCTCTCCAAGGCCATCTCACCCTCTCCGGCTCTTCAATTTAAAGGTTTAGCCTCATCCTTTCTCTCTCATTTTTCAATGGCACCGAAAACCGCAACCAACAAACGGTCTAAGCGCAACCCCAAGGGCGCTTCCTCCTCCAACCCACCGGTTCAAACCGATCAAACCGATCAACCGATCCCAATGGATATACCCCCGGTACCCGTGGATTGGACCCTCTCATCCTCCAACAATTACCTTTTCAAGGACTCGGTCTCATACATGCACTTTTGCCAATACCGCGATGTCAATCGCGAGTGTTCCGAGTGCTTCTACTTCGAGCACCCGTATGGGGTATACTATTTGAATCCAAGAGAATTAACTTGGATCAAGGAAAGGATCGAATATTGGAACATGGCGGGTCTTCTCGCACATTCTCAACCATACAACCCGTCTTTGATCAAGCTCTTCTATGCCAATCTCACAATGACGTGGACCGAGGGCCACCCAACCGCCAACTCTTATGTCCTCGGTCGCCACATCTCCATCACCGAGCAAACATTGGCCAATCTCCTTAGCCTCGACAATGACAACTTGGAGATTTACATCCATGCTACTTGGCCACGTGAGTTGCCTCCTTATGATGAATTTCACCGATTCTTTTATTGTTGGAGGAACTACACCGCTCGTCAATTCTCCGCCACCGAGCTCCCGGCTTTGCACCGCCTTCTCTTCCTCTTCATCAACAATATCATCACTCCGAAGGCAACAATCAAAACAAATGTGGAGCAATTTGCCGTGTTTCTCCTTCGGTCTCTCCTTGAGATGAATCAAAAGGTGAATCTCCCTTATATCATGCTTGCTCATATGGCACGGGTCGATACCTCTTCTCGCTTCTCATTTCCATATGCCCACATCATCCAATCTATTCTTATCGAAAACGGCATCCCTCATGACACACCCCTTTGGGGCGAACCCGTGCCCGAGAATGCCATTGCCACTCCCGAAAATCTCATGGCATTTCTCAATGTTACCGGATGGGTGGCCCAAGATGATGACTCCATTGTGCCCGGTCCTTTCCACCGCAACAACTACCTCTTCCGGCCCAATGCCACTATAAACCAATATGAAGAGATAGGCAATGAACCATTGCATGTGCCCGGCGGACGGGTGGAGGGTCAAGGCGCACCGCAAGACTTCCATGCTTACCTTGATGCCAAATTCGCCGCCTTGACCACTCACATTGACACGCGGTTCAACACAATTGAAGAAAACTTGACCGCTTACCAAGCCAAGACCGATGCCTCGATCACTCATCTCAAGGATGAGATGATCAATCTTTGGGGAAGGATGGAGCTCCATCTCAAAAGAGGATCCGGTAGTGGTGCGGGGGATGATGATGAGGAGTGATTCTAGCCCAAACCCTCTCCAAGCCTTAGTCCTCTTTTTATCTTTATTTGGACTTTTGATTTTCGTAGTTTCTTTGCCTTTCGTCTCTCGTTTGTGATTTTTCGTTGTTTTGAGTGTCTTAGTTATGCTAAATGGATTTGGTTTGTTGTATGGATATTGCGTGAATGATGTTTTGTTTTTTAATGAATTATGTTATGTATTAATGTCTTTTGTTTGTGCTAAATGGTGTTATTTTTAGCCTTTCTCCTTTATTATGCATGCATGGTATACAATTGTTAGTTTAAGCCCTCTTTAAACCTTGTTAGATACCCCTAATCAAATGAACTTAGTGGCCAAATTCTTTTCGAAAGGGGGAGGATTCTTATGGTTTGTCATCAAGGGCATTTTGGGTATTCTTTTCCCTAATTGCAAAAAGGGGGAGAATTAGGTAATTTGGGTTATTCCGCCTTGTTGTATCAAGTCCCAAATATACCTTAGGTGTTGTTTTGCAACTCGGCAAAAGGGGGAGATTGTTGGTTAAACATTTTCTCTCGATTTGCCGATTTGCAAAACAACACCGAAACCTTTGAACTAACATCTCTCTTTAGTGTTTTATAGCTAAATTTATTGAAGAATGGATTAAAGCAAGTGTGGCACTTAGTTTGGAGCTTCAAGAGATTGCTTTGGTCTAGTTAGAGTCAATAATTAAGGTTTAATTAATCTCTAAACTAATCTCAATCAATTTGCTGGTAAAATGCTCAGTTTTTCTGTCCAGCGTCATACAACGCCAGTGGCCGTTACACAACGCTGAGTTAATTCGATTTTAAATTGCAAAATCTCTGACAAGGTTGGAACAGCGTTACACAACGCTCAGTAGCGTTGTGCAACGCTAGTTCATTTGTTTTTAAACCAGTTAAATCCTTTTTCCCCTTGTCAGAACGTTGTGCAACGCTAAGTAACGTTACACAACCTTTCCACCACTACGTTGTGTAACGCCACTCAGCGTTGTACAACGCAGTATGCAGCAGGCGTCTCTGCATTGCTCAGACATCGATCTGCATCGATGCTGCATGCATGATGCCATGTTCCATACATTGTTGCGTTGTGTAACGCTCTAAAATTCGCTCAAACTTCGCTTTTCCGCCCTGGTCGCGTAGAGCAACGCTGACTAGCGTTGTGCAACGGCGACGTTGTGTGACGCCAGTCAGCGTCGTATGACGTTCTGACAATATTGTTTGAGTTTGTCAGTCCTGCCTTGTTCTCCTCTTGACTTCGTTGTGCAACGCTACCTAGCGTTACACAACGCTCTGACAAGTTCCAACGGAACTGTCGAGGTTCTGCTTTGGATTCTGCTAAAGCGTTGTGCAACGCTATACAGCGTTACACAACGCCCTGACAACTCATAACGTTATTGTCTGTGACCGTTTGATTTTTCAACGGCTATTTCAGCGTTGTACAACGCCATATAGCGTTGTATAACGCCAGAGTCTGTTTTGACTGGTCTTTGGAGCTGTTGGCGCCCTCTATAAATATGGGGCCCCTTGGAACTGTTTAGACACTTTTGAAACCTTTGAAACTCCTCCCTTTTGAGCTCCAACCAGTTAGACATTATACTCTCTTGTGTTTGAGCATTATTTTAGCAAAATCATTGAGATTAGAGTGTGCTAAACCAATCCACTAGTGTTAATTGCTAGATTAGTTGAGTGATTTGGTTAGAGCCTCTATCCTTTGTGCATTTGAGATTGTTTAATCGAGTTAGGCCAATCCACCTTGAGAGTGATTGTAACAAGGTGATTTGGTTCGAAGTTGTAGTCCCGTTCGTGTGGAATTGAACGGAGCGCGCCCATTTCGAGGTTGCGAAACTCCCGGAGACGTACGACTAAGGCTAGCTCTTCCTAGCGGGTCGGAACTCCGTAATACATCGCGTGTTCAATTTCTCTCTCTCTTTCTCTCTTTATTATCTTGCTTGAATTGAATTGCTTGTGCTTTGATTGTTTGTATTAGACCAAGTTTGAATTGAACCGAATATTGACCATACCGGTTTAGAAATTCGTTTTGTGCCTATTCACCCCCCCTCTAGGCCTATTTTTAGGGACAACACATAAAACAAACAAAACACCATAAGATGGGTTAATAAGTTTCTCCTCAATCCAAGAGATAACAAACATAGCCTGTCGAATTGTTCTTCTTCGTTCGCATCGTGATCACACCACTTCATGGATCCACGCCTCCTCCTCAACTCCATTGTCCATAAGCTCACCTCCAGCAATATACAATGACATTTTCTCAAGCAAAGACAACCACTCTGCAACTTGAGTTTTAATCTCCTCCGACTATAGCCCTGACCAATAGTTTATTGAAGCCAAAATCTATGAGGCTAGATATCTAAATGAATGAAATTTTTTTTTGAAAACATCTTGCATTTTTATCTTTCCATACACACCACATTAATTGCACCACAACATATAATACAGGAAATCTTACTTAGATGGTGATCTAATTTTGAGATTCATGCTACTAAGTCCTCAACCGAACTATAAGATATCATTATTTGAAATCTCTCCAATAACCATGTCCACATAACCATCTGATGGATACACTCGAAAACAAGATGGTCAATCGATTCTAGTTTATGACAATAAACACAACTTAGATCTCATTCCCATCCCCTCACAACTAGATTATCTTTAGTTAGCAATTTTTTTCTAGTAATAACCATATAAAAATTTGTATCTTAAGGGGCACTTTAATTTTTCAAATAGGGGCATATGTATCATCTTGAACGCCTCTTTTTTTGTTGAAAATTCACCATCCCATTACTCCCCCCACGATATCAAATTAGATTTGTGTTGTAAAGTAAAACAAGAGGCTATCTGTTGTAGGTTACACAAACCATCTCTAAGATTCATATATAATTGTCTATTAAAATGTAAGTTTAGCACCCTTTTTTGAACATCAGCAACCGTAGCATCTTTATTAGCACAAATATCAAAAAGTGTTGGAAAAAATATCTTTGGAGGTATTTCACCACACCATCTCTCTATCGAAAATCGAGTACTTGTCCCATCTCCCAAAATGAATTGACAATTTAGGTCAACTATCTGTTCCAATTTTTTTAATTTTTTTCAAAATGGAGACCAATGTTGATTATTACAACATTTGTTATACTTTATCTTTATAATATCTTTCCACCACCACTTTGTACCTCCAAACCCATTTGCTCAACATAGCATCGTTTATAATTTTAAGATTTAGTATGCCTAGTCCTCCCTCAATTTTAGTTCTACACATTACCCCCAATTGACCAAGTGAATTTTTTTTCTTATCTTCCGCATGAGCACTGAAGCTCGTATCTCATGAAAGGATAACATATAAGTTACAAGCGAGTTTAGTACGCTATTGATTAAAGTCAATCGGCCACCATAGGCCACCATAAGATAAAAAATTACCCATCCAACCTTGTAATTTTTATTGAAATTTATCTATTATAATATTCCAATCTATCTTTTTTAGTTTTTTCCGGTGTATAGGAATCTCTAAGTATCTCAAAGGAAAAGAATCTACTTTACAACTGAATATATCGACAAGCAATGAGGCCTCATTATCATCTAAATTAATTTTATAAAGTTCACATTTTTGAGAAATTGACTCTCATACCTGCTAAAGCCTCGAATCTAATGAAAGCCCATTTAACAGCCTGTATAACCAATCCATCTGCTTCACAAAAAATCACAGTATCATCAGAATTTTACAAATTAATTATGGGCTGCCCATTATCTATTAGGGGCTCCAATCCTTTGATTATCCCTCTATCTCGACCTTTTTTAATAATTTGATTTAGACAATCTGCTTCTAAGTTAAAGAAAAGTGGCAACATAAGATCCCCTTGTTTGAGACCTTTACACACTATGAAATAGTTTGACAATTTTCCATTGATATGGACACAAACATGTCCCCCACTAGAAGTTACTGAACCCACTTATTGGAGAACCCTATAGATTTAAGCATCTCAATTAAAAAAGTCCAATTAACTCTGTCGTAAGCCTTTTCTAAATCTACTTTTAACACTGATTTTTTTTTTCGAAATCTTTGTGAAATGTAAAATTTCAGATGCACAAATCACATTATCTAAAATAAATCTTTCTTCAAAAAAAGCTGCTTGGGATTGATCTAATATTTTATTCACTATAGGAGATATGAGATAATCTAGAGTCAACACTTTAGTGATCCATTTATAAATGTAGTTTAACAGACTAATAGGTCTATACTGTTTAATCTCTATAGCATCTATCTTTTTTGGTAAAAGACATAACATAGCTTTGTTTATCCGGGACACATCTAGATCGTGGTTAAAAAAAAACATTAAACAAACACTTAATATCTTCCTTCTTAACCAACTTAATTTCAATTACACAGATGTGATAGTGAGGATCACAGGATTTAGCGGCACCAGAACTGTTCCATATATCATAAGGGCAACAAACAAGAGTTCATACTATGTACTTAACAAATGAAAGCGGTACCTACAATCAACATTCTATACAACAATAACCCTGGTAAGAGTACTATTTGTAAAGTAAATCTTTATAACGTAATTCATTATAAATTCTCTGGTATTCTTTAATCACAGAGGACGTACAATGGATGTCACACTATGGGGAGATTTCATTGAGAGATTTGTCAGGACTAGAGAGTCGACATCCTTTGCATTAAAATATTCAATGGAGCCAATTTTGGCTTCGAGCCATGAGTTGGTACCAGTTGGCATCAATGCTTAATATTAATAGTTTATATTTGCTATATTACCATAAATTAGGCTCCGATCAAAATCTCATTTTTTTAGCGTGGGATTTTCATTTCGTTGGAAAATTCTTGATCAAAATGAAGGAATTTGGTGTCATTTGGTTGAAATTCCTATGTAATTAGATCCAACAAAATCCTATGAAATCAATTCAATTGAAATGAAATGAAATGAAATCCCACGTAAACTTCATTTTGATCAGGCCTTAATGAAATTTTTCACCGGTTTCAATTTCAGCTTTCACATAAAGTGGCCATCTATCTTAACCTTAATTGCTTATTTGGTGTCTTAACCTTTATGACTATTGTTATTGATCTTTATTTATTCTAATTAGATAATTAGATTTAAAAATGCCCAATTTTAACTCCTCGAAAACATATTGAATGTATGGCAATAATTTGATATATATAGTAGTTAATATTCTGATTGTTCCTCGTATGATAATGCACTGGTCAGTACTTAACATTACTGATGCGTTGGACTTCGTCTCGATTTTTCCTGGTTCTTTGTGAATTATATTAAGAAATTCTTCATGTGTAGTATAATTTATTATTCTTGATTCCTACTGCCATTTCAATTGCAGATATTTATTTTTAACTTCAAAAGCTCATGATTTATAGTATTTCTTTTGCATGGTTTAGGTGCTCCATACTTCTCACTGCATGCCAGATGACCAAAGGAGCCCAATTTAGCAGAATGAGGTTAATTTCTTACATAATTTTGTTGTTTAAAACTTTTGCTGAAGAACAAGTTCCTTTAAATGCCCGATAATTAATAGATGGTCAAAATGTTGGGAACATTTAATTATCAACATAAAAAATAAAGTGCATCATGTTTTACAAATTGACTTTTTACATTCTTTGATTTCATTTTAGCCCTATGGTCTATTGTTCTTCAATGTGGATGAAATTTGACATGAAAATATATATTATTCGGCAGTTTAAGATCCGACTCCGAAAGTATTATTGGCGTACAGTTCTTGGAACAGTGTGGCTGACTGATGGGGCCGCGTTTGATCCCAGTTCCATCCGCATCCGCATCCGCATCCACAGTCGCCGCGCTTCATCGACAGTTCCGTCTGCGTCCGCATCCGCATCCACAGCTCCGCCCGTTTCTTTCTTCCAGAGTGTTCCGACCCCTCTTTCGCCATTATCTATCCTTGCCCTTTTTATTTCTTCTTTCTTATTTCTCTTTCTCATTTCGTAACTTTTGGATGCTATCACAGTATTCCCCATTTGGGTGATTTGAAGAGCTCACCTCACGATCTTGCTCCTATAGATAGGTAGATTGCTTATTTTTCATCGACAGTGGTAGATCGCTTCTTTTTAATTGATTTTCATTTCAATTTCATAACTTCTGATTTGTAGCCCTCAATCTCAATTTCTGTTAGACTGAGATCGTTCAAGTGTGGAACCTTTGTTTGGATTGCTATGGAAAGGAAGAAGATGTAAAATCAAGGTAAATTGTTTTTAACTCTTCATGTGCTCGATGAAATGCTCAAGTCAAGATTGTGTGTGGGATCTGAGCACTGTCAAGATGATGATAAAATTTTACAGTTTTACTTATTTTGCATGTCCAGTGAATGGTGATCACAAAATGTCCTTGCACTCCGTTCTACTTTCCGAGGTTGGTTTGCTTTGGTAAATGCTGCATTTTTTTTTTCTTAATCCTCTTTGCTTCTCTTTCATCTTACTTTTCCTCTTCGTTTTTGCCAGTTTGTTTTTTGTTGGTTGGACCAAGGTTGTTTGACATTTAGAAAAGATTACAATGGCAAAGGTTAGCATTCCTAACCATGTTCCTTCTGCTATTGAAGATGTCAAAAAACTCAACAAAACATTTGAAGGTACTACTCTCTCTCTCTCCCTCTTATGTCTTTTTATTTTTTCCTGAGCAGGTTATGAGACAAAAATCAAAATCATTGTGCAAAAGCATGCTTGCCATTTTGTGTATCAAAATTATTAATTTGGATAAATCTTATAATTTTATAAGCAAAGGCGTTTATTGTATCAATTAGATGGTTGTGTTGGTTTGATTAAAAGCAATTGCTTTTGCAAATAATTTGTATAGGATGGGGGACCAACGAGGAGACCTTAATAGCCGTATTAGCACACGGAGATATAGCACAGAGGAAACAAATCAAGATTACATATGAAGAGCAGTACATAAAGGTCTTAGAGAGGATGGAATCGAAAATCTCAGGTCACTTTGAGGTTTGTTACATATTTTAATCCTGTCTAAATATTGAGTTTTTTGTGCTATATTCAGATCATTTGTTTGTTACATATTTCTAATGTAATTCACAGTTCAGGATTTCAGATCAGTTCTATCCTCTTCTCTTTCTGTATTGACGGTGGTATTATAATAATAAACTTTTAACGATTTTATCAAATTTTTTAAAGTTTTGCTCACTTTATATTTTGCAATTTTTGCAAATATCATTAAATTCATTGTTCATTTTTTTCCTTTCTCTATATAGGTTATCTTTAAAAATTTGATCTAATTTTAGATGCTTTCTAATGGAGGTATACTAATGAAAAATCTATTCAAAGAATTTAAGGTAAATTTTTACTTTCCTATATAGTTCATGTAAATGCTTTTTGGAGAAGAACAGTAGCCTAGGCCTATGAGAAGGTAATTTATTCTTCATTTCTGGATTTGATTCAGGGTTCAGTTGTTAAAAAGTTTGGAATTTTAAATACTTTCTCTGTATAGGTCATGTAAAGAAAAAAATTCCTTTTTGGAGACGTTGCCTTTAGATGTAAACATGTCTAATGTGTCTAACATATATTTGTCGTTTTGTGTTGTTCATTGTACCAGCAAAAAATGTTATGTTTCCCTCAAACTATTCTATTTTTGTTTTTGCATGGTTAGATTCAATAACTAATCACATCTGCTTTTGTTTGTCCTTTTGGTTTTTCAATCTATTGAACCAATATGATATTCAAGAAAAAAAAAGTTAATGATTTATAACATTAAAAAAATATTGAAATTGACTAATTATATGGTCCAGAATTTGTGCTTCCTAATTTTTTTCGTTGTGCGTCACATTACCTGGACAAATAGTGAAGCTCTTTTATCCCTTTCTCTCGAAGTTATTTTTCTTAGTATTTAATGACTTAATGATTATACATATTGGACATTGATCTATATAAAATTCTAAATATAGCTCCAAATGGTTTAAACTTGGTCTTATGTGTTCTAATATATTATTCAGTTTGAAATTTTCGATATTCACTTTTGCTTTATTCAGTTATTTGCTCTGAATTTTATTATTTTTTTCGAAGGCTTGCTGGCAAGTTGCCAACAGCTGAGAGAATTAATTAATAAAGAAAATGTTGAGATTACTTTTACAGAGCTAGAAAATAAAAAATTAGATCATACATAAGTTAACTATCAGCTAAAACAAAAACGAACTAAACACCTAGGGCCTGTAGAGAACCATAGGCACGAGACCAGCTGCGAACCAGTATCTCTCCCTCAATAAGTGTCCTATGCAGTGAGGGAATTTCATTCTGAAAGATTATTGTACAGCGTTGCTTCCACATCGTCCACGTCATGGCACTCCAAATAATATTCCAGAACTGCTTCTTCTCCGGTGGCAGTCTCTTTCTGTTAGATTGCCAGAAAGCTAAAGGGGTCGGGGAATGCAATCTCAGAGGGAGGTTGAACTGTAATCTAGTTAACTCCCAAATATTTTATGCAAAAGGGCATGAGTGAAATAGGTGATGTGTGGTTTCCTCTTCTTGGCGATCACAGAGAACACAGTGTTGTTCAGTCGGCCACCCTCGCACACGTAAGTTCTGGTGAGTTAGTAATTTGTCCATAAGAAGAAGCCATAGAAAGACTTTAACTTTTGGGGGTGCTTTGATTTTCCATAACACAGGATGAAACTCAGATACCACACCTGTGTGGGACATCAGTCGATATACTGAAGCAACCGAGAATTGTCCATCCGTAGTCCATTTCCACCGAGGTGGGTCCGTTAAAGAATGTTGAATGGAGATTCTTACAACGCCATTCGTTCGAAGGATGTCCAACAAGTGGGAAGATACAAGAGGATTGTCAAACAGTTGAGAAACATCTAGTGAGCTATAAAGTTGTAAAACTGAATTTTATTGATTAATTGGTTTCCCAGTCATCATCCGAGGTACTTCTTTAATTGCTTTTAAACCACTTCTATATTTGAACAAGTTTTGCCTTTATTAATATAAATTGTTTAATTGAGTATATATGAATGATGAATAATATTAATACCTGGAATTTATCTTTAGTTTCTTATATGAGAAAGGTACAGTATACAAAAGATCACAAGTTAGGCTTTCTTTAGTTACATAAACTCACACCCCATATAAGATCTGGTATCGTGAATATCAGAAAGGAAGTTGAATCGTATTTGAATTGAGGAGGGTAGTTTGGTCAGAATTTTCATTTTCTAATTTTCTTTAGTTAAAACTGAATAAATAAAAATAAATAACAAGGGGTTATATCCCCATTAAGCATGATTTGAGGGGTATATCCGGTTTTGAAGATTGCAGGGGATTATATCCGGATCGAGAAGATTATGGGGGGTTATATCCAATTTTGCCTTTCTTTTATTAGGGAAGGGATCACTTTAGTTAAATCCCTTGTTAGGGTCAGGTGAGGGAAAAGAAAGAGAGACAGAGAGAAAAGATACACAAATTGAGAAAAGAGGAGAAAAGAGATTTTTGGAAATATTTCTTATTATTTTCTAACATCCTCGAGTACACTTGTATAGATATAAAATAAAAGAGAAAATAAGAAAGATACATGAGATATGAAAATCTCTAATTTAAGTAACTAATTAAAAGTAAAATAATTCTAATATTCTAATTGCCTTTGTTAGCTTAGATATCAGTCTAGCCACTTAAGGTAATATTATTCATTGCATTATGTGGCACTTTGTGTGGTCTGCACGTAGGTGCAACATTCCTCCCCTCTTGTGGAGGCGACTTGTCCTCAAGTCGAGACAAAACCAGTGAATCTTCATCTTCCCAACTTGTATCCTCCAAACACATATAAGATGATCCAACACCTTTACTGGTTATGTGTTTATGGACTGGAAAGTGAGGTTGTGGATGAGCAACAAGAGGTGCTTCTGGGCCTAAAAGCTTAGTAGATTGTGCCATTTGATCATCAAACAATTCAGCAATTTGTGCCTCATGTAGGCGTGCTAAAGAAAAGGCATCGTGCAGATCACGAGGTCGGTGGCATTGAATGGGCACGACTTGCAATTGTTCTTAGGAAAAAGAACAGGCACGACTTGCAAGTTCCTCAAATGAGGATTGATAGTCCAACACAGAGCCAATCTGTGTAAGACGTGAGAGCTGTCCAATTGGGTCCTCATATTCAGATGGGCCAAAACGGTGTTGTAATGCCGTGGTGAACTCCTGCCATGAAGAGAGATGTGTGTCCTCTACTAAACCTTGGTACCAAGGGGAAGCAGGGGGCATCCAGATGCATAGATGCAATGAGAAGCCAATTTGATGTTGGTGTTGCATAATAGGTGAAATATTATTGCACGGAAAAAATCCAATTTGTGGGGTCACCTGAAGCAAAACGGGGAAAGTGGAGTTGAAGCTTATGGTCAGCATGAAGGGTTGGTTGTGGGTGGGGTCCGAGGACACTGCTGGTCGGACGGGTTGATAGGGCCATATTAAGTTGTTGTTGCATGTCCGTACGCAACTCTTCCCGTAGTGTGGTCAAGAAGGTAGGTAAAGAGGCAAGTGTTAACATATCTGCCAATTTAGAATTAAGGTCTGCTATTTGTTGATGGAGAAAAGAAACTTCAAGATTATCGGGTTTTAAATCTTCAGAATGCTGGGAGCGATTTTTAGGCATGGTGGAGGATGAGGGTAGAACGAAAGCACCAATATTAGGGTCAGGTGAGGGAAAAGAAAGAGAGACAGAGAGAAAAGATACAGAAATTGAGAAAAGAGGAAAAAAGAAATTTTTGGAAATATTTCTTATTATTTTTTAACATCCTCCAGTACACTTATATAGATATAAAATAGAAGAGAAAATAAAAAAGATACATGAGATATGGAAATCTCTAATTTAAGTAACTAATTAAAAGTAATATAATTCTAATATTCTAATTGCCTTTGTTAGCTTAGATATCAATCTAGCCACTTAAGGTAATATTATTCAGGAATTATAAGTGTCATCGGCAAATATACCATCCCAGCCATCGCTAAATACAAAGTGAGCATATACAATAAATAAGGTGAACATATAGACTATCTAAGTGAACACTTACAAACAAATAAGTGTTGTCATCATTTGTTCAGAAGTTTACATGCATATTCAACTTATTTCAATTGAACTTATTTGTTTGTATGTGTTCACTTAGATTATCTATATGTTCACTTTGTTTGCATATATGTTCACTTTATATTTAGCGATGACAGGAATGGCAAAACTGCAGATGGCAGTAATCAATTTCTAATATTATTCGTTCCACTATGTGGCACTTTGTGTGGTCTGCACGTAGGTGCAACATCCCCACTGGTCAGACTCCCTAAATGATCGCTCCAGGCTCCCTGGGCTCAGTTCATTTTTCTCTCTCACCGAGCTTATGCCTGTCGGCCTTCCTCCTTTCTTCATTTTATTTCGCTCAGCACATGACAAGAACTAAATACCAAAAATCTTTGTCGTCCTCAAATCCTTGAATACCTCGTTCAAAATCGTTACTCATTTTGTATGAATTTTTTTTTCCCTCTTTTTTCGTCAAATCTCTTTCTAAGAGTATCAAAATAAGGGATGCATAATCAAGAAAAAATCCATTTTTGCAAAACATTTCTGATTGATGCCAAAAAGGAAGGGATCAATGGCATATAAATTTTCGTAGGATTCCAGGGAGGTCACGGGTAACTCAAGGGCATATCAAAGTGCTAGCTGCTCATGGGTTTGCACAGGCCGGTTATTAATTTAAGTAACGACCTTTATTCCTTTCAGCATGTTAATTGTTAATTACCAGCACAAGGCATTTTCTATTGCTATTTTTAAGCTAGAACCATATTGCTTGCCTATTTTTTTTTTCCCCCTCCCTATAGTAGTTAGTTATTTTCCTTCCAGCCAACTTCAATCCTCTTTTTCAATTTCTGTCTTCTGAATAACGTGCTGCACATAGTCGTCAAATCAAATCTTTGAACACACTATTATCATGTTGGTTCTTTCTGAAATTAGAACTTTACAGATATTGATTCATTCAAGGAACAAGCTGGTTACAAGATCTCTGAAACACTTTTGTTTGTTATCATTATGTCTTTCTTTCCAAGAGAAGCTCCAACAACTGCTTTTTTAACATCCACATGCGAAACTGTAAACTATTCGGGGAATATGCCATTTTAATTAAATATATGTACTTCTAAGCATTGTAAGGGACTAGTAACTGTCCAATTTGTACAATTAGAAACAATTGGATGGGAAAATGGAATTTGATTGCATCAATGTATAGTGTTTTTTGCTTTTTATTGTTTTTTCACCCAAGTTAGTTATTCAATGTATTTGTTAAAGGATATTATTTTATTTTAGTAGTTAGAACAGTAAGAGAAGTACATAACAAGCTAATAAACTTAACAAAAATTTTACATGAAAGGCGTGGAAGTTGTGATCAAGATGCGCGATGGAACAACCAAAGTTTTGGATGTGGATTGTGAGAGCCCAGTTGAGCATGTAATGGTCCATCTTAAGTCCAAATTTTGGATAGATGTGATATCCTCTGCTAAAAAATGGATCCGGCTTAAGGTGGAGAGCACACAAACTGTTGGTAGTGTGATGGCAATGATACAAAACACCCAGAACATTTCCACTGATAACGTAAGCCTCTGCTTTGATGATAAAATACTGGATGAATCACAAACACTTGCTGACTATGGCATTAATGGTTATTGTACCTTAGTTGTGTCTCCTAAGGGAGGTCTGAAAATTTGTATTAAGACATGGGAAGGTAAAACTATCAAGCTTGATACTACTCCCGCTGTGAAGGTAGAAAATTTAAAAAAAGTAATTGCAGATCAAGAGGACATTCCACCGTCCAAGCAGAGGCTGAAATATCGTAACTATGTACTTGAAGACAGCCGTATTCTGCTTGATTTTGATATTGATAATGAGTCGGAGCTCGACCTTGTTCTGTGTTGTGGGAAATGTATGCTGCTGCATACTGATTCTAGTGATCACACTGACTGGCAATACCTTCTTAAGCATAATAGAGGAGACATGCTAATTTCTCTGATGTCATTGTCTGGGAAGATCAATACCCTCGAGGTTGAGAGCTCTGACACTGTTGATCATGTGAAGTCCAAGATTCAAGACCAGGTGGGGATCCCTGTAGACCAGCAGAGGCTTATTTTTGCTGGCAGGCAGCTGGAAGATGGACTCACTCTTGCTGACTATTATATTCAAAAGGAATCTATTGTTGACCTTGTTCTTCGGCTGCGTGGTTGTTGAAGGCCACAAGCAAGCTAACATGGGGGTCTCTCAAACCCGAGTAGTAGAAATGATGTAGATGTCCTGCATAATGTCAACTCAACATATTCTGTCTTTGTGGCTACTTTAGATAATTTGAACTTTGCTTTTTAATTCGGTGTGTTTGACTTGGTTGTTTTGACTGTGGATTATTGATGTTATGGTATTAGCTATGAACTCAACGGTGTGTTTGTTTTTGTTGTTTTGACTGGATTGTTGTTGTGGTATCTGCACCCTTGTCATTTTAAACATTGCGTCCATATATCTCTTTTCGTAGTTTATATTTGCTGCTATGTTTTGCTGGCATTATGTTGTGTTTTCACTTTTCAGCAATTGTACTCTTAAGAGTCTAGACATCTTGTTCTGTTCGTGCCTTCATGGTTGCTTGGCTGCTGTAGCTTTTTCTGGGGATAGAGTGGAGCAGATAATGAGAAGCGCATACGACTGAAAATAGCCAGATATTATACAGTTTTACATTGTGATAAATTTAAGTTCGATATATGAATAGTTCTACTGATAAAAAAAATATTCTATCTAGAGTCCAGGAATCTGCATTTGTCAATTAAATCTGGTTTTCACTATATTTATTAAACTGAGTGATGCAATTAGTTTTTCATTGAACGTGAGTCTAACACAGCGAATCTTGCTGTTCTTTAGAGCGAGTGAAAGAGGGATAAACCAATGTATTTCACTTATTGGTCATAGCCTATCTAAGTAAATGGCGTAGTTATTATTTATTTTATAAAAAAATTTACATTTCTGTTCAGACAAATTCTATTGCTCTGTTTATTTATTATAGTATGTGTTATTTTTGTTTTAATTTAGTATAATATCAAAATTTGGTAAACTGTCGCCCTATTAAGGGAAATAAGCACCAAGTTTTGTGGTAAAATTTTATCTAGGCTGGGATTTTTCAGTCCCTGCACCAATTTCTCGTTTTTATTTTCCGAATTTTAACAAACGCAAAACAATAGTATTTCTTTTTTCCTTTTCTTTGATATCTAAATCTGTTAAATCGGTAAGAGAAATCCTTAAAAAAAGAAATGTACTGTAATAAATAATTGGACCTCAGCGTTACACTCACCTCTCACCTCTGATCTCCTGGTTTCATAGGTTAGAAGCATATTATGCTTCCAATAAGCAAAATCATCAGAATCTCAGACGTGCTTTTCATGATAAATTTTAAGTTATCACTATTAAATTATTAAAAGAATTGCTAGGGTTTGTTGACGTATTTTGAAATGAATTTGAAAACTGACGTGTTTTGTGGGTATTTTGGAATAATTAGAATAGTGACTTCAAATTTACAATAATCAACCATTCAGTCCTTCCCAACTTTAGTTATAAAGATATGGAGATATGGACTACGGAGGTTTATTTCATTTTGGATAAAGTATATAACTATATTTAAAATCAAGCCAATTAATAATTAGTAACAACTTCGTATAGGTGTTGAATAAACTTACCATGATTTCGTTTTGGAATAACTGCATTTTTCAGAAACATAAATAATAACATAGCATGAAATTTTAAAAGGAGATTCCCCAGAAGGCCAAAAGTTACTATAATTTTTCTTGTACATTAATTGAAATTTAAATAGGACCATTGATCGCTGAAAAATGATAAGTCCTTGACCCGCAGCAACCAATAAGACTATAAGAGTGCGAGTCTGGCCCGCAGGGACGGAGCTAGAAAATTTCATAAGGGGGTTCACTAAATCTTCAGTCGCTTTGTGGGATCAATAGGATAGTTTTTTTGCGTTAACGTGAATCCCTTTAGGGACTTTTTTTTTTTAATATTTGACAACCGCTGTCAAAAAGTATCTGTTAAGGGACTTGAGAGATTGAAGTACCATCTTGAGGTTGCCGTCTTTTCAAAAAATTTTCCATATTCAATTTAACAGAGAACATTAAAAAAGAAAATTGTCCTAAACATTTTGAATTAAAAAAATTAAAATTATTATATTGTTTGATAAATATAACAGCAAATAACTTTATTGTTTTCGTCATTAAAATAAAACAATACAAATTTGAAATTAACCATGTTTTTTACTTGTTTCAATTTTCAAACAACAATTTAACTCGCAAACCGGACTTTTGATATGTTATAATCAGGAAAAAAAGAATTGATTTGATTAAAAATAAGATAAATTTGAAAAGTAATACCTTTTTCTCTATTGTTCTGGCAAAAAGAGGATTAGAGCAATCAAGTCCTGGATGAAATTTTTTCCATCTCATCTCGCAAGTTGAAAAGAGGATAGAATCGCTCGAGTTTTGTTTCAGTAAAGTAAAATTGCAGAAAGAGGAAAGGGCCAACTGGGCGTCCCTGGATATCTTTTTTTTTTCCTTTTTTATTAAAAAATTGTCTAATATTTTTCTGATGTGAATCATGTGATTGACTAATTGCACAACTATTATCTAATTGGGCTATGAGGCGCACAAAGAACTAAGGCAACAACAATAAGTGCATCTTTATTTGGTGATATTAAATTGACTTTTTTTTTATTATGGCAATATTTTTGCAAATATAAATTGTACGATCTTTCCAAAAAAAAAAAAACCTCACAAAATTTGATGCTATAAATTATGTATGGGGTTCAATAATGTTAAATTATCTAAATATTTATGGGGTTCAAACCTATGATGCATATAACAAAATTACATTTTATAACTATCAAAATTAATATTAGTAATATCATTTAAAAAAAAAAGGGTGACATTGACACCCCTTTATTGAATATAAATCCGTCCCTGAGTCTGGGAGACTGTTCACTTTTCTAAAGAGGCGCGCATTTGTTCCCTTGTTCCTTCTCAAAAATTTCATGATGAGCTGTCAACATTAAAATTTAAAAATAATAAATAAAAAAATGGTATTTAAACTTTGTTAAATTGGACCTCAATCACATATTCACATGTACAATATTCCTTATCCCTGCTCTAGTACTCTTGCTCCTCCAGAAGAAGGCCACTTCACCTTCACGGTAACCATTGTTCATTTCTCTCTCCCCTGATTCTTTATCACTGTGAAATATGAACTAAATTAATTAAAGAATTGTCTTTGATTTTTGTTTTACTTAATATCTGGAGTTAGTGTGCTGATGTTGCAGTATTTTCTGCAAATTTCTCTTTTAAGTGGAGTACCGCACCGATGTTTTTTTTTTTCTTTTTCTTTACTCCGTCACTTTTTCTTTACTCAGTACTGTATAGCGTTCTTTGTTTTATCTCTGGTTTGTCCCCAAGTAATTATTTAAATGTGTTCGTTACAAATAAAATGTACCTCATTTCAGATGGAAGAGATGAAGCTTGTAATCAAGATGCTCAGCGGAAGAACAACAACTCTTAAACTGAATTCTGAAAGCCCAATTGGGCATGTAGAGGTCTATCTTAAATCCAAAATGCGGATCTTCGTGAAATTTTCTGGGGACAAAATAATCCCATTTATGGTGGAGTGCATGCAAACGGTTGGTATGTTGAAGGCAATAATACAAAATGCTGAGAGCATTCCCATTGATAATATAAGCCTTTGGCTTGACAGTAAGGAACTCGACGATTCAAAGACACTCGCTGACTACGAAATTCATGAGGATTCGACCTTGATTGTGCGTCGGAGAGGAGATTTGAAAATCTATATTAATACATGGGAGGGTAAAACTATCATCCTTGATACCAATAGGTCTGATAGAGTAGTACAGTTAAAAAAATTAATTGCTGATCTAGAGGGAATTCCAGTGGGCAAGCAGATCCTGATCTATAATGATATGGAGCTTGAAGACAGCTGTACTGTCACGATCTTCAATCAATCACTTCACTTGGAACTTAAAGAAATCAAAGTTCTCGGTTATCAGTCAGCTGCAGCCAAGGCTTGTCAGACCAACTGAAGATAGAACTCTCAAATTGACTCAAATTGGAAGAAATTAGAACAAAACAAAGACTAAAAATTGGAATTGGATACTAATAATTGCTATTGAGCCAATAAACGGATTTTAATCCTTACAATAAGCAAAGGTACATCTAGTGAAATAAACTGGAAAGAAATTACAGGATACTGGAAATTCTGATAAAAGCTGGTTTAGATCTCAGAAAAAGCATCAAACCCTAGAACGGCCCACAATTGCCTTTAATAGCATCCTAAAATATCTCAAAGTAAAAACTAAGAATTACAACTGAAGTTTTAACTATTAAAATGGAAGTTGTCTTATTCACAGCTCCCTCCATGGTCCCAGGACACGTGTCATCCTTCAGTTATTGACCCCTCTGTTAACTCCGTTAGTCTTAGATAACTTGGGCCCAGCATTCATAGGTTGATAGTTAACATTAATCTCCTCACGTCTCACTTCTGTCAACTTCCCTTCTGTTATCACCTTCTCACTTATTTGCACATCTGATTTGACTGAGTCAATTTCACACCTAACGTTCCCCAGACTTAATGCTTCTTTTCTTACCTCTTTAACAATCATCTGCTCCTCCAAACAATCAAATTGTGACAAGTACCCTGGCTGATTGTTCAATCCAGGACGAGTCGATGATCGATCTAGTCCTGCACCACAGGAGGCGTATGCAGATTTTTGTGAAGGTACTGTGCAGCAAGACTTATACACTCGGGATTGAGAGTGAGAGCTCCGACACTATTGATAATGTTAAGATGGAGCTTGACATGGTCGGGATACCCGTCAGATCAGATGAGGCTTATTTTTGCCAATAAGCAGCTGATGAACAGCCGCACTGTTGCTGACTATAATATTCAGAAGGAATCTACTCTTTACCTTGTTCTCCGTTTCCGTGGTGGTTCTACATAAATTTGATGACTTGTAGTATTTTGTTGGTTTGGCTTTATGGGTTAATGTTTGCATGTTTGGGGTTGTTGCAATTAGGTCTGTCAAACGTGTTAAAAAAACACGGAACGGTATGAAACCGTTTCCATTTCGTTTAGAAATACAGTATAAACAATCATTCCGTTACTAAAACGGCACAGAATTCCGTTTCGTTAACCGTGCCACTTTAGAAAATACACATGTAACAGTTTGAAATGAGGTTGAAACGGTCGAAACGATATAATCTAGTGTTTCGTCTATCGTTTCGTTTCAGTAAACGGAATATTTCAGCATTCCGTTATTCGTTTCGTTTTACACTGAAACGTGGTGGCAAATGGTAACGGCCTACCGTTGACAGGTGTAGTTGCAATATGCATAATAATGAATTGTTGAAAAAGAAAGACTACTGAAGTTGTGTATTTTTTTCATATTTTTTTTTAACACACATTTCTTAATTTTTTAATTTAATAGTAAACATTTTAAAAAATTTATTACTACATGGCATGCTGTGGTGTTGCCGCAACAGCACCACTTAAAATGACGCTGCCAGGTTTTAAAAGAATAATTTGAAAAATTAATAATTAAAATTTTACTTATTTTTAAAAATAGTAAAGCGCCGTGGGCTTTAATCAATTTTTTTTAAGAAATAACAATTTTATTTTTATAACTAATCATTTTTTTAAGACTAGTAGTTACATTACATATAATGACATGAATGCAGGAGCGATACTCATGCCCTGCCGCCCTGCGGAGTGCGGGAGGTACGTATATTTTGATGCCACACTTTGCCAGGCCATGTGCAACAACAGCTTGAATCGAAGTCCAAAATCTCTTGGTTATGTTGTTATGCAGTGGCGCAAACAAACGACTGCAATTTGAATGCCTAAAAGTTAAAACTGAAAATGAGATAAAAATCGGGCCGTCTATTCAACAGCTTTGATGGACAGACTGTTAACGCAAGAAAACTTGGAAAAGAGAGGCTGGCCGTCTATTCAAAGTTGTACCCTCCGTAATCAAACAGCCAAGGAGACGAGTACGCATCTTTTCCTCACTTGCCCTTTTGCATCTTCCGTTTGGCATGCGGTGACTGGGGCTGCTCCAAGTTTTTTACAAAATAATCTAGGGATTCAACAATGGTGACTGAAGGAGCACACTGGCAGCGGAGGGGATACACAATGGGCGGCGAACAACTCGTGGATAGGATAAATTTTTGTTTCCAATTAGGAGTTTGGTTTTTTTTTTTTTCCCTCGCACTGTCAATTTGTATATAAACTTTTGTAAATTTGTATTTTTTTAATGAAATTTGTAGGTGGCTAACGCCACTCTACCTTCAAAAAAAAAAAAAAAAAAAGAGAGATCGGGCCTACTAGATTGCCGCGTTTAATCTCTTTCCTTGTGCAATTTTGTTTTTCATATTTAGTAATCCACAAAATATATGGTAAAAACTAAAGCTTAAAACCTACGCATCCCTTATAATTCTTGTATATAAAGCTTAAACCACAGAGTCATGTTCTCGCCCTCCCTCTTTTCGCCCTGCGCTCCTACTAATTAATTGATCTTTTATCTTTTTACCAGGTATAACGTTGCTTCTCTTCTCTTTTACGGTTTCCAAAAGTCTATTTCTTTTTTTTTTTTTTTTTATCAACAGAGCCCCAAGAAGGCAGCGTCCATTCGAGGGTGGCTGCTCTTGAGGGTCATGTCTTTCTAAGAGTATTGGGTATTGGATTTGGGGATCCAAATTGGGATTATTTTTAGTAGCATGAACAACCACTGCGATTAATTTTTGTGGTCTTACTGGCTGCTCGATTTTTGTATTCTTATTCTCTTCTTCGTTTTTTTTTTAAATTACTTTTGGTGCTTGATTTATTTCCTTTTTGTCGCCCTTATCTGTAAACTCTTTTAGTATTTAATAATTTATAATGTATTTGTCTCCAAATTAACATGATTTATGGGGTCACAGTTTTTTACTTCGTTTTTCTATCTATGAAAATGCAGAGGAACTGTTATTTCATTTTGAACTTTTTCGTTATTTCAATTTTCAAGAAGAAACAAAGAAAAAATTATCATAGACATTCTGCCCACTAATTAGGGGGAAAAGGAAAGAACTTTATTTCCTTTATATTATTTTTTTTTTAAAAAAAACTTTTTATCATAGAGGTCTATATTTTCTATAGTGACCGCATTTGCTTCCGACAATATCTTCGTTTGGGTGTTTCTATGATTTATGATGGGACGATCTGATACGCGACAACCCCATTGAAAAATGTTATTTTTAGCATGTTTTTTATATTCATCTTTAGAAAAGGCCACGCTTTTGTGTTCTCTTTTAAATGAAATTTGCTAAACCTGACAGTATTAAATAAACACATTTTTGTTTCATGTTTCATTGAAATCTGCTATTCCTCTGAAACTGCAGATGGAGATTATTGTCGAGACAGTTACAGGACGAAATGTCACCCTCGAAGTCATGAACCCTGAACTGGTCAAGCGTGTCAAAGTGCGTGTCAAATCTGAAATCCAGATTTTTGTAGAGACTGAAGGCGAGAGACTGGAACTTACGGTGGAGAGAACACAAACGGTTGGTAGCTTGAAGCAACTGATAGTGCAAACGAAGAAAAATATTTCAATTGGTGGCATAACCCTCCGGCTTCATGGTGACAACCTTGATGATTCAAAAACGCTAGCAGACTATGACATCAAGGAAGGATCTATTTTCCAAGTTGTCACTAACCAAAACTCAGTTTTTGGAAAATCTCCAACTAATCCTTTTGGTTTTTGCACATCCGCTGGCAAGCTTGTCTAAACATTCGGTTTTGGGTACTATTTCTTTTCAATCCAAATAAAACTAAACTACTGAAGATAGTTAGACTTAATTGAATTATATGTGCAATGCTACTCTTTTTTGTCTCCATTGCAAATTTAGTAGTGTAATATTGTTGAATTAAGATTTAATTTGGCGACCTGATTTAAATTTTTTTTTTCCCATTCAGTCTTTGATAGTTTTTTATTCTATAATCTGAAATAGTGCTACAACTGCGTGTTTTTAATTTTCTTATGTTATAGCTGTTCAACTTTAAGCTTATGTTTCTTTGGGATATAAATTATGCAAGCACAACTTTTTATACAAAATTATTCCGCCGTAGATATATTGCTCATGCTTAATTTAACAAGGAAGGAATAAAGAGAGCATAAATAATATCTGTGTTGTTGTATTTTACAAAAGAGCAGCGTTCCGCTGCCGCCAAATTTTGGTGTCACGAGTTGCCACAACTTTATATTTTATCAATATTTAAAATATTTTAAATTGAAACGTTGAATCTAAACCGTTGATCTTGTTCTATTTAACGAGCGATGCGTTTCTATATGTTTTACAAAATTTGGAGTCGATTTGATACTCGATCAAGTGGTCAACAAAAGGACGAATCTAGTTAATTATGACAGATTAATTCTAATACGTTCATCGTTTAGTCACTTGATCGATCATCAAACCAATTTCAAATTTTGTAAAATTTATATAGAAACGCATCGCTCGTTCAAGATCAACGGTTTGGATTCAGCGTTTGAATTTAAAAAATTTTAAATATTGATAAAATATGAAGTTGTGGCAACTTGTGGCACCAAAATTTGGTGGCAGCATAACGCCGCTCTTTACAAAAAATAATGACAATAACATTGGTGAAAATAATAATAACAATAAATAAAACAACAACAATATTGACATTGAAAACGACGGTTATAATTATTATAATCTTGATAATAGTAGTCAAATAATAAAATGATAATAAAACTGGTACTTAATACTTATGTTGTTGTAGGAGGTTATTCTATACTTGCATATATACTTTATTTTTATTTTTATCATTGGATATTTGTAGGAGTTTTTCTATACTAGATAAAAAATGTACCCACTTAATGGGCAAATAAAACATTTTAGAACAATACTTGTACTTGAACGAAAATTAAAATCAGCATATACAACAACAACAACAACAACAACAACAACAACTAATAAGCTTTTTGTCCCAAACAAGTTGGGCTAGAAAAAAAACACAACAAGAGGACACATCCAAAAACTTAATAAAAACATGAATTAAGAAAAATATATATTTCATCATAACATAAATATTGAAAACATTATAAGTGATAAAATTTTTATAATGCTCTTTTTCTATTTCAGATTTCAAACCAAAACTTAATATCGTTTCGTCTACATATTACATCTAGCCATAGATCAAATTAAGCCAGGACATAGAAGGTTGGTATACGTTATGTATAGAGATAATACACTCTTGGATCCATGCCTTCATGAGCAGTGACTTCCATGTCATATTTTTATTTTAGCAGTGGAAAAAAAAAGGACAAGAGCTGATTATATTAAAAACAAATATAGTTTGCCTTGCAATTCGGATTCCTTATCATCTAAGTTCGACTTTAAAAAAAAACACATTTTAAGGGGAAAAAATATAAATGCCAATTTGCAGACGTCTCAACTTTATGAATTATATTATTAAGGGCTCCGTTTGGATGGTGTGAGAATAAAAGGAATAAGGGAAGAAGTATTGGAAAGTGTGCAATTTTGTGAAGAATTTTGATTGTTTATAATAAATTTGGGAGTAGGAAGAAGCAATTTCCTTATTCCTAGGGCCTAGGCTCATCCAAACACAGCCAAGATTAGATAATTTTATCTTCTTGGCTTGTATAGCTTAAATTATTCTAAAGAGGGCCCGACATACATGCGAGTATATGGATTTATCGTGCAGATCACCAGGTAATTAACAGATACACTACCAATTCTATGCTCTACAGGTGTTATCTTGACATGAACAGAAATATACAGTCAACTTAATTAAGAATATCATTTGTAATGCTAAAATCTAGCATAAGTAATTTTTAATAGGGTTCATAAAAATTTTTACAACAGCTTTATCGTCAGTACCATATAAGCAAATATATAACTGAAAGAATTATGTTTTGTCAAAGTAAAGATACGCATTAATTTCAGTTCAGAGTTCGGTCTGTCAAGTACATTTCAATATGAACTCTCGTTTTGTTAATCAAAGAACTTGATTCTTAATTAATTTTAATTTTAATTATCTTTTATAAATCTGTGTTTCCTCTTTTTGCATGCATATCTAATTCCTCAATATTCTTACTGATTTGGTATGAAAAAGATCTCCCTTTTGTCAAATATCCTTTTTTAGTATTATTAAAATCGTGGCAGCGTAATCAAAGGACAACTCCGTTTTCAAGACTTTTCGGACTTTGGCCTAATGTCGTGTCTTAAACTGTATACTGGTCAAGCGACAGTTTTATTTATTCCACTATATTTCATTCTTGTCATATATCCGGATCGCACAACTCTAAATTATCATTTTTCTCTAAACAAGACAAAAACATTTTGTATGTATATCTTTGTAGCAATTCTCCTGTAATTTTTATCGTGCTGTTTTTCATTGTATAGGCTTTTAGCAATTCAAAAATTCGGTGAATAGAAATTTTTATATAAATTTTTCATTTAAAAGAATTTATTTTTTTATAAAATATTTATTTTTCTGATTAAAACGAGTGAGAAAACAATTTCCTTGCAACCTGCGTTAATCGACTCTGCATTTGTACAGTTTCTAAACATCCGAAATAAGCCAGGACCATTTATGAATATTTGAGCGTATTGGGGTCATTTGGACTCTTTTACATAATGAAAATGTAGGACTTTTTTTTATTTCCGAATATTGTTCAATTGTTGGTCATCTTTATTTGTTTATATTGCGCACATACTATCTTCACAAGAACTTTGTTTTGGGAAAAAAAAATTAAAGGAAAAAGATTTCTTGACTGTGAAAGAAGCGCAAGAGTTTGCGGATGAAAGCTGAGGTAATAAATAACGTGCAGAGGTATTAATTACTTTGCGGTGTAACGAGGGGTCAAAGGTAACTTTTAGTCATTAGGGACGAGTTGGATGTTTTAACAACGCAATTACCATTTACCACCACGCAATTCATCTGTACAGAACTTGTTGTCAAAGTTCAATCTGAGCCCAAATTTCCAGATGACAGTTATTATAAATTTAATTAACGACCTTTTCCTGTCCTTTTTTCTTTTTTTTTGTAACAGTTGAAATATTTTAGGATCGCTTCACCTACCCGTTGATACACTGCAACTTTCAGCATGTTAAAAACTAATTTAATTACCACATAATGGTGGAAATAATTGCCATGTTATTCACACAAGGGGTCATGGTAACCAAAATTCCTATTTAAGCCCAATTGAAATATGGTCTGTAGTGTGAACTGTATTGTTCTCTTACTATTCTTGTGAGTACTCTTCCTTGCAGCAAGGACGAGACTTCTTGTGAGTACTCTTCAGATCAGTAATTGAACAAGCTCTCATCTCGCTCACCGAAACTAACCAAACCCACATTGGGACCAACGCCAATCATTGCAAGGACCAAAAATACCAAGCGTGCACCCAACAATCATCAATTACTGATTGATTCCTTTCATCTTATGTCGGAGAATGTGTCTTCCAATACTTTTGAACAGATTAAGGAGGCGAACGAGACTTCGTCTCCTCCGCATATATGAGAATCTTCGGTTGGAACTGCCGTGGTTTAGGAGGGCCACGGAAAGTTCAGTTCCTACGAGACCTCCTCATCTCCACCAGATCTGAGATTGCATTCATTTCGGAAACTAAAGCATCTGGTGGCAAAATGGAGAGAATCCTACCAACTATGCCTTTGCCAAATCATGTCTTTTTTCCAGCGCACGGTCTGTCAGGCGGTACAGCTCTAATGTGGACAAATAACATTAATATACAAGTCCTGGACACTACTAAACATTACATATGGGCCAAAGTCATCACACATGCACAAGTATGGTACTTACTTGGTGTATATGGGGATCCTAGCAGAAGAACAAACAAAAATTTATGGAGAACTTTGGCAGAAATCATCAACCTCAACATTCCAGTCTGCATGCTACGTGACTTCAACGCCATTGCATCCACTCAGGAGAAATTTGGAGGCAACCCACAGCTAGGTATGGACAATAAATGTTTCCAGCGTTTTATTTATGATACAGGACTGATGGATATGGGCTACTCGGGACCAGCGTACACATGGGTTGGGCGCCAACATACACCGCAACCAATTCATCAGCGCCTAGACCGGTTCTTAGTAACCCCATCCTGGCTGGCCTTGCACCCCGATTCCACAGTCAAGCACCTACCTCGGATCAAAAGCGACCACAACCCTATTTTGCTTGGCATGGACGGATTTAAACCAAGGCGGCACAAATTCAGAATCGAGCATATGTGGTACCTAAACTCTGAATTTCAACGCCTATGCGAACATTCCTGGACAACAAGCCAACAGTCAACCTGGCAGGGACGTGTTAATCACTTGAAGAAGCGCATCCAAAACTGGGCCAAAGGGCAACAATCTTTCAAAAGGCAGATTGTAACCATTGACAAAGAACTGTTGAATATCCAAAGTTCACACCCACTTATCCAAGACCACTCTCGCGAGACATTCCTTCTCCGGAAACGACAAGAGCTAGAATTTATGGAAACTGAATACCGGAAGCAGCGGTCTAGACAACAATGGGCACAAGACGGTGACAAGAATACTAAATTCTTCCATCTCAAAGCCACTGTCTGACGAAAATCAAACTTTATCTCTCAAATTCTCACTCAATCAGGGGACCTAGCTACTAAAGAAGACCAGATTAGAAGAGAACTTATTCAATACTTTAAAACTTTGTACTTAGATCCCCATGTATCTTACAATACTATTAATGAAATAAACTTTGATTATGAGTTGTTTGAGACTATCTTTAAAGCCACTGGCCGGTGTATCACTGACTCCGAAATGCCTAAACTATGTCGTATTCCCAACAAGCTTGAAATTAAAAACATACTTTTTGCAATGAAACCAGACAGTGCCCCGGGACCAGACGGACTAACAACTCGATTTTTGCAACAAATGTGGCCCACTATTGGTGATGACCTGACTAAAGAAATTCAGCACTGTTTTATTTTAAGAAAGGCACCAAAACAGTGGCTGCAATGTCGTCTTGTATTAATCAAAAAAATGGAAGAAGCCCAGACCCCGGCAGACTACCGTCCTATCAGCGTTGGCAACATCCTTTATAGGCTACTAATGAAGATCATTGCAACCCGACTACAACCACACATGGCATACTTGATTGACATATCACAATCTGCATTTCTAAAAGGCCGCTGCATCACAGACAATATCCATCTAGTCAAAGAAGTGATGCACTCTTTTACATCAGTTTCATTTGACACAGAGGCGTATCTCCTGAAAGCGGACATTCGGAAAGCCTTTGATGTTTTGCGCTGGCCATACCTTACTAAAGTTATGGAATTACTAGGGGTGCCTAAGATTATGATTGATCTCATTACAAACTGTCTGCAAGAAGGACAAATCTACATTGACGTAAATGGTGATTTCAAAGGAGGCGGCTTCATTTCCCCAACCAGAGGTCTTAGGCAAGGATGCCCACTTTCACCCTACTTATTTGTTATGGCAATGGAAGGGCTGTCCCGCCTACTGAAATGGCGTCTACAACACCACACTATCAGAGGTCTTCAGCTAGTACCTAATGCCCCCATCCTCACTCATTCACTCTATGCTGATGACGTTATACTATTTGCAAACTGCTGCATGACTGAAACCCTAAACCTGAAAGCCACTCTTAATACTTTCTCAGCGGTCTCTGGACTACAAATTAACCCTAAAAAATCTACAATATGGTTTAGCAATGCATGCACAACGATTTTACAGCAACAAATAACAACAACATGGCAAGCAAATCGAGGAGAAGGTAAAGAATTATACTTAGGAATATGCATCTCCCAACCACCTGAATACAATGCAATCACTCATAACAAATTATTACAAACAATTACACACAGAATTGGGGGTTGGAAAATGCACCTTCTATCTCATGCAGGCCGATTGACTCTCCTCAAAGCCACTCTCTCTTCCATTCCTGTTTACTCCTTGTCTGTCTCCCTACTCACAAAGAAAACAATTAACTCTGTTAACTCACTTTTTAGAAAATTCTTTTGGGGAAAGACACAGGCTAAATTTCTCACACCAATTGCATGGCATAAAATCACTAAGGCTTGGAATGAATGAGGCCTTGCTGTGAAAGATGTCCATACCTTCAATAAAGCTCTTATGCTCAAGACAGTTTGGGATGTTGCCTCCAACAAGGACAAGCTCTGGATTCAACTGGTGCTGGCCAAATACTGTTCAAACAGAGGTATCTGGGGAACTGCCAAAGTAAAGGGGACAAGTAAGCTATGGAAAGATATTCAATTGCTTAAACCATATTTTAAAGATTCAGTTTTCTGGCAAGTTAATAATGGTCACAATATACATGCAAAATTCCAACCTTGGTATCCTGGATGGGACAGACCCAATAGGAAAAGCTTCATACATAATCCCGTCATATCTGAACTCTTCAATCCCGACACTGACCAATGGAATGAACCAGCTTTAGCTCAGATCCTTAGTGCCAATCATTGCTCAAACATCATAGAACTTGCACAAAAACCAATCATTAATTCAATATGAAAGATAAACTTATTTGGGCTCATTCAAAATCTGGAACCTATAATGCCAAAGAAGGATACAAATATATTACCTCTCTTGAACAATCTGCAACCCCGCAGTCACATATCCTACCTAAAGAAATCTAGCACCTCTTATGGACCTCAAAAAATCTACAACCGAGAGTTAAAATATTCATTTGGAGAACACTACATGATGGTCTATTAACAAGCAACAAGCTACATAATGTCATCCATCACATAGACCCTACTTGTCAACTTTGTACAAATGCAGTGGAAACTACAACACACACATTATTTCAGTGCATCATTCCAAGACTTGTGTGGTTCTCATCACAGTTCTCTATTAGATCTGATATGCTTTCCCCTCAATTTACTGTCAATTTTCAATCCCTAGCGTCAATATTGACAGAGCAACAATTCACTTATTTCTGTAACCTCCTATGGTGTTTATGGAAGGCTAGAAATGCTCAAATATTCAGAGGTCAAATCCAATCCCCCATTCATATCTTACAAAATGTGCATACAATCCAAAACATTCAACATAAAACTCAGCAAATGAGCAAAAAGGAGAGTTTAGACTCTATACACATACCTCCCTCTTATTACACCGTCTTAGTTGATGCTTCCTGGGACCACACCAAGCAAGTAGGTATGGCCAATGTGACTTACGATCGGACAGGCCATATGATGCACTACCATTTCCGATATTCAACTGCTGAATCCCCATTTCATGCTGAGACTATGGCCCTACTTGAAGCTATCCAGAGAATAACAGAGAATTCCAGCTCAGGAAACAAGAAATATGTTTTCATATCCGACTGTAAAAATTTAATAGATGCGCTACAAAGAAATGATGAGGAGGAATTACCTTGCTGGCATGCCTATCGACACTTCCATGAGTTGCGCCTACTTCTCCGTGACCACGGCGGCCATATCATATCCTGCTTTGCCCCTAGACAGTTTGTAAAACCGATGGTAATGGAGAAGCCAACACTATTCCTCTCACTGATCCACCGATTCAGCTCTTCCTGGACAACACACTTTTTGTGCTCGATTAACAGGTGCTCTCAAGCCTGAAGCTTCATGGTGGATGCCACTTGAACAGCTAGCAAAGCTGAACCGCGACGGCCATGGTTTTTTCTCTCATTCTACAAAGGGGAAATAGGAGCTCGAGTGACGGCGGAGACGGAATTAGGGACAAGTTTTTTTCCTGGATGGAACTATCGTAGAGATCCCTCTTTTTTTTCGTTTTCTTTCTTTCTTTTCTAGTCTAAAACTATCAGGCTTTAAAGGCCCATGGGCCGTTATATGAGATTCAAAAAAAAAAAAACTCTTCCTTGCAACCTGTTTTAATAGGCTCTGCATTTCATCCTCATCGGAAGTAACAAGGTACTGCACATTATCATCGAAGTTGTGAAGATATATACTAGTATTTCTATCTTGTAGTGTCTTTCTGATTCTAGAACTCATACCTTTGATTCATGTAAGGAATTAGCTTGTTAATTAGAAGAGCTCTGAGACTTTTTGCTGATATAATTCTGCTTTATCACTACAGGAGCTTCGAGAACTGTATTTTTAACATCCACATACATCCAATTCTGTAATATTTGACAAATTAATAGACCTTTATTAGCAAAGAATTTATGCTATCCAAAGAATGATACTGACAAGCAGCTAATTTAATTGTGTATAAATACAAACATGTTTGTTTTTTTTTCCCCTTGGGTTTTGTCTGAGTTAATTGTTTAATGTGCTTGTTAAAGAACTTTATTTCATTTTTATTAAGTTAGATTTGTAAAGTAGGACTCCTCAAGACCGCGACTAATAAATTAATTGTACAAAATTTTAGATGGAAGGCTTGGATGTGGTAATCACGATGCGCAATGGAACAACAAAAGTTGTTAAAATTGATTGTGAAAGCCCAGTTGATGATGTCAAGGTCCATCTTAAGCCGAAAATGCAGATCTTCGTGATAGGCTATCAAGTTAAAATAATCTCACTTAAGGTGGAAAGCACTCAAACGGTTGGTAGTATTAAGGCAATGATACAAAATGCCAGGAGCATTCCTTCTGATAGCATTAGTCTCTGGTATGGCAATGAAAAGCTGGATGATTCACAAACAGTCGCCGACAGCGGCATTCATGAGCGTTCTACTTTAGTTGTCCGTTCTATGGTAGATTTGAAGATTAATATTAAAACATGGAAGCGTAAAACTTTCATCGTTGATACTAATAGCTCTGAGACGGTAGCAAATTTAAAGAAAAGAATTGCAGATCAAGAGGGAATTCCTGAATCTAAGCAGAGGCTGAAATTTCGCAAGCATATACTAGAAGACAGCGACGTCCTTGCTGATTGTAACATTATGAATGAGTCGAAACTCAACCTTGCTCTGTGTTGTGGGAAATGCATGTTTGTGCATGGCAATGACAGTCAAGACCTTGACAGGGGTCACAGGGGAGACATGTCGATTTTGATTAAGACTTTGACAGGCAAGACGATTCCTCTTGAAATTGCGACCTCCGACACAATTAATCATGTGAAGGCAAAGATTCAACAGAGAGAGGGGATACCGCCAGACCAGCAGAGGCTTATTTTTAATGGCATGCAGCTGCAGGATGAACGCACTCTTTCTGACTACAATATTCGGAAGGAAGATATTCTTCACCTTGTTCTTCGTCTGAGAGGTTGTTGAAGGCTTGCAGCAACAATTATGTGTCTCCATCGGTACCTTGATACCCCGTTCAAAGACTGGTGTTGATGTATTTAGTAATTTCAATTCAACTAGTTCTGTTTTCTGCTTTGTTGTTTAATCGTTTAAATCGTTCTGTCTGTCTATTCAACATGATGTCCGTATGTTCCCTGTTGTGTGGTTTTTCATTATGTTTATTTTTTCCCTAATTTAATCTACGTGTCCAAAGTATTGTTATGAATACTAACTGAATAGAACGTCTCAAAATAGTGTGGCATAAATTTGCTGTGTCTTCCGTTAAATATGAATTCGTTAATTTGTAAAAAAAAAAAAAAAAAGGCTAATGTTTAGGCCGTATTTCTGAGCTATATAATTCATGAAATAGTTCCGAGGTAGAATTATTTTTCTTCAAATGCAACCTAAGATTAAATATCTTATATTACTCTGTTTGAATAGATGCTTGTGATGGAACATGAAAATGTAAAATAATCCCACTTTGACCCCAATTTGACTTTAATATTAAAATGAAAATGTAACTCCATTTTCTTTCATTTTGTTAAATTAAGAAATGTTGATTAAAGTACTATAAAAATTGTAATTTTATTATTACTCGAAATATTTTTACAACATACTAATCCTCTTCACAATAAAGTAATGAATATCTAGATTCTAGATTTTTCTCCTCTAAATTAGAATGAAGCTTAGCTGGGCTTCTCGGTCCAGTTGGCTTTGGGCTAACGTGGCGAAAGAAGACTAGTTGAGCCTCAGTAGACTGATCTCAACGGCTATTCGTCTGCATCAATCCGTACCTGCACAGATCCTTAAACGGACGGTTCGATTGTTTTTCAAGGGATTAAGGTACAAAGACAGAAGAAGAAGAAGAGGAAGAAGAAGCGTTAGATTTAGATAGGACGTTTTAAAATAGCGGGCTGTGTAAATCGCTTTTGTAGTTATGCAAATTGATACTTTACGATAAGAGTAATCAGTGTTAGAGTATAGTTGTATTAGATAGGAGATATCAAAATTGTATGATTGTTGGAGATTGATAACAATAGAGATGGTAGAGGGTTGGTAGGAAATGCATTATTGGAGATGGTTAGTAATAAACTTAAAGTAGTCTATAAATACAATGTAATTGTAATCATTTCATCACAATTCAATACAAATCCTTTTTCTCTATCAATCAGGTCCGTCCGATATAGAATTAGCAATTAGAAAATTGAAATTGTACTTTTCACTTTCATGTTGGTGAATTTCATGTTATTGCCAATACCAAATTAAATTTAGAATTTCCAATTAAATCTCCAGGGGACAAAATGGTTGTTTTTTTTTGTTCAATTTCAATACCAAAATAGTTCGAGACTTCTAGGCTAGCTACAGAACCTGTTATCAATTGCGCAAGATGAGCACGATCGTGTTTACAGAGAACAGATAATGTATAATTTAAATAAATATTTAATTAATGAACTTTATTATTATTATACCATCTTTTTATGAGATGCTTTACTCCAGTAATTGGTTTATTTACTTTGAACGGTCAAAAAGCATTTTACTATCGAGGCAATCCCTTGAGCTACCCCGTGGTATAGTGCAACAATAAATTGCCACGTTACTAGCATTTTTCTTGACCACTAACATGACATTTAAAAATTTATCATTTCCAAAAGGAAACATAACTTCAAAATATTTTTAATAAGCCCAACCATTAATTCCAGAAAAATGAAAAGCCCCCGACTACAGTAACCAATCAGAGGACGAGACGGTTCACCTTCTAAAAGGCATTATTCCTTGTAGCCTCATCGAAAAATTCATACTGAGCAGTAGTTTTATACTTTGTTAAATAGGACCTTCATTACATGTTATTATATATAAATAATCATTCCTCTCACCTCTGTTTGCTCATCGTAGCACAAGGCCTCTTCACCTTGAACTTCTCCATGGTAACTATTGTTCATTTCTCCCTCGCCCTTTCTTAACTCTTTAAATCACTGATGATGATACAGAAACTAAACTAAAGGATTTTTTTTTTTTTTTAACAATGTAGAGCCTAGATATTTTAGTCTTCAAACTATATAAATATGTATATATTGGGTTATAATACCTTGCCAGTGTGCTGCTGCAGTGGGTCATTCTGCAAAGTTTTAAATCTTTAACTGAAGTAAACTGCTCCAGTAAATTCCTTTTCCCCTGTCACTATTGTGCTAAAAACCTGGCTCTTTTGTATTACTTTTTTAGTATTTTTTTTTATCAATAAAAGTGTATCCCCGACCTTTTATTTTTTATTTAATAACAATAATAATAATTAATCCAAGGTAATATTAATATTCATGTGCTTTTTAATTTGATTAATGCTGTAATTTGAGTCTATTGTTCGACTGCAACTGCAGATGCAAATCCTTGTCAAGACAATTACAGGTCGAACTGTGACCGTTGAAGTGGACAGCCCTGAACAGATCGAGTATGTTAAGGTCTGCGTGGAATCTCTGATGCGCGTATTTGTCAAGACAAATGCTGGTAAAATCCTGGCTCTTGAGACTGAAAAAGGCCACACAATCAGCAATCTGAAGGCTATGATTGAGAAAATGGAGGGTGTACCTCAAACTGAGCAACAGCTTTTTCTTGGTCAAAAGAAGCTGGAGGATGAGGATACCCTAACTGATTGTGGCATTGTAAGGGGTTCAACCATCCATTTAGTACTAAATGAAAGAAATGAAAAAATGAAAATATGCATAGAGCCTCATCGCTTTCAAGGCAAGACTATTTGGCTTGAGGTAGAGTCCTCAAATTTGATTGAAGATGTTAAGGCTAGAATTGTAGGGATTTGCGGTATCCCAGCTTGGCAGCAGAAGCTTCTGTTTGGCGATAAATTGCTTGAGAATAGGCATACACTGGGCGAATACAATGTGATAAATGGTTCTATTATTAATCTCATAAGATTATTAATCTGATGAGGATAAGTACAGGTAAGAGCCTTTGCATGCCGGTATAGGAGTAGTTAATTTGTTCTGTGTTTTGTTGTGTGGTTGTCTTATAGCCAATATAATGAAATTTATGTTTCGTAGCGAGGTGAATTTGATTTGAACTTAGGTATGCATGCTTATTTTCAAGAGCCGATGTAGTTGTTTTTCTTTCAGATTCATCTGATGAGATCACTTTATTTCTTTGTACATTTTATTTTAATTCCTTCATCAATTCTTTATTCCAAAGAACCATCTCTTAATCTAGTAGCAAAGAGCAATGCACATTGACTTTTGAATGAAAAGTCGCAGGTTCGAAATCTGACTGCGGGTCTTTCATAGACATTTAATTTAAAAATGAGTAAGAGATGCTTCCAGTAATTAGGACTGTCAGCGAACCGAGTTGGAGCAAATTAATCTTAGCTGTAGTTAATTTGATTATGAATCAAGATGAGTCAAGCTCAAGCTGAAAATCAACCGAACTATTGAGCTCAAGCTATTTTTAACACGAATTGAGTTCGAGCTTAATTATTGCAATCTTTATATCTTTTCATATTGCGTTCAGTAATTAAAGTGCAAACTAATTATTGGTTAATGTTCAATCTTTTCTACATTATATTTATGTTATAGCTATCATGTTATGGATTTTCTAATAAATTTGACATTTATACTTGAAAAATTAATTAAAATAAAATTGCCATATTAAGAGCTAAATATTATAAACCAAATAACTTTACCGCGTAGCAAGTTATTTTAAGTTGAACTTGAACGAGTCAGTTAAAATGCTTTTGAACTTAATTAAAGTCAAACTCAAGCTAATAACAAAAAAATATGTCAAACAAATTGAACTTGAACAGTTGAACTAGAGTCGAATTTTTCTTGAATAAATTAAGAGCTTCTTTTCACAACCTTAATCGTTGCAGAACATCCGTTTTATTGTGAATGAAATGATCAAATTTTTGTCCTGATCTCTCCGCTTTGACTCAAATTTAACTTCAATACTGAAATGAAACTGGAGCTGTAATTGGAAGCCCATTGTCTGTTCGTTTTTGAATTATTCATTGTATAAAGCGCAAGTAGAAGCAAAAAATCGAAATTTGTTACAGCCTGAAAATGCATCTCAAGATGCAGGTGCATCATTGGATGTGGGTGCATCCTGTAATATACAATTGTTGTAGTTCATTTGCATAACTGTTGTAAATGTAAACATAATTGTTGAAGTTGCATGGATAGTTGTTAACAGGCCAGGGCCCAGTAGACTTAATGGAGAGGATATAGTTGTTTCAACTGGAGGGATGGAGAAGCAGGGTGAATGAAGTCGTTAGACAGTTACGAGAGCTATGGCCTCTGTAACTAAACTTTACTTAGTTTTGCTTAATAGTTGATGTAATTAGGGATTAAATGATGTCATTAGCTAGTACTATATAAGGAGAGGATGAGGAGAGAGAAAGGATCGTGTATTCAGATCTGAAACCCATTTTCATATTTTTAGCTTCATTTTCCTGCGAATTTCCTTGTATTTTCTGAATTCAATATAAGAGTTGATTTCCAGTGCAATTTCTTCTTAGATTCTTATCTCTACTTCATTTCTCATCCAATTCTTATCTCAATTTCATTCAATTTCGTGATTTCTCTTCTCAATTACTGTATCAGTACCAAATCTGGTCTGGTACGAGTGCGACTGCATCCCTGTATCAGTGCGAGCGCATTCTGGAATTCTGCAATTTCTATTGTCAGATCAAGTTAGATCGTGACAACTCGTTCAAGATCAATTGAGAAGAGTTTGAAGCAAGATCCATGGCAAACAGCACTAGAAATGCAAGAGGCTCAAGTCATGATGGCATTGAAGAGCTGAGAGCTCAAAACAGCCAATTGCAAGCTGAAATGGAGAAGATCGTGCAAGAAATGAAGGAAGATAGCAAGTAACTCGAGAACAAGCTATCAGCCTTGGTAATTGAGCAGATCAAGATCTCGCATCACAACCTAGAAGGAAGAATGGCAACTATGGTGGGGGATCATGTGAAGCAAGCTAACCAAGGGCTAGAAGAGAAGCTTAGCAGCCTTGGCATGCTGTTGGAGAGGTCCTTGAGGCAGCAAACAGGTAAATGTTCAAACTTTGAAATAGGAGGAACTAGCAGCTCTCATGGAGGGCCTAGAGTTGATGCTAGTGTCAAAATTGATAATGGAGTTGGAGGTGATGAGAGGGGCAGTGGATTCAATTATGCTAATCCCCCAATTGATCTAGATGAAGAAGAGTTTAGATGGGGTGAAGGTTGTAGAAAAGAAGCAGAAAAGAGAAATTTCAGAAATGAAGGGAATAGAGGCATAAATGTCCAACTGCCTAGGATTGATTTTCCTCATTATGATGGAGGAGATCCTGAAATTTGGAGAAGGAATTGTGAGTTTTATTTTGAGATATACCAAGTGCCAGAGGTGTATAAAACTAGGATGGCTATTCTTAATTTTTCTGATGAAGTACATGAATGGTATATAAGTGTGACTAGTGGCCATCATCAATTGCCTTGGGATTTATTGGTGGATGAGGTGATAAACAGATACAAAATGAACGGTATGAAGCATCCAGTAGATAAATTCAAGAGGATTCACCAAACTAGTAGGGTGGATGAGTATATCAAGAGATTTGATAAGGCTAGAGCAAGGCTAATGAACTTCAACCCAGCCTTGAATGAGGAGTTCTTCATTGCTGGTTTTATTAGTGGGTTGAGAGAAGAGTTGAGATATACAGTTGAGTTGCACAATCCAAAGAGGTTGTATGAAGCTTTCAACTATGCAACCAAGGTGGAACTCAGCAATGACAGCCAAAATAGAAGGCCAAAGGTGATGAACAAACCCTCTAATCCTCAAAATTATCCCTTACACAAGAAGAAACCAGCAGTAGAAAGAAAGGATGGTGGTGGATACAACCAGTTTTCTAAACCTTGGCAAACCAATAACAATTCCAAAGGCACTACTTATGAGCAAAGAAGAGCCTTAGGCCTATGTCACCACTGTGATGAGAAGTACTTCCCTGGTCATAAATGTGGAGTGAAGTTGTTGAATGCACTCAAGGGTACACAAGAAGAAGAGAGTGCAGGTGAGGAAAGTGAATTTGAGGAAGTAGAGGAAGAAGTGCAGGTGGAGCAAGCTGTAGTCACAATGTTCAATTCCAAGACCAACCCTAAAGTGAAGGTCATGAAGTTCAAGGGACAAATTGGCACTGTCCCAGTATTTGCACTGTTGGACAGTGGTAGCACACACTCTTTTGTGAACCCTAATGTGCTGCACGAGGTGGAGTGCAACCTGATTCAGACTGCACCTATGGTAGGCACTGTTGCAAATGGTGCTAGAATGGTTACTGATCTGCAATGTGAAGCCCTACAATTCTCTATTCAAGGGCATACATTTGAGAAAGATGTCAGGGTTCTGGATGTCACTGGTTATGACATGATTTTGGGATTGGATTGGCTTACCAGCTTGGGTCCAATGCAAGTTGATTGGGGTGCAGGCAGCATTGCATTCAAGCAAGGTGATAAGGATGTACAACTGCAAGTTAGAGAAGAAATGGCTAAGATCAAATTCATCAAGGAGGATGTAGACCTGGAGAAGGAAATGAGGAAGGGCAGTGAGGTACTGATGGCTCAGATTTTCAGCACAGAGGTGGAAGAAAGAGCTTTGAGCAGAATGCAGCCTGTGTCTAGGGTGCATCCTTCCTCTCAGGTGCACCCTGCGCCCAGAGTGCACCCACCTTCTCAGGTGCATTCAGCACTGCAGTTGCATCCTAAGAGCCAGACTGAGATGCATCCTGACTCAAAACCAGTGCACCCTGAACTCTCTGCAGTTTTAGAACAGCACAAGGCTGTATTTGAAGAGCCAAATGCACTGCCACCAAGGAGGACTGTTGATCATGCTGTGCCACTCCTACCTGACAGCAAGCCAGTCAATCAAAGGCCTTATAGGTACAGCTACTTTCAAAAGGTTGAAATTGAGAAAATAGTGACTGAATTGCTTAAGAACCAGCTGATACAACCCTCTAGCAGTCCCTTTGCATCACCAGTTCTTTTAGTTAAGAAGAAAGATGGGTCTTGGAGAATGTGCATAGACTATAGGCAGCTGAATTCAATAACTGTGAAGAACAAATATCCAATTCCAGTGATTGATGATCTTTTGGATGAATTGAAAGGGGCAAGGGTATTTTCTAAAATTGATCTAAGGTCTGGGTACCATCAAATTAGAATGAAGGATGAAGATAGGTACAAGACTGCCTTTAGAACTCATGAAGGGCATTATGAATTCAATGTTATGCCCTTTGGACTCACTAATGCACCAGCCACATTTCAAGCCCTTATGAATGAGGTTTTCAAGCCATATTTGAGGAGGTTTTTGCTGGTGTTCTTTGATGATATTTTGGTGTATAGTCAGTCCATGAAAGAGCATAAGGAACACTTGTCTCTAACCCTAGAATTGCTGTCCAAAAATCAATTGTTTGCTAAAATGTCAAAGTGTGAATTTGGGTTGGAAGAGATTGAATATCTTGGCCACATAATCTCTCACAATGGAGTTGCTACTGACCCTAAGAAGATTGAGGCTATGTGTAACTGGCCATCACCAAGAACAGTCAAAGAGTTGAGAGGATTCCTAGGTCTCACTGGATATTATAGAAAATTTGTGAAGAACTATGGAATTATTGCCAAGCCACTGACTGATCAGTTGAGGAAGAACTCCTTTAAGTGGGATGACAAGGCAGAGAATGCTTTCAACACTCTCAAGAGTGCAATGGCATCAGCACCAGTCCTAGCAATGCCAGACTTTACTCAACCCTTTGTGCTAGAAACTGATGCATGTGACAAGGGAATTGGTGCAGTACTCATGCAAAATAGGCAGCCACTAGCTTATTTGAGCAAAAGCCTTGGTCCTAAGAGCATTGGACTTTCAACTTATGAGAAGGAGTTCCTAGCATTGTTGACAGCTGTCCAAAAGTAGAAGCATTACCTCATTGGAGGGCAATTCACTATCAAGACTGACCAAATTGCCCTCAAGCATTTGTTGGAGCAAAGAGTAAACCATGCCATGCAACACAAGGGTCTTTGCAAATTGATGGGTCTGGATTACAAGATAGAATACAAGAGGGGAGTTGATAACAAAGTGGCAGATGCACTGTCAAGAAGAGAGGTGCATACTGAAACTGAAAGGCAAGTTGTTGCTGGGGTGCATCCTGAAGTGCAGTATGGAGTGCAGGCTGAGATGCAGGCTGTCACTGAATTGATACCACAGTGGGTAGAGGAGTTGAAGTCAAGCTACATTGGAGATGAATGGGTTCAGGAGTTACAAAACAAGTGGGAAAAAGAAGAACTTGACAAAGACAAGTATTTTTTTCAACAAGGCTTGTTCAGGTACAAGAATAGGATATGTGTGGGGGCCACTAACGGTTGGAGAATTAGGCTGGTGAGAGAGGTGCACTCTACTTGCATTGGAGGTCACTCAGGAGTTCTACCAACCTACCAACGAATCAAGAAGATGTTCTATTGGCCAAAGTTGAAAGAGATGGTACAGGAAGAAGTGAAGAAGTGTGAAATCTGTCAACTAAACAAAGGTGAGCATGTGCCAATTCCTGGATTGCTTCAGCCAATACCAATTTCTGATGGAGCATGGCAAGGGGTTAGCATGGATTTCATTTCAGGTTTGCCTAAATCTGAAGGTAAAACAGTGATTTTGGTGATTGTGGATAGGTTCACTAAATATGCACATTTCATCCCTATGGCACACCCCTACAAGGCTAAAGATGTGGCAAAGTTATTCATGGACAATATTTACAAGTTGCATGGGTTTCCAATGTCCATAATAACTGATAGGGACCCTCTATTTACCAGCTCATTTTGGAAGAATTTGATGGAAGGTTTAGGGGTAAAACTGAACTTTACCACTGCATATCATCCACAATCAGATGGACAAACTGAAAGGGTGAATCAATGCATTGAAAACTTTCTTAGATGCATGGTTTTTGATAAGCAAAAGCAATGGTGCAAGTGGGTATCTCTGGCTGAACATTGGTACAATACAAGTTTTCATTCAAGCCTCAAAACCTCACCTTTCAAGGCTTTGTATGGATATGAACCACAAGAGTTACCAATGCTGGGTGCATCCCAGGAAGGAGGAGGAGATGCAAGTGAATTGATTGAAAGAAGGCAGGCTACCCTCCAAGTGCTTAAGGAAAATCTAGAAAGAGCACAGAAAAGAATGAAAAAAAAATGCAGACTTGAAGAGAAGTGAAAGGGGTTTCAAGGAGGGAGACTGGGTGTACATGAAGCTGCAACCATATAGGCAAGTGTCAATAGCTGGTCATGCAAACTCCAAGCTCAATCCTAAGTACTACGGGCCCTATGAGATTCTTGAAAAAGTGGGTGAGGTAGCATATAGATTGAACTTGCCACCTGGGTCTTCTATACATCCTGTACTTCATGTGTCTCAGCTTAAGCACAAGTGTGGTGAAAATGCAGTTGCATCACCAAGGCTACCAGTGGTTGGTCCAGATGGTGAAGTGAGAATAGAACCAGAGGTAATATTGGCTAGAAGGATGCTAAAAAGGAGAAATGTACCAATTGCCCAAGTGTTGATTAAGTGGCTTAACAAATCTGAAAGGGAGGCTACTTGGGAAGACTTTGATGCAGTGAAGGAGAAGTATCCTTATTTGATTCTTGAGGATAAGAATGTTTTTAAGGGGAAGGGAGTGTTACAGAATATCCTTATTAGAGTCGAATTTTTCTTGAATAAATTAAGAGCTTCTTTTCACAACCTTAATCGTTGCAGAACATCCGTTTTATTGTGAATGAAATGATCAAATTTTTGTCCTGATCTCTCCGCTTTGACTCAAATTTAACTTCAATACTGAAATGAAACTGGAGCTGTAATTGGAAGCCCATTGTCTGTTCGTTTTTGAATTATTCATTGTATAAAGCGCAAGTAGAAGCAAAGAATCGGAATTGCTTAAGACCATCCTCTAGATTCCATCATCCTCCATCATCCCCAGTGTGAATACATATTTTTGGTCCCCACTATTTTGGTGAATTTATTCGGAATTGCTCTCCCTCCCATCCTTTCTATTTTTGGTCCCCACTATTTCTCTTCTTCTCATCCTTTCCTATTTTGCTCCCCACTATTTCTCTCTCCCATTTTTTCTATTTTTGGTCCCCACTGTTTTTCTTAATAGTTTATATATATAACTGTTGAAGTTATATATGTAACCGTTGAAGTTAATATATATAACTGTTGAAGTTATATATGTACTGTTGAAGTTATATATGTACTGTTGAAGTTATATACGTAACAGTTGAGGTTAATATGTTATATATGTAACTGTTGAAATTAATATATATAGCTGTTGAAGTTAATATATATAACTGTTGAAGTTATATATGTAACTATTAAAGTTATATATGTAACTATTGAAGTTATATATGTAACTATTGAAGTTAATATATATAACTGTTGAAGTTATTTATGTAGCTGTTGTAGTTAATATAAGTAATTGTTGTCTGAAAGTGAGTGTAAATTGAGATTGACTTGTGTTCCCACTGGGATGGGAGGGAGAAAAATAGTGGGGACCAAAATATTCTAAAAATAGAAAAAACTAAAATATGTTCCCACTGGGGATGATGGGGATGATGGATCTTGGGGATGATCCTTATCACCCGGCAAAAAATTGTCTGGTCTTTTTTGAACTATTTGTTCTATAAGCGTAAGTAGAAGCAAAATTTTATAGTTCTGCGAAACAAAAAAAAAAAAAGAACTTTTTTTTTTTACTTTTTTGTGTTAAATTAAGACAGCATATATTTCGCCACACAACTAAATTGAAGTGATTAAGTTCAATTCATTTTTCTATCACGTAATTTCTAGTGACATCAGCCGAAGTAGGCCTGCAAAAAAACCATCACGAAACTATCTATTTTCGTAAATTCTTTCGTTTATAGCACAAAATAAAAAATAATTTGCGTTAACCGTTTTATTTCAAAGGACAATCAATTAACTGATATTTAATTTTTATACATGTTTTTCTATTTCAAAACGTGTAACTGTGTTCCATTTGTTACTTTGATAATTAATTTTTATACATGGTTTCCTATTTAGCATGTATAACTGACCGATTTGATACTACAATATTCCTAGTTCATCAAAATTTGTTCATAAATATTTAAAAAAATATATAAAAATGATATAAAATGATTAAACGAAATGAAAGAGACTAGTTTCATTAACTGTTTTGTTTAACGAACAAAACAGAAAAATAATTTCGTTAACTGTTCCGAAGAGACGAAACAAAACGATCAACTGTTGAAACGGGATTGCGAAAGTGGAAGTGTTAGCATTATGTTCAGCTGGGCTGCACGGCCCATCTAGATCTGGGGCGGTATCACTTCTTTTCTGTTACGGATCTGAAATAATAATGACTATCCAATTCCAACCCATAAGCCCATAACAGAGGATCTCGTTCCCACGTGGATGAGTAGCTGAGCCTGACTTAACCGATCTCAACCATTCGTCTGCATCAATAATAGATCGGACGTGTTAGAATAGCTGGCTGTTTAAGTGGGTCTATACTCTATAGCTCTGCAAATTCATACTTTACGATAGATTTAATCAGGACCGTCCGATATAGGTCATAGAAAAAAGGCACGCCCCTTAAATCAGACCTCTTGTTATATCACCTCTTTCCCTCTCCAAGCCGCCGCCTCTTTCCTTCTCTCCCATTTTCGTAACCTGAGAGAAGCGAAGAAGAGAGAAAGAGCGAAACCATGGTGCAGCGGTTGACTTATAGGAAGCGTCACAGCTACGCCACCAAATCCAACCAGACTCGCGTCGTCAAAACCCCAGGTATCCACTCTTTTTTGGTGAATTTTGCTTTTATTTTAGTGATCAGTGATGTAATGTAGGTTGCATTTTTTAATATTTCTTTTTTAGCTTTATATTGTTCTTCAGTTGATCTGTTGGATATTTTGTTGGTTTTTTTTTTTTTTTGATATCATGATTGATGATTTGCTTAACTGATGAATGTGATAATTATGCATCTATATTGAAACTTTGGAAACTGAGATCAGAAATACATCTAATCTCTATATCGGATCTGATTTTTGGTTTGTTAATTTCTCCAAGTTACTAGTACTGAATGATTGTTGCTTTGATCGAATTATAGGTGGGAAGCTTGTTTATCAATACACCAAGAAAAGAGCTAGTGGTCCAAAATGCCCTGTTACTGGCAAGAGAATTCAAGGAGTAAGTTCTGCTTCCTTTATGCCTATGATTATTATTTTCATTATTGGATTTATCTGCTCTAAATTTGGGTGAAGCTACCCATAAAATATGGTGTTATAATTTGACTTTTCTAATTCATATAAGCTTGTGAAGTCCATTCCTGATGAGTTTAGTGTTCATCTGATTTAAGCCACAACTTTGTATCTAGGCAACAGAAAAATAAAGCTGAATTAGAAAGACAGTTAATTGTGCTTATTATGGTGTATGATATTTCATTAATAATTGTATATGTATTTTTCTCAGATTCCTCACCTAAGACCAACTGAGTACAAAAGGTCTAGATTGCCGAGAAACAGAAGGACAGTTAATCGTGCTTATGGTGGTGTCTTGTCTGGTGGCGCCGTTAGAGAAAGGTCATTATATAACTCGCTAAATACCAGTTTGGAACTGGATAAACTAACATATGCAAAAAGAAATGCTTCTTTCTGACTCAAAAGCCAAAATAGTGATTGATGCACCAGCTTGTCCTTGATCAATATGCAATAGTTAGTGCTTAGATGGTCTGGTACTAGTTATGCCTCTGCATATGATATTTGTAACTTATATTTTATTTACTATTTGTAGGATTATTAGGGCTTTTTTAGTTGAGGAGCAGAAGATTGTGAAGAAGGTTCTGAAGCTCCAGAAGGCTAAGGAAAAGGTGGCATCCAAGAGCTAAACTTGTCGAATCAAAGAGGAAACATTTTGAATTTTGTTTAGTTTGAAAACATTTGGTTTTGGATGTATTGCTTTTTGGTTAGAAAAAATATTTTCTTGCAAGGTGGTTATGAGAATATATTGGATTTTGGTACAATATTTTGCTACTCTTGATTGGATCAGTATCTTATTAATTATTTTACATTTACATAGTTCTTGTGTACTCGATGATATCTAGCTTGACACGGTTGCTATATGATGTGTTGTAGGTTCAATGGTAATCAATTTCCAAAAACGATGAAAAGCATTTAGCGTTAACATTCTTCCTTGTATAAATTTCCCAGATTAGCGTAAGCATTATTTTTTATTTCAGTTAAAATAAAACACTAACATTTATATTTATTTGACAAAAATCCCCATATTTGACATGTTTCAAGTCGTCGACTCATTGCTGAATTGAGCTCTTCGTATGTATTATTCGACTCTTTTAACACTCACATTAATTTAGTTGCATCGGTTAGTAGCTCCGACATCAAGAGTACTTTCTTATTACTTAATTGAACTCTTGCAAAACAGTATATGCAAAAATAGCCTTTTTGCGAGATCATATGCTCATAATACATAGCTACATACGAAGCACATGTAACTGAGCTTTACAACTAAGAAAGTATATTTCCGAATAGATACAAACACTTAAGAATTATTTTCTTCCACTTTGATGTTTAGTTAGATCAGCTTGAATTGCAAAAGATCAACGAGAGCTGAAGTTGGCCAGCTCTTCTTCTCTTTTTGATAAGATATTAAATTCCACCATAAATTTCATAATTGACATAGACATAGTGTATCTAAAATTGAAGACCATCAAATGTAATCAGCCTGGACAATTTTTCCAGCAATGTACTTCCCCAAGAAATCAAACCCATGACAATATAGTGCTTCAATCTCTGCACGACGGCCTGCCTCAACCATCGTTTGCAGCTCCATTTTATAGGAGTCCTTCAAAGATATAAAAGCATTACATGAGAGTAACAATAAGTAGAAGGTACTTGATAATACCGTAAATATATAAAACCCAAATCAAGTATGGCACAGTTACCTTGTCTAGAACCTTAGCTGAAATTTGGTTAACAAAAGAGGAACAGGTGCAAGGTTATCCAAATGTAAAGAAAAAATCTTACAGGAAGAAAAGTAGAAGAGAGCAAGCTTTTAGAAATCTGATGATCACGCGGTTTGAATTCCAAGAATGCACTTTCAGGTATGAGATGCAAGTCACCTTCTCTTAATCCCAACCATTTGACATTACATGCTGAAATAAGGATCCATTGAATCTCATTTATCTAAGTAAAACAAAACTGTATCTTTGTTCTTACAGAAAGAAAGAATCTGTTCAGAAACTATGCACTGTATGCACAAATATGTATGTACCATATCTGTAAGACTCCAAGCCCATAGATATGCTTCCAAACTTGTAGGTACATAATATGGCAAGCCCTGCAGGGTTCCTGCATCAAGTTTTGTAATGCTTACACAGTTTTAAAACATTTCTGATGAAGAAGTCAGAAAAATTAAATATATGCATCTTTAACAAAATGAAGAATGGGCAAAGATTCAGTAGTCTCAGTCAACAGAACTTTCTTTTTTATTACTTAATGTCTTGTAAAGAATCAAATTTAAGAAGAATCAATTCCATTGTAAAACTCGTTCCTATATATATTTTTTTTACTAAAAACATACAGGCCTGCGTATTAAAAAACCTTCGGAGATGCTAGGATCCAACAAAAATTATTCCTGTTCATCACTCTTTTCTTCCCAATTTTTTATGAGTTAGGCTGAAATGATCAGTAATATCATACCAATTTGTTATCATCTGTGCTGAAATTGTACCCAAAAAGAATAGCACAAATCAGTGAATAGAGATGGGCTCAAACCAGTCAACTAGCGCAAAGATAGTAATGCTTGGAAAGGTCTCACTTAATCGATGCAGTAAAAACCTGTTATCCATCACCAAACGAGTAAAAGGGGATCTGAATTTCTTGAATAGTTAACACTTCAAATAAATGCTTATAGAAGATATATTTAAGATCCAATTGAGCCACCCAATGTCTATAGAGCCTGGTAACCCTGGGGCTGCATGGTAGTTCTTTGTAAGAAAAAAAAAGGAAAAGCACAGACATTGGAAAAGATTTTTAATGTTCTTCCTGGGCTTACAGCATATCTGCATATGCTCATATGCAGAATAGATGGCATAAATGCGCAAGTATATGCAAAGCTACAGATAAATTCTTGTGCAACACACCTTGTAGCAAGATCAGGATATCCTTTTGCAGTGATCAAAATGCTGGGGAGCTGATTAAACAATCGGTCTTCTGACAGCCTCTGAAATACCGCATCCTAATGTAAAAAAATATGAAGTATTTATTCAGAATAAAGAAGAACTTGTACAAAATATAAAGGATTAACAGACACCAAAATAATACCTTTTCTACAACAATAATATATCGTGCATCAGATTGAAAAGCAAGGTTTTTTAGCAAGTTAAAGTCTCCACTTATTGCATGGCCAGCAGATCCCAGTATGGTACAGTCCAAGCTCTCTTCACCTGGATCCTTAACATACATCATATCAATTAATTTAGTCATTACTCATTACTGTCAACTGCTACTCAGTATGGATTAGTGTAAGGCAGTTTTAGCCTTCTAGGTGCACTGTAACGAAAACGAAAAGATATAAAAATTATATATAGATAAATCATACATGCAGAATTAGTCGACCAATGATTGCGCCTCGGCTAGATGCCATTAGTCCTAGACTGTGCCTTGTGCACCGAAGGAGAGATACCACATCTATTGAAAATAATGTATCAGGTTAAGTTTTGTACATGTACCAGTCTGATAATTTCAAAACAATACTAGAACATCTGATAATTTCAGAGAAATACTAGAACATCTGATTCTTTTATCCATGACCTTTTAGCAACTTTATATTTTAACCAGTACAGAGAAGAAATATAGTGTGGCAAAGAGAAGGGAAATAACACTTTACCTTGAACAGTAGAGTTAACTTGCTCTTGAGAGTTGAAGTACTGAGGTGAGTCAGAAAGAAGCCTATAGAAGAGCTCCCTCTGTGTAACTAATTTGTCCTCTCCTAGTATCATAAAGCACATTTCCATGACCTTCCATACTGTACATAGATAAGCATGGTGTCAAGGAAAACAAGTACATATGAAAAGAGGAAATGTTTAAAAAAAGGTTTTTGCAAAGAACGCAAGCTTTTATCTCATTATCAGAACATACCTAATGTACCATATGCTTGCATCTGATACACTACCTTTTTTTTAAATTATATTTAATTTGCAAGATTCCAATTATTAGGTTATACTGAGAGCAAAGGAATAGACAATTTATATATTGTCCAAGTGTTGGCAATTAATATCTATTGTTTCTTATACTTACAGCTAACACAAAACAAATCTTGCAACCTCTGCAAAAGTCCAATAATAAGGTTGAGCTGATGGAAAACGGTAACCATTATATATTGTCAACTTGTCAAGTTCACATTGTTAAATTAAATTTATCAATCCTAGGACAATTGAACTAAAACTGAAGCCAAATTGGCCTGTTCTGGATCCCAATGTCTACGTGAACTGATTGATTGAAACGATTGCTTCAACAAAAATAGAACATAGTCATTGTTCTGACATAATTCCATTTTTGTAAATACAACAAGTGCATTGTAAGTTTGTAACACTAACAACACATGTAAATTTGAAAAAGTCCTTCAAATTTATATTACTAAAATCCAATTTATTTCTCAGAAACAAAATTACAACCTCTAACAAAGGCTTTAGCATCATTGGCTCTCATAAGAGACCTTCTACAGAAGGAATGAGAGAGAAATACTGATAACACATCGCTCAATAAGCCACGTCGCAAGCCACAGTTCTCAGACCTGCGGTTGATCTTTAGTTTATGGCAATAACAAAATAGAATGCAGTTAGCATATATCTCTATCTCTAATTTTTCTGACAAACTTATGTGAGAAGAATTGATATATACATTAGGATTTGTATTAATTGCCAGTACATGAAAAGGAGAGTAGAAAAATAAAATGTACCAAGTGGAGGTCTGAAACAGCTGGATTTGGAGAAGAGAGAGTCTTCAGAAAATTGAGCACTGCCACCTCTATTCTAGCTCGTGCCTACTCAAGATCATTTTTTTCAGTTTAACACCTGAAAATTGTGGAAATTTATGTAGGGTCTAGGCATAGCTTGAAAATGGGAATGATAAAAACCTGCACAGGAGAGAGGATGTCGGCGGAGCAGAGGCGCTGATCGGAGTAGAACAGAGTGGATCTTATCAGATCGGAATCCGACTGGGTTTCCTCCATCGCACGATCTCTCTACACCGTTCTATGGTGCTTTTCGCTTACTAGGAAATGGCCGGAGTGACTAAGTGAGAGCAAGGATAAATGCTTTCTGATATGACCTCTTCAGATATGGGATTTAAGGTTAAACCCCTCCGACGAGTTTATTTTCCTGATTGACCCTCCTTAAGATTTGAATTACAATATAGTACTTGAAATTAAGTTGTGCTTGTTCGACCTAACGATAGAAAGAGGGAGTGGGTGTTTATGTGATTAAGAAATCGATCAAATAACTACAGTTACAACCAGTTAAAAGGAAGGATTGAATTCCAGAATATATTGATAATCGATTACGAGATACTTTCTTTGATGGTATAATGTTGAGATATAATGATTAGCTGCTTGAATTAACTATTTATTTAATATATTCATGGAAGTATAACTTTACATTTTAGCTCAAATTCAATTTGAGAATTCTACAAGGATTATTAGAGTTCGCATGCAAGCAGTATAATATATATATTTTTTTTCCTATTGATGAGCATGTATACGGGCAAAAAAACTTCCATTTAAATTTGTAAAAAATTATGTTAATGTATGAAGCTCTCATTTTAAATTAGAAGAGTTAAACATTATGGGTCCTTTGGCAACCACAAGTTTAGTTTTGACTGATGAAGACTTAGAACCTAGGAATCAAATAAATTTATAAACCTAAAGCTAAACTCACTAGTCGTTTTAGTTAAGTTTTAGGGTCGAACCCAAGGAATGGTACGATTGATTACTAGACTTTACTTCCTCACGAAAACTAGACAAATAATTTTTGTATGATTTTGATTGAAAGAATTTAAAGTACAATAAAGTATATATTTTTAGATATTTTAATTATCTAAAAATATCTAAATGCTTAAAGAGGTGTTTTTGGTGTTTTAACAATATAAAAGACGTCTTAGGGTTCAGGTTTCACCTCAGTTTGGACTCTAGAACACAGAACTTATCACTTTCGTGTATCAAACGGTGTTTTTCAAGCATATACCGCTCTGTTCGGTCCGAACAGATGGTATAAGTGTGTGGTTTTGACTCTTTATGAAAATTTATGCTTTGTGCTAGAGTTTGTTGGTCAAACCTAGATACTCTAAACCTTAGCTTTTGCTTGTTGGACTAGATACTGGTTCAATCACAACCTAACCTAATTAACTCGATTGGTTCACAACTTTTGATATAGAATTCAATCAACTTAAACTTATTTGTTGGAGTTCATAAGTATATCTAGATGTCTTTTGGACTTGTCTAAAAGTTACACTTTTGGTGTCAACTAATCTCCCCTTTCGGATCTACGATTTATCCCAAATACTTATCTAAATTATCTTGATTAACCTAACTTTAGAACTTAACTAAATGCGACCGTACATCTAGAAGTTAATTAGACTTAACCAAGTAATTAAAACAAGCAATTAACATAATTCTCAACAAAATATATCATATCATATTAAGTCAAATCACAACACATTGAAACCTAAGTTACTTTCCTACTCCTAAGACAACATAATCTAGTCTAACATGAAAGCAAAATAAGATACAAGCTCCATCAAATCAAAATATCAAGAGAATGGAAGAAATAAACCAAATATCGCTTCTAACTCAAGATACCGAACGTTCAGAGCCGTGGTTGGGTTGATTATGTCGCCGTCACGCCTAGAATTGCTCCAAAGATGATGTCATGGTCGTGCTATGATGAAAGAGGTAGAATCCCACGCCTTTCGACGTGAGAACGATGGTGGAAAGGTGCCAAAACATGGTAAATAGTGGAATTTCGTGTATGGTGGCTTGGATTCCTTCTTTCTGGGCTAGGGGCATATTTATATTGATCTCCACGCACATAGAAAGGTAATTGGAGCACCAAGGAAAGAAAACTTACCAAAAAACCAATTTTTCTGCATAAAAACTTGTCATTTGAGCTCTGTCGGTGCTCTGCTCGGACCGAGTAAGGATCCACTCGGACCGAGCAGAAGATAGAAAATCCAGCAATGGTTCACTCGGACCGAGTGAACAGTACTCGGACCGAGCAGAAGCGTGAAATTCAGATTTTGGCCTCCGTTTGTATTTGAGCATAATTTCTTCATCCGAACTCCGATTGAGGCGATTCAAAAATCGTTGGAAAGTTTAGGATGAGCTCTTCAATGCTATTGATTTTATTTGATCATTTTCTTCCTAAATCTTCCATTTTATGCAACTATTGAGATTTTGATCGTAGCTAACGGTCTCATCCATCAGTGCGACTGATATTAGCCCATCTCCTAAAGTTTTAGTATGAAATTAATTATTTGATTTCATAAATATTTTACAGATGGCACCAGAGTTCCTAATTGTAGACGCCAAAACATATTTCACAGTACACGTGTCGTCCTCTTCATGATGAGATTATGATGTGGTTCTTCTATAATTAATGTGGCTAATTAATACATGTGCTGCTAAAATAGTTGAAGCCTTGAAGGTCTTCCTAAATAACACGTCTTACCAAATGGTTCAAGGTTACTTGATTATGATGTTACATCATACTCAGAGCAACATGCATACCGATCACTGATTAAGATAATTAATTTGCTGCTGAGTCATGCACAGATGGTCTCACTTGGAAGTAATATGTATTCCTAGTCATTCCACGTGTCTCATACCCATATATGCTAGTGTTGTTTCAGACACATAAAGAGAGTTCTCGTGTATAAAAAGGGATAAATTCCTTGATATATATATTCCATAAGATTGCTCAAGCAACCCAAAAATAATTACAAGAAAGATACACATTTAACAAAAAGACAACGATTAGCAAACATTGCGAGATTTTCATTTTTCAAGCTGAGCTTTTTTCCAAACAAAATTATTTGGATACTCAAGCAATCAGGCAAAAGACTTCTGTATGGCAATGATATATAATTAAAGTTGCAGGAGCAAAATATTTAAAAGGCAAGAATCAGACGCCTGCATTTAATATATGATAAACTAATTAATTATTTGAATCACATGTATAACAGTATAATTAAGATCTTGTATCCGTATATGTTGCTAGTTCCTTTTGCATGCATGGTCATATATATATATATATGCAAGGAGTAATTGCTTCCATAGAAGACAAAAGGAAATTAAATTACAAATCAATATCTGCATGGATTATGAAATTATAGGAAAAAGGAACTTGTAAATAAATAATTGAGTAGGATTTTAATGCTCTAAGTTTTTGTGTCACGAATATTTTAACTTTTATTAATATTATAAGATAAAAATTTGGACGTTAAATCCAAATAGTCGGTCTTATTTAATTTTGCAAGGGATGCATTGCTATTTAATTTTATAATTGTTGATGTTAAAGATGTCCACATACAAACTATAGAAATTTAGAATTAATCTATCATAATTCATTTCTCGTGAATTTGAACAAAATCAACGGTTCAAATTCAATATTTTTTTAAAAAAAATTAAGATATTAATAAAGAAATAAAATTATGATATTTATAACACCAAAAAGCACTATAGGGACCGTTTTGATTGCTTAGGAATAAAAGAAATACCTTTTTTTTAGATCGAAATTTATTCCTAACCATCTAAACTCTTCACAAAGTTACACACTTCCCAATGTTTTCCGCCTAGGAATAAGTTATTCTTCTTCTTATTCCTAAGCGATCCAAACAGACCCATAATCCTTATGGCTCCGTTTGGTTGGTGTGGGAATAAAGAAAAATAAGAGAAGAAGTATTGGGAAGTGTGTAACTTTATGAAAAGTTTAGATTGTTTATAATAAATTTGGAAGTATGAAGAAACTATTCTTTTATTTCTTCACCCATCCAAACGGAGCCTATAGGAAGAGGCTTGCGCCTGTCCTTGGGGTAGGAAGTTGCTCTCCATTCTTATTGTCACTGGGGTAGTAAGTTGCGCGGAATTGCTCCAAATAGGGACAGCACGCGCAAGCTCTTCCTAGAATTATAGTGCTTTTTGGTGTCAGGAAACAACTGATGAAGCTCCGTTTCCATTTACTAATTAGGTCAACTCTTACTACTCGTAGTCTCGTAGAGTCATCAGTGCATAATTAGTGAGCAAATCCTAACGGACCACATGTGGATCCGACTTCTCTGGATCCGTCGGAGATGATCACTGTACAACTATTTTAATGAATTCAACTTTTGTAAGTTAAATAAAAAAATGTAGTTAAAAAAAATGTCAATAATTTCTTATAATTTATGAATGCCTAATATGGAGGAAATATAACATAATCGGTGTGTTAAAATGAGACGTGTGTAATTATTACTGTATTACGCGTATAGAATTACACTACATTACAATCGATACGTAAATATTTACAATCTTTTAATATGCATTTCACAGTACATACTGTACAAATTATATATGCATCTTTAATTTGTAATTTTGTTATGTATTTTTTCATGATATGTATTGCCAAATCATATTATATAACTTGTCTATGTTAAATATGCTAAGCGTTCCGTATGGGATTGTTAGAGACGGCCGGCATAAACTGCATTTTGAAAATAAGACCCGTGCAAAATTTATTATGTACAAATAATTAGCTGACAAATTTTTGGAAACTCTAATTTCATCTTATAAAAATTGAGTCATACAGGTGCTTCAAATCCAGATTCAAATAATCTGGTTCTATAATTATTTGAAAATAAAATGGGTCGAATTGGAAATAAACTAATCTGACATATTTCGAATCAATATACTGTGTTTAAAGAAAAACGAATTTAATTTTTATCATACCCGATAACAACCCATACCCAATATGAAGCCAACCCGCCCAATTTGACTCTTCTCCGGAAACGAAACTAAAAAATAACTCTACAGTGAGCAAAATCAAAACCATTTTCGAGCACCTCTCTCTCTCTCTCTCTCCCTCTCAACTCTCACTTTTTCACGGGCTTCAACCCTCCAAAGTTCTCTTCTTTTCCCTCTCCTTTTCTCGCCATCCACCTACCCCTTATCTCCTCTTTTCTCTCTCTAACCCCGACCAAAGTCTAGAGAGGGAAACATCTATACCATACCAGAATAGAGAGAGAGAGAGAGAGAGAAGACTCAAATGGAGACAGAAGGACATGGTCACACTACTGCCCATGTGATTAAAGGCGTACCGACTCATGGCGGTCGGTACGTCCAGTACAACGTGTATGGTAACTTATTTGAGGTTTCTTCTAAGTATGTGCCCCCAATTAGGCCAGTCGGTCGCGGCGCCAATGGCATTGTGTGGTGAGTATTGACTGAAATTCAATAATTTATGTTTTAATCATGGTTGTTGTTATTTGATTTGGTAAGGTAAATAGGTGGAGTATTTAATTAGTGAACATATGATATTTGGTTGTTGGTTGAGGAAAGAAGGGGGCTTTTGCATTGTTAAGCGAATATAACGGTTCAAACCAGATTGCTGTTGGTTTTATTTGGGCAATTTTGTTAATTATTTGATTCAAGTATGCCTAAGCACTTTAATAGATTTAGACAGATCAAAACTTCCAAACTAGTGTTGATAGAAAGGAGAAACCTTTTTGGGATAGATGCATGCATTCAATATAGGTGAAAATGTGAATGAAGGGTGGTATGACCTAATTTTCATTTGGTTATAAGTTCACTGTGTTTGTTAGACTCTGTGTTGCTACTTAAAAGTAGTGCTAGGAGTTGATAAATATTATGAGTACAAGAGACATCTATCTGAGTTCAATTGGTTATCTTGAAATGATGCTTTTTTTTAATCCTTATTCTTGCTTCTTAGAAGTGTTTTTACCTTATAAAGATAGGCATGTTCTGAATTTCATAATTTGTGGAGAACTAGTGTATTATTTTTACAGCTGCTAAATGTTTAGTTCATTGAAATGGAGAATTTTAGGCTTAGTTGAAGCTTTTATGCTTCCGATTTTATGAGTCCTATTTAGATGTCAGGTTCATACAAACATGATCTGACTCACTCAGCAGTACCTGAACCAGATGGTCGCATATCCAATACTGCCTTCTTGTTTGTATCATTTTATAAGAAGTGTATATTGAAGCTACTTGTTTGTGAAGAATATCAGTTAAGTACAACCAGTTTATTTTCATTAAGATAAAATTTGGTTTTAATTGATTTCTTTCATTCATGTTCTTGCATGTCCAGTGCTGCTATGAATGCACAAACAAGGGAAGAAGTAGCGATAAAGAAAATTGGTAATGCTTTTGACAACAGAGTTGATGCCAAGAGGACTTTGCGAGAAATAAAGTTGCTTCGTCACATGGATCATGAAAATGTATTTGTCTTCTTTTATTTTGACTATACTGTTCTCGGTACCATTCCAATTCTGGTTGGTGCATGCCCAATTTTGGCACTTCCCTTTAGTCTGCAATTAAGATATTACCGCCCATATATACTTGCCACTATCTCACAGTACATGTTAAAATGTGTCATGTTAGTCAGATAGAAAAAAAAATGGAGACCATAGCTGTATTATTAAAATCTCGTTATTTCTCTGTAATTAGCTTTTTGATTGGTTGATTTACATACACAAATTGTTCATTGAATAGCTGAACTAAATGAATGTTGATTTGCTTTTATGGAAAGGTCATTGCAATAAAGGACATAATACGACCTCCCAAGAGAGAGAATTTCAATGATGTATACATTGTTTATGAGTTGATGGATACTGATCTTCATCATATAATTAGGTCAAACCAACCTTTGACCGATGACCATTGCCAGGTTAGAACTTGTTTTTGATTTGTAATTTTATATAACCTAGCAAGAATTGTGATAGTTAATATTGAATTGAATTATTGTTATTGTATAGTCCTGACAAGGTTGTGTGTATGGTTGATGTTAGTATATTCTGGTTTTTTAAATTTGGTTTGGTCCCATTCAGACTGGCAATGTTTGGTAGTAATAATAGTTAGGTTTCTATGCTATGCTGACAGGTTGAAATTATAAATATGGGCATGACCTTTTAACTTAGCCATCTAATTGATCCATTGACGTTAATACTGGGCCACTTGTGATATAGGCTTTGGGTTAATTATAAATTAAATGAGAAGTTTCTGGCATTGAGTACAGAAATCATGGACTTAGAGCCATAAAACCCCTGATCGAAGGTCTGCCTTTAAGGTTAAATCAGGTAGTCTTAAGGATTGTTAGCTACATTTTATTGTAAAATGAACCATACAGTTGAGTTTGTAGTCTTATTTTCTGCTCACTTTTTGTCTGTCTTTTGTTTGAATTTATTGATCTAATTAAGGTTTCGGAATATATACCAGCATTGACATAAATATCTCAGCTGATAATAATCAACTTTTTGCAGTATTTTCTATACCAATTTCTAAGAGGCCTGAAATATGTACACTCAGCAAATGTCTTGCATAGAGACCTTAAACCAAGCAATCTCTTAGTAAACGCCAACTGTGACCTAAAAATTGGCGATTTCGGGCTTGCAAGAACTACATCTGAGACAGACTTTATGACTGAGTATGTGGTCACTCGCTGGTACAGGGCCCCAGAGCTTCTTCTCAACTGTTCTGAATACACTGCTGCCATTGACATATGGTCTGTAGGGTGCATACTAGGGGAGATTGTTACTAGAGAGCCATTGTTTCCAGGAAAGGATTACGTGCATCAGTTGAGACTTATTACTGAGGTACATTATATTAGGGTCTCTATTCTTTATTTATTTCCTTCCTATGAAATAGTTCGAGTAATTTTTTTTTCTATTTTGTTGTGGTTTTTGGCTGGCATTTAATGTTTTGTTATCAATTTAATCTTACTTTTGCATCAGTTATGTTAAACTAAACAAGCACTCCAAATGAACAAAAATGGGGGTTGTTCTTACAGACATCTTTTTCAATGCTGAACATTTCTGAAACACATGAATAGACTAGTTTTTGAGGTCGTTCTAACAAACTTTTTGCATTTTATTGTGACAAAAAGTTGATAGGGTCACCAGACGACTCAAGTCTGGGGTTTCTGAGGAGTGACAATGCACGGAGATATGTTAGACAGCTGCCACAGTACCCCAAGCAGCAGTTCCGTGCTAGGTTTCCATCCATGTCCACTGGTGCCATGGACTTGCTCGAGAAAATGCTTGTTTTTGACCCCAGCAAACGCATCACTGGTAAATAATTGTACCCTTTTGTTTTTTCAGTGCTCTTTTTGTTTAATAAGCATGCTAGATGGCTTATGTTTTGGTTTGAGCTATGTCTGGATTCAGTTCTCTTGTGGTCTGGGTCTCTTTTGAGTTTTCTGCTCGACTTGCTTCGTTTCTGATACAGGTTGTTTCGATCTCAATGTTGCTTTTGATAAAGTCTTTTGCTAATTTGGATCATCTTGCATTCAGGTTTATTTTGTTTGGACCTTTTTTGGGCTTTGGCAGTTTTGCACCTTAGTGCTTCCTGGTATGGGCTTTGGGGTTGGTCATGTTGAGGAATTAGGATGTTTGGTCGCTATCCCAACAAAAATTGTTCTGAAGTTATTGTAGGATATTCTTCTTTGGTCAGTACGGGTACTTCAGTAATTCTGTGCATATTTTTGACTTACTATCAGCTTCCAGATTCAGGTCTTGGATATTTGACTTACGGTCTGTTTGCTTTCAGTTTGTTTAAATTTGGGATCAGGTTTGGTCGAATCTAATTGTTCAGTCATTAATTTCGTATGGCAATCCTACTTACTTTATGATTTGGACTGTTAATTTTTAAAAGTAAATTTTGGGGTTTAAAAGTCATATTTGGGGTTCAGGTAATTGAGCTTAAATTTCTGACACTAATTACAGTAATCCCATCTGCAAACCTCCCAATGTGCAGTTCTGTTTATATATTGTCATCTCTTGTTGCAGTTGATGAGGCATTATGCCACCCATATCTTGCATCTCTTCACGACATAAATGATGAACCTGTGTGCCCCGCTCCATTTAGTTTTGATTTTGAGCAGCCTTCTTTCACAGAAGAAGATATAAAAGAACTTATTTGGAGGGAGTCTCTAAAATTCAACCCGGACCCACTTCATTGAGACTCAAATTCCCATGTAAATGCGTTCTATTTCATCAAAGAAAGGATACTGCTGGATGCTATTCATCCTTCTCTGGTGGTGAAGTTATTAGTTTTCTTTTATCTTGCGAACAATAAAAGTATTAAGTATCTGAACATTTGGACATTTTATCTGTAGCATTTATGTTATTTTCTGTCTCTTAGAATTGGTCCATAATGTTATAATGTTGCAAATTTTAGTCGGACTTATATTGTGCAAATAGGTAATGTGAATTGACGATTTTGGACTTTTCTGTATACAATAACAATACAAATCAACTCCATACTGGTAACTGACTGAAAATTGGACAGAAATCCAGTACCCTTTTTAAGGAAAGAAATAGAAATCAGTACTTAATAAACTGATCCGTGCGTATTTGCACAGTACAGTTATAAGGACAAAATGAAAATGCACTATAACATGGAGATAATAAAAAAAAAAGGTAAATAATATATTTTTTTAAAACATATGACATCGTTCTTTTGAATAAAAATAACAAACACATATAACCCAATTCCAACAAGGCAATAAATAACTGCATTAAACAAACACATGCAGATCGCACAATTGACTTAGTCCTTGAAAAAGGAACAAGCAGCATTAAACAAAAATAAATGAAATACCTGAAATATACATTCCAAGTTTGACTGCTTAATAATAAGTAACATTTGATAATTAAATTGTTAAAATAAAAAAATCTCCTTAGTTCTGTGCACCTTTGTCAAAAGGTTTTCTTACAATAATTGATATTATGGCAGCTAAAACTAATTCATCAGTTGTAACTGCTTGAGAACATAACCACCACACCGCACTTGAGGAACTGTAAATTTGCAAATATATATAGAAGAAAACATCCAAACTTAATACAAGGACTTAAATCATGCTGGATCAAGCAACAGACGGGCCAAAAACATTATTTGCATATTCCAAAAATGACCATGAAAATTCTGTCTTTTGTAAGCAGAACCAGCCAACTAATCTAATTATAAGAAATTAAAATCTCACAAGTATGATTGGAGAAACTTCTCCATAAGAACTTTCCTGAAAACACCCCAATTCATGTCCCAAGGTGGTACTATCCTAAGTTAAGTCCCCAACTGTCTTTGATGAATTCCAATCTCCAGATTTGCCTCAAATATTTTACAATCTCATTGAATGTATATGAGCCCTGCAAGCTCAAATAAAAATTCATCCTTTTCAGTGGTGTATATAATTTATATTAACAACTCATTTTTTAAATACACCCGTCTTAAAGGATATAGTGGAAGGTCATCCCTTCTCGCAGGCTGGAACCTGAAGATTCACTGAGGCATACACTATCTTTTCCAACTTAAAAATAAAGGTCTTTACAGCCTTTAGTAAGATATCTCATCCCCACTGAACTGATCTGCATCAGTCAAAGTCCGTGCTCTCTTCAAATTTGTCTTCTCCTGTAATAGGAAATAAATGATAAGCTAAAAGAATTACAAAGTTTAATTGGTGTAAATAACGATTTTTGATAGCAGAATTTGATCAATATCGACTAAAAGTGCTACTTGATCTGCCAAGGTCAGTCTGGGAATCAATATAACACGCCTGGTTTTGATCTGGCAAGGAGTTTCAACTATATGCCTATGTGAGCGGTTTGGTACTGGCACCTTTAATTGAGTAAAGAGGCCAACTTGAATGCATCAAGTATGGTTAGTCCAGACTGATATGCAACAGAAACAACTTCACGCCCTACAATTGTACATAGTTTTGTGGCATACGACAAGAAATACACTTGTTCGCAAATTATACCAAACAGTTCAAACTTCTTTTTTTTTATTTTGAAGACATAAAATACAATGAAAATATATTATAAAGATGCATAACAAATACATCCTTAGAGAACTCAGATGCCAGATGCAAACAACACGGCTATTGAAGGACTTGAAAATTATTAAAAACACTGAGAATATTCAGATGGTGCCATGGTCAAACATGAGTTCAAATTTATTTTTATAAGCATAGATTAGAAATTTAAAATTGATAGTTATTGTGCTGACAGCATGGACTAGATGTAACGATGCCTTGTCAGAAGGTGAAATAAAGCTCTTACATGTTTTGAAGAGGAACCACCAGCCTCCATTCTTGGTCTTTTAGCATTTCTTCTGACAGTTATCTTTGAAGGTACTGGGAAGTGCTCAATATCGTCCCCTGACCGACCTTCTTTTGCCCGCTTCTTTTGCAAAGCCAGTTTTGTTGGCAGAGGCTGCACCCCAAAGACAGAAATAAATTGTCAATATCATTTACGTTTTCATTCTATTCTATTTGGTAACCTGGTCAGAACTTGCTACTGAAAGTTAATGGAAACACCAAGATGAAAAGAAGAAAGGAAAAACAATAAGACAAATAGAATGCCTACTAATACCAACAGCAACCAATCAATGATGCTTTGTCCAATGGAAAACAAGCATATTAACAAGAGAGCAGAGAGAGAGAGAGATAGAGAGAGAGAGAGAGAGAGAGAGAGAGAGAGAGGGAGGGAGGGAGAGAGGGAGGGAGGGAGAGATTACCAAATATCTAGCAGCTTTGTCATCAAAAGTGACAAGATATGTGTTTGGATCATCAGCATCATCCCCCCTTACCTGTATTGGTTTTCACAAATATAGGTGACATTTTAAATTAGTAAGCACTCATCACTGCTCACAATAAGTGGCTAATGGCAACTTTCTTTGAGTGGAAGTCATAGGATTGGTAGCTGGCAGGGGGATTCATATGGATACTAAAAAACCATAGTGCAACAAATAGTGGAAACTTACATCCCAATGGTATTCTCGGATCCATGAGTAAGAAGTCTCTTCATCCTCATAATCAGTTGGATCCTTCAACAGCTGTTAGCACATAAGCAAGATTGCTATAACTTTTAACCCAGATGTGAGTAGCAACAGAAAACTACATGTCTTTGCAGAGAGCTAAAAAAACACCTCATCAGGAGAAGGGGCCATATATGCCAAAAACTTATCAGGCTTTGATGGGTCTGCCCCATTTGCCACAAAACTCTTCATAATTGCCTGATAATTGCATCATTACCAAATTATTAAACCAAGGATGCATAATATACATAGCTGAACTTAATGAAGCACATTTAATTTAATAAGAGAAACAAACCAGAGACTCAAGCTCGTCACGAGTGGACTGATCCAGCTTGCTGTATTGCTCTGAGTCAGCGGTCGGGTCACCATCAAAGTTTACCATAACAAATTGATCATCAGACCTAGCAAAACATCAATAATATCACCCACTGAGGAATAAATAAAGTAAATAAATAAATCAAGGTTGCAGCAGTTTAATATCACATGCATTGGGGTTTCTTAATCAAATTTGGATCATCATTGTTTCTCATAGTAGGTTATGGATTTCATCTGGTACATAACAACTTGATGGTCAATTTCTTACCAGTGTTTAATGGACAGATAATATGTATACCTCTCAAAATAAGGAAATAGAGGCAGGACCCATTCAGCTTCCATTCCACGTTTAGTTTGATGCACAGGAGGTAGTTTGGCAGCCTCAAATGACTCCTCAATGGCACGTATTTGTTTCTCCCTGGTTAAAACAACAAACATAACAACAAGTTTACAAGTATACAAAAATCAATCATTTAAATATATTTTTGTTCAATCCCAATTCAAATATTCAAAAATTGTCTGATACCTATTATTAAGATTGTCCAAAAAGCTCTTATTTCCTTCCTTCTTTTCCCGCATTTCCTTGGCTTGCTTCTCAGTAATAGACTACACAGGCTAACTATTATTAACAACCAATTAATAAATTAGAGAAATAAAACAAAGCAGAGATAAAAGAAGCATACCTTCTTAGCTGATTCAGTGCTGAGAGAAGAAATGTATTGCGTCTTGACCAGCCATGCAACGCCCTTGTCAGTGGGGCGTTCTTTTCGTCTTATTCCCTCTGGCTTTACTGGGGTCGCCACCTCATTATCTCGTAACAGCTCCCCATCCTCTTTAGCAACTGGAGGACATGCAGCCGGTGGACTACACAATTAAAAAAAAAAAACACAGTTGAATACAAAATAATAAAAATAAATAAGTGACAAATATGAGTTGTGAGTTCATTAGTCGAGATTTCATACATGTATGCCTCAAGGTCGATCAAGTCAAGAGGGATCCCAAGGTCTGGTGGAGGAATAAGTGTAGCTTTCCAATTCTTCTCCAACGAAGTTATTATATACTTTGTATATCTGTAGCATATATAATACTCATTATCTATATTATCTTCAGAAATATACAAAAACTATAATATCGTGAATTGATTTGTTTATAAATGAAATGTAGATATCCATTGGCCTCATACCTATCTTTATCAGTATTAAGTGTGAGTACTTTCAATTGTGCTGTTGGATCCGGCAACTCATTCCTAAACCTGCAATCAAAACATGAAAAAAGATTAATATGTTTGTATTTATGCCCGTTTACCAATCATAAATCCAATTCTTAATAGCATTCCTTATTAATTTTTACTGTTAGTTGCTTAAATGAGCCTTGATAAAATTCTGCCAAACAAGACCAAACAAATCCTCTTATTATAGCTAAATGACCATCTTATTCTTTCACTAAATAATCTAGACAGTAACAATTAAAACTAGGTGAAAGAACTGACTTGATTTTGCCCATAAAGGTAGTCTGCTTCTTTAGCCTGTTCTCCACTCCAATCAGCTGCGATGGTCCTGCCATGCGGCTACCACCTGCCACCAACCCATGACCATGGCCATGGCCATGCCCTTGTGCACGGCCATGATCGTGTTTGGAAGGTCCACCAGTCACAGTCCCGCCCTTTTGCTGAGATGTCTTTTGCAAAACCGTAGCTTGAGACTGTCTAAGTGCAAGCCGCCTCTTTTCTTCCTGCTTGTGTTTCTCCTGCTCCCTCAGCTTCCTAGCTCGCCTCTCTTCGTCTGTTTCAACTCTACCTTTGTGGCCTCCACCTGTCGGAGGTGGTGCTGGTGCTGGTTTCGAATGCTTTGGTGGTACAGGATGCTTCTCCTGTATGCAATTAAGAAAATACTCCAAGTTGACTGCTGATTTTCAGGTGCATTAACAGTGTGAAACTGTATTATTAATGTACTGGTATGACAAGGCAATAATTCTGGTATTACGTACTGGGATGTTAGTATGGAACCAACCATGGTTAGCAACAAAGTAAGTCTGCATTACCTTCCAATATAGGTAAAAACCAATTGAAAAAATTGGATTAAAACCTGTTTAATAGTTTCTGAGGTACTAGGAGGCGGCGGCGGAGGTGGACCGGAAGGGGGAGGAGGTGGAGGTGGAGGCCCCTCATCAGAAGGAGGAGGTCCAGGTGGGGGTGGAGGTGGAGGAAGAGGACCTGGAGGAGGCAAAGGAGGAGGAAGAGGAGCTGCCTCCGACGGCAAACTAGGATTCTGATTAGCAATGAATTGGGAAGGAGGGTATCCATACATGGCCTGAGAAGGGAACCCATACATATTAGGGTTCATGCCTGAATTAAACTGGAAGGGAGCAAAGTTCTGCGGTGGCGCGCCCGAGAAAGAGAGCATGGGGTTCACTGGCGGCGGTTGTTGGCCCGACGGTTGTGGCGGGGCCGCCTGGTAGGGTCGGTACGACGCCATGGCCGTTGGAAATTCGATCTGACGCCTGCAATTTCCCTCTCCTCTTCGTCAATTCTTCTACAAACCTTATATTTAAAGACGGAAAGAGTCAATGAATACGATCTGATGCCTAGAATCCTCCACGCCTCTCCTTGTTCCAAATTAAATCCGACACTAGGGTTTGGAGGGAGAGAGGCGGTGGTTGGAGTTGCTTCTGTGTAATTGTGTAAAACTTGAAGCTTGAGTTTTGAGTTGGGACCAGAAAGAAACAAGGTGGGAAGTGAAGTTTGACTGACACGGCTTGGGAAGTCGCGAGTTGGGAGTTTATTTATGTACGGAAGGTGTTCGACTTCGACACGGGGCGGAGAGAGAGAGAGACGAGGGAAGGGTCGAGGAAGGAGGAGAGGAAAGAAATTTTTCTATTTGGGTGTATTTATTCGTGGAGCGGACACCTGTGGGGTCTTGAAAGGAAGGGTTGTGTCTATTTTTGACCCGCTACGTTGATGCTTGCATATATGGGATTGCAATTGATTGAAAATTAGAGGAGTTCCGGGAGTCGATATCTGCTGCTTTTGTCCGACAAAAGCAGCCGCGAGCTGATGTTGATTTGTCCGTCCGATCAATAGCGAACGGTCTCGATTGATTTCGTGTGGAGAAGGCTGCAAGTCGGACATCGTAGATTCGGTCCCTTCAATTTCAAATCCAACCAATGGGGTGGGATCGATTAAAAATGGAAGGACTTTGACTTGGCAACCGGTGCTATCGGTAATTGAATATTCAATATTAGTATATATATAATATATTTTTGTAGGGACGTTTGGATGGTATGAAAAATAAGGAAAGAATAAGGATTTTAGAAAGAAAATATTAAAAAGTGTGTAACTTTGGGAAGAGTGAAAAGATGTTATTCCGAGAATAAAAAATGTTGTTTAGATGGTGAGTTAGAAATAAGCAAATTAATATTAATTTAAATAAATTATTAAAAAAATATTATTTTAATATTAAATAAAGTACTAATTAAATAGCACATAAAATTTCATTTAGTTATTAGTATTTACCTAATTTTTGTTGAAATTATGACATTATGTATATATAATTGTTGGAAGATGTTATTCTTAGGAATAAGCTATTTCTAGGAAGAAAGTATTCTTCTCCTTATTCCTAACTTGTTTGGATGTTTAGGAAGAAGCTATTCCTACAAAGAAGTTATTCTTCCTATTCCTAAGCAATCCAAAACGACCCCATAGAGTTTTGCTATTGTGAGTTACAACTCACCAAAGGATCAGTGAGTCGCGCTCAAAACTTCTAAATCTAGTTCAAAATAACCGATCCAAACCATTTAATACGATCTCCCTATTGAAATCTCCATGCAGACCAAATTTTATATTTTTTCAAAATTTTTAAATATTTTTTGAAATTTTAGAAAATCGTTACTCAAATTAGTTCTAAACCGTTCAAAAACAACGATTTTGAAAAATTCGAAAAAATACTTAAAAATTTCAAAAAAAAATGTAAAATTTGGTCTGCATGGAAATTTCAATAGAGAGATCATATTGGACGATTTGGATTGGTCATTTTGAACTAGTTTTAGGAGTTTTGAGCGCGACTCACCGACCCTTTGGTGAGTTGCAACTCACCATAGCAAAAGTCTATATTTATATATTTCTACTATTATATACGGATCTAGCATTAGGGCTATCAATGGGTACGATACGATACGGTAGAAGGTATTTTCATACCCGCACCCGTTAAAATTTTCTTTACCCATATCTTACCCGTACCCGTTAAAAAATAGTTTTACTCGTATCTTACCCATACCCGTTAAGAATTAACGGTACAGGTACGGTAACGGCAAAAAAATGGATATAATAATAATAAAATTTGTACACTCTGTATAAATAAATTATGTCAATAGGTATATTAATAAAGTGCAACAATGATGGCGAATATTTTAGATTTTTGTTTTTTTATTTTTTAGTACATTGATATGAAAGAATTATAAATCTTAAATAAAATTTAGCAATATTTTTTACCAATCATGCAATATAAATGCTATATGTATCATGTAATTGTATATTTTAAATTGTGGCAATTACCCGTTATGAAAACGGACACGAAATAGTTTTTTATCCGTATCCGTACCCGTTAAATTAACGAAAAAATTTTCTTACCCGTACCCGTACCCGTTAAGTTAACGAAAATAAAACTTTACCCATACCCGTCTTATACGGTACGGTACGGGTTGGGTAAACGGATTTCATTGACAGTCCTATCTAGCATGTGTTTACTTGTTTCTATTGTTCAATTGATTTGATATGTCGTTGGATATTGATCGTAGATGAACGATATACTCTATTGATTTTTCATCTAAAATAAAAAGAAATAGAGCGCAGGTCGGTAGGAGAGATGGTTTCGCTGCTCTAATGATATGAGTTTGATTCGATTCTCCACTGTGCAGTTTTTTAATTTTAATAAACTAAAATCTTTGCGAACCTTTTGGTGTTGAAAGAAGGAAGGCGAAGAATGAAGTTTGTCATAGAATTGTGCCTTCTTGTTACTATACAAGAAGAAGTATTAATTCTCAACTACTAGCCAGATGACTCATTTTAGGCTCACACAGATGTGTTAATGTGTTATGGACTAGAGAAACTCATATTGGACCGAAGTAGATCAAACACCAAGCGAAGGCCTCAATTCCAGCCCAAATGAAAGTCCAAAGATAAATTTCGAATCAAAATGCCAGATTTTTGACCGAAATGCCAAATTTTGGACTGAAATTCAATGGGTGCGTTTGGATCGTTGGAAAAAAGAAGAAGAAGAAGGAAGAAAAAAAAATTATAAACAATTCAAACTTTTTACAAAGTTACACACTTCCCAATACTTCTTCCCACTTCTTCTCTTCTTCCCTTCTTCCCACACCTATCCAAACGCACCCAATATGAAAAGGTGGTTTATGGAATTTCCAAATAAAAAAACCACGTTATCTCCGCCCTTGCTGCCTCTAAGGCTTCCTCTGGTGTTTGAAGCACGAATTTCGACAAAGAGAAGGGATCTGTCCTTCCATAGACCAAATTTCACTTTTTCCACTATCGTTCTCGTGCCGAAAGACGTGAGATTCGACCTCTCATAGTAGAGCACAACCACGGAAGCAACTTTGGAGCGATTCTAGACGCGACAACAGTAGAACCGATCCAACCACGATTCCAAAGCCTTGCGAACATGAGTTTAGCAGGATTACTTGGTTGCATTTCTTCTTCTCTCTTTGCTTGTATTGGCAACGAAGTTTGTATCTTGTTTTGCTTGCATGTTGCGCTAGTTTCTTATGTCTTAGTAGTAGTTTAGTTTAGTATTTGTTACGACTTGATGTGATTCAAATATTCGATATGTTGACAATTAATATTTACGCTTAGTTAAATTAATTGTTTGCTTGATTGTTTACCTATAAATGAGTTGCAGCGTCTTTAGGGTATTAAATTCGAACAAATTGTAAATTGATTAAGTACTTGAGGTAAGCTAAACGTTCGAAAGAGGAGGTTAGTTCACCACCAAAAAAGTGTAGCTTCTAAACAATCCGAAAGGACTTAAATACCTTTAAAAATTCAACATATTAACTTAAGTGATTAAATTCCAACACGAAAGTTTAGGACTAGTCAATGATGTGGTAAAAATCGAGTTCCAAATCAATCCCAAAATCAAAATTGCGACGACTGAGGCTAGGACTTAGGTATGGTCGATAAGTAACCTTCATATAACATTACCTAAAAATATCAAGTCAAAACAGAGAGTTTGGAACACTTTTCAGCATGGAATATATATAAATTTCGGTCTGAATTTATATATTTCGGTTCGAGATTTTGTCTGTCACATATGGAAACACGTGATAGCAACGCTTTAGAGCTAAACTAAATGAATCCAAAATCTTAGAATATTCATTTGCATCTGTTTGAGTCTAGAAACCTTAAAAAATAATAATAATAATTTATTTACTTACACTTTAGATAATTGTTTTTTTAAATCATAAAATCTCAAAAATTATCTTGTCTAGCTTTTTTGTAAAAGTAAAATCTGATAATCAATTGTACTATCTCTTGAATTCGACCCTTAGTTTTACCAGAATGACTAGTGAGGTAAAATAAAATATAAATTTATTTGATATCGGATTTTGAAGTCTTCATCAAATTGGATTTGTATTGCATTTAAAAAAAATTTGAATTGTCCAATTGTTATAATTTTAGTTTTTTTGCAAAATATTTTGGTAAATACACTAATTATCCAGATACACTAAATATTCAATATTGAACTAATTGTCGTGATAGATTCACTTATTATCTTAGGGTGCGTTTGGATCGTTGGAAGAAAGAAGAAGAAGAAGAAGAAAGAAGAAGAAAAAAAATTATAAACAATCCAAACTCTTCACAAAATTATACACTTTTCAATACTTTTTCCCACTTCTTTCCTTATTCCTTTCTTCCCACACCTATCCAAACGGAACCTTAGGATGTGAGGTAGGTCACCGGTGCAGGGAGTGGAGAGTGGGGTAACTGGGGTTGGGCCAGGAAGGACGTTCGGGTAGGGAACAAGGAGGGTAGGATCAGTGCGAGAGACGCTGGGACACGGGAAAAGGTGATGAGAGGTAGGATTAATTATGGAAAGTAAACTGGTGATGACGGGTGATACGAATGCGATGATGATAAGCAATTCTATTTTTAAAATTGTATAAATTTTGTCCACAATTTTATTCTAATCCTAAATGTAAACATATACAAAACTATGTTTTCTTGATTTTTTTTAAAATATAATTGTTGTTTAGATACTAATGGCGAGGACTTTTAAGGGAGAAGAATTTAGGCTTTGATCAAATGTTTTTTAGAATTTTCTATTTCATTTGAATAGAATTGATTGCATACGATTTAGTTTGGTCAAATAATAGAAAAATTCACATCAAATTTATTCATTTTGATAAAATTTTTTTTTTAATAAAATGAAATAAAATGAAATCCCATGTTGAAAAAGTAATTCTAATCAGGGTCTTATACGAATTTTGAAGTTATCCTCATCGTCCGATATTGGTAGCTTGCAGTACATAACAGTTAACAGAAGGTCACATAATTCAGGACCCAACTGTTCATTGGCTCATTGCTCATTTGCTCTACTCCTAGGAAGAACAGTTCCTGTATATAGGGGTGAAAACGGTCATCGTTTCGACCGTCCTTTCGTTTCGTCCAAAACGAAACGAAACGGTTAAGATTTTTTGTTACGTTTTATAAATGAAACGGTTAACGAAAGCTTATAACAGTTTCGTCTATGTGTATTTTCGTGGTATTTTCGTGATTTCGACCGTTTTGTCCAAAACGAAACGGTTAACGCAAATGGATGATCAATTTCGTTTTAAAACGAAACGGTTAACGAAATCGACCGTTTTCGTGGTCGTTTTAGACGTTATGCAGCCATACCTATATAATGAGCCTAAAATTGATTAAGCAATATTTCGTTTTAGAATGGGCTTTGTATGGTCCAAATTTCTAGAAAAGAGACTAATTAGTACAATATGGGCTAGACGCCCCAGACATTTCAAACTGAAAAAATTAATACTAACTTTACTGTTCATATTAATTTTGATAATAACAGAAAAAAATCGAAATTTTAATACTAACGTTGCTGGATCATCATCCCAGTTGACGAAAACCCAATACCCTTGGATCGTCATTCCAGCTGACGAACCAAGCTTGGATCGTCATCCCAGTTGACGACCCAAGCTTGGATCGTCATTTCGGATGACGATCCAACGATCCAACAAAAAACAACATAATTTAATAATATTCTGAATTTTTTTTTGTTTGGATCGTCATCCCAAACTATTATGTAAAAATAATAATTTTAGGGTCATCGGCGAATAACTTCAATAAAAATATATTCAATTTTTTCGTCGATGACGCTAAAATTATTATTTTTACAATATAGTCCAAATAAAAAATTTTGTACATTAAATGTAGATATTTATATGTATGTAAATGTATAAATGTATATATTTATATGTAGATATTTATAGATATTTACAATACAATAAAAAAAATATGTAATGTATAAATGTATATATTTATATGTATGTAATGTATATATAAACATATTTTTTAAAGTATAATTTTTAATATATTTTATATACATATATTTTTTTTAATAAACTTATACATAGAAATATATGGTCATCGTCACCATATATTTTTTTAATGTATAATTTAAAAAAAATATATATACATTAAAAATACATATAAAATATACAACAAAAATTTTTATTGGGCTATATTGTAAAAATAATAATTTTAGAGTCATCGGCGAAAGAATTGAATATATTTTTTGTTGAATTTATTCGCCGATGACACTAAAATTATTATTTTTACATAGTAGTCCAATAAAAAAAATTTGTTATACATTAAATGTAGATATTAATATATATATATTTTTAATGTATAAATAAATATACATTAGAAATATATGTACATAATAATATGTATCATATATTTTAATTATATACAATACTATGTATTTAATATATAAAATATACGATACATTATATATATATGTATGAATAAATATTACAAACACATACAATATTATGTATTTAACATGCAATAATTTAATTATATACTTATATTTTTATAATAGGTGCTTTAATTATGTTTAATTTTTAATTATAAATTATATATTTTGTGATAATAAAAACTTTGGGGGCCAAAATGCAAAATTTGCATTAAAAAAAAGGTTCTGAAATTTTTTTGTTTGGATCGTCATTTGGGATGACGATTATTAAAATATGTGATTTTTTTGTTGGATCGTTGGATCGTCATTTCGGATGTTAAAAAAAATAAGTATATAAAAATATAACAGAAAAAATGCCGAAAATTTTGATTTCTTTAATTTACTTATATTTTTTTGTTGACATCGGATATTAATTTTATGTGTTTGACATCGCATTTTTTCTGTTATATTTTTATTGTTGCAATCCCATGTTAAAAAAAAAAAGATTTTGATAGGACCTTAATGTAAGCAAAAAGACAAAATTGGAAAGTTGATATCGGTAATTCAATGTCCGAAATCAAAGAAAAGACAAAAATTTTAAAAGTTGATTTTATCATTGGAAGGAACGAGATTAAATAAAAAGACAAAAGTTTTTTTTTGGATATCGCTAATTCAATGTCCGATATGAAGAAAGGGACAAAAAAAAAATAAAAATTTCATTCGGCATTAATTTACCAATGCCAAGGAAGATGTTACATTTTGAATTTTCAATTAGCCCTTATCTTTTTATGTACTTGTAGGATAAAAATGAATGATATATGTTTGCGAAATAAAATAAAATTAACAACATAATGCACACAATTAATTAATTATGCCAACATAATATATTTGTAAATATTTTATATCTGAATAGCCTACAAGTTTGCATTGATTTATCTAGTAATTTCTCCATCTGACTAAATTAAAACAGGTCCTCTCTTGTAGGCGTCCAATTCCATTCGGTAATAGAAGAGCTCTACAAAGAGGACAAGTGACCTTTCCCAAATCAACCCATTTGTCAATGCATTCTTTGTGAAACAAATGGGAGCAGTTGCCTAATTCCCTCACCTCATGACTAGAGCTCAATTGCCCCAAACAAACTGCACACACAACAGTCTGACCATGTTTTCTTTTCCACAGATGTAGATTCGAGAGTTTAACCAGCCGGAGTTGGGATTTGATTGCGGATGTTGGAGGAAAGGTGAGGCAGTCGACGGTGGAGGAGAGCGAGGCAAGCGGGTAGTATTCGACCGAGTTGGTGAGTCCGATGCGGTAGATGAAGAGGGAGATGGCATATCTGAAGAAGTCTAGGAGCTGGAAGATGAGAAGTATAGGTTTTGGAAGGATTACACAATAGCTCAGAGAAGGGAAGCCCATGTTACTTGCTTGGAGGTAGAAGAGGTGGATTGAGAGTGGTTGGATCTTGGATGTGGTTAAGAGTGCAGTGTATAAATAGTCTCAGGTTGGTTCTGCGCTGTGGAGTAAAGATTTGGATAACTTGAAGTTGTGCTTCAAGTGGACCCAAAAGTTAGGAGTCCATTGAATTTGATTTATCATTTTGTTTTAACGCCTTTCAAACTCATTTGGTAAATTAGTCATAAAAATTCATTATTAAATTTTTTTATATATATGACTTGGCCTTGTCCACTTCATTTTGTGACTAATTATTTAATCACCAACTGAAAATTTTAGACTCAACTTTGGTCGGTTTGAGAATCTGAATCAAACCTGACTCGTGCGAATACAACTGTGAACCTCCAGAAGATGCAATTATTTTTTTTAAAAAAAAATCACCCACAATTAAGTTAAAATTTACAAGAATGAAAATTGCAAGTCTACGTGCTAAAATTATACAGTAACATCTTTCCTTTTAATTGCGCCTTTGTTTGGCGGTAACTCACCAATTTCATTAAATAAAAAAAAAATTACATCCACGAAAGTTCTCCACAATTAAGAAAAAACAAACAAAGAGTAAAAGCATTCTTTCAAAACATAACAGTAAAAAGAAATGACGTCAAAGCTTGTCAATCAAAAAGATTATTTACAGTTGCCTTGGCTAACTTTTTGTTTTATAATTTCGTCTCTTAAAATGGAAATTCAAATGACACATTTCATTTGAAAGGATTCGACAGTAAAATAAATTTCAATTCAACCTGTCCAACCCAACTAACTCATTCCAACCAAAAATCCAATCAATTTTTTACTGGGTGTTGATATGGTCGGTTTACGTACAGAGTTAATTAAACATTGTCTGAGTAGTTTATTTGAGTTGGTTTGTGAACTTTCCCAAGGGAATTCATTTATAACCCAATCCGACTGTTTTCAATATTGGAAAGACGTGTAATACAAAATAAACTAATTAATGCAGGCTTGCCTACTTTTGATTTTCTTGAGATTGTATGTATATATCTACTCCGATTATAAGTAGCACCCTTACTCATTTGGCTACTTACCCTTAGTCGCAAAGATGACTGATAATCTATTAGGGGTGTTTGGATCTTTAAAGATAAAATAAGGATTAGTTATTTGGAGTTAAGAATATTATTCCAAACGATAAAAAAATAATTTTTTTTGAGAGATCTAGAGTTATTGATTTTTAAGTGGTTAAATATCCAAAATAAAATTTTTTTTAAGGATGTTTGAATTATCTTTTTAGAGCAGTGTTCCGCTGCCACCATTTTTTTTGTGCCACACGTTACCACAACTTCATATTTTATCAATATTTGAAATTTTTTAAATTCAAATGCTGAATCCAAACCGTTCATCTTGTTCAATTTAACGAGCTATGCATTTCTATATAAGTTTTATAAAATTGGAAGTTAGTTTCATACTCAATCAATTGGTCAACAAATGAACGAATCAAGTTAATTATGATAGATTAATTCTAATACGTTCATCATTTGGTCACTCGATCGATTATCAAACTGACTTCAAATTTTATAAAACTTATATAGAAACACATCGCTCATTAAATTGAACAAGATTAACGGTTTGGATTTAACCTTTGAATTTTAAAAATTTCAAATATTGATAAAATATGAAGTTGTGGCAACTTGTGGCAATAAAAATCGATGACAGCAGAACACTTTATAGCACTCTAGATTTTAAAAAATTTATTCGGGATAGTTTAGGAATAATTTTTTTTTACTATGAATAACTAATTCTATTTTTTTTAAAGCTATCCAAACGCTTAAAGTTTTATTGGGAGACCATCAAATATATTGAATGCTGCCCATTAATAGAACCTTTGGTGGTTGAGATTATACTAATACCATGCTCAAAGTATGGTGAAGTCACTTTCTTCAAAAAAGATGCGAAATGCAATAAACCGAAGAAATTTGGTAAGTAATCCGAGGTCCTCATCATTTAATTAGTCGCTGTAGATTCGTATCGTTTTCCAAAGATTAACAGAATGCAGGTTGTTCTCATTTTCTAGAAACGATCTTCTCAACAACGAATTCCAAAAGGTATTTGATCAGTTCGAGAGTGATTATATATATATTTGTTTTTTTTATATAAACATCAGAATAAAATAAAAGAACCCATGAATATTCCTGGTCTGCACCTACTACGAATAAAAAATTAACAAAAACAAAGTATGAATTATTCTGTTTGTCGTGATTCTATAGCTAGTTAATTATCCGAACCAACGTTATTCATAAGCGACTGAAGTAGGTTTGTCGCAATTAACATAACGAAAATCGCAGCATATACATGTATGCAGGTTCGTTAGTATAGTTATTAACACATATAACTACATACGGAATCTAATCATTGCCATTGGCCAACATGGATTCAACCTAGAGAAAGAAAAAAAAACTACAATTAATAATCAATATGTATTTTTTTAAAGTTTATTAAACTTAACATTATTATATATCACTCAAGGCTCAAGAAACGAATCATAACTTCGCCTTATGTCAACCAATGTCTATTCAATCATACAAATAGAACATACCATTTGAAGCCATTCAATCAGAAACCATTCATCATGTGTAGCATTCATAAAATAATTTTAACATATGATACAAATTAAATACAAATATGTGTGCAATGAATGAATAATTCAACATGATGCAAATGTCATAATTAAGTTTATAAGATCTAAATTAGAGTTTGTGTGCATCCACAAAGCAACAACACTTCATTAGCAAGAAGCAAACAACAACAAGTATAGATAAACAATTGTAGTGCTCCATTTGTATCGTTTTTTTTCTTTTCTGAATCTGATATATTTATCCAAGTCTAACAAACAAAATTTATGCCTAAGTACTTATTTTAATAGATTAATAAGCAATAACTAGATACAAGCAATAAAGACTAAAAAAACATCTCCAATTGCGAAACAATATGTGGTCGGGTCAAAGTTTACAACAAAGACATGAACAATATGACACGAGTAAGTTTAAGATTTAAACCATACATTTCTAACTCAACCAACACTAGGAGATTCTATAATATTGTAGTGCTCTTCTTTAGCTCTCCAATGGTATTTGAATTATCTAAAACAAACATCGGATGATAAAATTATGGCCGAAATATTAAATAGGTGCAGTGTAAGAAATTCTCTGCAAACAGTAGGAAAATTTTTAAAATTTTGATGCTTTCTATCGCGCACTGCAGGAGACTCTGCGGACCACCATGAAACTCCCAGGTTTTGGTAGAAATCCCCCGAATACATTCTAGAACCCCCATGGATTACGGTAAGGTCCGCTGACCCATAGACAAGGTGCTTTAGACTGATATTGTGAGCTTTATGCTGCGACGCTAGTAAATAGACAATTAACTAAGTTCTCTACTTGATTTTCAAATAAACTCATCAAACAAAATACCCTAAACTTGTACCGATAAATTAGTCTAATCTAACACTTTCAATGATCACTAAAGTTAACTATTTTTAAACTCTCGAAATTTTCAAAAACTGCTATATTCAATATATTCAACCAACAACTTAAATATCCAAATTAATAAATAGATGATGAAACACTTTCAAAAATGGCATCAATGAAAAGTCTCGAAACATGTAGGATTTTGTTGAACTTCAACTCCAAACTTTTGAAAGATAATTAAATTTAAATCAGATAAACCTAACTACATGCAACTATATATAGTAATTTACTGAAATTCATATGTATTTTATAAATAACGGTAAAAATCCGTTAAAATTCTGATTTAGTAAAAATACACTATAAGAAAAATGGTCTTTCCATAGATTTTAATAGATAGACTTTTTTATTTATGTTGGATATTGTTTTATTGCTAGATTTATTTTTCTATCGCTAGATTTCTTGATGCACTAAATCTAGAATTTTTTTAGCAAACTCAAATTTCTACTAATATCTCCTTAAAAATGTAGAAATTTATCTTTGATAGACTTTTCTAAATCTTGTAAAATATAATTTACCAATTTAGAAATGTCTAGCAATTTATTTTTACTACATTAGATATTACAAGATTCGGAAAAGTCTATCAAAAATAAATTGCTAGTTTTTTTAAGGAGTTATTAATAAAAAATTGAGTCTTGCTAAAAAAATTATTAGATTTAGTGCATCAAATGATCTAGCAATAGAACAAGGTCTAACAGAAATAAAAAAAAAGTCTAGCTATAAAAATATATGGAAAGGCCATCTTTCTTATAGTGACACCATGCATGCCTGTAACTATTCCTTCTTTCTAAATTCATTTTAGTTCATAAATAAAATTAATAACTTATTGTACTTGATTTCAAAGCGCAAAGATCACTTAACATTTTTCTAAAAACCCAGAAATTTTTTTAAATTAAAAATTCATCGCATGTATTACCAACACTTTACAAAAATCAGCTCTAACACCTTACATGCAACTAAATCCAATGCTAAATCTTACTTTAAATTTCCATTAATTTTAGAACTCCAGAAATTGTTTGAAAATGAAATAATTAAAGAAAACATGAAATCATAGTGCTCAAATTTGAACTTTTTTTTTTTCTTACATATACTCTCATTACCTTCCTCTTTCTAATTCTGATTTTTTCTGAATTTAATGAATTTTTTTCTACTCATATTTTGGAGTAGATCTTTGTAGGTTTTGAGCTTGGAAGAGAAGGAGAGAAAATTCTGTGGACAAGGGAATGGATGAAAGAGAGAGAAATGAGCTACGGATGAGATTTAATTAAATGGAATAGGTCACATTACATAAGTGTCCCTCAACTATCCATGATAACTTGTTCTTCCAAGTTTAAATTTGGGTTTGGGGTACAATTTTCAATAAGTTTGAGGCCCAATTTATAGTACAGAAAATTCACAACTAAATTTTAAAACTCATTTACCATGTTTTATAAAATTAAAATTAATTTATGCTATAAAATATTTGAGCAACAAAAAGAATCAAGCATGCAAATAAAAATCATAATATTTAAATATCGGGTATCACAAATAATTAATTATAATTAATAATTAATAATAACTAATAATTTATAATTATAATTAATATTAATATTATAATTAATAGTTTATTATTCAATATTATTAAGATTAATAATTAAAATTAATAATTAATGAATAATTAATGTAATAATTGTATAAATTTAAATAATTCTTGATATAATAATAATAAAATAATAATTACTATAATTAATAATAGTTAATATAAAAATGATAATGATTAATAATGGTTTATTTTTAGAATTTACAATTAAAATTTAAAATATTTTTTTAATAAAATTAATAATTATTAATAACTACAAATTAATAATTGTTAATAATAATCATTATAGCAATAATAGTTATAGTTACTAACTTTAAAGTACTAACCTCAACATACCACATTAAAAAGCATTCACTAACCTTAAACCAGCACTAAGTCCAACAAATCACTAGTCCACCGTTCTACCCCTCTAAACTCAATTGCCAAAGGCATCCTTAATTTAGGCAGCGTTAAATCAATGACCTCCAATTTGTAACAAAATAACAGAAACTTGTCTTGTATTAATAGGTAATACGGTGTAAGTGATTAGCCAAAATAAGTCTTCAATATGCAACCGTAACAAATAAGTCTGTTTTTTTAAGAATGCATCAAAAATAAGGTTTAGAAAAATAAGAAAAATACAATTACGTTCCTTGATTTGTTGAAAACATTAAACATCTATCGGACTTAAAAAAGAAAATCTTCTACATGATGGAAAAATGTCGGCATCCTCATTGCAGTATGACATCATTTACCTTTAGAAACGCATAGACAGATTATGTCCCATAGTCAAATGGCCACAGAAGATCTTTGACAAGGCAATGAAGCTTGTGGAAAAATCTTTGTTAGCCTTTTAGGTCATTTGGGTCGACATATATCTGTGCTATTGTGCTAATGTCATTGACATGTGGACCCGTGACATATTAATTTGGACCCTTGACAGAAAAGCTTATGAGGATTGAGGCGTAAGAAAAAATTCAGCAGAAAACATAAGGGCTCTCTGCTCTCCCACTACACCGACAAAGCATCATGGAGTTAATTCACTTGCTTCTTTAGGTTAAGTGCTTATCGATCGCCTAATAATTTAACTAATTTTATATGCATTCTTTCCAACTTGTTATATTTTGCTCGTTTGGATCTTGTCACATGTTCCCATAAGCAGCGCTTGTATTAGACAAAAGCTAACACTTTGTTTCATAAATAATTTTTCCTGAAAAAAGGTTGTGTTTTCCATTGTTAGTGCATAATCATTTTGTCTGATTCAGATATGGGTGATATGAAAATACTTTATTTATATATGTGGTGTATGATTAGATGCCTAACATGATATATAACTTCATAAATTGAACTGCTTTTTTTTTTCTTTAAAAAAGGAAAAAAATATATATGTTGGAAAAAGCTTGGGCCATTTCATAATTGAGTTGCGCCTAATTTTTAATTTTTAAGCCCTATCAGTGGTTCAATCCGAGCTACATCACAACATCCATTTACTTTTTTATTTTTTGAAGAAAATTCATTTACTTGTTTAAAAATAAACACAACAGTAGCCGTGTTTTAGAAGAATTTAGAAAACTACAAATAAATTGGCTATTTCTTCAATTCTACATATCCCGCAAGCCAAGGATTATTTTGAACTGCACACGCACAGGCCATGCATATTGCATCGCTTCACGAGGCATGACCGCATGACACTATAGTCCAATGTAAGGTAAAATATGGCAATTTCTATTAATGAGGATAAGAAAAAGGAGAAAAAGGAACTAGCAGATGTTATGCCATTATGGGGCGAACTCATGACGCTACCATGTACATTGTATCAGATGCAGAATAATTGAACGGCGCCTCAAATGGAATATTAATCGTTGATCTTTTATTAATCTTTATTCATTAGTTGTAGTTGGATCCGAAATTATTTTATACAGGAATTCAGACGCAAAAAATTTTAATAGAAAGAATTATTTATTTTTTTTTTTAATAAGAAGAAAGTTCGAACGCGTTTTATAAAAGCGTACAGTCTCTCTCCTTCCTACCCGTTTATAAAACGCGCTCGAAGGCTTCGAGCGCGTTTTATAAACGGGTAAGAGGAGAGAGCTTCAGTTACGCCTGAAAGGCTGGTCAGACTTTCGTACGCGTTTATAAAACGCGTTCGGAGCCTTCGAGCGCGTTTTATAAACGTGTTATTAGTTTTTCATATTTTTCATTCAAACCGCAACATTTAACTTATTAAAAAATAATATTTTGCAATAAGGTCCCTGCATGTTTCATATTTACAAAATTCTCAAAATTTTATTTCCAATTAAAGATGTATTAAATAGATGTATCAAAATTTTATTTCCAATTAAAGATGCATTTAATTGCACATATTTTTTTTTTTTGAACATGTGTATAATATCATTTTGTTTGAATAATTATTCACAGACGACCCTGTAATTTTACTATTTAATTTTACATACTTATCTTTTGAATTGTAGTCTCTTCTCTTTTTTTATTTTATGTTAGCCATATATAATAAAAAATATATAATATGGAAATAATTAAAATATAAATTTTTAAAAAAATTTTGAACATTAAAACTTTAAACAGGCTTAACTTTTGATAGGAAGGTCCGTTTGGGGCGATCGAGCACAATCCGGAAAGCTCGCGACGAGATCTACACATGTTTAAAATTCACTTTCGGAGATCTACACAATCCGGAAACCCCGTAACGACCATTTTCGGAGCCAAAAAACGCTCTCTAGACCTCCAAAATTCACTTTGAAAGTTTGCAAACCTAAAAGCCACTCTAAACTACTAAAAAAGTTTTTAAAATCATAAATTAATCATTAAAAAGAGAAATGCAGTAAATTAAGTGACTTTCTTGATAGTTATTCAAACAAAATGATATTAATGTCAAAATTAATATTCTAATGTCATTTTTAAATAAGATTAAATTTAAAAATAAATTTAACTTAAATTTTCACATTAATTTTTCTATTAATTTTGAAAAAAAATGGTAATAACTCAATTTCGAAAAATTTACGCCTTCCTACCCGTTTATAAAACGCGCTCGAAGGCTCCGAACGCGTTTTATAAACGCATACGAAAGTCTGACCAGCCTTTCAGGCGTAACAGAAGCTCTCTCCTCTTACCCGTTTATTAAACGCGCTCGAAGCCTTCGAGCGCGTTTTATAAACGGGTAGGAAGGAGAGAGACTGTACGCTTTTATAAAACGCGTTCGAACTTTCTTCTTATTAAAAAAAAAATAAATAATTCTTTCTATTAAAATTTTTTGCGTCAAAAATTCTATATAAAATAATTTCGGTAGTTGGATGGATATCACTGGGGAATAATATATATGGGGCTGTTGGGATGCTACGGGAATAGAAGAAATTTTCTATTTCTAGACATAAATTTATTATAAACAATTCAAACTCTTCATAAAATTACACACTTCTCAATACTTTATGTCTAGGAATAGGAAATTCCTCCTATTCCTAAGCGATCCAAACGGCCCCTAATAATGGACTCGTTTGGTTGGTATGGGAATAAGGAAGGAATAAGAATTTTAGGAAGAAAACATTAGGAAGAGTATAACTTTGGGAAAAGTGGAAAGAATGTTATTTTGGGAATAAGAAATATTGTTTGGATGGTGAGTTAGGAATAAGCAAATTAATATTAATTTAAATAAATTATTAAAAATTATTATTTTAATATTAAATAAAGTGCTAATTAAAGAGCACACAAAATTTCATTTAGCTAATTTTGTTGAAATTATACATATAAAATTGTTGGAAGAAACTATTCTTCTCCTTATTCCTAATTAATTTGTTTGGATGCTTAGGTAGAAGGTATTCTTCTTTATTCCCATATCATCCAAGGCTATGGTGAGATGTATCGCAAAAAGTCTTTGTAAGTTGCGATTAAAACTTTTGGATCTGGTACAAAATGACTGATTCAAACCCAAACCGTCTAATGTGATCTCTCTATTAATGAAATTTCCATGCAAACCAAATTTTATATATTTTTTAAATTTTAAAAAATCGTTAATTTAATTAGTTCTGAACTGTTAAAAAATAATAGTTTCTTCGAAAAAAATACTTAAAAATTATGAAAAAAAGTTTTGGTCTTTTTAAATTGGATGGTTTAGATTATCCTTTTTAAACCAGATCGAGAAATTTTGATCGCAACTTACGGAGAACATTTTTGTGATGCATCTTACCATAGCGAAGCTCTATAATCATAATTATCCAACCTTGAATTTATAATGAAAAATTACAATTATTTTTTGTTTTCAAATCATTTTAGAAAAATAGGGACTTGGTTTCCAGTCCTCATTTTTCCTTCACATTTTAATTTTCCTAATTTTTGTCGAGAAAAAAAGTTTCGTCCTGAAACCTTTTTCCGGATTTTCCAAGTTCTTTTTGATTTCCTCCAACTCCAAACTCCAAACAGACCATTTTAAAGAAAACTATGCATTTTTCCTTAAAAGTATTAGAATTGTGACATGCCATTTAAAGGTGGGTAATTAATGCTTATCATCCTCTTAATCGCCATCTAAGCCATCTAATTAATCGTCGTCTTTCAATTTCAGCAATCGTCTTCTGATCTGAGCGCAACTCTCACCCACGCATTATCTTCCCTCCCTCCGCTCCCAGGTGTTTGCTCCCTCTCCCTTCGCACTCCCACGCGTGGCTCTCCGTTTGCACTCCCAGGCATGAGTCCCTTCGCCCCCTTTTTCTTTTTTCTTTCTCCTTTTCTTTCTGCTCTCTCTATTCCCTCTCTATTGATTTTTTTTTCTCATTGGTCCTTCCTTTTTTTTTTTCTCTCTATTCATTCTCACATTATATATGTTAAATTTATTTGATATAACAATTCAATTTAATTGTCATTTCTGTTCAGTTTATTTGCTCACCTTTACTTTTGTATGGGTCCACATTGTTGTTACATATGTTTAGTTTATTTGATATATCTGTTCAATTTAATTGTCATTTTTGTTCAATTTATTTGCTCATTTTTACTTTTTGTATGCGTCTATACTGTCTGTTAGATCTCTTCAGTTTATTTGCCAACTTGTGCATTTAGTGGCCGTCTTATATGTATCTGGGCCGAATATTCTGGAAATAATGGGCCAATAAACCGGACCTTATGACCAACATTGCAATACTCGAGCCTTGTCAATGTAGAAGGAAAAAGGATGAACAACATTGCAATAAACCGGACATTATGACCAACATTGCAATACTCGTCTTATATGTTTGGATGCTTCATGAACAAAGGATGAACAAGGGGAAGAACAAAAGTCCACGGACAAAACTAGTTCATGAAAATTGGAGAACTAAGAACTAGGAAAAAATTTACGAACTACGGCTGTTCGTGGGTTGTTTGATTCTTGCGAACTAGCCTAGTTCGTGAACTTCTAGTTCATGGATGTTGCCAAACACACATTTTGTTAGAATTAGAATTACAGCCCTTATTTCGTTATAGTTTTCGCCTTTTCGGGTTGGATGTAGAAAGTAAACAGAGCGGAGTGATTTTTTTTTTGTTAATTTTTTTTTTAAGAAAGAGGGAAGTCGTCATCTAAAACTTTTTTTTTTAGTTTTTTTTTTTTTTTTAAATTAAAGATGAATGTGAAGTTTTAATCCTTAACATCTTTGAGACAAGTCTAATGGTCTTACTACTACTGAACCACTAAACTAAGAATGATATTAAACTAAAGTGTTATTCTTAAACCACATGCAACAAAGAAAAATTATATAAAACTAAAATATTATTCTCATCTTTAAAAGACATTATTACTCCCAATTGAAAAGAATAAGGAGCATGTAATAAGGTACTTACGTTATAAGTAGGTATAGTACCAGAAAGTCAGAAACTTTTATTAACCACCCAATCCAAACATGGCCGACGAGCATTAACGAACATGAAAAACAGTACACCTGAACAATGGTTGCTTATTTCTTAAGCTCAGTTGCCCATGTATTGGCAAAGACATGGGTGGCCTTCAAACCAGAGAAGCCAGCCTCAATTGACAAGGCCTCAAACTCTTTCTTGGTTCTCTGTTTGCCTCCTGGTGTTTGCAACAACATAATGAGGTCCACATCAAAGACACCTTGCGACGCAGGTGTTGCCTCTGGGTTAACAGGAAGAATGCGCTCGACTATGATAACTTTTCCGTTGTCTGGGAGGGCACTGTAGCAGTTCTTCAGAATTGTCACACAGTGCTCATCGCTCCAAGCATGCAGAGTAAACTGAAAGATAATGATTTCTATGATTCTATCAATATTTTTCATACTGATTAATTTGTTCAGAGAGCAAAACCGTTCATGGTGCCAGAGAGAATCAGAGAACAGGGTTGGAGCACTGAAATTTTAGATTCTAGTAATCAGTTAACATCAACGCCTTCTTTCATTTGAGATTTAACGAAGATATTTTAATTAGATGTATCAAAATTTTATTTCCAATTAAAGATGCATTTAATTGCACATATTTTTTTTTTTAACATGTGTATAATATCATTTTGTTTGAATAATTATTCACAGACGACCCTGTAATTTTACTATTTAATTTTACATACTTATCTTTTGAATTGTAGTCTCTTCTCTTTTTTTATTTTATGTTAGCCATATATAATAAAAAATATATAATATGGAAATAATTAAAATATAAATTTTTAAAAAAATTTTGAACATTAAAACTTTAAACAGGCTTAACTTTTGATAGGAAGGTCCGTTTGGGGCGATCGAGCACAATCCGGAAAGCTCGCGACGAGATCTACACATGTTTAAAATTCACTTTCGGAGATCTACACAATCCGGAAACCCCGTAACGACCATTTTCGGAGCCAAAAAACGCTCTCTAGACCTCCAAAATTCACTTTGAAAGTTTGCAAACCTAAAAGCCACTCTAAACTACTAAAAAAGTTTTTAAAATCATAAATTAATCATTAAAAAGAGAAATGCAGTAAATTAAGTGACTTTCTTGATAGTTATTCAAACAAAATGATATTAATGTCAAAATTAATATTCTAATGTCATTTTTAAATAAGATTAAATTTAAAAATAAATTTAACTTAAATTTTCACATTAATTTTTCTATTAATTTTGAAAAAAAATGGTAATAACTCAATTTCGAAAAATTTACGCCTTCCTACCCGTTTATAAAACGCGCTCGAAGGCTCCGAACGCGTTTTATAAACGCATACGAAAGTCTGACCAGCCTTTCAGGCGTAACAAAAGCTCTCTCCTCTTACCCATTTATAAAACGCGCTCGAAGCCTTCGAGCGCGTTTTATAAACGGGTAGGAAGGAGAGAGACTGTACGCTTTTATAAAACGCGTTCGAACTTTCTTCTTATTAAAAAAAAAATAAATAATTCTTTCTATTAAAATTTTTTGCGTCAAAAATTCTATATAAAATAATTTCGGTAGTTGGATGGATATCACTGGGGAATAATATATATGGGGCTGTTGGGATGCTACGGGAATAGAAGAAATTTTCTATTTCTAGACATAAATTTATTATAAACAATTCAAACTCTTCATAAAATTACACACTTCTCAATACTTTATGTCTAGGAATAGGAAATTCCTCCTATTCCTAAGCGATCCAAACGGCCCCTAATAATGGACTCGTTTGGTTGGTATGGGAATAAGGAAGGAATAAGAATTTTAGGAAGAAAACATTAGGAAGAGTATAACTTTGGGAAAAGTGGAAAGAATGTTATTTTGGGAATAAGAAATATTGTTTGGATGGTGAGTTAGGAATAAGCAAATTAATATTAATTTAAATAAATTATTAAAAATTATTATTTTAATATTAAATAAAGTGCTAATTAAAGAGCACACAAAATTTCATTTAGCTAATTTTGTTGAAATTATACATATAAAATTGTTGGAAGAAACTATTCTTCTCCTTATTCCTAATTAATTTGTTTGGATGCTTAGGTAGAAGGTATTCTTCTTTATTCCCATATCATCCAAGGCTATGGTGAGATGTATCGCAAAAAGTCTTTGTAAGTTGCGATTAAAACTTTTGGATCTGGTACAAAATGACTGATTCAAACCCAAACCGTCTAATGTGATCTCTCTATTAATGAAATTTCCATGCAAACCAAATTTTATATATTTTTTAAATTTTAAAAAATCGTTAATTTAATTAGTTCTGAACTGTTAAAAAATAATAGTTTCTTCGAAAAAAATACTTAAAAATTATGAAAAAAAGTTTTGGTCTTTTTAAATTGGATGGTTTAGATTATCCTTTTTAAACCAGATCGAGAAATTTTGATCGCAACTTACGGAGGACATTTTTGTGATGCATCTTACCATAGCGAAGCTCTATAATCATAATTATCCAACCTTGAATTTATAATGAAAAATTACAATTATTTTTTGTTTTCAAATCATTTTAGAAAAATAGGGACTTGGTTTCCAGTCCTCATTTTTCCTTCACATTTTAATTTTCCTAATTTTTGTCGAGAAAAAAAGTTTCGTCCTGAAACCTTTTTCCGGATTTTCCAAGTTCTTTTTTATTTCCTCCAACTCCAAACTCCAAACAGACCATTTTAAAGAAAACTATGCATTTTTCCTTAAAAGTATTAGAATTGTGACATGCCATTTAAAGGTGGGTAATTAATGCTTATCATCCTCTTAATCGCCATCTAAGCCATCTAATTAATCGTCGTCTTTCAATTTCAGCAATCGTCTTCTGATCCGAGCGCAACTCTCACCCACGCATTATCTTCCCTCCCTCCGCTCCCAGGTGTTTGCTCCCTCTCCCTTCGCACTCCCACGCGTGGCTCTCCGTTTGCACTCCCAGGCATGAGTCCCTTCGCCCCCTTTTTCTTTTTTCTTTCTCCTTTTCTTTCTGCTCTCTCTATTCCCTCTCTATTGATTTTTTTTTCTCATTGGTCCTTCCTTTTTTTTTTCTCTCTATTCATTCTCACATTATATATGTTAAATTTATTTGATATAACAATTCAATTTAATTGTCATTTCTGTTCAGTTTATTTGCTCACCTTTACTTTTGTATGGGTCCACATTGTTGTTACATATGTTTAGTTTATTTGATATATCTGTTCAATTTAATTGTCATTTTTGTTCAATTTATTTGCTCATTTTTACTTTTTGTATGCGTCTATACTGTCTGTTAGATCTCTTCAGTTTATTTGCCAACTTGTGCATTTAGTGGCCGTCTTATATGTATCTGGGCCGAATATTCTGGAAATAATGGGCCAATAAACCGGACCTTATGACCAACATTGCAATACTCGAGCCTTGTCAATGTAGAAGGAAAAAGGATGAACAACATTGCAATAAACCGGACATTATGACCAACATTGCAATACTCGTCTTATATGTTTGGATGCTTCATGAACAAAGGATGAACAAGGGGAAGAACAAAAGTCCACGGACAAAACTAGTTCATGAAAATTGGAGAACTAAGAACTAGGAAAAAATTTACGAACTACGGCTGTTCGTGGGTTGTTTGATTCTTGCGAACTAGCCTAGTTCGTGAACTTCTAGTTCATGGATGTTGCCAAACACACATTTTGTTAGAATTAGAATTACAGCCCTTATTTCGTTATAGTTTTCGCCTTTTCGGGTTGGATGTAGAAAGTAAACAGAGCGGAGTGATTTTTTTTTTGTTAATTTTTTTTTTAAGAAAGAGGGAAGTCGTCATCTAAAACTTTTTTTTTGAGTTTTTTTTTTTTTAAATTAAAGATGAATGTGAAGTTTTAATCCTTAACATCTTTGAGACAAGTCTAATGGTCTTACTACTACTGAACCACTAAACTAAGAATGATATTAAACTAAAGTGTTATTCTTAAACCACATGCAACAAAGAAAAATTATATAAAACTAAAATATTATTCTCATCTTTAAAAGACATTATTACTCCCAATTGAAAAGAATAAGGAGCATGTAATAAGGTACTTACGTTATAAGTAGGTATAGTACCAGAAAGTCAGAAACTTTTATTAACCACCCAATCCAAACATGGCCGACGAGCATTAACGAACATGAAAAACAGTACACCTGAACAATGGTTGCTTATTTCTTAAGCTCAGTTGCCCATGTATTGGCAAAGACATGGGTGGCCTTCAAACCAGAGAAGCCAGCCTCAATTGACAAGGCCTCAAACTCTTTCTTGGTTCTCTGTTTGCCTCCTGGTGTTTGCAACAACATAATGAGGTCCACATCAAAGACACCTTGCGACGCAGGTGTTGCCTCTGGGTTAACAGGAAGAATGCGCTCGACTATGATAACTTTTCCGTTGTCTGGGAGGGCACTGTAGCAGTTCTTCAGAATTGTCACACAGTGCTCATCGCTCCAAGCATGCAGAGTAAACTGAAAGATAATGATTTCTATGATTCTATCAATATTTTTCATACTGATTAATTTGTTCAGAGAGCAAAACCGTTCATGGTGCCAGAGAGAATCAGAGAACAGGGTTGGAGCACTGAAATTTTAGATTCTAGTAATCAGTTAACATCAACGCCTTCTTTCATTTGAGATTTAACGAAGATAAAATTACCTTAATTAGAATGGCATCACCTGAAGGCACTTTCTCTAACATGTCACCAGCTACATGCTCCACTCCTGCATATATATGCATCAAATAAAGCTACCTCTTTAATAAATAATATTGTGGGACAAGATAGATGTATTAACTAAGGATCTCCTTTTTTTTTTTTTATCGAAACGAAAGAACAAATAGTTATGTAAAAATTGAGAATTTTCATCAAAAAGAACTTATTCCCCATCATAATGAGTACCAGGTAAAGCAGGTGCCTTGCATATTACATGTGGAAGATCAAAATTAATGCCCTTGATGTGATTATAATTAGAGGTGATTAAGTGCAGAGTAGCACCAATACCGCCACCAACATCAACTAGTACACAGACATCATCAAATCCTCGGTACAATTCGATCAACTTCTTGGAAATGATTACAGTCTGTGTTTTCATCCCCTCATTGAACAACTCATTCAAGCGAGCATCCTTTCCAAAGTACTCAAAAGACGTCATGCCATAAGCCTTGTTGAAAGGGATGCAACCGTTTAACACTGTATCCTTGAGGTGGTTCCTGGTGGTAAAGGTTTTTAGGTGAATACCGTACATGCATATATTTGACTTGACATGTGGTGTGCAAGTGCAACTTTGAGATTGTTCAGTGTGAGTGGCAAAGCAGAGGCCTTATGTTTTCTCTATTCTTTGTTCTATATGGTTTCCATAAGAAAACAAATGTAGTAATTAATTTTATGCATAGCTAGAATTGTGATGCTAAGACAAAACCAATGTGTTACCAAACAAAGAAAAAAAATATTCAAGAAAGACAAATATCAAAATAAAAGCATAGAAAATATATATGTCTGTAAAATTAGTAGTGAAGAACGTAAGCTGGAAGGTATTGAAATGAAAATTAAGTACCAACTCTCCATGAAAACCTTGTCTTGGTTCATAAGAACTAAAGATGCCAATGAGACACCTTCCTCATTCTTTGTTAGCCACTTGCACACTGGGGCAGGTCCGTAACGCCAGGTCAGCTGTGTTCCATCATCATCTGTCTCGGCTGTGCATGTGACGATATTGTATGCTGCCAGAAGTCTTAATATTCTATCTAGCGTCACGGCTGCCTAAAAAAACATGTATAAATATGCTAGCTTTTGTATAATTAACAAATATATATGTTCCCAATGCTGTTTGTTATTTATTACTCCATTTCTTGCTTGAATTTATAAACTGCCTTATGGTTTCCAATAGTTTTCTTCATTTCATTTTCCTTGTTTCTAGATGCCAGATTTGCAAAACATCAACTGACAATAATGTTGTATATTAAATAAAGCTTTACAGAGAGGAAACGAGAAAAACAAGGAGATTTGTAAAGAATGAGAATTTATAAGATAACGAGAATTTAGAAAATAAGGGTAACAGATTCAAAAGGGGATTCTCTGATTTCCATAGAAATCCCTATCCAAACTTAAAAAATTATTGCTAGCACGGCCTCCAAATGGTATTAGTTTTTCAATCAAAATTGTTTATACATATCTGACAACCTATTATGCTCTGATTTGTAAAGATCCTATGATCTATAGTATTAATTTACCAAATGCCAAATACAAGTTGCAACAACATCGTTTCTATTTTGTTGAAATTTACTATTATGTTTTTTTTTATGGATAGTCTATTGAATTGTAACATTAAAACTTAATAATGATTAATTAATATAGTGGATATTATGTGAAAGCCAGAATCAAACAGAAATAAAATATCTCCTTGCCCGACACTAATTATAAATATCAATTGTAATATCCAAAAATATCAAATTAAGGTACCACAGGGCTCGTGGCCTTGAGGTATGATGCTACATCAGCAGCTGCCATTGTTGGCTTGCCGGAGGGTCCACCACAACCTGCAACCAGGATTTCAATCAGGTCAAGCTCCAGAGCAGCTTTAAGTGTCATGGGAAAGATGGAAGCTGTAGTCAGCTGCCATGCATACGTGCACACATCATCGTTAACTTCATTCCCTTGCTCTGGAACTCCAGCTGGTGCATCAGAACTAGTAGGTTCCATGCTTGTGTTTTTACACTTGAAGTATAATTCAACTTGTTTAAATCGTATATATTATAATAGGGCAGTGTTGGATGGATGAAGACAAAAGAGAAGAAAGAACAATGCGGCTAGGGTTGAATGATTTCTGTTATTTCTCAAATTAGTGTCTAAAGATACATTATAAAGAGAGAAGGAAATTTACCTAAATAACCCTAGAAAAACTAAATATTGCCTATGGTGAGATAAGACTATAAGAGACATTTCTAACATGTTATGAATAGGGGAATGTACATGTTAACGAGACTGTATATCACAATTTGTATGACAGCAAGCTTGGTTGGTGTCATATATATGGCCAAATGGTTTACTATATTATAGTTTTGACGCAGCCTCTGCTTTTGGAATTATCTGTAATAGTTACTATATCATGACTGAAATTACAGATATGGACCTAAAGCAGCCCGTGCAGGAAAATTCAAATGAGGCAATCCCACTTTCTTTGTAATTGTTGAATAATTCTTCAAGGAAACGTAATTTGCAATTCATCTAACAGAACTTAATTCAACTCTGATGCAATTGAGTTAACTACTGGAAGACGTTTGAGTTGTTAAAAGTTAAAACTCAAAAATACTCTGGTGCCATGTACTATGGGCGATTAATTTGAAAAATCTTGATGCTTTGTTTTCTTGTTTACAGATGGTTGGTGATACGAGCAAATTTTAATAAAAGAACAAAAGGTCTACAAAGCTACATATAATTTTTAACAGAAATAAAGCTAATTCTTTATTGTACCAGCACGGGGACCCCAACAGGTTCCGAAATCTCTGCCACCCACACAGACTATAATGACAGTACGAAAAATAACAACAGAATATAACAAATTAACAACTTGAAAATTCTTATGTTTTGAGTTGCTGGATTGAAAAAAACTGATGATTTCGCTACTATGATAACGTAATTGCAATGCCAATTAGCTGCCGCAAAGAAATACAACAAAGAAGAGAACCAAAGGCAGTGAAAATGACAGACTATAGAGACATTTTGAGAAAAACATGAAAAATGTTGACTGAAGCTTCATTTGTTGGGTTAGGACAGAGACACGTGAGATCAGAATTTATTCCTCCATGGAGGCATAAAGTCTAGACTCTAGATTAACCAAAATGACGTGTCACAAACTTATTTCAACTTAAAGATATATTGCATGAATTGAAATAATTTTGAGGAAACAGGGGATATAAAGAGCAATTAAATTGACAATGATTAGACAAATGCACGATAGCTCTCTACGGCCTTGTTTGGATGAGGTTAGAAGAAGGAAGAAGGAAGAAGGAAGAAGGAAGAAGGAAGAAGGCCCAAAAAAATTATAAACAATCCAAACTCTTCACAAAATTACACACTTCCCAATACTTCTTCCCACTTCTTCCCTTCTTCCCACACCTATCCAAACGCACCCTACAATAGCTTCTCGTACCTGCTGTTGTTAGAGCTACAAATGCACAGTTGCAAACCAGAAATGATAACTGCCTTGCAGTTTTCCCATTGCTTTAACAAGGTCAACATATAAAATAGATATAAAATGAATATTTAAATAATCAAAGTGAACATTTAACTGGATTAGATTAACTCTACTCTCAAATTATATTTTCTATTGTTTAAAACCGAACCAGTCGATTTTATACTGAAATATTCCGATTTATCGTGTTTTCACCAGTTTTCCCGGTTCATGAAATGACCGATAATTGTAGCTTTTCCTAGCAGGTCCAGATCCGGTACTCTGTTCTACCTGGTTTTTCCGGTACCCGGTTATTAAAACCATGATTATCAACAATGATGAAGATGATCGTTTCTGATTGCAACAATAATAACTGGTCTCAATAGCACAAACATATCTGATATCTCCGTGGTCCTGTAGATAGTGGCTTGATGAGAATTATCGACATTCCGGACCCATGATTATATTGTAGGGGGACCGAGATTTGAAAGCTCGACACTTCATTAAAAATGACAATAAACAATTATATATTAAATTAATTAAATAGTAAATTACTAATAATAGAAACTTACTAATATGAACAAATAATAAATCTGAAATCCTATAATTTTCTAATTATTTGAGTTAAAAATACACTTGTAAGTCAGAAGAAATCAAATGTATTATTTCAATTGAAAGTAATAATTTAAGAAATATGTTTGTATGCACCTAATCCAAAAAGAATACGCTTCTTTCTTATAATTTTGGGCCTGAGGGGCCACGTACTCAATTTAAATAATTCAATATGACATGCGCTAAGAAAATCAAATAATAGGGAGGGGGGGGGGGCAGCCCCTCACAGTCTCCCTCTCCCTCCACGCTTGATTAGTGGCTTTAGAAATTAATTTTTATAATTTTAAAAATAAGTTAAAAAATAAAAAAAACTATAAAGATTCGAAACCCGGCTGGAGGGTCTTTCATAGACATTTAATTTAAAAATAAGTTGGGTGACTTAGACCTCCAATTTATCTTAACAAAAAAAAAAAACTATAAAGATGGATAAATATCTGTTATAGACTGCAGTGCTTGGAATCTTTGAATATTTTGTTATTATTTACTACCAGGTTCCATATGCCGTACCTTTCATATTAATTTTGTAATTATTTTCTTATCATTTAGCTTTCCAAAGAAGTAAATATCACAAAAATGACATGATGCATCGACACTAGTAGCTGTGGCGTCTTAACTCATACGCCTACATAAAATATAATTAATATATTTGTTGTTATTTAAATTTTATATGTTGCTAAAATATTATAACTAATGTTGGAACGATGAAGTCATACGTCGTGTGTTTCCATGAGTTGTGCAATTAGGAAATGGAAAATGCATTGGGGAAGAATTTCTCATTCGAGTTTCTCATAAAAAAATTTTCCAGTAAATTGCACAGTGGCCCTTAGAATTTCATATAGTAAATCTATTGTGAAACATGATGCATAGAGCGTTCCGTGCACCACGATCGTTTGATCGGTGATTTTGCAAATTGATAAATCTAAATTAACCAATCTAATCTATATATTGAAATCTCATACCAAACAAAATTTTATAATTTTTGAAATTTTTTTACTATTTTTTTCGAATTTTTTAAAACTTACCATTTTTTGCTTAAAAATTAGTGTATTTATAGCAAAAAATGTCAAGTTTAAAAAAAAATAGTAAAAAATTTATTGTAAAGTTTGGTTTGCCATGAGATTTCAATATATAGATTGGGTTGGTTGAATTAAATTTGACAATTTGTGAAACTACCGACTGAAATGATCATGGTGCACGAAAGCTTATATTAACCATGGTTCATTATAGATTTACTCTGTAATAAAACACAACAATTAATGAAAATGAGTTGTATGAGTTTAGATGCAATTAGTTAGCGGAAACTAAAGGCTAATTTTTCTTTCACAAAACAGAAAGAAATCTAATAAAAACATAAATAATTAGATCATTCTGTCACGAGAATTGAAATCACTTGACAGTTGACACTTGATCGCTCGACACTTGTAGCTTGCTAACCTTAATTGGTAATAATGGGTATAATTAATGGTGTACATTCCATCAACATTCTAACAAGTTCTCCTAGTTCAAACGGAACCAGGTCACATTTCAAAAAAAAAAAAAAAAAAAAAATTGACCACATCGATCCAGCTAGAACTGTACATACGTAACATCGGAGACGAGTCGGATTGGATGAAACAGGTATGACGAATTGGGCGTAACTTAAATCTAAGAACACATAGGCGATTACGTAAATTTAGAGCTTCTGCCTCTTATATGAAAAAGTTTAATATGGACCATAATACGTCCAATCTTTAGACGTTAAATAATTAACGAACACACAAACGGCGTGAAACTCTTGAAAGAAAAGTCACCGAATCATGTTATTCGTGTCTCTGCCTTGTTCCCGACCAATTTCTGACGAGACAACCGTAGGATTAATCTGGATAACTAATTGTTTACATTAATCATTAAATGAATCTCTTGTAATTTCACTCTTATAAATATGCCTATTGATGTACAGGAGAAAGTTTGATAATACAAATTCGATTAAGTTACCATTTTCCTCTATTTTCTGCATTATTTATTCCAGACTCCAGTTTCCTTCTTTTTATCTTCCAAATTCTCTGATTCTGTGCATGTTATTCTCAAATTGCATCAAGATTGTTGCATACTATGTATATATATATGTATATATATATAGAGAGAATGGTTAACGTGCCATCGATGGCACGGAGGGTCCCGTGCCATCAAGTTATTTTTCGAGATCCAAAATTCAAATGGTCAATCCAAACCGTTCAAGTTGTTCTCCATATTGAAATATCTTTGGAAACCAAATTTTATATTTTTTCGAATTTTTTTGTTATTTATTATGATATTTTAAAAAACATTATGATTAGAGTATTTCAGGCCCTCCAATTTGAAAATATCATAATAAATAGCAAAAAAATTCGAAAAAATGTAAAATTTGGTCTCCAAAGGTATTTGAATATTTTGATCAACTTGAATGGTTTGGATCGACCGTTTGACTTTTGAATTTCAAAAAACAAATTGATAGAAAATTGATGGCGCGTTAGCCATTCTCCATATATATATATATATATATATATATATATAATTTTTAGTGTCTGATCAGAATGATCTACAAAGAGTTCAATTAATTTTAATAGAATAGAGTTCAAGAAAATAATTTCGAATTGAAATTTAGTGATCGAAATAAATAAAAAAAAGAATTGAATAGAATTCAAATTTATGATTGGAATGATACAAAAATAAGAAAAAAATTATTTCACTTTTTTTAATTTGACCACTTTACCCTCATAAATACAATAGTTTATTATGAGAATACCAATTAATAAAAATAATATATTGCTAATAATGTAACAATAATAGTCAATATTGATTAATATCCAAATCCAAGCCTCTCTTTAACTCAAAGAATGAAAAAAATTTTTGAACTAATTTTGTATAACATGTAAAATTTTGCATTTATTTACACGCAAAAGGAGCTTTAAATCTGGATAGAAACGCAGCAATTATAAAAATTGTCAAGCTTGAGTTCTGATTGTCGTTTGTGCAAAACACCCCTTTATATTCTTTGAATTCATTAATTTCAGAACTCGCACACCAGCTAAGAATGGTAAAGGAATGATTATCTCGTGATTTAGTCAAAAGCAATAATAGTTACATCTTTACTGAGCTCAGAAGCAAATTTTACCATGCCAAAATGAAAATGTGAAGCATAAATTAGATTAAAAAATATGAGCGATCAAACCTAAAAAAGAACTTGTAATGATTTCCAAAAAAAAATTAAACTATTGGGAAGAAAAGTGCGAAGAGAGGTAGCATAAGTCTCTGTCTATACGCACAGAGCTTTTCTCTCCCAATCGAGTGAGCGCAAGCAAACTGAGAGGGAGATGAGTATCGGAAGAGCTTACCAACCGAACCCACCATCAAACAACTAATTATAGTTTTCAGACTAATAAAGATTGCTACAATCATATGTCCAACAAAGCATATGGTGATAATTGGAACTTTTTTAATACATAGAATTTGCAAAATTTTCCTTGTTGAAATCGAATGAAATATTCTAAAATATATATATATTAGAACTGAAAGTACAACCAGAATCGCATATATTCTGAATGCGTACGTTATTACTGGGGAGATTTCATAATTTAAATCTAGCAGCAAAATAATTTGGTTAATTTCCTCTACTTCTTTACTTGAATAGCCCAAACATAGGCATTAATATAAGTTGCCTTGAATCCGGAGAAACCAGCACTTTCTACTAAGGATCTGAACTCTTTCTCAGTTCTATCTTTTCCACCCGGATTGTTTACCAGCATAATAAGGTCTGAATCGAACGCACCTCGAGCAGTTGCATCTGGGATCTCAGGGAGAACAAAATCCAATATAATCACCTTCCCATTTTCTGGCAGGGCACTGTAGCAATTATTCAATATTTTCTGGCAATGCTCATCATTCCAATCATGCAAAATGAACTGCAAAACACTTGTTTCCAGTTATTGCTGTTAATAATTTACTATTCTTCTAATATATATACAGTAAAATTTTGAAAAGAAATCATATTGTTCACTATTTCAGTATATTGTAGTTCGCCATTGGACTAACCTTCATCAAAATGGCATCTCCCCTTGGTATAGTCTTGAACATGTCACCGTCAACATGCTCCACTCCTAAATATAATAAAATTATAACTGATTGTTAATTGATCACATTGATTGTTCATATAAAAACCTTAATTAGTTACTAAATGCCACCAGCTGGAAATTTACTATTTGCTCTGCTCTGTATTTATTGCATATCAGATTTATTCGAAGAAATATATTTCTTTTTTGTAATATCGTGCATGTTTGTAGTTTACCATCGTCTCCGAAGAACTAAAATACAGACCATGTTATACTAAAAATAAAACAAAAACACATATTGGGAGGGGCCATACGTGGGTAAGGCGGTGCATCAGTAATAACATGGGGAAGGTCAAAATTGATTCCTTTAATGTTGGAATACTTTGAGGTGATCATGCTCAAAGTGACACCAATTCCACCCCCAACATCAACAAGTGTGTTTATGTCATTAAACCCTTGGTATGATTCTAGAAGCTTTTTTGTGAAGATGACAGAATGGTTCTTCATCCCTTCATTGAATAAACGGCTGATGCGTGGATCTTTTGCATTGTACTCAAATGCTGACATTCCATATGCCTTCTTGAAAGGGGTGCCACCTTCCAGCACTGTATCCTTCAGATAATACCTGCCGTCACAACACAAATATACCTTGGTGAGATATATGTACCTTCAATGTGCCTATATATGGGTGTTTTGCAAGGCAGTTTTGCATATAAGAGTAATGAAATTGTGAAAAAGAAATTACAAATACTGGTACAAGCCTGTTGGGTCCGTTAAAGAGTAGGTACGAGCCTGGCACAATACATATATGGTGTTTTAATTGCCCCGCTGTAGCATGTGAGTCCCATTCCTAAAAGCCTGAGAAGTCACATGTGTGCCTCCCCAGAGTAGGCAACGTTTGGCCACTCGCCCTTTGCTTGACCGACCAGTTCCAATGATTGACCAGTACTAAGTACTAACCCACAGTTTAAGACTTTAAAGTTTCTAGTCAACAGAAGCAGTTTCTTTCTTGAGTCTGATATTCTATTTAAGCTACAACCGTATGTAAATTTGGATGGTGGTGAGAAAATATTTGTGTTTTCTGTGCCTTCTGTATGGTTCAAAGTCCAGACCAATGTGGCTATATATTGTAAAATTAAACAAGTGTTCTATGAAGAAATGTTTCTAGTCTGACATCTGGTCCAGCAAGGACAGTTAATTAAGTCCTTATGGCTATAAATGGGTGTACTCCAATATCATTTTGATGCAGATGCATCAATAATTTATTGAAATTTATTACTATATATTGAAATAGCACACAGAATATGATTCTGACTTATTAATAGGAAACACATGCATACCAGCTCTCCATAAGAGCCTTGTCATAGGTCATCAGTGCAAGAGCAGCAAGGGAGACGCCATCCTCATTCTTTGTAAGCCACTTGCACACTGGTGCAGGCCCATACCGCCGTGTCACCTTATCATCTATTTCCACGTCACATTTGATCACATTGTATGATGCAAGAAGTCTTAGCATTCTGTCCAGCATCTCTGCTGCCTGAAATCACATCACACATAGCTTATTTAGAAGTTTGCTAATTTCATACTCCTTAAAGCCCAAAATTTTCTGATGAATAATTTTTGTCTGTGCTTCAACTTATTGAGTTTATGACATGTGATTACTTGTTCTCACGGAATCTTTCTTATTAATGGGGCTGAATATATTCACTTTTTTATATGATAGTATAAATAATTATAAAATGAAAAGAACAATATTCGTAATCACAAATTAGTAAAACTAATTAAAAAAATTTAAATAATATCCGAAAATATTATTTTTTTATTCCCGACGTTGTCCATTAACCTGTCTTTGGCGTATATATCTTTATCCACAACCTAATTAATTAAAAAGAAGCTTGCATACAGTATTTGCTAATTTCTCACTTCTGAAGAAAATGCTTTTCATGGTCTTTTTAACGAACTTTTTTTGTTAGAGAAACTAGCTAGATATATAGCGGCTATCTAGCTAGTGTGTCTTTTTAATGAACTTTATCATACCAAATTATGGAAATAATACACTTAACTTAATTGACCTCAAACAATGAGCTCATCAAACATAGTCGACTTGAAGCCTTTCTAAAAACATAGTCAACTTGGGTTCAAATTCGTTTCTTAGAAGCGCCTATATATCTTTGTTAGGAAACTATTAACTTTTGTAATCATAGTTCCCATATCAATATATATATATGAATAGAGAAAAACCTGTTTCCTTTCTTAGAATTTTGAAACTTAACAAGAGAACTTTGAGCATATGTTGCTATATTTTAGCTTATTAGTATGGATCATGTCAATGACCGATGTTTACCTTAATTATAAAATATAAATGACCTGATAATTTTTTCATCTTTTGAGTACATCCAATTAAATAGTCTAAAGTGACCTGCGGGTTATTAGTCTTCAAATGTGATGCAACATCACTTGCCGTCATAACGGGCTTGCCAAAGGGCCCTCCGCTTCCTTTAACAAGGATTTCGAGCACGCCAAGCTTAATTGCGGCATTAAGGGTCATTGGGAGGACGCAGGCGCCGGCAAGCTGCATTGCATACTTACAAGCTTCCTCTTCCTCGTCAGCATAGTTCTTCTGTTGCACTTCCATAGTGTCTAAACGGAGAGACCCCACGCTTTTGTGCTTTATGTATCAGTGAAGTGAATCTGATGCTGGATACTGGATGCTGGATGAGTTTATATATATTGGAAAGGATGGAGTGACAACTTGTGTGATGTTCGGACTGAGATGAGACATATATATAAGAAAATAAGAGAGTACCAAAAGGGGGGCCTGCCCTCCCCCCAATAATTGAGAAGGCCCAGCATTAATTTTGTATACTATTGACTATTGAATTTACTTGGTTGATTTCAGTATTTGAGTGTAAAAACTAAAAGGAATCCAATATATATTAATGACGTACCAACTCATCAGGAAACCCAATAGTAATTACATCTGATCCAATAACATCATGAATCATGATGAGATTGGCAATTTTACAGCTGTAATTACCTATTTACCTGATATTGCCTTACTTCGTAAATATCCCTGGAGAAAATGACCGTTGGGCTCCGCCCCTGGCCCTGGATGTCCTTCCAGACATTCATGCAGTATCAGCTGGATTATTGGGCCCACTAATTTGACTCTATTCTATTAACCTAGCGATTCTGGATTCAAATCACCAAAGGAACATTTATTTTCAAAATTATTGAAATAAAATTTTTTAAAATATATAAAATCATTAGTTTCATATCAACCTTAAATGACATGTATGCATGCAATGCTCGTCTGTTCGATGTAGCTTATAAATAGAGGTATTGTAAACTTTGTGTAGAGGAAAATGAATGAAAGAGAATAAAAAATAATTGAGATTAAGAATATAGTCTTATTTTCTCTTGGTATATTGTTCTTAATTTCTTTCTTCCACTTTATTTTACAACACGTTATGAACATGAATTTATCGGATGGAGTCACAAAGTTATTTGCATGAATTTCTATGAAGAATTTATTGGGTACGTAAAAGAATAAATTGCTCAAAAAAACTTTGAGTTAAGTAAAAAGTATGGTTAATAATTTGATATTATATAGTTTATGAATTTCAATTTCGTTTCAAGTTTTTATTGCTATATTTTTTTATTTGAATTTATGAGAATCATTCGCTGAAGTGAATGATGAAAAAAATAATAAGATACTATTCAAATTTGAAATTTTGTCAAGAACCTGAAGTTCTTATTAAATGAAGAACCTGAAGTTTATATTTCGATTTAAAGTTATTTAGAACCTATAATTCTTAATCATTGAAATAATTTGTTTAGAATCTAAAGTTCTTGATACTTGAATTTATTTATTTTAAATATGATATTTATATTTCAATCTAAAATTATTTAGAACATGATGTTCTTGATTCTTCAAGTGGTTTGATTAGAACTTGATGTTCTCAATTTTTAAATTTATTTTCTTAGAATCTATTAGAAATTTTACATAACAAGAAATTATGAAACATCGCTGAATATTATTTAAAAAATAACCTAAAATTATTATTCAAATTGGAAATTTTTATCAAAGAATCAAAAGTTCTATTTCTTTATAACCAGAAGTTATTATCTGATATTGCTGAAAAATAACATTAAGTTATTCCTAATTTACTATATTAGCACTTATTATAAGTTATGGAATGAAAAAAAAATTTGGAGTTATTTCAATTAAATTATTTAAATAGTGTAGTCAAATGATTTAGTAACTAGAAGTTATGATGCTAAATTAGAATTTTTTTTCTCTCTTTATTTATTTAATTATCTCTATTTCATTTCTCATAACTTGAAATTGTGATATTAATAACTTGAAGTTATCATAGTAATTATAATTTGAAGTTATGATATTAATAATCTAAAATTATGATGAAAGAATGTTAGTACTATTGAATCAGGACTAAATCATGCTTGTAGTGTTCAAGTTGTTGCAACTTACTGTTTCCATTATTTTTAGTGTTTTGATACCGTGGATTACTTTATCATAGAACTATTTTTATCTGTACACATTTTTTAATAAACAAATAACCTCGTGTTGTGCTTCCACTGATATAACCTCTCGTTTTTTTTTCTTTTTTCAAGATTAAACGTCCATAGGTTTGAAATACCTAAAACCGGAATTGATCATTTTTATCTGATAGAGTTAAACAAACTGGACATATATAAATGAATGAAATGAATAAATATAAATATAATGGTACGGGATGACTTGTGGAGAGCTAGTAGATAGTAATTTTTATTTCTAATGTTAATTTATGTCCACTCGATTCACTTTTTAAATCGCAACTTTTGAGGTATGAAATTGATTGCATCCTTTGGAAAGACATATATTAATTGAAACCCTATGAAATATATGTTAAAAGACACTTTTTCATTCACATCTATTAATTGAATAAGACTACATACTCACACCCTTTCATTTGTTAACATTTAATTAACCTATTTATAATTTTTTAATAATAATATAAAAAATGACACTTTATCATACACAATCGCATTGTTTCATTTGTTATTATTTAATTAACTTAATTATGATTTCTCAATAATAATTTAAAATAAAAAGGACACTTTATGATATATGATCCCACCATTTCATTTATTAGCATTTAAGTAACCTAATAATGATTTTTAAATATTTATTGAAATAAAAATACTTTATTATATTTACAACTATATATCTGCACTTTAAATTCATATATGGAGAAAATTTAATATGCACTATAGTGCATAGGGCACTCCGTGCACCGCGGACTTTTTCGGAGGTATTTTTGTAAATTGACAAATCTAATTTAACCAATGTAATCTACATATTGAAATCTCATAGAAAACCAAATTTTACATTTTTTTAGATTTTATTACTATTTTTTTCAAATTTTTTAAAACATGTCATTTTTGGAAAATTGTAAATAGTACAACATTCCAAAAATGACATGTTTTAAAAAATTCGAAAAAAAATAGTAATAAAATCTAAAAAATTGTAAATTTTGGTTTGGTATGAGATTTCAATATGTAGATTAGATTGGTTAAATTAGATTTGTCGATTTACAAAAATATTCCCGAAAAAACTCGTGGTGCACGAAATGCTCTATGCACTATGGTGCATATTAAACTTTCTCTTCATATATGTCCATAAAGTTGTTGGCCCAAATGCATAAATATGAAAAAATTATTAGAAACAAATTTTTGTTAAATATTGAAATCGAAATGATATAGGGAAAAAAATGTATTGCATAAAAAAGTTACCTTACTATCTAGTAAAACAAAATTCATGCTCCATGTATTTTTCGTCTTTCAATTAGTTGCAAGCCAAATTTTGACCCGTACACGTATCACATCTGGATTTCTATTTGATAGTTATGTGATATCTATTATGTTTGTCATTTTGTAAATGTGAAATAGTTAATGAAAACTCGAAAAATGGAGTACTATTTATAGATAAAATATTAGCACCTTTGGTGGAAGAGACATCTACTCGACTGCATCCTTTGTTGAGATACCTTTTTAATCGCATCTTTTAAGACATTTCCTTGATAGACATCTTTTCATTCTCATCATTTGGGGCCATCCACCCATTTTATTATATGTAAGATTAAGATTTTGTTGGTTTACAAAAAAATTTCAGGGTTACTGAATCGCTAAGGGTTCTAGCGACCCGCTGGTTCACGAATTCAGAAATGTGTCTAGGTTTTTGTTATTTGGAAGTTCTGTCTCCAACGGTCTAGAACCTTAGAGAGATATGAAAAATAGAGAGTCTTCTCCTTCCTTATTTGAGGCTTTTCCTAACATGAAAGAGATGAGCACATGGCATTCCGAACTATGGATAAATCGTGATTAGTAGTGCTAGGTCTTAATTTGAAGTCGTAGTACATCGATAATTATGAGACTATAGCAGTAAGAACTACCCCTTCTTTTTATATGCTCAATACCATAAACTTCATCGATAACATTCTTTCTATCTACATACCGGTGCACCAATATATTGTTGGAGTTATATCCTAGAAGTCAATAATTTAATAACTTAAATATTAGTTTATGTTATGAATTATAATTTAATCATTTGTTCCTCGGTTTATTATTGACAGATCATTCAGGTTGAGGATCTGAATTGTGGATCTCTGTGGATCATTTTTTTAAAATGACAATAATAAATCTAAAACTATCCATAATCTTTATAATTAACAAGGAACATCAATTATCATATGAGATTAGTATGCAAGTTAAGTGATGACTAAGTTCTATAAATCATAGGTAAAAAGTTACCAACTTAATTGCATATGTATATATTATTAGAACATAGCACAGGATTTGACCCAATGAAAAAACATATGGATTGTGTTATGTGTCATTGTTTATTTCATATGAGTTTGATTCTAAATTTGAGATGGTTCAATCTTTTCACATGAGGATAGGTTCTATAAATATCGTCTACCGCTGATTCCCGATAAGGGCTGCTATACGGACTTTATTTATGTTCTATTGAATAGTGCGGAAAAATGTTGTTCATCAAAAAAACCGTATGTCCCTCATCAGTATACCTAGTGAGTGATGATATATGTTTGGGCCCCTTGATGGAGTTGGATTGTTTGACCAATTTGTACAATCAACTCTAGATCAAGAAATGTATAGTCTGCAAGAATGACACATTCCTATCTTGGACTGTACAGTGATATCTTGTGGCATAAGAATCAGACAAGGAAATACTTTTATTTATCATGCAGGATTGAGATATTATTATAGTACATTATTTATGCGACTTGGGAATCATAACGTGTTGCTAAATACCGCTTATGATTATTGGAAATAAATAACAATTTAATTTCATGGCCAACATAGCATAAATCCTCAAAGGGTCACACAAATAGGACATTAATCACACAGTGCATTATTTATTTATTTACAGCAGTAAGTACTGTGGAAATATGATAGATTGATTAATTAATCATGAATTATAAGTGTCATCGGCAAATATACCATCCCATCCATCGCTAAATACAAAGTGAACATATACACCAAACAAAGTGAATATATAAACAATCTAAATGAACACTTACAAACAAATAAGTGTTGTCTTCACTTGTTCAGAAGTTTACATGTATATTCAACTTATTTTCATTGAACTTATTTGTTTGTATGTGTTCACTTAGATCGTTTATATGTTCACTTTGTTTGCTGTGTATGTTCACTTTTTATTTAGCGATGGCTGTGATGGTATATTTGTCGATGGCAGTAATCAATTTCCTTAATTAATTATATACCGTTGTGAACCGTTATAATTAATTAAGTCAACGAGATCATATAGAAATAAATTAATGCATTAACTAATCCTAAAATAATTATTAATGAGTTAATAATTAATTTAGTTCAATGCAATTTTAATATAAATGGTTATATTAATTAATTGAGCCGTTATTTGGTAGCAAATAGATAGTTCAATTAAAGAGCAAATAAATGAGGCTTTAATTATTAGAATTAGAGACTCAATTGAGTGGATTAAGTGGTCCATAGAGGCTCATTTTGTGGCTGCTCTTTATGGTTGTAGGTAGGATGACATAGTTGTAATTATGAAAGAGATCAATTAGGTTTTGTGCTCTATATAAGGACCACTTATGAGAGCCTCCACATAGCATTTTCTCTCTCCTCTCTTGCCTCCCTTCCTAGCCGCCACCTTCATCCTCTCTCTATCTCTTTTGCTCATGTGTTGAGCTATTTTTTCTTCACTAAATCAAGGTTGTTAATTGATGCAAGAGAGAAAATTATAATGATTAGGCTTGTTCTTTGGGTATGCTAGCAATTAGTACGTACCTTGTAGAACGTGATTAATCCTCCTTGGTGGACTCGAGAGCGGCTACTAGACGTGGTGGAGATGGTGGAGAAGGCACGCCATCAATTCCCACGCCTTGGTCGAGCCTCACGGATACGATTCCGCGAGAGGTATAATTTCTCCTACCAATTCTCTTTGTGTGTTGATTGCTTGGCAAGATCCTTGTGTTCGATGTTTAATTAAGTGACATAGTCAATATTTATTATTATTTGGACCGTATTTGGCACTTAAAATTGACTCAAACCAACGAAATACTTATGAATTGTCATGTTTTTCCAGGATTTGGCTCTGCCGTCGTTTATTCTCTTCTCTATGTACAGGTTTTAGTGATTTATGGTGATTACGGAGCATTTCAATGGATTTCTGATGTTTTCTGCACGCTAGACGACTCATTCCTAGCATAGGAGGCATTTCTCAGCACTCTGCTTGGTCCGAGCAGCATTTCACTCGGCCTGAGTGGTTCACAGCCGCCATGCCACTTTCCTTATACTCCACTCGGTCCGACCAGAACTTCATTCGGTCCGAGCAGATGGCCGCCATAGCAAGTTTGGAATGTTTTTCAACATGGAAATTGGATTTTTTGGTATTCTCTCTTGCCTTGGCGTCCAAACCTTCTCTCTATACATCTGGGAACATCCATATATACCTCTGGCACGCCTTGGAGAGGGGGGATTACATTTTCGACCTTAGATTCCACTTTCCTAAGGCTCTTTTGTTTTTTTTTACCGTTGGAGATCATTGGGGCTTGATTCTAGCAGACGACGGCAGCAGTTGAGAGGCGATTTTACCATTCAGCAGCACCCCATCGCCTATTGGATCCTGACATAGATCATAAAGGAGTATTTGCTTTGTATTTCTTTATGATTTTCTCTTACGATTTGATGGGCTTGTATCTCTACTTTTATATACTGTTTATTATGTGTTTTGCTACTATGTTAGGCTAGTTATCCATGTTGTCTTAGGATTAGGGGATTATCTTTATGTTTGGATGATGTTCGTTTGACTTCATATGTTATATTATGCTTTGAGATTTGTTTATTGTGAATTGTATCGATTGCTTAAGTTAAAACACTTGTTGAATTGCTAATTACCCTCTAGTTGAACAGCTGCATCTAGTAGGTCTAAGTTAGGATAAACAAGTTGAATTGATTTAAGTACTTGGGGTAAATTGTGGATCCGAAAGGGGAAATTAGTTAACACCAAAAGTGTAGCTTTTAGAATAGTTCAAAAGACTTCTAAATATCCCTAAGAACTCCTTTAAACAAGTTTAATTTATCGAACTCTATACGAAAAGTTGTGAATCGATTAAATTAATTAGGTTAGATTGTGATTGAACCAATATCTATACCAACAAGCGAAAGCTGAGGCTTAGAATAACTAGGTTTGACCAATAAACCCTGACTTGAAGCATAACTTATTATATTAAACCAAATAAACGCACTTTTGTCTTCTGCTCGAACCGAGTAAACCCTTGTTCGGACCGAGCAGAGTGGCGACTGTAGTTTAAACGCCAAGTTTAGTGCGAAAGTGCTTAACTTTGAAGTTTAAGCAGCCAAATATAATTGAAACCTGACTCCTAGGACACCTTAATATCTATTTAAAACCAAGACTTTACCCTTAGTATTTTACTTTAATATTAGTTTGATTGTTTTATTCCAAGTACAAAAATCAACCAAAATCATTTACTATTTGAGCATTGTTTAATTTTACATTATTGAAAATCCCATAAAATATTTCCGTCTAGATTTTAAGAAAGGATAAGTCCGGTATTCAAATATTCGTCCCTTGGGTTCGACTCTAAAGCTATATTCCGAACGATTAGTGAGGTTAGCTCTAGGTATACAAATTTTATTTGATTCCTAGATTTTAGACCTTCATCATTAAGGTTAATTAAGTATAATTGACATGAAAAAAATAAAATTGAACACTTTCTTACATATATATTATCTGTCACCCACCAGGAGTAACAATGTATCAACTAAGTACCCATACCCACACAATAAATCTCTAACAACCAACCAACACATCAACACTACAAAAACATACACAACCAGTCATAAAATTTAATTTGCAAATACATCAGCAGATACATCAAAAGATGCGCACTGGTTTGCTTTTTCCTAAAGAGGGTTACATCAAAATTGACATCACAATGTACGGTAGATTTTAGATTACTTTAAGAAAAATGCTATAGTCTAATATATTGGACGGATAGAGTTTATCTAATATGATCGTTTTCATATTTTTAAATTTCAAATAACCGATTCAAACCGTTCAATATATTCTACATATTGAAAATGTATAAAAAATCAATTTTTTTTTACATTTTTCTGAAAATTTTTACTATTTTTTTGATATTTTAGAAAATCGTTATTATTGGACGATCCATAATGTTTATATCATGAATTTTAAAAAATACCAAAAAAATAGTAAAAAAATTCGAAAAAAATAAAAATTGATTTCTTATAAGTTTTCAATAGAGAGAACATATTGAATGGTTTAGATCGGTCATTAAAAATTTAAAAAGGTAAAAATAATTATATTGGACGAATCCGTCCGTCTAATACATTAATTATTTTTTTTCTGTACGGAGTTTCATCACAAATCAAAAAATGTTTCCATCAATGGACTTTTAGGTAAGTGTCTTGTTCTTCCGTCGGTGGCATGTTTGATTATTTCAATGACCTGTAATATCTTAGGCAAATTCCAAAACAAATGCTTATTTTTCTCTGCCTTTAGAGTTTAGACTTTAGATGATATGGTCACTGTCGGAACCACCATTCTTTCCTCGAAGTGATGACTGATGACCGATGACATATTGGAACTTAGCTTCTACTTTTCTCACCCCGCCTTTGATCAAAGGATCAAAGACGATTAGTCAAGACCACTTTAAAGTTTTCACTGATGACAATTGGTGCCGCGCGGCACAGGGATCCATTATTTTCGTGTTTCAAAAAAAAAAAAAGATGACAATTATTTTCAAAAATTTTAATTTATATCATTCGCTCTTCTCTCAAACTTAGTATAACTTTTTATTGTTATTACATATTTTCGTATTCGATAAAATTATTTGTTATATATTAGAAAAATAAACTCTAATCAGTTATGTTTCTATCGTATATTCTTATTTTTTCTATTGTTTTGTTCTGAATTCAAATTTAAGTTAATTAAATTATGTTTATTTAGTACTAATAGCAAACGTACTCATCCAATGGATGGATAAATTACACATGAAAAAATTTTACATATGTGCTCTATTTCCAAAATGAAAAAAATAAATTAGTATTTTAATGAAGTTTTCATGTGTCGTGTCCTCTTTCAAAACACAATGCACAATCAATCTAACAACAAATTTATTTATATTAAAAATGAAGAGTATATAAACTTAAGTCTATCACAAACATTCAATTATTGATTTAAGAATGCATAGAGTAAATTTTTTACATCTTTTGTTTAATTATCTTTTTTATAAGTAGGCATAGGGATGCCAATTGTTAATTTTAGAAGGCTGCAATTGTCAAGGCCAACTAATAAAATAGTATAATTACTTATTTGCCACCCTAAAATAAGGAAATTGTGAATTTGCCACTTTGAGCACTTTTAATTGCTTTAGGAACCCCAAAAACTATCCCCAAGAAAAACCAGATGTATAAACAAAGAGAATTCAAGAAACAGAACAAAGCACTAATAAAATGATATAATTGAACTCGAAAATGCCTGCCTAAAATACTTTGAAAATAAAAAGTCAATTAGAAATTAAGGATAAACCTCTAATAATTCTAAAAATCTCATAGATATTTAATTTTCCTTATGAGCGACTGGCGCCTCAGCGCAAACAGTACCATTTACAGAGAAGCACTCAAAACAACCGAGTCAATTCATTCACCGGCGGTCGATTTTGTGAAGCCACAAGACATAACCGGAAGAATAGCAGAAGTCCAATTTAAGCAAAATAACACAATCATACAATTGTTGCTTAAATTGACTGAAGAATTTGAGGATCTGAAGGTAGCAGTTAAAAAGCTCGAGGCTGCGAAAGGAAAGGAAGTCACTCAACCTGACGACCTGATTGACTCCTTAGATCAGATCGAAAAGCAACTTCAGAACCTAAGCTTAGGTGAGTCCATTAAACCAGCAGTGCCCAAATCAAAAGGTAAACTTTTGTGTTTAAAACCCAAAAAAAATATTTGAAGCCGAGAAAAAAAAGGCGGCATGAGCAGAACAAACAACAACAGAGGCGGCAAGACCATCAGTATCGGAAAGAGACACAAACCAAACTTCCACTGTGGAAGATCAGATCTGAGGCTATCGCCTAGGGTCTAGGCTCAGATTTGAGGTTCAAAGGAGGCTCCCTAGTCAATCTTGACGGTACCAGCGAAGCCTTGGGTCACAAATGAATCCTGATGCTGAGCCCTACATATCTCAATACAGACGAGCACAATAGGTCCCTGCAGAGACTCTATACCAAGCCGGATGGTCAGAGCGCAGACACCGAGTATACCAATATTACTCGGATGAAAGAACATTGGTCACAGATGCTAGCAAGTGGAGTTATCGTTCATTTCTGAGGAAAGTTTTAACAGGCTTTTGCAAGAAGGGCTCCAACATCTGCATATCGGACTAATCATGGTTCGATTATACATGCTGCACAGGCGGAGTGCAGGTGTGAATGCACTACTGTTAATCAGAGACACTAGATGACGAGATGATAGAGCTGTCATTAGCTCTATGGAGATGGATTTTATATCTGGAACGCAGTTAGTATATATCGCTCCAGATATGACTCTAAGTATGCCTGACTTCAGAGATCACATTCAGCTGGTGATTCAAACTCACGGGTATGAAGAATGGCAAGGTGATGAGAGTAATCTTTTACTCTCAAGATCTCTAATTGGACGACTATCCAATACAAGCCACACAAATTTCAGATACAATGTTCAGAACGTGGCGGACCACCTAGCAAACCTAGGAGTTCGAGCCATCCCTGGCTCGCAAAGGACAACCGCAGAGCTCCAAGAAAGGGAGTGGCTTGTGAGACCAGCTGTTATCTCACAAATCCAGAATCCCCAAGTAGCACGAATCCGAGCAAGGACAGACGGCTCATTGTCTATTAGATTTGCGGGGTATACAACAACAATCCCTGAACAAGAAGTCATTCGTGGAGAAAATGATGAGGAGGAACTTGAACAAGAATTTATCAATCTACTGACAATATATGAAGACTGGCCATTCGAGGATGATCTAGAATTTTTAGAAATCTATTCAGACCCTGAGGAATTCAGTGAAGAAGATGGGGCTAAGCAAGATGATGACTCTTTATTAAGGAAATGGTTCTTGGCAATACTAAAAGCCAATCAAACTGAACCAACAGTTGAAATGTTGGAACCAATAAACTCGTACCAATGGTTTGCTATTGAACAGATGGACAGCGAAGACAAACTCGTGCAGATGACATTTGCAGAGTTTAATTGGTTGGACACCATAGATGCAGAGGGTGAGTGGCTTGAAGAGCAAGCCTTTATGATGACTCGTCAACGGGATGAATCAGATGAGGATGACCTACTCTCCACGGTGCAATTCCTGTCTCAACTGGATGCACCAGCAAACCAAGACAAACACTTGCTAAATATTCTAACGAAAGGTGGTGGGAAAGATGTTTGTTTTCCAAATTCTGAAACAAGGTGGGATGAAGATCCATTCGAAACAATTTATATGATAGAAGAAATGGAGTACCCACAGTTCAAAAACCTCAAGAAAAAAGTAGAAACAATACTCTCAACAGCAGAATATTCACTCACAAGAATACCACCTGAGGTAATCTTGGGTCGTGCTATGTATCCACCAGGTTCAAGGCAGCCACAGAACTTACAAATTTCAGAAATCAGAGCAAGGTTGGGCGACATCCGCGGTGGCTATGCAAGGCAGATGAACGAAATGTTTAACTTGCAACCAGCCCAAGCCAGTCAAGGCGCAATCTTGGTTTTACCAAAAGATATTGGGCTATACTGAGAAGTTATCTTCAGATGAGAATCAATCACTCTCAACCTGATAATTGAGAAGAATTGGACAGATAATAAATCAAAGGTCAACTACATCGAAAACCTCCTAGGAGAGACAGAGAAAATGACCTAGATTCAGTGGAGGATGACATTTCTTACTGAAAACGAAGAGTTGGTGAACATAGCTGATGATTCACAAAATGTAATATCGCAGATCAGGCGAATGTTCATGTTGGAGGATTCGACAACTGGATCCACTGAAGAGCAAGATCGAGCGTACAACGACCTGGAGAGACTTTCATGTCACAATGTGAAAGATTTTTTCGATTATATAAATGATTACAAGATCTTGGCGGTAAAATCAGGAAGAATGTTCATATCTCCTGAACTCTCAACAAAATTTTTCAGAAAGATGCCCCCGATTATTGGTGGAGATACCGAGAAGGCATTTGCCGAGAAATACTCAGGCAATACTGTAGGTGTTATTACAATAATACATGAGAGCGGTTCCGGTGCCTATATATTTGTGATGCCTCATCTGTCACATCTTCTGAGCCGTCTGATCGAAGATTGATATGCGGTCCAGATTGCAGGGATTACGAGGGAAAAAAACAATACCCTCGATCATCTCCTCTCTCGCGCTCGCCATTGAGAGCTCTTCTCTCTCTCCGTCGACGAAGTTTCCTCTCCCGCTCCGTCTCCGTTTCCTTTCCTTTCTTGGATCAATCTGATTTGTGTTACTTGCTTAAATAAGAAAATTGGTACCAATTAACTAGAGTTTAAACTAAGTATCAACTAAGAAAGTTCGCATTTGCACTCAGTCTGACAATTGGTACCAAACGTCCCGTACCAACACATCCTGTATTTTTTTTCTTTTGAAGGTTTATAAGGTCCGTAGGCTTGAAAATTAAAATAAATCAGAGTACAATCAAGTGATGTGAGTACAGATTCTAATATAAAACCACTTCCTCATCCATATAAATCTAATTAACCTCCCTAACCAACTAAGCAACTCCCTACAATAACTAAGCAGTCTAAAAATAAAAAAGCAACAAATTCTGAAACAAAAAATAGTCTTACAGAAAATATTCCCTAAGTAAAGATAAAAACAAGAGGCGATGAGGGTGCTATAAGCCATCAAGGAGGTGCCTCCCGCCAACACATCCTGTATTGATTATGGTCCTAGCCATGTACCAGCATCCTTTGCACAAGCATATGAGGCCAATCTACCAGCATCCTTTATACCAAACTTCCCATACCAACATTGAGGTATGCTAATCATTCAACGTCCCCAATGTTCTTGTCCAGATAAATTGATCACTTTAACTAAACGCTGCAAAACTCTACAACAATAAAGAGCCAAAAGGTACACATAACTACAACACTAAGCTTATCACTTGAGAGAAAAATGAGCAATTTCCAGTCTACAATCGGGTAGATCAGATGAAATTAAGAAAGTCTCTTTCTTTTCTTTTCTTTTGTATATAGCTATCAATTCTAGATAGGTTGAGAGGGTAATTCTTGGACTAACACACAAATTTTTTGCTTTGTTTTTAATTCCACATCAAACGATTCACACCAGAGAAATGTCAAAGTAGCATATTACTGAATTTACTCAATTAATTATGTATTAACAAATTGTAACAAGTAGTCTAACTAGCTAATAGAACAAATGTATTGAGAGAAGAGAGAATACTCTAGCAAAGAGGAGAAGGCCAGTTTCGGAATGATCAGATGAGCAAGGAGTTGCGCTCGGCGAAATTAGAATGGAAGCGCTCCAGAGTACGGTGCAGCCTCCACCACATCTCCACCGAGGCCGCGGCCGCCTCAATGCCCTTCTCCACTAGACTCGGCGCTGCCATAAGCGATGATGTTGACCTCGAGCAACGTGAAGGGAGAGAAGTTCCCAAGCGACGATCAGGGGAGAGGAGACTTTGCCGACGGAGACGGAGACGGAGACAGAGCGGGAGAGGAAACTTCGTCGACGGAGAGAGAGAAGAGCTCTCAATGGCGAGCGCGAGAGAGGAGATGATCGAAGGTATTGTTTTTTTCCCTCATAATCCCTGCAATCTGGACCGCATATCAATTTTCGATCAGACGGCTCAGAAGATTTGACAGATGAGGCATCACAAATATGTAGGCATCGGAACCGCTCTCATATAAAAAAATCCGTAACGTGTCACTAACACAAGTATTATTTGTTATATATATGCAAGGACAGATCCGCTTAAACATCAAAACGGCACTTTAAATGGGTAATTATTTGGATACTCGATCCCCTTGCATAAATGGATTATTGATTCTTTCTAAGGCTCCGTTTGGATGCGTTGAGAATAAGGTAGGAAGAAGGAAAAAGGGAAGAAATTTATTGGGAAGGAATAAATTTATTGGGAAGTGTGTAACTTTTGTGAAGAGTTTGGATGATTAGAAATAAATTTATTGGTAAAAAATGATTATTCCTTATTCCTTATTCCGGAAAGAAGTCATCCAAACGGAGCCTAAGTTTCTAAATCCAACCCGTTATTGAGATACGACTATCTTACTCATAAATATTTTTTTGAAGAAACATAAGGGTCAAATTCCTTATCATTTTTGGAGTACCTCTGAAGCACGAACTAAAATTAGATTTGCTAAACTTAATACTTCCATATGTAACTAAGCAGAATTTTGTTAATATTACAAGAAAAACATATCCATTCGAATGCCACAACATCCACAGCACTAGAGCCCATGAAGCTTTTTCGTATATATTTTGCTGTGTTGATGAAGCGTATGTGTATGAATTGTGATTTGTGAGAATGCTAATGGGTGCGTTTGGATAGGTGTGGGAAGAAGGGAAGAAGGGAAGAAGTGGAAAGAAGTATTGGGAAGTGTGTAATTTTGTGAAGAGTTTGAATTGTTTATAATTTTTTTTTCTTCTTCTTCTTCTTCCTTCTTCTTCTTCTTTCTTCCAACGATCCAAACGCACCCAAGAAGAGAAATTGGAATTGTCTATATTTATGGCTCCGTTTTGATGGGTGCAGGAATAAGGAAATAACTTTTCCAACTCTCAAATTTATTATAAACAATCCAAACTCTTCACAAAATTACACACTTCCCAATATTTCTTCCCTTATTTCTCTTATTCCCACACCATCCAAACAGAGCCTACGAAAAATAGACTCGAAGCAGGCCTATCCTCGTACTTTTAAATGTTATTAATAGAGTACAAATGAAATTAATTATCTTCAAAGAAAAAAATGGAAATTAATCAGCGAGCACTGGCACAATAATATAGAAAAGTGTATTCGATTGATCAGGTTGCATACTTGCAAGTGATCATTGATTATTTGATTTCGTAACCTTCCTTGATCATACTTCAAAATTTTCAAGACTTTATATATTGTCGTGATTTTGTAAATATTTTGGCATGACGTGGTTTATTTGCTCCGTAATTTTCTGTCATATCAAAATATTGAACAATCTTACAAATTAACTAGTAATCTAGTGGCATAAAATCCTAATTAATCATGTGAAGTTTAGTTAAAAATGATAAAAGGAAATCTATATTTAATTCATTTATTTATATAATTATATTGCAACGAAACTTTATGTGAATTATGATTGCTGTGAAAATATATTTATGATTGTACTATTTTTCTTCTATGAATTTTGTTATTTTTAATATTTGAAATTCAGAATGTTAGTTCTTAATTTCATTTTACTCTTCCCCGCTAATGCCCTTTCCACTTGCAAGTATTATTCCTTTTCAAAGTTCAAACGCAATTGTTTTTTAGTCTTTTGACTTACATATATACGCAGATGATGTGTTGGGCGGACGAGCGGTAGTGGCTGCTCTCATTTGCCAACCGGTAATTATTGAGCGTAAATTATTCTGTCTTAACTAGATACCTTCTCGTTTTGTTGCTATCTGATTTTATTAGACGTTTTTATCAGTTTCTGTGGTCGTCTGTTGAGCAGACTAAATACCTACCACAATAAATATATTGAGCATCTATATCATTTTAAATACCTACCACAATAAATATATTGAGCATCTATATCATTTTTTTTTATATGAACGTACATTACTTAAATTTACATATTCAGAATTATATTTTAAAAATTATAAAATACAAAATTCGTTCATTCAAAAATGGCCATAAAACATTTTTTAAATAAAAAGAAAAATGTTGACACAATAATTGTTTTGTTAGAAGAAGTAAACATTATTCGTCTTCAATTAAAAAGAACAACTTCCTTGATTTGAAAATTTTCAGATTTTTAACATTTTCAATCGTAAAAAAAACTATCTATGGATTAGTAATGAAGGTAATTACAAAGGCCAGGAATGTCGGCCCAAAAATGTTTTGTACCATCATCACTGAATTGTTCTGTTAATGTCCAAAAATCAGCCTTTGCTTTCTCTTCTAAGATATCTAAAAAGAAGTCCAAGAATCAGCCCAATTGGATATTCCACGCAAGATCTTATCAGCATTCCACAAAATTGGGGACGAAATAGTAGTTACTCTATGGCTCTATGCCAACCAGTCATTGCGATTGCTTTTGCAAAGTTTTGTTGTATTCAGAATAATGGAACTTATGAAGGACAGTGATTTTATGCTATGAAGTTATCAATTCCAAACTTGAACAGCAGATAATTTTTTGCCTTCAGATCATACATTGTTCACAATCTATTTCACCGATTACATATTTTTTTTTTTATGAAACTAAACAATTCCGCACACTACATTCCTACATTCATTTAATTTACTTTTAGAATCAATTATTGATAACTTTAACATTCCAACTTTTTCATCATAGAAAATTACTCCAAGATACATAATAAACCCAATTTTATGTATGCTTCTCACATGAAACTTGACATAATGTAAACGTTACCACTTACCACACATTGATTATGCATACAATTAAGAGGAAACTAACAAATATCCATAGAGATTCTCATTGGTCATTTCCATCCGTCTTCCTTCACTTGGTTAATTCTATGGCCCAGGTATTTGCAGATACATAGTCGGCCTTGAATCCTGAGAATCCAGCATCTATCGCCAAGGACCTAAATTCTTGCTCGGTTCTCTCTTTGCCACCCGGGTTGTTTGCCAGCATGATGAGGTCCGCATGGGAGACACATCGTGCTATATGAGATGCATCAGGATACACAGGAACGATGGCATCCAGTATGATCACCTTTCCATTGTCTGGAAGTGCCTTGTAGCAATTCTTCAATATCTTCTCACAATGTTCGTCGCTCCAATCATGTAGAATCCACTGCAATTTCAGTGCATTCTCAGAAGATTACCCAGGTATCTTGATTTGACAATTTTAACTTCATTTTTATTTTATTTATTATTACTATATATATATATATATTTTTTTTTTTTTTGGAAACAGGTAGAGCTTTTACTTGCTACCATTTCATTAAGGAAACCAGAAGACAGTCTTGTTTAGTGCAATAATAGTGAACATTGTCAATGATTTATATAGAAGCATGGTAGATTACTCACTTTCATCATAATAGCATCCCCTGTTGGCACACTCTCAAACATGTCACCACCAATGTGCTCCACTCCTAATTAAATTGAATTCAGTCAAAACATATCAATTAATTATTTGGTAAAAAGCTATACACGCTCCCAGTGTCCTTGTTTTATATGTCCACCTTTTTGAATCTTAATTAAGAAATATTATTCTGCTTGTCAACCAATCAAATATAAGAACTATTGCTTTTAGTGATCATAATCCTTCAAAGGGAGATCACAATTATCTTTTTTTTTATATATAGAAAAAGACGGGGTCGAACTTGGGAATTTTGGTGCATCAGCAATAACATGGGGGAGGTCGAAATTAATTCCTTTGATCTTCGGATACTTGGCAGTGATCATGCTCAAAGTGGCACCGATTCCACCACCAACATCAACAAGTGTATTGATGTCATTAAGTCCTTGGTATATTTCCAAGAAATTTTTTGTGAAGATGACAGAATGGCTTTTCATCCCCTCATTAAAAAGCCGACTTAGTCGCTGATCCTTTGCATTGTACTCAAATGCTGTCATGCCATATGCCTTGTTGAATGGAATGCCACCTTCCAGAACTGTGTCTTTCAAATAATACCTGTCATCACATCATGAAAGTTCTTCACTAGATAGTATACAGATACGATATTTGCTATTACATGTCGCACTTTTTGAATCGACTATTGGGTTCTGTAGGCTAGATATTGCAAAATCCATTTTGTCAGAACGAAAAACAAATGTTAGATCTGTGGTCATCAGTAGTCAATTTCTGTCCAATTTTGCATCAGTCTTTTGGGTAAAAATTTAGTCCAAAGAAAAGATCAGTCTTCTAAAGTGTCAAACATTAGAAGAGAACTTGTGGGAAATGGTTCCAAGAACTTCTTTATCAGTATATGAAATTGAAAAACTGCTAATTTTTTGTGAATTATTTGAATGCTAATGGACTAGCACATTAGTTCAGCTGCTTACCAATACAATAAATGATTAAAAAACTGCTAATTTATCGGATAATTTGAATGTCAATGGACCAATTGATTGGCTTAGCAGCTTAGCATATATAGAAAAGTGGATAATGATTGCATAAAAGCAACGTAACTGCCAATAAACAATGGCACTTGTTAGGATAGACCAGTTTAATTAAATATAAAATATAAGTCATAATATAATATAGCAATGGTAGTTAGGATATAGCTTGTTTTTATAACTTCAAATTAATTTATCTAACTTCCTAAGAATCAAGCAATCCTCACACATTCAATACAGATTTTTGCCAACAGCAAAAACCTTCCTCATTTAATTCATCTGACAATTGGGATGGTCAGTTCAAATTAAAAAACCAGCAAGCTACATTGAAATTGCAAAGGATATGTGCATGCATACCAGCTTTCCATAAGGAGCTTGTCCTGGTTCATCAGTAAAAGAGGAGCAATGGAGAAGCCATCCTCATTCTTCGTCAGCCACTTGCACACTGGGGCGGGCCCATACCGCCTTGTCACTGTTTTGCCTTCATCAGATAGCTCTACGGCACAATTGACCACATTGTATGATGCGAGGACTTTCAGCATCCGGTCCAGCATTGCCGCTGCCTGCGATACAGCATGCATATTGAGTTGAGAAATAAATAAATAAACAAATATATATAATATTTATGTTGCATACTAATGAACCGGAACTTCGGTGTATACTGATCCAAACTCTTTGATCTAATTTAAAATAACCGATCCAAACCGTCCAATATGATCTCCTTATTGTAATTTCCTTGCTGACCAAATTTTATATTTTTTTAAATTTTTTTACAATTAGTGACACAGGCACCTGTGTGGCTGTATCTGTTGTCATGCGAATTTCATCCATCCAATTCAATTCAAAATGAGCAAATTCTGCTATCCGTTGACCGTTGTTCTTAAGTCAATCCTGGTCAAAACGAAGGGAACAAAGAAGAAGAGAACGGAGTTTTTAATCCGTTAAATCACTGAGACGACTAGGTTGGTCCACGGAATTTTAAAATATAACGGAGATGGAGCCGTTAGTGAGAAGAGCGATCTTTCTGAAATTGCTGAGCTGGCAGAGGGATCACACTTACAGCCCAAAGGACACAGGTAGTTTCGCAAGCAAACAAGAAAGATTACGAGGGAAGGGAGTAATTACTAATTAGCTGCTGTCAGGCAAAAAGTTTACCATAAATTAATAGATAGTCTCTATCTAGCTTATCCAAAAATAATAATAATAAGTTTATTATAAATTGATCCTTTGCTGTACCATCGAACATCAGAATTTTGAATAACAGCGTGCAATCAGTTTACCTGAGGGTTGCTAGTCTTCATACGAGATGCAATATCAGTGGCAGTCAGTACCGGTTCTCCCGAGGATCCGCCGCATCCGGCGACGATAATCTCAAGAAGGTCGAGTTCTACCGCGGCCTTGAGCGTCATAGGGAGGATGGACGAGCTAGCAAGCTGCAATGCATAGAGGCACGCTTCCTCGCTAGCCTGAATCTTTTGCGGCACCACGACATCGCCGATAGTCCCAATAGAGCCCATGCTTATGGTTATGGATCAATCAAGTATACAATTTAGATGAATGTCAGGAGAGTTTGTGCAACACTGTATAGGAGGGATGAGTGTTTAATGTGAGGTGAGGAGACTGGAGAACATAGTTGAGTTTATATACCCGTTTGCTTGAAACGGGTTACCCACTTACCCCCGACAATTTTTCATATTTTTTGTGTAACGTGTTGATGATGGCTAGGAATTTATGTATCAGCATCACTTGTGTCGTGAAAGATACCCAATTATCTGATTGGACGTAGACCCGTACGTCGAAATAAGGCACAACTGCAAGTCTGCAATGGGTGAATGGATTTTATTGTTTCCTTTATTCTTCATTTTTTGTCCTACTAATTGAGCCGCTACCTTTTGTCCAAATTAGCATCTTGATTTGTTTTATAACCTAACAATCCAGATAGACTTCCTCTAATGATGATCGAAATTATATCGTTTTAGAAAATCACCTGAAAGACGGTGATATTTAAGTAGCTCTGTCCTGATATTTATGAGTAAAATAAATCATGAGCATTTTTTTTATTATTTTATAACCAACGAAATTTCGTCTCACTTGGGTTTGGGATACATTGAGCAACAGGAGAGGAAGATCATTCCCAAGGATAGTTAAGGATCTTTTGTAGTTGTTCTCGTATTAGCAAAAAGTTAAAATCTTTTTCAGGCGATAATCTTTAACATGTCAAAATTTCGGTAAAAATAGCACAACAAATCTTTAAAAATTAGTAAAATGTTTGGAATTTTTTTTTATGTTTACTTAATGTAAGAAGTATTATCAAAATTATTAAATTTATTAAACAGACTTGTCAGAACTCAAAAATCAAATAATATTATCAGCTCAGATTACATATATCTTTTGTACGTGACAGCAGTCAGCAGAATAGCAGATGCACACTCCTTCAACGATTCCTATGTCTCAGACTTACAAAATTATTTGAGAATCAATAAAAAACATTATATTATTTGAGAATCAAAGTACGTGGGAAGTCTTTTTGACTTACAAAATTATTTGAGAATTAATAAAAAAAACATTATATTATTTATAATTTATAGTTTTGAACTATATCTTCGTAACATCACATATATGTGGATGTATTTGGTTTTCGTCCGAACTAGAGCTGTCAATATACCGTCGTTTCGCACGTTTTCGTTTCATTCCGTCCGAAACGGAACATAAGTGGAAGGGAAAGTGGTTTCATTTTTAGAAACGGAACGAACACGGAAATTTACTTTTCATCCGCAAAACGCCGAAATGAGAGATTCCAATGGAAAATGAAGATGGAAATGGAATATAACGGAATTTCCATTCCGTTTAACGGAACGAAACGAAAACGAAATAACTTTTCTGTTTCATTATTCAGAATGGAATGAAAACAAAACAGTAAATTTCCGTTCCATCTTACAGGTTTGACAGCACTAGTATGAACTGCTTGTTCGCGAATTAGATTTTGTTCGCATGAACCAAACGGCGAACAAGCGGAACAAGCTGTTCGCGCCTCGTTCCTTGTTGCTTCTTTTCGGGAGCTAATTACGTACGTGCTTGTTCCCACGTAGTGGTAATGAATAATGTTTGGTGGAAATTTAAGTTCAGTATTTAAGTTCAGTAAATGAGAGAGATTTAATTTGTTAAGAGAGATATCTACTGTTTGGTGGCAACGTGCTTGTTCGCATGAATAAGGTTTGTTGAGAAGGCATGAAAATGGTCGAATAGAAATCTAAAATTTGTCCAGTAATCATTTATAACCCGCTGTTATTTTCTATTGTTATATTACACGTTATTTAGGCATCTCTTAAAATACATATCTATCTCTTTCGCAGTTCAATAGTTCAACACAAGCCATATGGAAAATCAGTATTCTTTTAATTAAATATTAGAGAATATTGAAGTTCCCTTCGGCAGTATAGTATACTATACGCCCGATTAGTATGAATTATTTAATCATAGCAGTGTTGTAAAGACGCACTATTGAACAATTTACAATTGTGGAAGTAGCTGACACCTAATCATAACCAGTAACTTTTGCATCAGTTTTCTAGCAAAAGCAATTAATTAAAAGCGACAACGTCGTACATCCAGATCTGTGCCGCGCGGGACCATCCGGCGCACAGGGGACCGCTCATCAAATCCCAGAATTTATTAATTGTTCGATGCTACTCGATCTGTCTTATCGGGTTTAATTGGCTCCGTTTCTCTAGATCCGAAATCAAAGAGCTTCTGCTTCTTATGTGCCTCCGTGACCATGAGTTCCTCCGTGAGTTTTACAAAATAGGCAAAAAGAGAAAGCGAGAGAAACTGAGAGAGGAAGAAGGCGATGGACGGCTAGGCGTCGTGGAAGGCGATCGAAGCAAATTTTCTCTGACAATTTTCCTCCTCCACCTTTTCTGTGCTGATCGTGTTGGAAAGTGTTGAAAATAGTCCATTCGGCCAGGTGTTCGGCCAGGTCCAGCCGAATGGTTGGCAGAACAGACGCGTTTTTCATACAAGGAAAGGTCCAGGCTGCACCAAAGTTGGAAATACGTGTATGGCACGTCCCGGGATATGGTTCTAGTATGTTGGGATAGTTTCCTAGTAAATAAAATGTCAAATATAACAAATAAAGAAAGAAATAATGGGGAATTATGGAAAGGGGGTATGTGCCTCTATAGGATAGTTTTCCTATTTATTATTCATCTTCTCCATGTAACTATTAACCAGAAAATCAATAAAAAAAAGAGAGAGGCGTGTGTGCGTGAGGACGTAGGCACCAAATTGGTGCTGAACCTCGTTAAATCTCTGTGTTCAAATATTTTTCCTTAATTTCTTACATGGTATCAGAGCGTGGTTCGTTCCGAGACCTAAACTAAACCAAAAATCAACAAGAAACAGACCATTCGGCCTACTGTTCGGCCGAACACATGGTCGAACAGACCCAAAAATAATGCAAAACTCAGCCATGACCAACGAAACCGAAACCAAAATCATCCTTGAGAAGTTAACAGAATTGGTGATTGCCCAACAAGCCCAAATAACCCAACTCATGGCCGTCCAAACACAACTCATGGAGGTCTCTAGGCAAGTCGTCATACTCAAAGGCAATAAAGGCACACATCAAGATTCCATGGTTATGCATACTAAAGGTACCTCTAGTGCTAACTATCAGGACAAAACAAAACTGAAATGCACCCAATGTGGAATAAGCGGGCATTAATTTTGAGAAGGCCCAGCATTAATTTTGAGAAGGCCCAGCATTAATTTTGTATACTATTGACTATTGAATTTACTTGGTTGATTTCAGTATTTGAGTGTAAAAACTAAAAAGGAATCCAATGTATATTAATGACGTACCAACTCATCAGGAAACCCAATAGTAATTACATCTGATCCAATAACATCATGAATCATGATGAGATTGGCAATTTTACAGCTGTAATTACCTATTTACCTGATATTGCCTTACTTCGTAAATATCCCTGGAGAAAATGACCGTTGGGCTCCGCCCCTGGCCCTGGATCAGTGGATGTCCTTCCAGACATTCATGCAGTACCAGCTGGATTATTGGGCCCACTAATTAGACTCTATTCTATTAACCAAGCGATTCTGGATTCAAATCACCAAAGGAACATTTATTTTCAAAATTATTGAAATAAAATTTTTTAAAATATATAAAATCATTAGTTTCATATCAACCTTAAATGACATGTATGCATGCAATGCTCGTCTGTTCGATGGATTCCTCCAGTCAAGGGACACGTCAGACATTGGTTTTGGTTTCGTACAGTGAGTGTTATTTGTTATAGGTCATCCGCGAAGAATTACTCGAGGATAATTAAATCAGATCGTTCATGAAAATGAAATTTGTTATAAGATTAAATGAATTTTCGGATTGTTAAACTTCACATTTATCTTGGTTATCTTATATTCTTCACTATCTATTTATTATCATGTTCTTCATTACTCATTTTATTGCTCATTATATATATGATGCCTCATCATATGTAGCTTATAAATAGAGGTATTGTAAACTTGTGTAGAGGAAAATGAATGAAAGAGAATAAAAAAATAATTGAGATTGAGAATATTGTCATATTTTCTCTTGGTATATTGTTCTTAATTTCTTTCTTTCACTTTATTTTACAACACGTTATGAACACAAATTTCTCGGATGGAGTCACAAAGTTCTTTGCACAAATTTCTATGAAGAATTTATTGGGTATGTAAAAGAATAAATTACTCAAAGAAATTTTGAGTTAAGTAAAAAGTATGGTTAATAATTTGATCTTATATAGTTTATGAATTTCAATTTCGTTTCAATTTTTTATTGATATTTTTTTTATTTGAATTTATGAGAATCATTCCTGAAGTGAATGATGAAAAAAAAATAAGATACTATTCAAATTTGAAATTTTGTCAAGAACCTGAAGTTTATATTTCGATTTAAATTTATTTAGAACCTATAGTTCTTAATCATTGAAATAATCTGTTTAGAATCTAAAGTTCTAGATACTTGAATTTATTTATTTTAAATATGATATTTATATTTCAATCTAAAATTATTTAGAACATGATGTTCTTGATACTTCAAGTGGTTTGTTTAGAACTTGATATTCTTAATTTTTAAATTTATTTTCTTAGAACCTAAAGTTCTACTAGAAATTTAACATAACGAGAAATTATGGAACACAGCTGAATATTCCTAAAAAATAACCTAAAATTATTATTCAAATTGGAAATTTTTATCAAAGAATCAAAAGTTCTATTTCTTAATAACCAGAAGTTATTATCGGATATTGATGAAAAATAACATTAAATTATTCCTAATTTAATATATTAGCACTTATTATTAGTTATGGAATGAAAAAAAAAAACTTGGAGTTATTTCAATTAAATTATTTAAATTTGTGTAGTCAAATGATTTAGTAACCAGAAGTTATAATTCTAAATTAGAATTTTTTTCATTCTTTATTTATTTAATTATCTCTATTTCATTTCTCATAACTTGAATTGTGATATTAATAACTTGAAGTTATTTAAATAAAATGAATACTTTATTATATTTACAAGAGAAAGTTTAATATGTACTATAATGCATAGGGCATTCCGTGCACCGAAGATTTTTTCAGGGGTATTTTTGTAAATTGACAAATTTAATTTAATCAATCTAATCTACATATTGAAATCTCATAGAAAATCAAATTTTACAATTTTTGAAATTTTATCACTATTTTTTTCAAATTTTTTAAATCATGCCATTTTTTAAAAAATTGTAAATAGTACAACATTCCAAAAATGACATGTTTTGTAAAGCCACAGGACATAACCCGGAGAACAACAAAAGTCCAATTTAAGCAAAACAACACAATTATACAATTGTTGCTTAAATTGACTGAAGAAATTGAGAAACTGAAGGTAGCAGTGAAAAAGCTCGAGGCTGCGAAAGGAAAGGAAGTCACTCAACCTGACGACCTGACCGACTCCCTAGATCAGATCCAAAAGCAACTTCGGAACCTGAGCTTAGGCGAGTCCAGTAAGCCAGCAGTGCCCAAATCAAAAGGAAAACTTTTTGTATTTAAAAATCCAAAAAAAAATTATTTGAAGCTGAGAAAAAGAAGGCTGCATGAGAAAAATATAAACAACTAGGGGTATACAACGGGCGAATTTGCAATTTTTCATCAATATTTTAACACAACCCAACTATATTGGATTAAAATATTTTTTTAATTAACCCACCTTTAACCCAACCTAACCCATATAAATGTTTAACTACGGGTTTTTACGGATTTTTGGATTGAACGGATTATGATTTATATAGTACCATAATTAAAATTTAGTAATTTACAATATTAATTAAATAAAAATAGCTTAACATATAATATTTTTAACAAAAAAATAAAATATAATATTAAATCAGAAACTAAAGACCGATAATGTTCACTTGTGACATACAAAATTCATGATAAAAGTCTAAAAAAACATAACAAATAATTCATAACGATAAACATTATCAAATTAAAGTTCAGCTCTTCAAATCGCTAAGCTTCCAATCTTGATTTTTAACTCTTTTTCCCTGCAATATTAAAAAGATATTAGCAAGAAAAATAATTTTGTCTCAACAATACAGTATATGAAAAATTTCCTATCTATATCACCAATGGCATACCAAAAATTACTATTTGCCTTGTATCAGCCATAATCGAATAGAAAAATTTAATGTTAGTGTGTGCAGAAAATTGTGCAGAAAAACTAGATGGAATTCCATCTTATTTAATGTTAGAGCGTGCAGAAAAATTTGAGAAGGCATTTGAAAGACTTGGTGATATAGATAGGGATTATGAATCGTACTTTTATGGTGCTGATAGAGAGATTCAACTTGAGATATAGTACATACCAAAAATTACTACTTGCCTTTGTGTTCCAGCTTGCCGGAGATACAATGACTAGGTATTAATCGAATATAAAAGTTTTCAAGTTGTAAAAATGTAAAGAGAGATTGGCTGGAAATGGGATAGAGTCGATATTTATAATGAAGAATTCGAAACGAATTTGTAATAAATTTTAAAACGGATTTGTACCAGTACCATCATCCGAGACCTCGGGACCTTAAGACAGTGTGCAACGTGGCCTGTGAGAGAAGGAGATCGAGGTCGTCTGGCCTGTGTGGGGAGGAGCCGAGGCATCGCAATCAGAGGAGTCGAGGTGTCGCGTTAAAAGACTAGGGTTCGCTATGTTTTTTTTTTTTTTTAGGAAAGGGTTTGTTATGTTCTGGATTTTATGGCGTAAGGAAATCAAGAAAAATATTTAATTAAACAACCGGGTCGGCTATAAGCGGGTCATCAGAAGTAATTTTATGACCCAAACTAATATAAACGGGTTATCAAAATTGAAACCAGAACCAACTCGATAATGTCTAAACCCGTTAAAAAACGGGTCGGGTCGGGTGGGTGACACGGGTCAGCCGGTCTTTTTTTTATGTACAGCCCTACAAACAACAATAGAGGCGGCAAGACCGTCAGTATCGGAAAGAGACACAAACCAAACTCCCACTGTGGAAGATCAAATCCGTGGCTATCGCCTAGGGTCTAGGCTCAGATTTGAGGCTCAAAGGAGATTCCCTGGTCAATCTCAACGGTACTAGCGAAGCCTTGAGTCACAAATGAATCCTGACGCTGAGCTCAACATATCACAATACAGACGAGCACAAAAGGTCCCAGGCTCCCAGCAGAGACTCTATACCAAGCCGGATGGTTAGAGAGCAGACACTAAGTATACCAACATTACTCGGATGAAAGAACATTAGTTACAGATGGCTAGCAAGTGGAGTTACCATTCATTTCTGAGAAAAGTTTTAACAGGCTTTCGCAAGAAATGCTGCAACATCTGCATATCGAACTAATCATGCTTCGATTATACACGCTGCACAGGCGGAGTGCAGGTGTGAATGCACTAGTGTTAATCAAGATGATAATTTTATTGCAACGAAACTTTATGTGAATTATGATTGCTGTGAAAATATATTTTTGATTGTACTATTTTTCTTCTATGAATTTTATTATTTTTAATATTTGAAATTCAGAATTTTAGTTCTTAATTTCATTTCTCTCTTCCCAGCTAATGCCCTTTCCACTTGCAAGTATTATTCCTTTTCAAAGTTCAAACGCAATTGTTTTTTAGTCTTTTGACTTACATATATACGCAGATGATGTGTTGGGCGGACGAGCGGTAGTGGCTGCTCTCATTTGCCAACCGGTAATTATTGAGCGTAAATTATTCTGTCTTAACTAGATACCTTCTCGTTTTGTTGCTATCTGATTTTTTTAGACGTTTTTATCAGGTTCTGTGGTCTCTCTGTTGAGCAGACTAAATACCTACCACAATAAATATATTGAGCATCTATATCATTTTTTTATATGAACGTACATTACTTAAATTTACATATTCAGAATTATATTTTAAAAATTATAAAATACAAAATTCGTTCATTCAAAAAAATGGCCATAAAACATTTTTTAAATAAAAAGAAAAATGTTGACACAATAATTGTTTTGTTAGAAGAAGTAAACATTATTCGTCTTCAATTAAAAAGAACAACTTCCTTGATTTGAAAATTTTCAGATTTTTAACATTTTCAATCGTAAAAAAAAACTATCTATGGATTAGTAATGAAGGTAGTCACAAAGGCCAGGAATGTCGGCCCAAAAATGTTTTGTACCATCATCACTGAATTGTTCTGTTAATGTCCAAAAATCAGCCTTTGCTTTCTCTGCTAAGATTTCTAAAAAGAAGTCCAAGAATCAGCCCAATTGGATATTCCACGCAAGATCTTATCAGCGCTCCACAAAATTGGGGACGAAATAGTAGTTACTCTATGGCTCTATGCCAACCAGTCATTGCGATTGCTTTTGCAAAGTTTTGTTGTATTCAGAATAATGGAACTTATGAAGGACAGTGATTTTATGCTATGAAGTTACCAATTCCAAACTTGAACAGCAGATAATTTTTTGCCTTCAGATCATACATTGTTTCACAATCTATTTCACCGATTACATATTTTTTTTTATGAAACTAAACAATTCCGCACACTACATTCCTACATTCATTTAATTTACTTTAGAATCAATTATTGATAACTTTAACATTCCAACTTTTTCATCATAGAAAATTACTCCAAGATACATAATAAACCCAATTTTATGTATGCTTCTCACATGAAACTTGACATAATGTAAACGTTACCACTTACCAGACATTGATTATGCATACTGATAAGCTCAGTTTTAGTAGAGATTACCAACGTGAGAGAATTTAGAGATGAGAATGAGTGGAAAAGATATTTTATTGATTATTTGAGGATTACAATCAGAGTATTACATGCTCTTTTCTCTATCAAAATGCCAACCCCCTATACAGTGATCTACCCCTTCTATTTATAGGCCTATTTCCCATAACAGAATGCTGACGTCACCCGACAGCCGTTAGCCCACTGGGTACCTCTAGATTCTCCCGACTTATGTTCGGTGAGGTGTTCTGCATGAGTTTGTTACGGCCTGTCCTCCCGACTTCGTTTGGGGCATGCTGTTTAATTTCGCCCTTTCCCGCTTCTTTACCCTCTTTGCGGGCCTCTTTTGGGTTGGATTCCATCTTCTTCTATTTGGGCCCGAGCTTTATCAGGCCGGCCCTATCACATACAATTAAGAGGAAACTAACAAATATCCATAGAGATTCTCATTGGTCATTTTCATCCGTCTTCCTTCACTTGGTTAATTCTATGGCCCAGGTATTTGCAGATACATAGTCGGCCTTGAATCCTGAGAATCCAGCATCTATCGCCAAGGACCTAAATTCTTGCTCGGTTCTCTCTTTGCCACCCGGGTTATTTGCCAGCATGATGAGGTCCGCATGGGAGACACATCGTGCTATATGAGATGCATCAGGATACACAGGAACGATGGCATCCAGTATGATAACCTTTCCATTGTCTGGAAGTGCCTTGTAGCAATTCTTCAATATCTTCTCACAATGTTCGTCGCTCCAATCATGTAGAATCCACTGCAATTTCAGTGCATTCTCAGAAGATTACCCAGGTATCTTGATTTGACAATTTTAACTTCATTTTTATTTTATTTATTATTACTATTTTTTTTTTTTTGGGAAACAGGTAGAGCTTTTACTTGCTACCATTTCATTAAGGAAACCAGAAGACAGTCTTGTTTAGTGCAATAATAGTGAACATTGTCAATGATTTATATAGAAGCATGGTAGATTACTCACTTTCATCATAATAGCATCCCCTGTTGGCACACTCTCAAACATGTCACCACCAATGTGCTCCACTCCTAATTAAATTGAATTCAGTCAAAACATATCAATTAATTATTTGGTAAAAAGCTATACACGCTCCCAGTGTCCTTATTTTATATGTCCACCTTTTTGAATCTTAATTAAGAAATATTATTCTGCTTGTCAACCAATCAAATATAAGAACTATTGCTTTAGTGATCATAATCCTTCAAAGGGAGATCACAATATCTTCTTTTTTTTTAATATATAGAAAAAGACAGGGTCGAACTTGGGAATTTTGGTGCATCAGCGATAACATGGGGGAGGTCGAAATTAATTCCTTTGATCTTCGGATACTTGGCAGTGATCATGCTCAAAGTGGCACCGATTCCACCACCAACATCAACAAGTGTATTGATGTCATTAAGTCCTTGGTATATTTCCAAGAAATTTTTTGTGAAGATGACAGAATGGCTTTTCATCCCCTCATTAAAAAGCCGACTTAGTCGCTGATCCTTTGCATTGTATTCAAATGCTGTCATGCCATATGCCTTGTTGAATGGAATGCCACCTTCCAGAACTGTGTCTTTCAAATAATACCTGTCATCACATCATGAAAGTTCTTCACTAGATAGTATACGGATACCATATTTGCTATTACATGTTGCACTTTTTGAATCGACTATTGGGTTCTGTAGGCTAGCTATTGCAAAATCCATTTTGTCAGAACGAAAAACAAATGTTGGATCTGTTGTCATCAGTAGTCAATTTCTGTCCAATTTTGCATCAGTCTTTTGGGTAAAAATTTAGTCCAAAGAAAAGATCAGTCTTCTAAAGTGTCAATTAGAAGAGAACTTGTGGGAAATGGTTCCAAGAACTTCTTTACCAGTATACGAAATTGAAAAACTGCTAATTTTTTGTGAATTATTTGAATGCTAATGGACTAGCATATTAGTTCAGCTGCTTACCAATACAATAAATGATTAAAAAACTGCTAATTTATCGGATAATTTGAATGTCAATGGACCAATTGATTGGCTAATTAGCAGTTTAGCATATATAGAAAAGTGGATAATGATTGCATAAAATCAACGTAACAGCCAATAAACAATGACACTTGTTAGGATAGACCAGTTTAATTAAATACAAAATATAAGTCATAATATAATATAGCAATGGTAGTTAGGATATTGCTTGTTTTTATAACTTCAAATTAATTTATCTAACTTCCTAAGAATCAAGCAATCCTCACACATTCAATACAGATTTTTGCCAACAGCAAAAACCTTCCTCAATTAATTCATCTGACAATTGGGATGGTCAGTTCAAATTAAAAAACCAGCAAGCTACTTTGAAATTGCTAATGATATGTGCACGCATACCAGCTTTCCATAAGGAGCTTGTCCTGGTTCATCAGTAAAAGAGGAGCAATGGAGAAGCCATCCTCGTTCTTCGTCAGCCACTTGCACACTGGGGCGGGCCCATAGCGCCTTGTCACTGTTTTGCCTTCATCAGATAGCTCTACGGCACAATTGACCACATTATATGATGCGAGGACTTTCAGCATCCGGTCCAGCATTGCCGCTGCCTGAGATACAGCATGCATATTGGGTTGAGAAATAAATAAATAAAAAATTATATATAATATTTATGTGCATACTTATGAACTGAAGCTTCGGTGTATACTGATCCAAACTCTTTGATATGCTTTAAAATGACCGATCCAAACCGTCTAATATGATCTCTCTGTTGTAATTTCTACCAAATTTTATATTTTTTAAAAAAAATTTTACAATTAGTGACACAGGCACCTGTATCTGTTGTCATGCGAATTTCATCCATCCTATTCAATTCAAAATGAGCAAATTCTGCTATCGGTTGACCGTTATTCTTAAGTCAATCCTGGTCAAAACGAAGGGAACAAAGGAAGAAGAGAACGGAGTTTTTAATCCGTTAAATCACTGAGACGACTAGGTTGGTCCAGGGAATTAAAATATAACGGAGATGGAGCCGTTAGTGAGAAGAGCGATCTTTCTGAAATTGCTGAGCTGGCAGAGGGATCACAGCCCAAAGGACACAGGTAGTTTCGCAAGCAAACAAGAAAGATTACGAGGGAAGGGAGTAATTACTAATTAGCCGCTGTCATGTCAGGCAAAAAGTTTACCATAAATTAATAGATAGTCTCTATCTAGCTTATCCAAAAATAATAATAATAAGTTTATTATAAATTGATCCTTTGCTGTACCATCGAACATCAGAATTTTGAATAACAGCATGCAATCAGTTTACCTGAGGGTTGCTAGTCTTCATACGAGATGCAATATCAGTGGCAGTCAGTACCGGTTCTCCCGAGGATCCGCCGCATCCGGCGACGATAATCTCAAGAAGGTCGAGTTCTACCGCGGCCTTGAGCGTCATAGGGAGGATGGACGAGCTAGCAAGCTGCAATGCATAGAGGCACGCTTCCTCGCTAGCCTGAATCTTTTGCGGCACCACGACATCACCGATAGTCCCAATAGAGCCCATGCTTATGGTTATGGATCAATCAAGTATACAATTTAGATGAATATCAGGAGAGTTTGTGCAACACTGTATAGGAGGGATGAGTGTTTAATGTGAGGTGAGGAGACTGGAGAACATAGTTGAGTTTATATACCCGTTTGCTTGAAACGGGTTACCCACTTACCCCCGACCATTTTTCATATTTTTTGTGTAACGTGTTGATGATGCCGCAAAGAAATTTATGTATGATCAGCATCACTTGTGTCGTGAAAGATACCCAATTATTTAATTGGACGTAAACCCGTCGAAATGAGGCACAACTGCAAGTCGCAATGCATGGGTGAATGGATTTTATTGTTTCCTTTATTCTTCATTTTTTGTCCTACTAATTAAGCCACTACCTTTTGTCCAAATTAGCATCTTGATCTGTTTTATAACCTAACAATACAGATAGACTTCTTCTAATGATGATCGAAATTATATCGTTTTAGAAAATCACCTGAAAGACGGTAAGATTTAAGTAGCTCTGTCCTGATGTTTATGAGTAAAATAAATCATGAGCATTTTTTTTTATTATTTTATAACCAACGAAATTTCGTCTCACTTGGGTTTGGGATACATTGAGCAACAGGTGAGGAAGATCATTCCCAAGGTTAGTTGAGGATCTTTTGTAGTTGTTCTCGTATTAGCAAAAAGTTAAATCTTTTTCGGGCGATAGACTTTAACATGTCAAAGTTTCGGTAAAACTAGCACAACAAATCTTTAAAAATTAGTAAAATGTTTGGAAGGTTTTTTTTTTATGTTTACTTAATGTAAAAAGTATTATCAAAATTATTAAATTTATTAAACAGACGTGTCAGAACTCAAAAGTCAAATAATATTATCAGCTCAGATTAGAGATTACTTATTCGAAATTTCCGATAATTTTTAAATATTAAAAAAAAAAAACTCGGTTGCAATCAAAGTACGTGACAGCAGTCAGCAGATGCACACTCTTTCTTCAACGATTCCTATGTCTCAGATAGGGCGGTCAACGGTACGCCATTTATCGTTATGCCGTTTCGTTTAACCGAAATGGAACGGTTTGTGGCATAGAAAATTATATTGTTTTTTAAGTGGCACGGTTGATGGCACAGTTGGTTATACCGTTTCGACCATTTCAATCTCATTTCAAACCGTTTTATGTGTAATATACGGTTGATGGCACAAAAAATTATTTCGTTTAATAAATAAAACGGTAAGTGGCATGCCGGTATTGTACCGTTTAATAAGTGGCATGGTAACGGTTTGATGTCATTCCGTGCCACTTACCACGTTTTGACGGCCCTAGTCTCAGACAGTCAGACTTGTAAAGTGACAACTTAGTGTGGGAAGTCTTTCACTTACAAATTAAATTATTTACGAATTAATAAAAAATCATTTATATTATTTATAATTTATAGTTTCGAACTAATATCTTCGTAACATCACATATGGATGTATTTGGTTTGCGTCCAAACTGCTTGTTCGCAAACTAGGTTTTGTTCGCGCGAACCAAACAGCGAACAAGCGGAACAAGCTTTTCGCGCCTCGTTCCTTGTTGCTTCTTTTCGGGAACTAATTAAGTACGTACTTGTTCCGGCCACGTGGTGTTTAATGAATAAGGTTTGGTGGGAATTTAAGTAAGTTCAGTAAATGAGAGAGATTCAATTTGTTGAGAAGATAGATATTTAACGTTTTCTTAGAAAACGTGAACTTTTTTTTTTTTTTTGATACGTAGATATTTAAAGTTTGGTGGCAACGTGCTTGTTCCCACGTGGTGCCAATGAGAGAGATTTAATTTGTTGAGAAGCCATGAAAATGGTCCAATAGAAATCTAAAATTTGTCCAGTAATCATTTAACCCTCTGTTATTTTCTATTATTATATTACACGTTATTTAGGCATTTCTTAAAGGACATATCTATCTCTTTCACAGTTCAGCAGAAGCCATAAGGAAAATGAGTATTTTTTAATTAAATATTAGAGAATTTTGAAGTTTCCTTCGGCAGGACAATATACTGTACGCCCGATTAAGTATGAACTATTTAATTATAGCAGTGTTGTAAGACGCACTATTGAACAATTTACAATTAATTGTGGAAATGGCTGATACCTAATCATAACCAGAACTTTTGCACCCGTTTTCTGGAGTAATTTTTAATAAAAAGAATTATATATTAAAGAATTTTAAAAATTAAGATTTATTTTTTAATAAGAATTAAGGAATAGTGTGGTTATAAACTTCATTATTCTCTCACCTAATAGTGCGGTTATATACCGCGTTGTTAGCCGGATCTCGTCTTTTTTTTTTTTTGTTTCTGACACTTTCTTCGTGGAGAACAAGAAAGAGTGAAGAGAGAGGGCGTTACTGTTTGGTAATGCAAGCCTACGGGCGTTAAGATTCAAAAAAAAAAAAGAAGAGAGAGGGCATGTTGGGTTCCCAACACGAAATATGTGTGAGACAGTTAATTTATATCTCTATATTTTTCTACAGAAATGGTGAAATCTGGGCCACAAAACTGGTACAAGTACAACAAGTATACAACTGAAAAAAGTTGAAATTAGTAAACTGAATGTGCTTGACCTGAATAAATTTGAAAATGTAGAGTTGTCCCGTCTGGCCACATTTTGAGTTGGAATAATATTTCCCATCATGCGTGGCTATCGTCACATTATGAGTATTTACCTTCAAATTTCTGAATTTTCGATGGAACCCAAATTATCTGGATAAATGAATTTGGTTCCTAAAGGTTATCAAGCCTTAATTTCAATCATGTGTTGGAATAATATTTCCCCTTGGTCGTAAGGAAAATTCTGGTTAAGGAAATTTAAAATTGTCTAATTAAAGAAAACTAAAATAACTATATGCAATTGAATCACAAATTTGTCAACCATTATTTTAACTAAAAAATATTAAAATGTTCCAAGCTAAAAAAAAATAAAAATTTGTGATGAGGATCGTCCCTGTAGAGCATTGCGTTAATTTTTCTTTTACAACATTAATTAAATAGTGACTAAATAGAACACGAACTCTCACGGATTGTCAACTCATATAACATTTAGGAAGATAAAGGACCTTCACACAAATTCTTTATGGTCCCTTTCAAAATAAACAAACACCAATAGAGCTGTCAACGGCCACAGAATTAACGTGATGCCGTTTCGTTAATATCAAACGAAACGAATAACAGCAGCGAAATGAATTTCGTTTCAGTAATGAAACGGCAAACAAAATACAATTATGTACCGTTTCAGTAATGAAACGGCAAACAAAATACAATTATGTACCGTTTCGACTGTTTCAGTCTAGTTTCAAACCGTTTCGTGTGTAATTTGTGAAGTGGAACGAATAACAAAATGGATTTTTGTACCGTTTCGTAAACGAAACGGTTAACAAAATGAAATGCTGAAACTGTTATATTAATGGCACAGCAAACGGTATGGGCTGAAACATGTCTTTTTTCAACGTTTGACAGCCTGGAACACCAATAGTGATGTCGGACCCACCGCAGTAATGTCAGAACCCTCTCTCTCAAGTTTTTCTCGTTTTCATGGAAAGCATCAGAAAAAAAAAAAATACGAGATTCCCTAATAGCGCTGTTATAAACTGCGTTATTTCTTAATTCTTGTTTTAAAAAAAATAAATCTTAATTTTTATTAAAGTTTTTTAATATATAATTTTTTATTAAAAATTACTGATTTTTCGGGCAAAAGCACATAAAATCGGCATGGTCCTATTATCCTATATTTATATGCCAATTGCATTGATAACTAACATATACTAATTTTTGAACCTACATAAATATTTCCTTACAAACAAGTTAATACTATTTTTTGAATCGGAGCTGATAACTGCAATCAAGCAGTCAGGCAATCAAGCAATCATATGCTAAAAATAGAAAAAAGTCGTTGTCCAAAAAAGGAAAACAAGTTCCTGTCACCCCCGCGTTACTCTCACCCTGCCTCACCCCCTCACGCGCATCTCCCCGTCGCCATCGCGCCATTCCGTCGCCCTCAGCCGTCGCGCCATCCCGTCGCCGTCGCCCTCAGCCGTCACGCCATCCCGTCGCCGGCGCGTAGCCCTGCCGTCGCCGTCACCCAGCCCTGCCACGCAGCCCTGCTGTTATCAGAATCAGAAATTAAATATTATTTACTCCCTCAGTTATATTAAATACTTCCTTACTACTAATTATTTACTCCCTTATAGTTTTTAGTTACTCCCAAGCAACAGTAGAATCAGTTCTGAATGTTATTTACTCCTTTATAGATATTAGATACTCCTTTTATATTAGTTATTTACTCTCTTATAACTATTTAGTTACTCCTAAACAACAGCAGAATCATATATGAATATTATTTACTCCCTTAATAATATTAAATACTCCCTTAATACTACTTATTTACTCCCTTATAGCTATTTAGTTACTCCCATACTACAGTACAATCAGTTCTGAATATTATTTACTCCCTCATACATATTAGATACTCCTTGTATACTAGTTATTTGCTCCCTTATAGCTATTTAGTTACTCCCAAACAACAGTAGAATCAGATATGTATATTATTTACTCCGTTGTATATATTAGTTACTCTCTTATACTGATCAATTTCCTCCCTTATATTAATTTAGTTACTCCCAAAAAACAGCAGAATCAGATATTAATGTTATTTAGTCCCTTATACATATTAGATACTCCCCCACACTGATTAATATCATCCCTTGTAGTAATTTAGTTACTTCCAAATTGTAACAGAACTAGATCTAAACCTCTTTTCTCTTCTTATCCTTTCTTCTTCCTCAACCAGATCTGATCTAGGAGAGGGAGCAGTGAGGGGAGGTGGAGGTCAAGGTGAGACGGAGGAGACGAGAGGCGGAGGAGAGAAGAGGCAGATGCGAGACGGAGGAGATTTGAGGCGGAGGAGAGGACATGCTGAGGCGGAGGCGGAGGCGAGGCGGAGGAGAGGTGAGGCGAAACAGAGGAGAGGTTGAGGCGGAGGAGAGTATAGGCGAAGGAGAGGTTGAGATGAGGCGAAGGCGAAGGCGGAGGCGAGACGGAGGAGTGGTTGAGATGAGGCGAAGGCGAAGGCGGAGGCGAGACGGAGGAGTGGGGAGCGAAGGAGCTGGTGGAGATCTGAATCGGAGATTGTGAGGAGATCCATTTGAGAGAGAGGAGACGGAGAAGGTAAAAGAAGGGGTAGGTGAGATGAGGGGAGCGTGCACGCTTGATTGTTTGATTGTGTGAATATTGATTGATGTAAGTAATTCCCTTTTTGAATGTACTGAATGAATTGACTTTATTTAATTGGACCATGTCGAAAACGAAGCAACGAAAGTGTAATTTACAGATTACATTATCATGCTTACTTTGACTCCTCTCTATTTGATTTTTTGTTTCTTTTTTGATTCGTAACTGGTGTATTTGCTGTTAGGCATCAACAAAAATATAACACTTGTTACTTAATTACTTCATCATATAATTCTTATCGCTAAGTTCAAATGCTGGTTATTATACAATGACAAATGTCTCTCATTTGTTTTATTTATTAAGCTATAAATGTATATATAATTTTTAGGTATTATATACATATTTTTTATGAATATTTATGTTTTGATCCCATAAAAAATGAAAATTGTTCGATTAGTGATCTCAATTATTACAATCTAATTATTTTGATGTACCACGTTATATTAATATTTAATACTAATGTTTTATATGGCATGGCATCATATAAAATTGCCTAGCTCCCCCATATTGAATATACATTATACAATATTGCTAAAAGTAAAGTATTCAAAATTTTAAAATACTGTTAACTATAAACAAACTATACGAACATTTCCAAAATTTAACAAGTCAAAATTATCAAGGTATGCCTCGTTAATAAATAATTAGTGACGCAGGTTAAGTAGGTAGGGAAGTAGGTGCTATTTCTATTCATTAGCTCAAGCCTACATGCACAACTAAAAATAATAATATAATAAATAGTTAGATAATATTATAGTTCCTTTCGGCTTTTTTGCAGCTGAAATGATCCCATCAGACCTTGTACTCCGAAATACTGCGATTCTTCGCAAGTGTAAAAGATATTAATTAAAAAAAAAAAAGAATATGTTTGGATACACAGGAACATCTTTGTTCACGAACTACGTCAGTTTGGCCGCGAACCAAACATGAGAATACGAACAAAGGCATGGTCGCAAGTGTATCTCGGGTTCCAGATTTTCGAGGAATTACGCGAACGAGGCTCACGAATTGGGAAACTATTTTTTATATGATTGGATTCGCGAACTCAAGTTCTTTGCACGCTCCCAAACACACGTTGAGGTAAAGTACACTTTTGTGACGTCAAACTCAAATATTATATGGTCGCAAGTGTATCTCGGGTTCCAGATTTTCGAGGAATTACGCGAACGAGGCTCACGAATTGGGAAACTATTTTTTATATGATTGGATTCGCGAACTCAAGTTCTTTGCACGCTCCCAAACACACGTTGAGGTAAAGTACACTTTTGTGACGTCAAACTTAAATATTATATGGGTATGTTTGGAATGGGTGTGAACATGGGTTCGGAACCCATAACATTGGAAATGGATATTGAAATATAATTTTCCAGTTCGCTTGGGTGAGTTCGCTGAGTTCGTCGATTTTTCAGAATTCACGAATATCTCTAATTTTCCTAGTTCGCGAACTTCGGTTGTTGTTTGGTTCGGAGCGAACATCTCTAATTCGCGAACTGAGTTGTTCGCTTCTAACCAAACACACATATAGGCCCCGTTTGGTTGTGACTTAAAGGGTGCATAACTTAGTTATGCATTCTTTAGTCACCAAACACCTCTTACATAAAATGTCTTAAGGGTACATAACTTATGCAACCTAAATAGGTTGCATAAGTTATGCATGGTCCCCTTTAATTTTTTTTTCCAACAATACCTTAGAAATAATTAATAATTAATAATAATAAATATTAATTATTATAATTAATAAATAATAATAATTAATAATACTTTTACAAGCAATATTAATTATAAATAATAATAGTTTAATAATAATAATAAATTAATTAATTAAAAATAATAAATAAATAATATTTTTATGTTTAAAAAAATTAATAATATTTCTTATTATCATTAATAATTAACAAATAATTAATATTAATTAATAAATAATAATATTTAATAAGCAACAATAATTATTAAAAATCATAATTAATAATAAAGATTAATTATTATAATTAATAATATTTAACAAGTAATATTAATTATTAATAATAATGATTTAAGAATAATAATTAATTAAAGGCATGAATATAAGGGCATTTCAATCTTTTGACATGAATATATGCATGCATTAAGTTAGTCATTCTTACTACACAACCAAACATCTATTACATAACACTACATAAATATTTAGGCATCCTTAACTTATGCAACTCCTTACTACACAAACAAACGCCCACATATAGTTTGAGAAGAATGGAGTAAGTTTCCTTTTAAAGGCCCCAGGTTATCATCACATCTTCTGCACATTTAACTATTTTAAAGGCCCCAGGTTATCATCACATCTTCCCGATAAGGGCTGCTATACGAACTATATTTATGTTCTCTTCAATTGTGCGAGGAAAGGTTGTTCATCAAGAAAATCGTATGTCCCTTATTACTATACCTAATGAGTGATGATATTTGTTTGGGCCCCTTGATGGAGCTGGTTTGTTTGGCCAATTTGTACAATAAAATGTAGATCAAGAAATATATAATCTGCAAGAATGACACATTCCTATCTTGGATTATACAATGATATCATGTGACATAAGAATCAAACAAAACAATACTTTAATTTCTTATGTACGATTGAGATATTGTAGCAATATATTTTTTTTTAGGAAAAAATGTGGGTCATGCCCGCATCTTTTTGTATTAATAAAGAGATTTACAAAATTTAGCCAGCGGCTAAAGTTACAAAAAAAAAAGAAAAAACGAAAAAAAGAATAGGAAAAACTGAAATGGAAAAAAAGTCTATAAAATACATCCAGAATTTTCTCGAAGTACTATACTGGTAAATAATTGCAGGGAGTCCTCAGAAACAAAGAAGTTTGAAGGTTTACTGTCCAAAGTTGATTGTATCCCATTCAATCAGTGCTTGAAGTGCCAGGTCCGTAGGATGCAAAGCAGTACCTCGAAATATCCTAGAACATCTCTCCCGCCAGGTTACAAAGCACAGGATGGCAAGCAACTCTCGATGTTCTTTGTCTTTAGATTTGTCAGTAAGAAAATCTGTAGTATCGGAGGAGTTTAAGGGGATAAGTCTGTTGTATCGAGTTGCAGATGTATCCAGAACAGAGAGGAAGAGGGAACATGTCTTGAATAAATGTCGGACAAATTCTTCATTTTCCTGGCATAGCACACATCTGTTAGGCATTTGCCAACCCCTCTTTTTCAAGTTATCCAATGTCGCAATCTTGTTCTGTAACATTTGCCAAATGAAGATTCGCATCCTTGGTGGGATGTTTAATTTCCAGATAGGAGAGAGTTTGGATTCTATTTTTGGATGTGTTTGCAATAGACCGTAGAGGGATTTAACAGAGAATTCACCGTGAACAGTGAGAGTCCAAGTTGCCTTGCATGGCTGCCTACATGCGAGAGGAATGATCTCTGAGATGAGCCGTGTTAGGTCGTGCCATTGTCTCATTGCCGAGGCGGAGCCATTTAAATTTGGATGAAAGAGAGGTTCATTGTTAATCTGCTTTTGTATAAATTGAGAGAGAGTAATTTCAGTATGGATAGCAAAGCTGAACAAATCTGCAAAATGAAATTTCAAGCATCCTTGTCCCCAATTTTGGTGCCAGAACAGAACCTCTTCTCCGTTTCCCGGTTCAAATTTAACAGCCACATTGAAGATTGGGAGAATGTTTTTGAGTGCACCTTTTAGTGGGCTGTGTTCTGGTACTAATGAGAGTGCATGTTCTTGCATAATCAATGATAGTCCTTTTAGCATACTGTTGTTTTTGGACGTCCATGTCCAAAGCCATTTGGCTAGTAAACTCTTGTTCATGTCGGAGAGGTTGAGAACCCCCAGCCCTCCTTGTTTCTTTGGAGTGCAAATTTTTTCCCACGATTGGAAATCATAATGTGTTGTTAGATACCGCTTATAATTATTGAAAATAAATAACGATTTATTTTTCATGTCCAATATAGCATAAATCCTCAAAAGGTCACACAAATAGAACTTTAATCACATAGTGCATTATTTATTTATTCACAGCAGTAAGTACTGTGGAAATATGATAGATTGATTAATTAATTATATACCGTTGTGAACCGTTATAATTAATTAAGTCAATGACATCATATAAAAATAAATTAATGCATTAACTAATCCTAAAATAATTATTAATAAATTAATAATTAAATTAGTTCAACACAATTTTAATATAAATGGTTGTATTAAATAATTGGGCTGTTATTTAAATAGCAAATATATAGCCCAATTAAATAGTAAATTTGAGAGGCCTTAATTATATGAATTAAAGGTCCAAATGAAGAGGTTTGATGACCCATAAAGGCCTATTTCGTGGCTGCCCTATATGGTGGTAGGTGGGATGACATAGTTGTAATTATGTAAGAGGGTCAATTAGGTTTTGTGCTCTATAATTCTATATAAGTACCACTTATGAGAGCCTCCAACTAGCCTTTCTCTCTCATCTCTTTCCTCCCATTGAGGCCGCCACTTCCTCTTCCTCTCTCTCTCATTTGCTCATGTGTTCAGTTATTTTCTCTCCACTAAATCAAGGTTGTTGATTGATGCAAGAGAGAAACCTATAAGGATTAGGTTTGTTCTTTGGGTATGCTAACACGCATCTTGTAGAACGTGATTAATCCTTCTTGGTGGATTCGAGGGCGATTCCGCGAGAGGTACAATTCTCCTACCCATTCTCTTGTGTGTTGATTGCTTGATAAGATCTTTATATTTGATGTTTAATTAAAATTAATTAGGTGTAATTGACATAAAAAATTAAAATTAAACACTTTGTAACATAAACACATATCTACTATATATGACATACCACTGTATTATATGACATACCACTGTATTGTACTTTCGTCGATTAATTTGATGTTATTGCTTGGTTGGTTGAGCGGTTGCCTCGTACACATCCTGATTACATTATTACTATTTGATAATCTTTTTTTTTCAAAACTGATTGGTTGTTTTACTTATTGGGCCTCCAGAAGTTGGTGGGTCGATCGTTTGCAAAAGTTTGATTGGATAGGTTGAGAAGCAATTCCATCAATTAGTCCTCTCAACCATCATCAATCTATATATATGGACATATTTTTTTGGAAGTTATCTATATATACGGTACCTACCACGAGCATAAAGTTGTTGATATTTCTAAATTCAAAAATTGCACTCGCTCCAAAAATAACTTTAAATCTCTCCATAATCATTTATTTTCTTAATTTCAAAAAAAATATAAAATTAAATTATTTTTAATATTATAAACAATATATATATTATAGTTATGATGTCTAAAAAACTGCTGAAATTAGATATTTATGCAATACAGTTAATCTGATTTGAATCTTTTAATTGCTTGAAATTAATGAGGCCTGATGCATAACCAAAAAGACATAATAAATACTTCATTTTCAAACCTTGATTTCACTGTAGAAAGAACTCAAATCGCAACGGTTGTGCTACTGTTCTTGATTGAATCTCAGCCCTTCGTCTCCGCTAGCGTTGTCGCTACTTTTTTCTTACTTTCGCGAAGCTTCGTCCACAGATGCATCTGACTGTTCCCTCTCTCTTGAATCTAGGGTTTCTCCTCGTAGTGAGCCATCAGCTGAACAAGGAGGCTGGATCGATCTGCGAAGTGAGAGAGGAAGAGAGGAGATGGGGCCGAAGGAGAAAACCCTCTTCCGTTGTCCTGCTTCACTTCTGTTCTTCTCTGCTCTTCTCTCTTTTGCTCACCGGCTCTTGGGACAACTTCTTTGTAGAGCTTTATCAGCTACTCGGACAAAACCATGGTGAGTACCTCGCTACCGTTTGGTTTTCCCCGTGTCCTTTTTTATTCTCCCAGCGAGGCTACGAATTTTTTTTTTTCCAATTAGCTCTCAATAATTATTCATGCATTATATTATTTGATTTGCTTGGTAGCATTTTTTCTTATTTGAGGTAGTTTAGATGGGTTATCAAACTCAGTTATGTGAAATAGGAATTTGTTTTGTACAATTTTACTTTGCCTTTTGTTCAGTTGGGGAACCTACTGTTGCACACTCGTGGAACGCTAAGGGTGTTTGCCTTTGCATTAAGTGCTTAATTGGAACAAACAAAAAGGTATCATCTTCTTTTGTTCTAATTTGTTCTGCATGTTTTTGTTTCTGCGCGAGTTATCATTAGTTTGTCAGTAAAATCTATAGTTATATACAAGGAGGAACAATCACCGTGGTACAAGAGGACAGTTACCATGGATTGTGATTTGTATTGTCAATCTGTATTTAGGTTCACAGATTGGTTTGGGTTCTTATAATAATATCAAACTCATTTCTGTTTGGGTCCATTGATTGGTTTTGCTTCACAAATATTTGAGTTTCGATATGGTTGGTTCAATAGTTAGTTTAATATTATTTATATATTTTCAGGAGCCAAGGCGATTCAGAAGAGATTCTTCTTGAAGACTAGGTTCATCGATTAGAATTCTCTCGAGTGAGCTGCCCTTTGTTTCTTATTAAATAATATTATTAGTATGTTTGAATTTATCGTTGCATGATATTGGTTAGAGGCATTTATAATCAACTAGCATGTCCAAAGAATGGTGTACCATCATCTTGAAATCGTTTAGATGCCATCAAGGTTGGACTGATCATATAAAAATTGTACTGTTGTGCACAGATAAGAATAAGTTTGTTTAAAATAACTTACCTAATGGTGCCTATTAGGTTCTTTGACAAATACGAACCATAGACAATGGTGCTGCTATTTGTTTTTGTGTGTGTCAATTTTCTCATTGGCCTATTTGGTTTGCAAGATGAGTCGAATCTATGAAAGTGTCAGACATCAGATCTTTTAGCATTTTCGCATTATTTATTTGAATTATTCTCTTTTTTGTCTTTTAATATTCTTAGTCAGAAAAACTACAGTTGAAAAACTTTACATCTGAAGGAGCGTACCTATATATGCCCATTCAAATGCAGATCGCCCGTTGGTGTTTATTTTTCTAAATATTTTTTGTGACAGATTAACAATCTACTCTTTTTTAATACAACAGACAATGATAGAAAGCGGTAGGAGCAATCTTGCAGTGCAACATAAAATGTGTTGTGACCAAACATTGAGGGATTTTTGTTTCTAATTAAGCTTATATTGTTTCATTTGGACAAGTTTGTTTGTCGAATTCAGGAGTTAACAGTAAATTTTTTTACAGAAAATGCTATAAAAAAACTGTATGTTTTTGCACATCTGCAGATATATATACTACTAAATACATGTTCGAGGAAAAAAGAAATCATTTGATCATCTAATTAATGTGTATTTTTATTGAATTTGCAGGTGACTTGTCTACTCGTCTGCCTGATCCAATACAGTTTGAAAGATGTAGTCGGGCGACAACACAAGTATAAGCTGATCTTGAAGTTTCCAAAGTTGATAGGCCGGGTGGCGTGGGGGTGCCACCGGTGTGCTCAGGGCATAAAGGACTGATTTGGGTACCATAAATGCAACGAGACTGTCTGTGTTCGGTATTGGTAAGAAACTAGGCAGACAGATTGGTTAATATCTCCTTACTAATTATCGTGGATGTTCAAGCCTTTTTTATTGCTCTTTGTGCAGTCTGTTAGAGACTCTTATTATAGAACCATATGAGTAAGGTTTGAATATGTTACATTACAAGGTAAAGCCTGTTGCATGGAGTTGAGTACCACATTATTATTTTTTTAATTTGATATTCATATTTTTCGAATTTCTTTCTTCGAATTAGAGCTCAAATTTCTCTATACAAACAAATTATAAATACTAGATTTCAAACCTTGAAATTGTTGTTGTATTTTTAGGGTTTTTTCCCCCTTTTCTATAGATCACATAATTGTTTGTTGCTTTTGTTGTAGGACGATATCAAGCCAATATTGAGGGAACTCTTGGCAACTCAGCCTGGACTGGAGTTTCTCCAAGGCACGCTTGAATTTCAGGAGAGATGCGGTATGTTTTTTTATCGGTTCTGGCTCATCTGTACTGATTTGCCCCCTAATTAATCATGAATTACTGATTTAGGAAAGAAATATTCTTCTTCATGAATAAATTTCTATTTAATTGGTCAATCTTTAAAATTTTGCCCCTCCTCCTATCATTATTTTTTGGCTCCACCCCTGCAAGGAGAGGTGTGCTGTTGTGCTGCTATATTAGAGCAAACATGGTGGAGATTTCCCTTGTTAGGGTCAGGAATTTGGATTGCTGTTGAATAGGATATGTTTTAGTTTTTTTTTTCTGTGTTGTTCAGTGCGTTATGAAAAAAAACTGATCCTGTGATTTCTCAAGTTCTTGGAAGGGGCCACCTTAATTTTTGGGTGTGTTTTTTGCCTTTTTTCTTATCTCATTGTATAAAATGTTGTTCCATCTTTGGGTGATGATGCAGCGTGCTGATCAGTTCTTCTGTGCTATAAAAAAAACTTTCCCTGTAATTTCTTTGGTTGTTGTGAGAGCCGAGCTTGAGTTTTGGATTTTTTTTTTTGCTCTTTTGTGTCTTAATGTGTGGAGTGTTTTGAAAAAGTTTAGGTGCGATAATAGTGTGTTCAGGGCTGTTGTTCATAGGCTATTGCTTATATAGTTGTTTATATCGTCGTAGTTTTATGCTATTTATTTTAAAAACATCTTGATCCGGCCTTGCTCCTTCAATTATTATAGCATAGAGCCTTACCGAGTTTTATGCAGTGTGCACACACTTTCTTAGCTGCTGCAGTTTTCGTGTTGTGTGAACCAACATAAAAACTGTCTAATCCTATTCTTTTTCCTTTCATATTTTGCAGGGCATGATGTTGTAGTATCTCCCTTCTTTATTCTCTGCTATTCTGAGGTTTTCATTTTCCTACTCCTTCCGTTATTAGTTCTTAGGATTGGTTGGGCTCTGTGCTGGCTTAGATAGACCATCCTGAGTCATGATTACCCTGGTAGGTCTTTTCTTTTCTTTTTTTTTTTTGGTCTTTTCATGGATGCTGCTAATGCTGGTCTATTCTGTGCTATGTTGTGCAGAATAGAGGTGTTTGCTTCATAAGAACAAAGTTGCTGAATAAAGCATATTATTTGAGCTTTAGACTAAGAGTGTGTTTGGATTTATAGTGTACCATGGAAGACATATAGTAGGCATGTTAATTATAGACTTATAGTTGATCTTCAAAAACTCTGGTTTCGATGACCTTGATATATATTTTTTGTTTTCCTGTTATGCCAAGTAAAAAGTAAAGATGCAAGTAAGGCATTGTCCATATTCATTGCTTATTTCTTTGTAAGAAGATTCTACTATTTATCTTATTTTTGCATATATCAGATACTCGGGATGGGCCACTAGGAACTTAATTAGAGAAGAGAATAATTGAATTTGTCGATATTGATAATGCTAGAAGTATTTGCTGCATATTTCAAGTAACCTTAGTTTTTCTTATATTTTTTTAAATAGTTGCTCATGTCTTGAGGGGAAAAACAAGTTCATCTTCTAGATTGAGGATGAAACAGAAACAATGGTCGTATATATGCATACATTAATTATTACTGTTGTCAGGTATAGCTGATAACATTAAAGAGATCTCATATTAGACAGTATCGAACACTGATTTAGAATTATAGCTGCTCATTCCTATATATTCGATATATTTTATATTATAATAGCTATTATTGATACTCAGTATTTTATATTGCAATACTTTTGAGCATCTCTATTCTTAAAAGTTGCCATTAATAAGGCATTGATTTAATGTATATAGTTCATTTTATGCATCGTGCGGCATATATGTGACGGTAAAATCTGCTGTCTATATAGGAATGCTAATCAACAAATCAATTTGTATTTATTTTGTTTATTTGATTATTATTGTTTCAGCTGTGAAGAGTTTTGTGAATTTAGAAGCATTTCATCCTCTGTTGCTGACTAATTAGTTCAGTCAAATGTAACAATATGTCAGATTTGTTCCTTGGAAATGATTGAATTTTCTTTGATTTGTGACCCGTGCATAATACATGTAAGTATTCAAATTAGTCATGTATTGATTGTATGAGGATTAACAGGAGGATGGATTGGCCTTTTAGGTATGTATTAAAACAATTTTACTAAAAGATGATAATTTTAGGCTGATTGTGGTTCAAATAAGAAAAAACTTTAGCATACCAATAAATTTTTCGTTATAATTATAGTTCAGTTAGTTTGTTCGTGTTTTATGGAGTGTCATGTGATGCTTATATTCAGTTGCCACAATATATTGACCAAGTATATAAAAGAATTTTCAATAATTTCAGTACAAATATCTCTAATTTGCACCTCCTTTACTTTTAGCAACCGGTGAATAGTATACAAGACTTAGAATGCCTAAGTAAGTTTTCCTGGCCCCAAATAATGCTTGCATTATGTAAAAAAAAAGTTAATGACAATCAATCTGACGAGGTCTTTGTCAACCAATCAGAAGCTTTTGAGAAGGATTCTCTGACCTCATTTGTCCCACTGGGCTCTCCTTTCTCCAAATTAGATACAGCCCTTTCTCCAAAGGCAGTATGGTGCTATAACAAGCCTCAGCTTATACCATTTTTCAAATGGTAGGCATCTTTTTTTTGCTTGCAGTTATAGCAGCTTTCTACCTAATGTTTAAATTGTTGTTATGAGAAAGATGCATTGTTATCTCTCTTACAATGCTGTACAGAATTCAAAATGCCATTTGTGAATTATGTATTGAAAATTTTATAGCCTTTTTATGCAGCCAATATCAGCCCGAAGATTTTGAGGTTCTGGTGTTTAAGTCCTTGCCCTCTTTATTCTGTGATGTTCTCAGGCTTGCATCTTGCTATTTCCTTTTTCCTGATGTTTCTCAAAACTGATTGGGGTTTGTCCTGGCTTGGTAGGGATATCAATCCTAGGTAGCTTTGCACCTCTTATCTAATATTTTTCCTCTTCTTTTTGTGAAGCCTGCTAATGCTGAGATGCTCTGCATTGTGTGCTGCAGCTTCTCTCTGCTTCCTTGCCGTGTGATCTTCATGCTGTAGTTACCTTCTTGTATGAGGTATGGTCGTTTCTTTGCTGTTTTCTGTTTTTTTTTTTTTTTGGTCACAGGGATCTCCATTTAGTGTACCTTTCACAATTCTTGCTATGGATCTGTTGAATATTATATATCGATATAGTTTTGCATTCCTTGCATCTTCCTTCTAGCTCTGCATCACCAAAACTAAAAATTGTTTGCTCTGGTGATGCTAAAAAGTTTCAGAGCAAACAATTTTTAGTTTTGGCGATGCTGAAAAAATCATGTACATTTAATTCACACAAAAATCTAGGACGGTATATTAGTTCCTTATTTGACCAATGTCAGCAAAAACTTTGATGATGGAATACAATTTATTTTAGATTCGTATTAATATCAGCACTTTGACAATGCTTATTGAAGTTGGTGCTGTGGATCTCAGCTTATAAAATTTTTGTTTCCATCGTAATTGTGACGTTTTTGTTGCGTTTTGATATCTCTTATTTATATATACATTTTTACCATACTTAGCACCCAAATAACACTCAAACCAATGATATTTACTGTGCTTTTGAATTACATTTGTCAAGATTGGGTACTGCCGTGGAATTCGACTTGTTTTGTAGGAACATGGTGGATTGGACACAATAATTGCATAAAAGGGATAATTTTTGGGAAGCAAATGACTAAATGGAATGCATAGCACTGTAGAGCTCATCCTAAGCTTTCCAACGATCTTTGAATAACCTCAATTGGAGTCCGGATGAAGAAATTATGGTCAAAATACTATCGGTGCGCAGTGCTGGAAAATAATTTCGGTCCGAAATCGCGTGAAAAAGTCGGTTTTGGCAAGTTTTGAAGATGGAAACTTTATTTTATGGTATGATCTCGTGAACCCTTGCCCTAACCTGCCTCTCAAGCCTTCTTCCTGGGCATATATGCACGAAAATACAGAGAAGAAAGGATCCCACCTTCCATACAATAATTTTCACCTTTTCCACCACCATTCTCACGCCGAAAAGCGTGGGATTCCACCTCTCGCAGCGGAGCACGTTCATGGCAGCAACTTTGGAGAGATTCTGGACGCGACAACGGTAGAACCGATCCAACCACGACTTCGGACGATCGATATCTTGAGTTAGACACGAAATTTGGTTTATTCCTTCTTTTTCTCTTGATATTTGAATTGATGGAGTTTGTATCTTGTTATGCTTGCATGTTAGGCTAGTTTATTATATCTTAGGGCTAGGTAGTAGTTTAGTTTAGTATTTGTGATGACTTGATGTGATTGGATTATTGCTATGTGATTTTGATGTGTTGAGAATTATTATTTATGCTTAGTTTAATTATTTGTTTCTTTGATGTTTACCTTTGGATGAATCGCGACATCTTTAGGGCATTAAACTAGACTAAACACATAATTGATTAAGTAATTGAGGTAAGCCAAACGCTCGAAAGAGGATGTTAACTAATCGACCGATAGGTATAGTTTCTAAACGATCTGAAAGAACTTAGATACCTCTGGAAATCCAACACAAAGAACTTAATTGATTAAATTCCGACACGAAAGTTTAGGACTAGTCAATTACGTGGTAAAAATCGAGTTCCAAACCAAGTTTAAAACCAAAATTGCGACGGCTGAGGGTAGGACTTAGGTATGGTCGACAAGTAACCTTCACATAACCTTACCTAAAAATATCAAGTCAAAACAGAGAGTCTAGAGCACTTTTCGGCACAAAATATATATAAATTTGGGTCCCAAATTTATAAATTTTGGTCCGAAATTTTTGGTATCACGTGTGAAAACACGTGATAACAACGCTTTAGAGCTAAACTAAATGAACCCAAAACCTTAGGATATTCATTTGCATCTGTTTGAGTCCAGAAAACCTTGAAAATCACCAAAAATATTTATAATACTCGCACTTTAGATAATTGTCTTTTCCATAAAACCCCAAAAAAATTAATTGTCTAGCTTTCGTGAAGAAGTAAAGTCTGGTAATCATTTGTACCGTCCCTTGGGTTCGACCCTAAAGCTTAACTAAAACGACTAGTGAGGTTAGCTCTAGGTTATAAATTTATTTGATATCCTAGGTCAAATTCCTTCATCAAATTGGCGCCGTTGCCGGGGACGATGTTGATATTAGAATTTATTTTAGTAACGAGAGACTAGATATTGTATCTTTCATTTATTATTATTATTATTATTATTATTATTATTTGTTTAAAAAAAAAAAAAAATTCACTTGTATCATCATGTTTTATTCTTTTCAGGACCGTGAACTTGAAATAGAGGACAATTTGAGGCAACGAGGAGATCCGAAGGATGCAAGTATGCAACGGTTATATCACCAACTCAATTTGGTGAACAACAAGATAAAGGCATCATCCAAGGAAAGATGGAGCGAGCATCAAGATCGACTCACGCATCAGCTCAATTTGGTGAACAACACGATAAAGAAAGCTTGTGGAGGAAGACAACTTGATGCAATCCCAATACGTGATGCATATAACTTTGGTTTGGCTAATAACTCTTGTTTTTCTTGGTATAATGCAAGTTCAATGTCACAAGATGAATCTAGATCGAATTTCATGGTTGAAACTTCTAATTCTCAATTACTTTTGCAATTGTCAAGTGATGAATTGATAGGTGAAGATTTTATGGACAAGCAAAGAAAACAAAATGAGAAAATTCTTGGAAAATTTAATTCTCTATCATCTGAGTTCAAAACAATTACTACACAATTAGAAAAAATGCTTGAGATCAAAATTGTCCAAGAAACGTGTTCCTCATATAATTCACAAGATGAACAAAATGATAAAATGGCATTGCAAAGTAATAAGGAATTAGATAGTTTTAGTTCTTTGAAAGAAATCGCAATTTGTTATGAGACTGATAGTGACGAGGACACAAATTTTGAAAAACAAGAGAAAATAGAAGAACCAAAGGTTGTAGCACCTGCACCTAATTTTCTTTCAATTTTTATTCCACTTAGATTAACTTATATTGACAAATCTAATGAGTTGGAATTGAAGGATCCTCCAATAAGTCCAATTATTAATGAATTTGAGAAGAAAGAAGATGGTGGTACACCTCTCGAAGTCGAGGCATCCGACATGAAAAATGGAAAAATCACCAAAGTCGACTTGAGCTCTCAACTGGAAAGATGCTTGAAGAATTATGATGTGATGAAAGACGGCAAACCACGAATAAAGTATCACATCACAATCGAACGAAGCAAAATGACATCCAAACAAGAAAGCATCAAGCATGTTTCAAGGATCATTCTCAAGTACTTTTGGGTGAATTATGATGCGCTAAATGAGCGTAAAGTGAAGATAAGATGAACATGAGAGGTGGTCAAGCTCGTGACCTAAAACAAGCGCTTCTTGGGAGGCAACCCAAGTTCTAAAACTTTTATTTAATTATTTAGTTAAATTTTCTATCAAAAAAAAACTCATGGTTGGTTTGGATTTTATTGTTGGAATTGCAGGTTTTGATTGATTGTGGATGTCCTACTTGTGACTCGCGCTAGAGCACCACGGTTCGGAGAACAAAAAAGGTTCACGACCCACGCACGTGCCACAAGAAAACAAGCCACGATGTTCGCACGCTCCAACACAGTTTTCACAAGCTACAGCGAAGGTTTTGCACTCCTCACCGCCGCTCGATCGGACGTCTCGCCACCACATTTTGAAATTCTAGCGTCAAAACTCAAATTTTCTCCACAACAAACTTGAAGGACCTCTATGTGGACATGCTGAAAAAATTTCGTGACGATTCGAGAGACAGAGCCCAAAATTCATTGATTTAAAGTGAAAATTTCGGTCCAAAATCTGTGGATTTTTGTCCGAAATTTGTGATGGACAGCACGATTTTTACGTAATCATGAATTGGTACGCTTCCATTTTCACTCTTTTTACTTAATCTGTGAATGTTCAGCACTGGGACAGTGCTTTGTTCAGTTTGGGGGAGGGATAAAGAGTAAAAATTGCAAAATATGCAACATTTTGGTCCGAAATTTTTGAATTTTGGTCCAAAATTTTTGCTATTTGCACTGTTTTGCTCCATTTTGAATGCTGAAAAATCAGAAAATTAATTTTTGGATGCATGCTTGATCTCTGTCTTGGTTAAATTGATGAATTTGCTCACTGTTTCACATTGTTCGAATTTTAAAAGCATTTTTGAAAATTTTTCTCAAGGACTCTTGATTGTTTAAATGCTTTAAATTGATTTGTGCACCAATAGACTGAGTTGAAAATTAGTTTAAGATAAAAGAATCTGAATTTGGATGCTTGAAAATTGTCAAAATGGTCTAAAGTCAAATCTCACAAGTTTTTGTCGAGTGAACGATTTTATTTCTTGCAAACTTTTGTTTAAAAAGAGATTTTATGAACTTTGAAAATTATAAGATGAATCTGGATGTTATTGAACGTTTGAATCACCAATGAGCAAAAACTTAAATTGACAAAAATTTAAATAGTTGTGAAAACGAGGATGCACTGAGGCCTTCTTCCACCAACTTAGCCACAAACTGGAGGGTATTGGGGTTAATTATAAGTTGTCATGATTTAAAACTCAAAGATCTCGAGGTATAATTGGGTAGCTTATAATTAATTTCTATCGGACCTGGTGCGAAAGCATTGGTAAAGGAGTTGTTGAGTATTATAGCCCAAGTGTACCGTGGCCATAGTCGAGCAACACCCGTCCAACCTCCCTAGCGCGACATGTGCTAGTAGCAAAGTTAAGGCCAATGACACCGCATTATATCATCTAGGGTGTAAAGCCTCATGACTCGACTTGCACAAATTAAATTGGTGAAATTAAATTTATTTTAAAAATGATTCGTTATAAAATTTTCGACTTTGATAAAATTTTTTTACAAATTTTTGCGAGACATGGAAAAGAACGGACAAATGAAATTGAGTTTGCAATTGTTTTGACAAAGAGAAGCTAGGGTTCTTGACTTGAAAAATGAAATTCATTAGGGCTAAGAGATGCACAAATTAAATTTAAAGAAAACTAAACCCATGTCCTTGAAATAAATTTTTGAGCTTGCTTTAATTTATTGTGTGGAAATTTTGAGTAAACTTGAATGATCGATTTTTCATTGCATTGTTTGGTTTGACATGATTTGATTGTAAGTCTAAGTATGGTCAATTTCTTTAAACTTAGGATATTGTTTGAGGACAAACAAAGATTTAAGTTTGGGGGGATTTGATATCTCTTATTTATATATATATTTTTACCGTACTTAGCACCCAAATAACACTCAAACAAATGATATTTACTGTGCTTTTGAATTACATTTGTCAAGATTGGGTACTGCCGTGAAATTTGACTTGTTTTGTAGGAAATGGTGGATTGGACACAATAATTACATAAAGGGATAATTTTTGGGAAGAAAATGACTAAATGGAATGCATAGCACTGTAGAGCTCATCCTAAGCTTTCCAACGATCTTTGAATCACCTCAATCGGAGTTCGGATGAAGAAATTATGGTCAAAATACTATTGGTGCGCAGTGCTGGAAAATAATTTCGGTCCGAAATTATTTATTTCGGTCCGAAATCGCGTGAAAAAAGTCGGTTTTGGCAAGTTTTGAAGATGGAAACTTTATTTTATGGTATGATCTCGTGAACCCTTGCCCTAACCTGCCTCTCAAGCCTTCTCCCTGGCCATATATGCATGAAAATACAGAGAAGAAAGGATCACACCTTCCATACAATAATTTTCACCTTTTCCACCACCGTTCTCACGCCGAAAGGCGTGGGATTCCACCTCTCGCAGCGGAGCACGTTCATGGCAGGAACTTTGGAGCGATTCTGGACGCGACAGCGGTAGAACCGATCCAACCACGACTTCGGACGATCGATATCTTGAGTTAGAGACGAAATTTGGTTTATTCCTTCTTTTTCTTTTGATATTTGAATTGATGGAGTTTGTATCTTGTTATGCTTGCATGTTAGGCTAGTTTATTATATCTTAGGACTAGGTAGTAGTTTAGTTTAGTATTTGTGATGACTTGATGTGATTAGATTATTGCTATGTGATTTTGATGTGTTGAGAATTATTATTTATGCTTAGTTTAATTATTTGTTTCTTTGATGTTTACCTTTGGATGAATCGCGACATCTTTAGGGCATTAAACTAGACTAAACACATAATTGATTAAGTAATTGAGGTAAGCCAAACGCTCGAAAGAGGAGGTTAACTAATCGACCGATAGGTATAGTTTCTAAACGATCTGAAAGGACTTAGATAACCCTGGAAATCCAACACAAAGAACTTAATTGATTAAATTCCGACACGAAAGTTTAGGACTATTCAATTACGTGGTAAAAATCGAGTTCCAAACCAAGTTTAAAACCAAAATTGCGACGGCTGAGGGTAGGACTTAGGTATGGTCGACAAGTAACCTTCACATAACCTTACCTAAAAATATCAAGTCAAAACAGAGAGTCTAGAGCACTTTTCGGCACAAAATATATATAAATTTGGGTCCCAAATTTATAAATTTTGGTCCGAAATTTTTGGTATCACGTGTGAAAACACGTGATAACAACGCTTTAGAACTAAACTAAATGAACCCAAAACCTTAGGATATTCATTTGCATCTGTTTGAGTCCAGAAAACCTTGAAAATCACCAAAAATATTTATAATACTCGCACTTTAGATAATTGTCTTTTCCATAAAATCCCAAAAAAATTAATTGTCTAGCTTTCGTGAAGAAGTAAAGTCTGGTAATCATTTGTACCGTCCCTTGGGTTCAACCCTAAAGCTTAACTAAAACGACTAGTGAGGTTAGCTCTAGGTTATAAATTTATTTGATATCCTAGGTCAAATTCCTTCATCACGTTTCCATTTCTGTATCAAGTTTCGGACAATGGTGTTGTAACAACATCTGTTTAGATTTTGATTTGCATACATCCTTGGTACGTCAAATTATTTCAAAAACGCTGTATATAATAATTTACATGTACTATTAGATGTCGTTGGTTGTTTTTATTAGCTCTGGTATTTTTGCTTTTCATTTTGTGTTGTGTTTGCCTAATTATTGATCATTATCTATTTTAGGCCAAGAGGGAGCAAATGGCAGTTTATTCTTCTTCAAGATGGGAAGTTTCAATATTTATAGATTTATTTTATCTTGAGATAATGATCCATTTATGATAGTGTAAAGCTTCGGCGAATTAATTTTTCAAACTTTCAAAAACATTCTGTAAAAATAATTTACTTACCTGGACGTAAATATGAAAAGTTAGGTGACTGTTTATATTTAAGGGCCATAAGTGGGATCTCAAAATATTCTATTGTCAATAGAAAACATGGCATATGAAGCATGCCAGTTTATGGCTTAATAAAAAAAAGTAATATACTAAAATAAATAATATAATCATTTTAGGTTAATCTTACATCGCGCGAAGCGCGATGCATTAGCTAGTTTAGATTATATCCAATTTATATGTTCTATCTATATATCTAACAAGAGGAGGTTTCAATACAAATATTTTGAAAATTGATTACAGCCAGCCATCGATGGTTTTTCCATCGCGAGCCATAGCTAAGGGGAACGCCTCGGCGATAGTCCCTCACCCAGGACACTTATTTCGTATCTAAATGTTCAGTTTGATAAGTACAAATAAATTTTGTGATCGGATGTCATATATATGAAAATAAAAAGGAAATGATTTCATCTCTTTATATTTGACCATTTTACCTTACATATCACAACATCATTTATCCTGATTTTCTAATATAATCAAATCAATGGCTTTCAATTAAAAACTAAAATAAATAAAAAAAATTAAGGAATTAGAATGATATTAGACAGACACAAACAAATATAAAATTTTAATAGAGCTGATCGTGTGAACTCATAAAAGAGCTTTGCTGGATGCTGGAAAAAAGACGAGACCGAATATATGTATTGCTTTAAAATTAGAAAAAGACAAAAAGTAAAAAAATAAGTGACGCAGTGACGCCTCACAGAATGTATAAAGAGGAGAACGGTTAGCCACGTGCTTGCCTTCAAAATCGACGACGACTGTGTTGCAAGTAGGGATGAAAACGGATCGGATACGGAGCGGATGTTGGTCTTTCCATAGCTGCATCCATATTTTTTTTTCGGATACGAATACGAATGCGTTCGAATACGGATACAGTTCGGATATTAAACGGATACGGATACGGTTCGGATATTTTCGGATACGGAGTCGAATACGAATATATTTTGTCGGATACGAATAACATTTTAATCTTTTTTATTTATTTACAATAGCATTTTCTGTAAATATAATGTTATTCAATATACTCAGTGTCTATATTAGTACTTCGTCAAGATCAGTAGTTGTACATGCGAATATCTACTATTTTTCATAGTTTGAGCCAAATGAGCATTTCTTTAAAATATGAAAGTTAATTTTAATAACATTGCCTTCAATTACAATGTACAACTTTAAAAGTATACTTCTTTAAAATCAAAGTAAGCAAATTTATTTGTTGGGTTTCAACTTTGATCAACACATAAATAAAAAGGCTAAAAGTGAAAGCAAATAAGAGACATTCTAAAATTACAAGTACCACATAAGTACAAATCTAATAGAATTGATTAATAAATTCAGTCTTTCCACAATTTGAATTCCAACAGTATATTTAACTATTCAATGTCAAATCATATCATTTTACCTTAATTGTCATCATATATTAAAATAGTATATTAATCATATGTAATCATCATGATTAGAGAAAAAAAATTAATTTTAGTGTTGTTATTATATATAATCGTCTCAATAATAGAAAATAAAAATAATTTTATGTTACTAGTCCAAATGAAAATATTATTGTAAGAGAATTTATCTAATAAAAATTAAGTATTATCTAATTAAAAGTATTCTCTAATGTAGATAAGTAATTATATTAATCATCTTATGCCGTTAAAGATACGGATAAACGGATTAATATCTATCGGATACGGATAATATCCATGTCGGATACGAATACGGATCGGATATTGTCACACCCCAAATCAAGCCGCAATCTGGGGAGGACAGCCCCGCCACGTATGCACAATCTGCTGCGCACACGTAAGGCTATAAAACAGTGTCACAGATACAAATATCACAAATAGATAATCACATAGTAAAGGCATAGTTTGTTCATACAACAAAGAGACTGGTAAATATACACATATCAAAATCTCCAGTCATCATACAAACAAAATGTAAATAATAATGCACAGCGGATAGATACTATTCCAGCTCGGCTTGGTCTTCTGGCGAAAACTCCTCTACTAAGTCTACCAAACCTGAACCTGCGCCACAAGCAATTATGTGGGCTGAGTACGCGAATACTCAGTGGTGGAAAAGGGATAAACCTAAGGCTTTGGTTAAAAACTAGTTAGGAACTAAACCATACTTAAGTTGGATCATTTTAATTCCTATATTATAATTTCTAAGTGTAAGTATAAATTGATGGTATCTCTAATCTGCAACTAATGACATGCCCAAAATAAAATCTGAAAAGTATCTGAAGAAGCGGATAATAATAATAGTATAATAATATACGGAGATCATATAATAATACGAGAGTGAAGCACCCGCACTCAATAGTCAAATCATAAGTCACATAAAATCCAGAATCCATCTCACAAATCCTAATATAAATGACATGAACCGTACCTACAGATCTACCTAACTCAGCCTTGCTCGATTACTCAACCTTGCCCCTATTCCCACATTCCCGCTAAAGAAGTGGGCAGTAAAACACGGTACCGGCCAACTGACTCATGGGGATCGAGAGGTAGTCTGATATAATGGCACACTCAGCTCTTAGTTCAATGTCAAGCCAAAGGAATATAATACACAAGACAAATGGATATAATAATAACACAAATAACTATCAAGTGACCGCAGTACCGCCTAACGGTCGGTCTGCAGAGTGATCATCAGAAACGCGTTGCTCGAGATCGCTATCATAAGGAGCCCACCGGCATTCAGCTGGGGTGCCAACTCCCGATAATGGAAATCGCGTTTAAAACGCTCTTATCTCACTCGGTCTCACTATCCTGATCCGCACCAGATGCAAGTGTTGATTTAGGGCACTTTTAAGTTATTAATCACTTTATTAATATGAATGCATATCCTATATATATGCAAAACTAATCTTTAATGATATGCTCTTAACTGTTTACTTAATGTAGATGACATGATATGCACACATTTAAATAATGATCTAATTACTAACTAAGAATTAAACAAAACCTAAGGCATCTACAATAGTCATAAAAAGACAATCCACACCTGGAAAAGTCAAAGGCAAAGCGACTACTCCTCAGGGTGGTCGATGAAGTCCTGACTAGCTCCTGCAGTCTCGTGCTTAGGATAGAAGTCGTCCATCGGTCCAGAGAAGTCTTGTGGTGCACCTGACGAACGAAACTCATACGTTACAATCTAATTTAGCGATCTATCCCATTCTGGTTATAGGTGTACTAAACCATACTTAGGAACTAGACATTTATTGAGGAACTTAGACTCTGACCTGAGGAAAGTTGGACGTAGGACTTCTGAAAAAGGAATTTTGTTTTAAAATACATTATTATATTAAAAGAAGCATTTTATAAAATTTAAGCTTATTTCTCATAATGTAAATATTAATACTTCACTTTCATACTTTGTATTTTGATACTGTTTATAATAGAAAATATTAATGTGATATCATTTTTCAAAATTAAAGAGTATTTTACTAAACTTATTTATACAAATAATTGATAATTATATCAATTAGATTAAGTTCATGTTGTATCTCTTACTTAAGTATTTTAAGATATTCAAAAGTAATTATTTAGGTGTTTTGATGCTTTATTGTATTTACTTTTTAAATTAAATACTTAGATCTACTTTAATATCGTGTATTCTGTTAATCCGCATTTATTCCTTATTTTAGATAAATTATTTTGTAGTGTTCTTTTTAGAAGTCATGTGATGTACTTAATTAGGGAGAACATATTTTTATGTTACTTAAAGAGAATGTTTATAAATGCTTTTATGCATTGGATAATGTAGATAATAATATATTTAATCATTTCCATTGTAAATGTTTCAATGATTTGATTTATTCAAAAATTACTAGATTAAGTAATTACGAGACTTTAAACATATTATTTCAAGGTACTAAATGAAATGATGTGTTGGTGTTTTAATTAAATATGAAATTATTCTAATTTAAATTTCCAAACTTAAAATAATTTAAAAGAGAAAAGAAAAGAAAAGAAAATAAGAAAATAAACTCAAGTTAATTGATTTGGATTTGGGGATCATATATTGTCCGATTATATCATAGCATCTGTAAAGTATTATTTTGTGGACATTTTAATCATCTCCCATTTGAAAGCCAACGAGTTAAATTTCGAATCCGACATAATTATTTATCGGCCAAAATACCGTACTTTGATATTCAAATTGTTCATTCAAGCCATCAAATAGTTCTAGTTTTAATTCTCAAGTTCTAGTTTTAATTTATCTCAAAATCCAACTTAAGTGATTCAAATTACAACTTCAACAGCCAACAACACAAAATGGGCCACGCACAAATAAATCACAGAGCCCACAAGAAATCCACACGGATCAGAACAGAGGGACGAGCCCAGAAGGAAACAGGCCTGACGGCCCAGAGTGAATACACAAGGCCCACTACGGAAACAAGGATCCAAACGGATCCGGATTACAACGGGTCTCGGGGATCAAATCCGAAACCCAACAGAGAAAACACAATCCGATCCAACAGTACTTAACTTTCACACTTAAGTCCCCGAATTTATTTCATTTACTTCAAATTTACCTAATAGTCCCTAATAACAGTATTAACTCCTAACAGACCCAAAATCAGTTCAAAAATATTTACGAGCAAGTCCCTAACAGCAAAAACATCTTACAAAGAGGTCCCTATATAGAATTATACATGTACCAGACTGGTACAAAGGCCTGAACCAGCCTTGTACCGTGTATCAAAGGCATCAAACAGCTCACACAAGCAGCAATTGACTTCACATGGCTTCAACTACTCAACCAAACACAGAACTAGTTAACTACTAACCTTGATCAAGCATATACACAACTTTAAGGCATCAACACATAACAGATCGAAGACAACATCAAACACTCTCAACAGAATATACTGAGCTATCACAAGCACACAAACAGATCATAAGCTCAGATGCACAACTCAGATTTGAGGTATCAATCAAGCACAATCAATTAACCAGAACATAATCACTTGAGGTACCAAGTTGACAACAGATCAGATTCAAGCATCAATACGCCTCAAACATCACACAGTCAAGCAAACAGAAACAAAAGAATGTAAGAAGAGGTGTTACCAAACTGAAAGAAGAAGAGGAAGCAAATAGGGAGGAGATGCAAGTTAAGCCAGCACCACCACCTCGCCTTGTCAACCACCTCCTTCTCCACTCCCAACTGCTATAGCCTCCACCTCCTTCTCTCTCTTTTTCCTTTCTCTATTTCTGTTCTTATCGGGTCTGCAGTGGGTCTGATGAGAGAGAGAGAAGAGGGGTGACTTATAGGAGGTTGGAATGGAGAAGGGAAGGGAGTGCTGAAGTGGCAGAGGGAGAGAGGACAAGAGGCGATGGTAGGGTCTGGGTCAAGATGGGTTTTCTCGGTCTGTGAGAAATTAGAGGAGAAAACCAGGCACCAGGTGGGGGCTCCAATTTGATTGGACGAGAGAGGAGACAGGGAAATGAGAGGGGACGGCTCCTCAGGGTGTCGAGTGGGGGCATGGCTCTCAGCCAAAAGCCAGAGAGAGAGAGAGAGAGAGAGAGAGCCAGGGATGGGGTCGAGCGCTTCTGTCAGAAGCGAGAGAGAGAGGTCCAAGCGGACTGGTCGAGGGACCACGCGAGATCGCCAATGGCATATCGCGAGAGGAGAAGAGGAAAGAGAAGAAGGTGGGGGCGGATCTCTCGGAGGAAGAGGGAAGAGAGAAGAGATAAAGGAGAGAAAAAGAAATTGATCGGACGGCTCAGATAAATCAAGATTTCCTAAACTCAATCAAACAGTCCAGAACAAAGGAATATTAGGAAATTGATTATAACAACAGTAGAAAATAGATTTTAATCCAAATTTCAACTCATAATAACTTATAAAACTAGTTGTTTGAAGTCCTATAACACAAACTAGAGATTTGAATAATTAATTTTCGAGAAAATTTTGTACATGGCCGACAACAAAATTCTTAAATCGGATTCGTAACGCAATTGACTTCTAAAGTTATAGGAGTTGATTATCCGCTATTTAATCTGAGTGTGAAATTTAATGTTATTAAATTATATTTATTTGTTTGCTTGAAGATTTTTTTATTTCGCTAGATTAACTTGTAATTATTATTTTTCGGGTTTTTACAGATATTGTCAAAAAACTCAAAACCATATCCGCATCCATATTTTTTTTGCGGATACGAATACGAATACCGATATGTTCGGATACGAATACGGATCGGATATTACACGCATTTTTCGAATTCGGATACGGATCGGAGCGGATAAAATCCGCTTCGTTTTCATCCCTAGTTGCAAGTTGCATACGAAGGACACACATAAAAAATATAATAAGATTCCGGTATCGTACTTTTTTTGTTTTGCCACAAATATCATACTTTTTTATTCTAAATATAAAAAAATTAAAATATAATCGTCCGATCCAAACCGTTGATCTTATTTATTTTAACGACAGATGCATTGTCATAAAATTTTATAAATTTTGAAGTATATTTGATGCTTGATCAAAAGGTGAAAAATAAACGGATCAAAATAACTAAAATAGATTCATTCTAATATGTCCATTTTTCAACCTCTTGATCAAGTATCAAATAAACATTAAAAATTATAAAATTTTAGGACAACGCATCCATCGTAAAAATGAACAAGATCAACGGTTTGGATCGGACGATTATATTTTCAAATTTTGACATTTAAAATAAAAAAAGAAAAGTATGGCATTTGTAGCACAAAAAAATGTGGCACCGAAACCTTGCTCTATAAAAAAATATTTTCATCCCGAGAGAGAGGCAGGAGGCCGAAATTATTTTATATAGAATTTTTGACACCAAAAATTTTAATACACAGAATTGTTATTTTTTTTTAATAAGAAGAAAGTTCGAACGCGGTTTATGAAAGCGTATAGCATCTCCCCTTCGTACGCGTTTATAAAACGCGCTCCAGGGCTCCGAACGCGTTTTATAAATGCGTACGAACGAGAGATTCTTTTGAGGTTGTCAGAGCTCTGTACTCGTTTATAAAACGCGTTCGAAGCCCTGGAGCGCGTTTTATAAATGCGTACGAACCGAGATTTTACCGTTTATTATTTAATTTTTAGGAAAAAAAGTACAAGCATGCTCTGATAAAGACTGCAAAAGACATGACAAGATTTGATTTTACAATGCCATCTTTGAACTAGTGAAATTATTTATAAAACCAGCCATTGTTGAATTAGAATGCACAAACACCCACTACCTCCTTCTTGTTAAAACCTTCAGTACAATGGACAAAGGAAATAGCTCTAACTCAAATAATGATGTTCCAAACTATCGAAGAGCAACCCGCATTGAGTATTGGCCAACTTTCTACCATTACCCTGCCAATAAAAATCAACCAGAAAACGGAGAATACGAGGCAATTTACCGCTCTTGTTATCGCACTTTGAAATACAACATCCATGAAGACATGACTGAAGAGGGGGACATGCTCGAGTTAAAAATACACTACCAATGTCACATTAATGGTAGGCCAGAAAGGGAACAGAAGGAGTACCAGGAGCGGCGATGGCGGAAACACGAAAAAAATCTGAACCGAGAAAGGCGATATGACTGGTACAAAAAATATTACACAGAACCTCAACCCATCCCCCAACAACAACCGAAACCCTACCTCTCGTCTGAACCAACTCACTGGACCGTTTACGAGAAAATATACAACTTTAATGGAGACCACACAGTGAGCTGTACAAGGTGTGCTCAGGTTTTCAATTACAAAGAAAACATATTGCGTGACCACTACCATGAGCACAAACGTCACGACGAGAATGAAATAAGAGCTCGGGACATAGAGACCCAGAGGATTATTGAAGAAAGAAATGAAGAAATGGATCGTAAAAAAAAATAAAGGAAGAAGAGGCAAGGAAAAAAAGGCTGAGAAAATCGGAGGTAAAATTGAGAGAAATGAATAAGAGGGATGAACTTCGACAAATTGCAGCAAGCCGAATGGCAGAGATAGAAAAAGAAGAAACCGAAGCGGCTTTTTGGAACGAAGCCGCTCAATTCGTTGACAACATTGTTCCGAGTAATCAACAAGAAAATGATGCGGCTTTTTGGAACGAAGTCGCTCAGTTCGCTGACAACACCTGTGGGAGTAATCAACAACAACCGAATGACGAAGATGACCAACCATGGTGGGATGAAATTTTACAACATGTAGATAGTCAAAATCTCTAAGTATTTATATCATTGTAATATTTATGTATTTTATTATTATTATTGTTAATGTAATTTAGTTGGAATTGTTAATGCAATGTTTTATTTTTATGGTTGTTTTTTATTTTCCCTTATTTTTTGTACTGCTTTGCACTATAAGTTGGGGTTTTAATGTGTTGACGTTCAATGGATAAACGTTGTTGTTTGGAGTATTTCATTTATTGGCGTTTCAATACATAAACGTTTATGTTTCAAGTAGTGCTTTGCACTTATTTTTTCATATTGATTACACATAAAGAAAATCACAATAAATAATACACAAGTCCATCATCAGTAATACGAATCCAAAAAACATAGTCAATCATCATAAGTAATCCAAAAAACATAGTCAATCATCATCAGTAATACACAAGTCCATCACAAGTCATAAACGAAAAATAAACAATCCGTCCATCAGGAGTCATAAACAAGTCACAAGTCCATAAACCAAAAAGAAAACAATCAGTCCATCATCATAACTAACGCCGCCGCCTCCTCCTAGGTCCTGAAGGTGAAAATCTGTCAATCACCCTCACCGCACGCCTATCTCGTCTGGGCGGGGCAGTAAGGTCTCCTGAGTCAGTGGAGTCGGTATCCCCATCGCCCTCCTCCTGGTGCTCCTCCTGCTGGTCCTCCTGAGCCGTCTGTATGGGCCCAAACTCAACGGGCTGCCCAGCCTCCTGAGGAGTCGCTAAAGGGACATAGTCACCCTCCTCATCTGCAGCCGTCCGTAGCAATGTGCTGAACGAGTCTGTCCCTCCCATACTACCCAACGGAGTGCCAAATGATGGAATAGAAGAAGGCGTAGGCACTGACGGAACAGTAAATGGAGGAAAAGAGGAAGGCATACCAAATGCTGCAAAGGAGTACGGTGGAGTAGTGCTAATGCCTCGTCAGTCCACTCTGCATGTGCACCCGCAAAAATGGTAGATAAATCTGGGTGATCTCGATAAGTACCGTGCTGGAAACCCAGCAGGTTCTGTGTCACGTCCCAACTTTGTTAAAATAAACTCGTTAGGTCTTTACTCTAATTAATTTGAAGTTGATCATATGATAAATTGGAAAATTACAGCAAACGTACCACAGGTAGTGGAGGAGGAGTAATCTGGTACAGTCTAAACTGATGCCTACAACGGTCGGGGTAGTAGTAGGCAACAATGTGGTAGAAAATGAGCGGCAACCGAACATGCTCCGCTATGGAACCCTCCTGTGCTACCCGTGGCATGAAAGCCATGTCGAGTACGTACGGAAACCAGTTGACGTCTTCTACGTTCAACACGGCTAGGTAGTCCCATGCGTTCTCCACTGCCCCGCGGTGATGGCTCCGTGAGAAAGACCGAGCTTCGCCCCATTTCCTGAAAATTTTGATCGTTACGATTTATGTGTTGTAATTTGCATAAAATTAATGAAAAAATATTATAACTTATTACCTCCCAAACGGCACACATGAATCTATGTTAGGCTGTCCTAATCCACCGATAGGAGCAACCTCTGGGCGACAAACAGGGAGGTATGACCATGTCCAAAACAACAGTAGCATCCAAGGTCCCGTCACAACCTGGAAACGCATGGAGGCACGGTCCGGAGCACGATACAGACAAGCAAGCGTGGCAGCTCCCCAATTGAAGTTCGGAACTTCATTCAAATTGCCCTGCATTTAAATTAAACAACGCATTGAAAAAAAATAATTTGAACATTAAAAAAAATAATAACCATGCAAACAATTTTGCTATAATAATTTTACTATAATATTAGTCTTGCTATAATAATTGTGGTATAATTTTGTTAAATAACAAAATTAAATTGCTGGTTGTTCAATATCATTCGAGAAAAATTAATATTGAATTTCTAACATTGAATTCTAATATCATAGTAAACAAATAAAAATATTATTTAAGTTAAGAAAATTATACCGATACGAGCTCCAAATAGTATGCTGGGATGGAATTCTGAGAACTATCGGGAAACATCAACGTCCCAAATACCTCTAGAGTCACCGCACGTGTGTATCGGTCTAGCTCCTCATCAGTAGCACCTGGCTGTGGCGCCACCCCGCAATTTTGCCGCAACCATTTCAACTTGATATTGTTGCCCACAACACCGCCCCTGCATTGTACAAATTTAAAATAATCAATACAAGTAAGCAATGCATATACTGAATAGCAAAAATCAATATTGCACTTTTATTTTTTTCACTTACTCCCTGCCACTCCTTTTTCTGTACCAGTTTTCCAAATCTTCATGAGGATAAAGATTTGCACGAATCTTTTCCTCCCAGGGTCCTCTCGTATTGGATCTAACTGGGATGCCCGTCGAACGCAAACCATATAAGAAGGCAACATCCTGATAACAATAAAGTTTAAATTCGTGTCATGTTAATATTGCAATTCGTGTAATGTTAATATTGCAATTCGTGTCATATTAATATTGCAATTCGTGTCATGTTAAGTCAAAATTTAATGTGAGAATTAATTGTGAAAATTACTACGAAAATTATTTAAAAAAAAATTAATATGAAGTTTAAATAAATTACCTGTAGAGTATCGGTCATCTCTCCAACGGGAAAATGAAAGGTATGCGTCTCCGGACGCCAAAACTCGATCATTGCCTTCAGTAATGGTATGTCGACGTTGACATGCTTCACCTTCGTAATGTGACTCAGGCCCAGTTTGATCAGCCTTCCCTCAATCCGATCGTCCACCTTAATCGTTCGCTTGTGCGATCTCGTCTCCAAATGTTGTTCACGCTGCATTAACACGATTTATAATACAATTTATAATACAATTTATAAGCATTTACAATAAATACAATCTATTAGATTGAACATAAAAATATTATAAGCATTTACAATAAATACAATTTATAATACAATTTATAATAAGCATTTAATACAATTTATTAGATTAAAAACAACAATTTATAATAAACCTCATTTTCAATTAATTTTTATAATACAATTTATAATAAGCATTTAATACAATTTATAAGTCTATTAAGAAATCTAAATTATTAAAGCAAAAAAATCTAAATTAACATAAAACAGTCTATTACCTCCTCAAAAGACAAACCAACGAGATGCTCGTTATCCGTAACAAACAAAACCTGTTGGTTTTCTACGTTGGCTGGTTGCACAGGTGGATTGACATTTTGCGCGCTCGGACGGGCTGCGCGACGCCTACGTCTTTTTGGCCGAGGCTGGGTGGAGGGTGCTTCGGTGGGGGGTGCTTCGGTGGGAGGTAGTGAAGCACCTGAAGGACCAGCCTCATCTTCTGCTGAACTCATCTGATTCAAATAATATAATAACAACAATGAATTTAATATTTTTTCAATAATCAAAACGAACAAAAGAAAAATTATTTTTCTATGTAATTGACATTTTCACAATAATTACTGATTAATAATCGAATAATTTTATCATAATAAGGTAAAATTTTTCATGCACCATAATTTGCACCAATAAATTTATACATAATTTTCAATATACAATTCCAGTTATTTGAAACTATGTTAATTTGCACCATAATTTTTCGATATAAATTTCTTTTTATTTCAACAATTTACTAACTAATTCCATTTATACATAATTACTAACTAATTCCATTTCAACAATTTACTAACTAATTCCATTTATACATAATTATCATAATTATCATCATGCATCAATTATCAACAATTATCAACAATTTCATCAATTATCATCATGCATCGATTATCAACAATTTCATCAATTATCAACAATTCCACAATTTCATCAATTATCAACAATTCCATCACAATTTTATCAATTATCATCAATTATACATAATTAATTGATCAATTAACTAATTCCATTTATACATAATTATCATCATGCACCAATTATCAACAATTCCACAATTTCATCAATTATCGACAATTCTATCACAATTTCATCAATTATCATCAATTATCAACAATTCCACAATTTCATCTAAAATACAATTATCAACAATTATCACTAAACCCTAACCCCTAAACCCCTAAACCCCTAATTATCAACAATTATCGCTATTTCAAATACAAAATACAAAATAGTTTTGGAAAAAACCTCGCTGTCGCAAGTTCGTCGCTGCCGCTGCCTTCTCCTCTTCTCTTTCTCTCGCCGCTGCCGCTGCCTTCTCCTCTTTTCTTTCTCTCGCTGCTGCCGCTGCCTTTCTTCCTCTTCTTCTCGCCCTGGCCTGGATTCCCTTCTCTCTTTCTCTTTCCTTCTCCCCTTCTCTCCTTCTCTCTTTCTCTGGTTCTCTTTCTCTGCCGATCGATGGCGAACGAAAAAAAAATGAAACGGCTATTTCTCGAATTTGAAAGAGATGACCTTCATACGCGTTTATGAAACGCGCTCCAGGGCTCCGAACGCGTTTCATAAACGCGTACAAAGGCCTGACTCGTCTCAAAAGGCGTAACTGCAGTGGGGAATTTATTCCCCTTCGTACGCGTTTATAAAACGCGTTCGGAGCCCTGGAGCGCGTTTTATAAACGCGTACGAAGGGGAGATGCTATACGCTTTCATAAACCGCGTTCGAACTTTCTTCTTATTAAAAAAAAATAAAATAATTCTATGTATTAAAATTTTTGGTGTCAAAAATTCTATATAAAATAATTTCGGGGCAGGAGGGTAGAAGGGTCTAAAAATTTTCGCCGCTTTTCATCCAGCCAAATCATGAGAAATTTTTTTTTTTTCACGCGATTTAGACAGCTCTAATATTTCCTCCTAAAAATTGCGCAAAATGAAGTGAAGTCATGGTCCAATAATCATTCCGATCAAAAAATTATTTCTCGAAAATTCCAAATTGACATCGGCTATTTCATTCCAATCAGGCCCTAAAGAGCTTACAAAAGAAGTAAACACACATAAAGAACAATTTCTTGGTGAATTCTGTATGCATTCCCTAAAACTCATTCTAAAAATATAAATATTAATTTTTGGGTGCTAATAAGAAGGGTAATTTTTGCTTCCCTATTATGACGACGACGACGACAGTGATGGTGGTAACGACGACGAAACAACAACAACAAAAACGATGACAACAACAACAGGCCAACAGCAGTAGTAGTAACAATAATAATAATATTAATTTAAAAGTAATATATGATATTTTGACTTTGATGCATAGAAACAAAATATAACGTTATTCTTCTTCTTTTTTTCCTTCAATTAAACCCGTAAGCAAACCAGATTAAAATAGTCCCAACAACTGCAAATATTTTCTTCAGGGGAAAAAGAAGAAAGAAACAGATTTAAAAAGAGGGAGAAAGTATGAACGCATTCGACCGTCTCTCTGCGATTCCCGGTGGTTGACTTGACCCCATTCCATCTCATTCTCTTCATCTCTTGACAATCCCTTGCAGAATTTTTGGAAAGCAAGCATAGTACAAAATAAAATAAAATAAATAACGAATTTTAAATAGCTCTTCTGTGTAATGAACTGAGATGATCCAAAATGCCCACTTAACACACATCTGTACCAAAAATATCCAATTTAAAAAAAAAACCCAAAATATCACGAACACAAATCAGTGAGAAGTTGAGTCAAATCCTAAATCGGAAGCAAAAATACAGCCCATTAGTTAGCATTCGTTACAATTTCACTTAAATAAGGCCTTTCCTTGCAGCCCAGCCCAGCCCAGCCTAGCCAATAATAGAGAAATGATAACTGTCATATGTAGTTTTGCCATCGTTCGAACAAAGTGAAGCCATCGTTCGAACAAAGTGAACACATAAATAGATAAAATTGAATATATAAATGTTCAAAGTGAACACATACAAAAATTAAGTTTTGTTATCTCTTATGTAAATTTTCATGAAAATTGATTACTAGCATTTGTAGTTTTGTTATTGCTTGCTATTGTTTGAACAAAGTGAACACACAGAACAAAACGAACACAAAAAATAGACAAGATGAACATATAAATGATCAAAGTGAATACATACAAATAAATAAGTTTTGTCATTCCTTATTCAATTTTTATATGAATATTCAATTTATTTTTATTGAACTTATTTGTTTGTATGTGTTCATTTTGATAATTTATATGTTCATTTTGTCTATTTTATGTGTTTAATTTATTCAAGTAATGGTAAAATTGCAGATGACAGTAATCAATTTCGTAAATAAAAGGAGGATACAATAAAAGTGCGACTTTTCCAAACCAAACTTTTTTTTTTGTAAATTAAGCAAAATCAAACAAAGTATTGTTCCCAAAGATTCAGTTTGAAAGCAAGGAAAAAATATATATTATATTATATTATATTATTATTTAGCACAACTATTACACACACCACACGAGCCGCTTTAGCAAATCACCACCACCCAACAACTCCAGAAATTCAAACAAACTGTGTAAACAAAACAGGCAACATTTCAACTATCATTTTACTTAGTGAACTCTAGGGCCCAAGAATTGGCATAGACGTAATTTGCCTTGAAACCGGAGAAACCGACCTGCTTGGCCAATGACTCGAACTCCTTCATGGTTCTCTCTTTGCCTCCTGGGTTGTGTGCCAACATGATAAGGTCAAGATGGAATACACCTTGTGCCTTAGGAGTTGCCTCAGGATTCACTGGAAGAATGCACTCAACAAGGATCACCTTGCCGTTTTCAGGCAGCGCCTTGTAGCAGTTCTTCAAAATCGTCAAGGAGTGCTCGTCACTCCAGTCGTGCAGAATCCACTGCATGTTTGACAAGTGAGTTAGTGTGTTTGGAATTTTATTTTTCTCAGAAAATTTTTGGTTGTACCAATCATTTGATTTCAGTCGAGCTAACCTTCATCAATATAGCATCACCAGTTGGCACGCTCTCGAACATGTCGCCACCAACATGCTGCACATCTACATTTCAATTGCAAATTTAATTCTAAGCACATAAACATGTGAATTACACTTGAGGACATATGTGTCGTTCGCAATTATTTGTAACAGCTAATAGTATCAGAAAGCTTACTGGGGAATGGGGGAGCTTCAGAGATAACATGGGGAAGATCAAAGTTAATCCCCTTGATATGTGGGTACTTTGATGTGATCATATAAACAGTGGCACCAATGCCACCACCCACATCAACCAGAGTGCTCAAATTATCAAATCCATGGTACAGTTCAAGCAGTTTTTTTGTGATGATAATGGAATGGTTCTTCATTCCCTCATTGAACACTGTATTGAACCTTGGATCTGTGCCATGGTATTCAAAGGCTGTCATGCCATATGCCTTGTTGAATGGGATCCCACCATCTAGAACTGTATCTTTCAAGTAGTACCTAAGATTAAGAAAGCAAAATTATCACAAAAATCATTTTTTTACAATGACCAATTAAGTTGTTGAATCTTTCTCTTTCAGGCCCTTGCTTTAAGTCATCTTCTTGGATCCTCACCTTCAATTATTATAGTCCAAGGATAGTAGTTGTTGATCTAGGGCTATTAGTTGGTAGAGTTGCTCAACTTATTCCCAATATATAATTAAAAGCCCCTCATTACCAAACTTAGGATCAAATGGCCTAATAGTCAGCACGTTATTGCTTTAATATAGTGCTAAATCAGTAAACTTCCCAACAAAAGGCCATTACGTCAAAATATAAGCAGGTTCTCTTTGCTCGTGTGTAAACGTCATATCAATTGTATCTTGTATGTATCTAAATTGGTGCTAAAGGCACATAAATCTCATAGGCTCATAGCCATGATATCGTCTGGAGTAGTGTTATAGGTTAAAGAAAGTGACAAGCTTAGTGGTCTTGTTGCAAATGTTGAAATCGCACCAGTAATGGTGCCACCAATGATATTGACTTGTTGGTTGGTAGAACAGTAACCATTACTAGCCTTGATTTATAACTTAGGCAAATGCTACCTTAAATGCCCTATAAATGTCTTAGTACCTCATTTCACCCACCATCATGTATGTGATGTTATGTGGGTCCCAACAGAAAAGTGGGCCCCACCTAGCACAGATGGTTGACACTTGGAGATACAAAGGGCACCGTACATTTTTGCAAAATATTTATCATATATCAAACTTTTTCAAATATTAGTTAAATTTTATTTGAAGATTAAGGTAGAAAAATATTTGTCTATGTAGGCGTTGAGAAGTAATGTAATACTGAATAGGGAATAAAAAATATTTATATTGTATCCATTTTAGTTTGACAGAGAAAAATAGGTTCAATTCTAAAGCCAGCTGAGTATCTTTAATTAATTTGATAATTTCATCCCTCCTAGGAAAACCATATAGAATTACATAATTCCAGCAAGTTGGATTGGGAGGGGCTAAATTGCAAAACTGAAGGGTTCAAATGCAAATTTTTCATTCTATTTCTGCATCAGTAGACTCAATTCCATCCCAGTCAGAGACAATTTACCAATTTCACCTATCCTACTTAATGCCAAATAGAAGTCATGATTTTCTTTACAGTGACAACTGGGTTGACATGCTGTTAGAAATCAGAGCTTATTAGTTCAACTTTCATCACTGTTCTATTACCAATCTAATCCAATTCACGAGAACGCTAGTGTTAATTGTTTATTGAGTAATTAAACTCACATTTCTAATGTCTAAGCCTTCGGAATTTATAATGGGATCATGAATTTTGCAATTACGGGTCAGCAGACTAATCCCTTGAATATAAAAATGCTTATAGCCAAAACTATCTATTAAAAAAGCTAATGGATGTGACAATTTTGATAGAAGCTTATTGGGTTGGTGCTGTATGTAGTCAGAATTCTAATTTCCACCACTAATCGACCAGACAGTGAAATCAATTTATCACTTAAAGCTAAGATAACAGTATGTCTGAGAAGACATCACAAGAGGAAAAGAAGAAGGAGAAAATGATGCTCACCAGCTCTCCATGAGGACCTTGTCCTGGTTCATCAGCACAAGAGCTGCCATGGAGACGCCATCCTCATTCTTTGTCAGCCATTTGCACACTGGTGCAGGTCCGAACCGCCTAGTAACCTTGTTTCCATCATCTTCTATCTCCACCGCACAAGCAACTACATTGTATGATGCTAGCAGTCGAAGCATCCTATCTAACATTACAGCTGCCTGAATTTATACAGAGTTAAAAGTTAGAAAAACACACAAGTTTTTTCTATTTTGAAGATAAATTGGAGGTCTAAGCCACCCAATTTATTTTTAAATTAAATGTCTATGAAAGATCCCCCAGCCGAGTTTCGAACCTGCGAACTTTCACTCAAGGAGTCAAGGTCACACAAGTTTTTTCTTAGTTGTCACTTTTTCTATTTTTATTAATGCAAAGCTTATGATTTAGGACGACAGTAACCAGCCATAAATTGAAAAATTGAACAATAATGTTAACGTATAAATATAAAAAACAGTAATTTTGGAGGGGGAAAAAATGAATAATGGAAGTCTTTGAATTATATGCAGCTCCCTCATGTGGCTTTTTTGGGCTTCATTTACTGCTTTCCTGTTTTTAACACTCTTCTGAGTTCAGAATCAAACTCCTGAAATCCACTTTATTTTCAATTTTAGTAAATTTGACCAACTAAGATTACTTCTACCACTTCAATTCAACATCTTTCCACTTTCACTATTTTCCTAAATCCTTATCCTAACCTTCAATTCAAAATACTCACCCCACTATTAATGATCAACAACAACCAATTCAATTATTTCCAATATATGTAAATGTATATCACAGGACAGTAACTCTAAAATCTAACTAAACAACCACCGAATTTTTGAATTCAAATATGATCATACTAAATTATCAAATTAAGACAGCAAGCAAGATCACACACCTGAGGGTTCTCGGTCCTGAGGTGCGCCGCAACATCGGTCGCGGTCATGATGGGCTTGCCATATGGGCCGCCGCAGCCTTTAACAAGGATTTCGAGCACGTCAAGCTCGATTGCAGCCTTGAGGGTCATAGGGAGGATGGAGGCACTGGCCAGCTGCAAAGCATGCATGCAGGCCTCCTCTTCGGCTTCATCTCTCGGCATTGTGGCGACATGGACATCTTCACCAGCTGATCCCATGATCACAATTGAGTTGAATTTAGTGGAGAATGGGAAAAGGAGAGTGCTTTTGGACGGAGCTAGAGAGTGAAAGTGTGGGGGTTTATATGGAATTATGGACTGAACAGGACTTCACCAACCGCACCTACCGTCAATTATATGTATTGTGCGATATTTAATTAATAAAAAAAGAAAAAAAGTCGCTTGTGTGTGGAACTAGGTGAGAAATGCTTCCTGCTTTTCTCGTTTGGCAATTGCTCTCCGCTCATTTTTTTTCCCCACCGCGCATCACAGTTCAGCAAGTTCACAGACGTTGGGAAAACAACAAATGGCAGTTTTTCTTTCTTAGTTTTGGTACAAAATTTGATTAATTTATTTTTACTGCACGTAAGGATTAAAAGGAAAATAGCATGTGTGCGACGTGTCATCGTTATGTGTATTATGTGCTATACCGCGTGATACGTCATACGTGCCATATGTCATACTTGTTCGACGTGCCATATTGGTTTTTATGAAGAGTTAACACATCGAAATCCAGCATGTAACATATTACATATCCATGCATTTGTGGAACGCGCGACACGGTCAGAACGTTATGCACACTACTAGAATGTGGCTTATCTGCAACGCGAAAAGGCGTCCGTATTCCGACACGAAAGGACCTTTACGTCCACTTAGCGACGCTACCTAAGGGACCCCGATAATCTAGCCCCTAATACTAAACATCTGGGTCGGACGGTCGCTAATTAATTTACTACGTCCTTAATTCTGGGTCGCTACAACGACGCAAGCGTTCTCGTTCGATGGCTGATTCGGTGGTTAAGTGCGTCGCTACTTAGAGTTTACCTTGTCGTTAGACCGACGCCTTCACTCAGCGACCCAGATAATATATTGTCAGAGTTTAGTGGGTCCCACATTCGATTACAGTCGGTATGGTGACGTTGTTAATTACCGACCCTGATAATATATCGCGGGTCCCACCGTCAGAATTTAGTGGGGACCATAGTATATTTTTGTATGTGCACGTTGCTATTAATTTGAATCCAGGGCGTCGTTATAGCGACGTAATTGTTAATATCCGTACCAATTTCATTTATACAGCCATTCAATTCTTCATGTACCAATTAGGTACCATCACTATTTAATTCATATTATTTTATTCCAATCACAGATATTTACAATTCACAAGCATACATATATTCACATTGTATAAAAAAAAGATCACACAATCGAACACAAAATCTAATTGAATTCATAAATTTCATTTCATTAAAAAGAAAATCAATATCCAATACAATAACCAACAAATATTCTGAAATCAAAGTTTTATGCATATGAGCATGGCAATCTAACTATGCCGCGATAAAATCTTTCTACCTTAAATTCTAAAACCCATCCATATACTCATGATTAACTTGCTCGTGCAGTAACTGTGAATCCTCCAAGAGAAGCTTGCTCGTGCAAAGTGTTGTCGACATGTGGTGGTGTAAAACTTCTATGTTGCTGAAAAATGAACAAAACATGAAACCAAGCAAGTCCATCAATAAAGTTAAACAAAACTATAAAAAAATTGACCAAACCAGATGGTCAGTGGACACAAGGTTCTGACTAGGTGCTGCTGTGTACCCTTAGAGATCCATATCTTAGTGACACAAGAAGAAGGAACCTATGATAGCTACAATTCTAATATTAGAAGTTTTGCAATATTATAATTGTTATCTAGTACTGGATAACAATTCTAATAGTGTACCTACATTAGCTACAATAGTGTACTGGATAACAATTCTAATCTAACACTTTTTTTTTGCATTTTGAGTTTACCTACGATAGCTACAATTGTGTACTGGATAACAATTCTAATATTGACATTAACAAGAAGAAGGAACCTACGATAGCTAAAATTAGGTATAACAACTTTACCTTGCCAAAAGTTATCATTTGATAGTGAAGCTCATACCTGTGAATATAATTATTGTTAGGGCATATATCAACAAAGTTTAACAGTATCCTTGCAACAAACAACATATTAAAACACCAAAAATCATAAACTTGTATCCATGAACCCTCAACCTTTCCCAATCACACTGGTTTTGCAGAAAGTTAGTTTAAGCATTTTTTTCAAGGAATAGGAAATGACAGGAAAAGTGATCTGAAGCAGTGTTAAATAAAGAAAGTTGATGACCTTCAAGGTCTTGTAAATGTACACAGGAAATTATTCCACAAATTTGAGCAGGATATAAAGCTTACAATGTTTTTTGGTCTAGCTTGCAAAGGCGAGGCCAAAGATATTTCTGAATTGATTCCATCACAGGATACCTTCATATGCAAAATATTAAGAAACAACAAAATTACATTGTTTGTAACTTGCACAGAGTTCTCTTTCAGGTATAATTAATTAAGAAAAAGCTCTTACAGCTCGAGAAGATGCATCTGCAGTGACTCAGGGAGAGGTTTGAGTGGCACCCACCCGAGTCTCACAGCTATTCGACCAACATTTGTATCAACCTAGTCAAATTTAGATAATAAGAATCATATTCAGGTTTTATTCACAAAAGAAAAATTGCATCCACCTTTTCCACTAAGCTTCACTCAACAGCCCATAAACCCTAATTTGCACAGATGAGCACTAAAAGTGCCACGAAAAAACTGAAGAAAAGTTAGTATTATGTTGAACTTACTGGGAAAGCCACCTGATGAAGAGTCAGAAGGCGCACACACTCCACACTCTTCAAACCTAATCCATATATGCTCAGCAAATATTCCCTAAAAACTAATAAATCCATTTCCACCAAAAAAATGTCAAATAAATCAAATTGTACCAAACTGTACAAATATTTACTTTTTGTATGACGTGTTTAGAGTTTAGACAGGTTTCAATTACAAATTTTGATTAAACAAGGGTAACAGAATATTGTGACTAATATACTGTGAATTCTTAACATTGGACAAATTATTGGTTTGTGAATCTATCAGTAGCAATCGTACATGCAATTTAATATTCACACACACACATCAAGTTCAAATTCAAAGCCTGTCCTGAACAAGTTGGGTTAGGCTAGAAATTGCACCCCGCCCTAGTCATTTCCTTTTGTATATGGCCAGATTTTCATGTTGGCTTAATATATATAATTATCTATATATTAGATATAAAAGGACTTACTTAGCTTTGTCTCCAGGAGTTCCTCTCAACCACTTAAGATCTATGCTGCCATGGTCTTCCACTACCCGATTCAAAAATTTCTAAGAAAATAGAGAAATAAGCTAAAAAGTTAGGTTGATCAATCACCATTCTTAAATATTGAACAGTACAGTACCAAATTGTATATATTAGTGGTCCTACTTAAAAACAAAATAATTTCAGTACACTATTATCCAGTACACTATTGTAGCTATCGTAGGTACACTATTAGAATTGTTATCCAATACACTATTGTAGCTATTGTACCTAATATTAGAATTGTCATCCAGTATACTTTTGGCAAGGTAAACTCTTTATCAACACTACAAACTCAAAATGCAAAAAAAAGTGTCAGATTTGTACAGGTTCCTAGCTTGTTGCTTAACTACACAAAATAAGATTTGGTTTTGTATACTTCTTCAAACTTTGCAAATGTTGGGGACCTACCACAAAGCCCTATGCATTTTTTATTAAAATTATACTTAAGCATTATTCTCAGATATCTAATGATACCGGTTGCTAATAAGAAGGTGAGGAGGAAGCAAAATTAAACAAAATTACTACGATTCAATTTCCTGGTTATAATCGTGGAGTTCAAAATAATGCTCATGCTGATTTAAATTGCAAATGTCATTACAGACTTTTCGATTGGACTGAATCAATGACCTTTAGAAAAGTAATTACCCTTTGCAAAAGGTTGTCGCCTTCGACCTTGTCGATGGATTTGGTGCGGATGTAGAAGCTAATAAGCCCATTAACAAGACCAATGTTAATTAAGGAGAAGAAAAATAAAAGTCAGATTCATCTATTATTTGACCTATTACTATCTAACGAATATTGGTGAAATTAATACTCTTTTTCTATTACTTACTCGTCAAAAGCATACTCGCTCGCCCCTCGCTTTCATTCTTTTCTTGAGTTGAAGGAGGAAGGGGATCTACCGTCGTAACCTGCCTCCTCGCCTTCATTGTTTAGGATCTCGAGGTCAGAGAGCAAGGAGGAGAGGACCGATCGCGACCGCTCCTAGCAATCGCGCTCTGACTAGTGCCTAATTTTCTGAGTGCGGCACGAAGAGAAGAAGCGATTTTGTCTCAAATCAGAAACTTGAAAGAGATAAGTTTGATGGAGAAATAGAAATGAAAGAGAGCGGCGGGATAAAATGAAACCCTAGAAAGTGAAGTGTATGGGCTCCAAAATTTCAGATTAAGTTTTTACTTTCACATTGTACGAATTAGAATAGTGGTAGTGTTCTTCTTTTATAAAATTCTATTTAACTACAATCAAACACGAAACTCTTCTGCAATTTTTTTAAAAAAATAAAATTAATATGTCATAGTTAATCAAATTCGTTTATTTGTTTACATCTTGATCGAGCATCAAATCAACTCCAAATTTTATAACATTTATATGAAAACACATCACTCATTAAATTGAATAAAATTAATAGTTTGGATTGCATGTTCGATCAAATTCGTTCATTTGTTTTCCGAGCATATAATATATTCGATAATAAAGAGATAATCGAAACTTATTTGACATATATTGATTAGTCATGTAAATCATAAATATATTTGATTAGTCTTGCAAATCATAAATGGGTATGTGGGTCTTTTTTTCAAAATATAAAAAAATTGTTATTTGACGATATTTATATATAAATATTGCACTTGATCATTTGGATCGATTTTGTACTTCTCAAATTGAAATGCGATCGAATTTGACATCACAATATGTCAAATCGACATACCTATAACATTTCTCTTAATTCATTAAAAATTATCAATTTTCATATATAAACATATTAGTTAATACTTATATTTTTGGCAGTGGCTAGTGTCAAACATATAGGACACGTACACTTGTCCAACGCGATAAAAAAATTTTAATTTTTAAAATTGGAATGGCCAATCCAAACCGCTCAAATTGTTCTATGTTATAAAATCTTCATGGAGACCAAATTTTATATTTTTTTCAAAATTTTTTACTATTTTTTTGGAAATTGAAATTTTCAATATGCTCAATCTAAAAAGTTCTGAACCCTCCAATTTTGAAAATTCGAAAAAAATAGTTAGAAAATATGAAAAATTATAAATTTTGATTTTCAAGAATATTTTAATATAGAGATCATATTTAGCGGTTTTTTTATCAACCAACCATTTGAAAGTTTAATATTCGACGTTTGAATCGTGTTTGACGTCCTATAGTACAATTAATTTTATTTACAAATTAAATTGACTGAAATAGATCGCAGAATATTAAAATGGTTTGTCAATATATCATTAAAAGAGTATCTAAATAATGGCATAAAAGACAACGGTTTTAAATAATATGAAACATTGCATATGTTACGTACTGGTTACATAATAGGATAATAGAATATTGTAAATGTGCCGTGTCATGTCGCACGCATGTTAGAACTCATGTTGTGTCATTAGACCTGTTATACGTTGAAACGGAACACAGAACAAACTATTATGCTTCCGTTCCGTTTCGTCAAACATAACAGTTTTTCATTCCGTTTAACGCTCTGTCCTTCATTTACCATTGATTTCAGCGGAATTCCGTTTTCCGTTTCAAAAATATTTATAAATTTCAGTTCCGTTTTCGTTCCGTTTTCAGAAACGAAACTGAAACTCTTCCATTTAACGTTCCGTTTGGACAGAACGGAACGGAACACCCATTCGGAACGGAATTTTGACAGCCCTACGTGTCATGTTGATACGAGTTAATATTTTTAACGTGTTGTGTCATGTCGTGTCAAATTAAAAAATGATTAACACAACGTGTCGTGTTGACATGACGTATTAAACATGTAGAGCCATATTATAATTTATTCACTAAAAATTTGTTAAAAAATATTTAAATAATATTTAAAATAAAAAATATAATAAATTATTAAAAATTGTAAAAAAATGATTTTCTTAAAAAAATATATAAATAAAATAGAGTAATATGAAAAAGTAAAAAAAGAGTTTAACTAAAATTTAACTAAAATAATAACATTTCAATCTTTAGAAATATCACATTAAGTTTAACTAAAATTTACTAGTAACTTTATATGAAAAAAGAGTTCTGAAATTTAATGAAAATGTTTTAATATTTATCATGAAAAATTTGAAAGTACAAGAACTCCAGCGGTAAAACATAATATTTATCAATGTTTATATAACAGTATGTCACATGACACAATGTATCTAATATTCGCATGTAAAATCAGAATATGAAATTTTTTTAACTCAACTATCAGCGTGTATGTATAGAGGATGGCTAACGTGTCATCGATGGTATGGAGGGTTTCGTGCTATCAAGTTATTTTTCAAGATCTAAAATTCAAATGGTCAATCAAAACCGTTTAAGTAGTTCTCCATATTGAAATATCCTTGGAGAGAAAATTTTATATTTTTTCGAATTTTTTTTCTGTTTATTATGATACTTTTTAAAACATTATGATTAGAGTATTTCAGTCCCTCCAATTTGAAAAATATCATAATAAATAGCAAAAAAAAATTAAAAAATATAAAATTTGGTCTCCAAGGATATTTCAATATTGTGATCAACTTGAACGGTTTGAATCGACCATTTGAATTTCGAATCTCGAAAAACGAGTCAAAAAAAATTGATGGCACTTGCCATCAATGGCGCGTTAGCCATTTTCGTATATATATGTATATATGAAAATTTATTAAATAAGAATTTAATTACCCTTTATTTTTTTTGGATGATTATGAAATGACCCTTTTCAATTTTAATAAGAATTTTGTTCTCCTCTTCCGTCCATGTAACGAAAAAAGGAGGGAAATATTTTTGTTCCCAATTAATCCTGGCGCCAATGCTTGTGAAAAAGAAAATTCATTTGGCGCCACGTGCCAAATGAATTTGGTCTCTAACAAGAAAATACAACTTGAATAAAGAAAAGTCATTGGATTTGATCCAAAGATCCACATACAAGCACAAAAAATCTTTGCGGGCATGATCCGTGGTACGTTAAAGCAACCAATTAAGAAATGCCACTTGTCAGCACTTGATTGTGTGATTTTGGCACCAATGTTAGTGTAAAACAATTGATTAAATAGTTACTATTCGTCAAAATTTTATTTGTAATTTAATAAAGAGCAATCGATTAAAATTGTTCAAGTATTTAGGTGTACGCATTGTAAATTTGTCATTATAATTTCATTTTGAAAAGATATTATTAAAAAAAACTGACTCTTTCAACTTATAAGTTTGTCTTTATATACAAATCTAATCTTGGTTGTTGGCTTAAAAATAGCTATATCAGATATCACGACACAAAAATTTAAGTTATCTTTTCAAACTACTCAATTTAATATTTATATTGGAATCTCATTGAAGAGCTAATTTTATATATTCTTTTTCAAAACTTTTATTATTTTATGTAAACTTTTATATCCATGAAAAATTTATTATAATAATCAGACTAAATAGTTCAAATCGATCATTTGAATTTTCTAAATTGAAATTTTATATCCATGAAAAATTATTTAAAATATATGTTGAAAATCTAAAAAAAATTTCATCCACTCTTCATCTCTAAAATGAAACCTCTGAAAGATAAAATTGCACCCGCTGGATCTTAAATGGAAAGATTGGATGTGTGATTGTATAATAATCAGAATATATCAATGTTTTTATAAAATTTCAGCCGCTTAAAGATAGGATGTGTGAAACCTCCAAAATTTCGCTAGCTATTTTTCCAAAACCTCAAAGATTGTTTTTCCAAAACTTTTCCGCCTAGAGAAATTTCACCTCCCCTCCTTGAGAAATTCGCCTCCCTCCAAAAATTTTTTTGTTGGCTCAACAAATTTCGCCTCCCTCCAAAAAATTTCACCTCCCCGCCTGAAGAAATGCATCTAAATTTTCCTCAGTTCAACAAAAAATCAAATCATTAATCCCTTTTCTTCTTCTCCCTTATCTATGTTCATTTCTTACTTTCTTCCTCTTCTCTCAAAATTAGATCGGCTTTTGAGTGCGGCAACATACTTTCTGGAGGTATGGCTTCCTAATTACTTCGATGCTTTTGAGTGCGACAGTATACTTTCCATCTCAAATCAAGGTTAGTTAGGGATTCAATTAGGTTATCCAATGTCTAATTTAATGATTATTGCATAAATCAAGGTCATTTAGCATTCAAATTGAACTGTTATTTCATTAATTAAGGCTCAGGTGGTTCAATTGCATTGGTTTTGCATTGCATAAGTCCAAATTGTAAACATACACAAGGGTCTTAATTCAATTTTTCTTACTTTAGCCATGCTCGTGAATAATTGCTTCTTTCTTTGTTTGTATTCTTTTCTTTTATAATATGTGATATCTCCAAGTAATTAGGATTTCTCAGTAAATTCTTTTGCTAATTTTGCTTTACTTGCTCTCCTAGCTCCTCCTCTGACTTTGTTTACTAGTAGGAGTAAATTGCTTGCCTCTTTGTGTTTGATAAAAGGATAGGTTGTAGCATGTCGCTTGTCATGAAAATGTGAATATTAAATGCAATTATGTTGTTCTTAAACACCAGTATAATACTTGTAGAAATATGTCAAATTGATTTAGTCGGAATAAATGAGGCTTTATGTAAAAAGAAAGTAGGAATAATTGAGGCTTTATGTCAAATAGATATATGTGAAATTGCACATCCCAAATTGGAGTGATATGAGAAATTAAGGGGTTTAATGAACTAGGTTGGCTTAATAAAGTTCTGTAATATTGAGCATTACCATCTCAAATTGCACATGTCAATTTTCTTTTATATTTATAATTTGACACCAAATTTCTCTAGCAGACTCAGTTTCTTATTTCCTTTCTCTTCTTTTTAGGTTAATTAGAGGGAGCTGCTCCAACTTTGTGTAGGTATGCCTTCTCTAACTTTCTTTCTCAACTCAGTTTCCTCACTTCCTTTCTCGCTCTAACTATGCCTGTGGCATTGCTATACACTGAGCACGAGTGCCGGAGATAGTGAAGAGCAGCCTCAGGCAACGGCCTCTTGGAATTTGTCCATGGAGCTTGAGACACTGGAAGCCAATACTGATAATTTGTCAGAGGTTAACTTTTAACTTTTGTCAGTACTGATAATTTGTCATTTTTGGACTGATAATTTGTAACAAAAATCCACATGGTTTTAAGTTTTAACTTAAATTAGTGTTGGTCAGTTTCTAGCTTGTAGTGTACTTTTAGTGAATATCAGAAAAGTAAAATGTTGTTGCTCTATCTTGTACTTTATACCATCCAGTACCTATTCTTTTATTTCTGGTAGTGTGAATTTTGGTGAAGGACCTGCAACTATGTACCAGTCCTTGACATTTTTATTTTTTCTTCAATTTTCATTTTGCATGATCTGTGTCCTGTGATTACAAATTAACAATACAAAAATATTTAGGATTTGAGATTACTGTACCAAGAGGTATGATAGTAATATCATCGTCAGTGATGGAAGAAGTTTGTTGTTGTTCCTTCTCTAATTTCATGATGCTGGCATGACAATTGTACTTTATATGATTCTTTTATTTAAATGTACTTTTATATTGGTTTTATCTATTTGAGGCCATACAAAGTTTGTGGTTTTGGAGCAAAATTGAAAGATTTATGGTGTGTTTCTTTTTTATAAAATTGAAATGTTAACCAATTTGTTATTGGTCCTATTCCAAGGAGGAAGCAATTCCATTAAGATAGTACCGTGGATTTTTTTTATCCAACTTATTTTATTGTTTGACTTGCTGAATTGGTAAGAACTTTAGGTGTGCTGAGCATGGAAGACTGTCTCAACTTCTCGTCATTGTCTTCTTATTTCTTCGTTTAGTCTTTTACTTTTGTTTGTTCATTAGTTTAGACTTCTATGAAACTTTATTTTTTTTCCCTAGAATTATGTTGTGGTGAGACTAGTTGTATAAAATACACATTCTGTGCTGGTTTTTGTTGAATGAAATTATAGATGTGTATTAGTTTTTATGAAATGCAATTATGGATATATGTTATATTTTTAATTTTTTTTTAAATATTTAATGCAAGTTGAGAAATAACACTTGTGTGGTTGATTACTACAAATAGCAGTGAAGAATGAAATTACTCTTGATGTGTGTTGTTTTGAAATATTTACTTGATTCATGGATCTAATATTAACCGTTTACCATAAAAGTGTCCATGGTTAACCTTTTAATGTATTTGGGTATTGGGTTGATATATAATGATTGGTATTGAAACTGGTACACTGTAGAAAAAAATGGTACACATCAGAAAACAAAGCAATGTTTACCAAATATTGATCTATATATGCGTCGGTATACTAACACATTAAATCACCAAGTAATTTTAATTTAAATATTTAGTCATTTGTTTATTAGAGTCCGTGTTGATATGTGTCAACTAGCGACTCCAATTACGCGCACCTATAAGAAAAAAAATTGAGTCTCTATCCGAAAGAGTTATGCGACCTAACTAATACGCGTTCCTGTTGATATGTGTCGGTATGCCGACGCGAATTACATTCAGCATGTTCGCGTCCCTACAGAGAATTAAAGAGCGTCTCTAGTTAGAGGATTGTTGCGTCCTAACTAATATTCGTCGGCCTACTGACGCAGCTTAGAAGTCCTCAAGCCCGCTTTTTTCTTTCTGCGTCCCTATTTGATTGAGAGACGCTAACATGTTGGTGCTGCGACGCAATAAAACGAAATTCTGGTAGTGACAGCTGCCCGGAGTGATGTAGCAGACTAAAAGTTCTTAAAAACTTGAAAAAAAAATTCACAAAAATAGGAAACATTTTGAAAAAGTTAAAGAAAATCACTTGTGATGAAGCAGATTAAAAGTTCTTAGAAAACTTGAAAAAATAATAAAAATAGGAAACATTTTGAAAAAGTTCAAGAAAAAAAAAATTTCAGGTGATATTCCATTATTTTAAAAATTTGTCAAACTTTCTAATTTACCCAATCTTCCAGAAATAATTCCAAAAAAAAAAAAGGAAAAATTAATAGACATGTAGAAATAATTGTTGTACAATTCTTCTTAATTGCTATTTTTTCTATTTTTTTAAATTGAACATTTTATTAATTAAAATATATTTAAAATGTAATACCACTCGAGGTCTCGGAACATACATGCCACATTAATTCTGGCACCCAGGCATTAATTACCATCAGATGTGAAGTGCCAGTCCTCATGTCATGCCTGGCAAGACACATTCTCTAAACACTCTTAATGGTATAGACAATACAACCCATTTTGATTCTATCCTGCATGTGTTATAAGGGTCAAAATGATTCAAACCTGAAAGAGAAGAAGAAAAAGAAATTAGGGGAAGATGATTTTTTTTTTCCTTTTTTTGAAAATAAATTGGAGATCAAGGCCTTCAACTTTTTTTTAAATTAAATATCTTATAAAAAATTGGAGCTCTTGACCCTTGTTTTTTCTTCAAAAAAAATTAAATATCTATGATAGACCTCCGACCGGGTTTCGAATATGTGAATTTTCACTTAAGATGTATTGCTATTTTGCTATTTGTCACTGAATCAAGAATTGTTCTCATCAGAGAAGATAATTAGTTCAAACAGTAGGCATCACGAAAAGAAAATATAATATAGTTTAATACAAACGTAATTTTGCATCTTAGTTAATCATTTTCTTATTGGTGGGATGTGACGGTTTTCTTTCGATGGCATTTTTCTTTTTTTGGAGAACATTTGATTCGACAGCATTTGTCAATCTAGCTTTAATTCAATTTTCTGAAGGGCTTGAGCCAACAGGACAGGATCCAAGGAAAAGAAACGTTCGGATCTTCTACATTTTCACAAATTGAACTGGTTGTCTGGGCTGTTCAATTCATGTGGAACGGTACAACATATAATACATAATACTAATTCAAATTTAAGGGCATTTTAGTCTTTTGACATGAATATATGCATGCATTAAGTTAGTCATCCTTACTACACAACCAAACATCTATTACATAACACTACATAAACATTAGGCATCCTTAAGTTATGCAACTCCTTACTACACAAACAAACGCCCCCTTAGTGCGGCGAGATATGATACTCTCCTCTGGATCTTTTTATGAATATTTCGTGGATAATTCGTATATAGCAATAATTAATAAAATTGTTTTAATAATGATAACCATCTTTGTGTTATCCAACTGATTCTTATTTCGTTTGTTCGTTTTTTTCCCCTTCTACAAATTTAAAATAAATTTGTTTAATAATTTTTAGTAGAAAAACTAAAAATACAATGAAATACTAGTATAATCTTAGAATTAATTAATGGACTTAATTATTCAGCTTTTAAATCTCTATGGATATGGATTGAAAACATAATTAATACGAGTCTTTTTTTTTTTTGAAGAAAAATAGGGGTCAAAGGCCCTATGTTATATTAAAGTAAACAAGTTCAATATATACAAGATAAACTAAACAAAAAACTCTTTAGCAAGAAGCTAGTGATAAAAAAATAATAATAAAGCAACTACTCCTACCAGAAAAAAGTAATAAGAAAATAAAGAGAAAAAAATCGGTAATCTCATCTAGATCTTTTCCCCAAAAAATTCCAGTCAAGAAGGGTTTCTTTATTCTTGGATTAAATCAGGGTCGGTCTTGTATAGTGAATTGTAATCTTGTCTTATCGTATCGTGTCGTGGTGAACACGATTGTATTTGGCATCGTGTCGTGTCGTGTTGGCACAGGTCGAATTTGAAACCGTGTCGTGTCGTGTCGTGCTAAGTAGAGAAAAAGATCGATACGCCACGAAAATTGACATGCCATTGTTGACACGATACAACACACCCGTGTCAATCGTGTTAAACCGTGTCAACATTTATTTTTTTCTAAAAATAGTTAAATATATTTTAAAATTAGAGAAAAAATGAAAAAAAATTGTATTAAATTTTATAAATCGGTTATATAGTTGAAAAAATTAATATAATAATAATTCATGATGATACAATATAATAATTAATTAACTAGATAATAAAATACGAATTACATAATATTAATTAGTTAGAAATTTTTAAGTATAGTTTCTGTATGATATTGTTTCTTAAAATTCAAATCATCCTTAGTTTTTATAATATATTAATATTTTTATAATATTTTTTAAGTTTTTATTTTAAAATAAAATAAAATCGTGTTGTGTCGTATTGTAACTGTGTTGTGTCAAATCGTGTCGTGTTAAATCTTTTCAATTTTCTGAAAATGCTAACACAACAAAGTTTTAACACGACACACCAATACAGTCGTGTCATGTTAAATCCGTACATGTATCGTATTGTGTCAACATATCTAACACGCCACAATTTATAATTCACAAGTTTTTGAAAATTCTTGAGCATTTCTCCCTGCAGATGACAAAATAAGAAATTGCTAAAAAGTCCTTGATGACAATTTATGAAGTAAATAATTTTGTGCATGCAATTTATACCGTACATGCATATGCGACCCTATTTTACGATAGCTTGTAAAACGGTTCTATATTAATTGGTTGCATTTTTGTGGTGAATAACGTCCTACTCAATTCTTGGATGAATGATTTTTTCATGTTTATTTATGCACCATTATTTCAGAGTATTTATTTAAAATTTACTATTATATTATGTCTATATTAAATATAAGATTTTAAAATGTGATTTGTGTGATTTAGCGGTTGGATGGTGATTTAGCATTAACTGGTAATAAAACAATGATAAAACGGTTGTACAACGATAAAACAGATAAAACAATTGTGCAAATATATAAATAAGAATCTAGATACAACGAATAAAATAGAGTTTTTTAAAAACTTGATTAAACATTATGTCATTGTCATATATATTTTTTCAGCAAAAAAAAAATTATGAACCCTGCTGATTTGAAATTCTAGCTTCACTCCTATAGAAGGAAAGAGATGATGACGCGCTGGAGAAATGGGCACCGGTGCTGGAGCGGAGGGAGAGGGAGGTAATGAGGGAAAAGGGGAGAGAGTTTTTCGCGTTGAATGTGCGTGCGCGAATAAGGAAGAAGAAGAGTGCGCTGGATAACACGAATGATACAGATAGGGCTGGCAATGGGTACGGTATGGTACGGTATAAGATATTTTCATATCCGTATCCGTTAAAATTTTCTTTACCTGTATCCGTTAAGAATTAATAGTACGGTACGGTAACGATAAAAAAAATGGATATAATAACAATAAAAATTGTACACTCTGTATAAATAAATTATATCAATAAGTATATTAATAAAGTGCAACAATGATGACGAATATTTTAGATTTTTGCTTTTTTATTTTTTTCATACACTTAATGGAAAGAATTATAGATCTTAAATAAAATCTAGGAATATTTTTTTTACCAATCATGCAATATAAGATGCCATATTCTATCATATAATTGTACCTTTTTAATTGTGGCAATTATCCGTTATGAAAACGGGTATGAAATAGCTTTTACCCGTACTCGTAAAATTAACGAAAAAAATTTCCTTACCCATACCCGTATCCGTTAACTTAACGAAAATAAAATTTTATCCATACCCGTCTTATATTGTACGATACAAATTGAATAAACGGTAAACAGATTTCATTTGACAGCCATAGATATAGAAAGAATTGTACGAGGTAATTTCCATAATTAATCATCAATTACCGGTGTCTCCACAATAAATTAAAAAAAAAAACATTTATGCTCGAATAATTTTTGCTTACACTGCTAAATCCACATATGATGTCAATTTCTTCACCTACCCTCGTTGAACAGTGAACATTCCACGTGGACATTTTTGGTTTTATCTTACTGAAGCAGTGTTCCCTAACGATGCTTTTACCTCCAAAACTCCAATTGACAGTACCGCGTGGCTGGGAACTAAATATCTATGACTCCGTTTGGATGGGTTGAGAATAAGGTAGGAAGAAGGAAGAAGGGAAAAAATTTATTGGGAAGGGGTAAATTTATTGAGAAGTGTGTAACTTTTGTGAAGAGTTTGGATGGTTAGAAATAAATTTATTGATAAAAAATGGTTATTCCTTATTCCTTATTCCGGGAAGAAGCCATCCAAACGAAACCTATATAATAATCTAGCAAAGACTGCTCAGCTGTTTTTCTTTTTGCTAAGATTCTTTTTTTTTCCCCCGAAAATATGATGCATATTGGTCGATCATTTTAAAATAAAAATTGAGATAGAATTCTATTTTGAATAATTTGCTTGTATAAATTATCATGTGACAAAATATGACATTTGAATTTTCACTCATAGTATATATGTTTATTTTTTGTTTAGGGTAACCCAACATATTTTTCTATTTACAATAATTTGCTTGTATAAACTATCACGTGACAAAAGATGACATTTGAATTTTCACTCATAGTTTATATGTTTTTTTTTTTGTTTAAAGTAACCCAACATATTATTGTTGACTAGTAGGGTTTATTAATAATTCAATTTGGTATGAATGATACCATATGTAATGTTTCTATTTTGTCTTTTTTTTTTTGTTTTTGTTTTGTTTTATTTTATTTTTTTTTTGGGCAAGAGCACACCTGAAACGGTACGGCACGTAGATGTGAGCATGATATCACACACGGCTCTCATGCCTGACACTTGGCGTGCTAATGTATCCACATTCCATATCTTTAGACGTGTGGTGTATTCATGCCTGAAATATTATCTATAAATTGTTGAAGCCATATTATTAAAAATTATGGATGCACATAGTAAAGTTGTTTATTTAATTTAAATAAATATAATTAATTTATTTTGATCAGTCAAAAACTTGTCTAGCCGTAAAACTATTGCTGAAAATACGAAAAAAATCAAATAAGTACATCAACTTGTTCAAATCCCTTCGATCGGTTGTTTTTTTCTTTTAATTTCCTTTTGTTTTTGTGGATATAGCTTGTGCAGCCGCTGCTAATTAAGTTGAATATTCTCTTCTGGCGTCAATTGCCTCAAATTTTGAACTAGATTTGAAGACTGAATTTATCAACATCTTTTTCATGAATGTTGGGTGTGGTGTTAATCTTTTTGTTCGGATGCACTTTTTCTCGGTCATTTGATAGTTACAGAATCTGTGCATTTTTCCTTATATATTTGAAAGGAAAAAGGCCATTACATGAAACCAAAAGTAAAAATTTCACCAAATTTTGATTTACGTTGACGCGCACAACAATGAAAGAACGTCATAACTAATGAACTACACGCATTAGGTAAGTGTTAACTTCTTGAAAGAAAAAGAGTCATTACACATGAAACCAAAAGGACAAATCACTACAAGAAAAACGGAATATAGCTAGACTTTCACTGCATGATTTTTTATTTAGCTTCACAATTTGTGCTATTGGAAGACAATCCTACAAGATATCTTTTTAGTGTAGCTGGATTGTAATTTAGGTGGTGCTATTGGAAGACTTTCTTTATCATGCAAATAATGATGTTAAAATTAATGGTAATTTTTAGTTCCCTACCAAAATTGCTTTCACAGGAAGTGGCGCCATGATAGGTTTGGTAAAAAAATTTCCCTCCATTTTTTATAACATGGAAATTTTAATTGCAAAATATGGTATTCTGAGCAAAGAATTTATTATCCCTGAAGTATGCAAAAATACGATCAGAGTTGGTGCACTTAATTAATATATAAAAATTATTCATCAGCTCCTAGTAGTTTATAAATAAATTAATATTTACTTATGACAGCACATTATTGTTCACACTATATAATTAAGTAAATTTTTCGTTACTTTTTTTTTGTTAACTTTGATTAATGGAGCGTACCAAAGCAATTTTAATATATTTTCTATATACAATTCATGTACCTCCGTTTTTTGTTCGGGTGGGTAAGGGTCCCACATGTACGAATGAAGCGAATGTTTCGCTTTATCTTTTGATTTTTTTTCTATTATTCAAAAATAAATCTTTGATTTTCTTATTCAGCCCTCCGGTTCATAATTACTGGATAGAACAAAACATCCCAATTTAATGTGTTTTCTACGAAATGGAAAAGATTGGTCAAATTGAAATGGAAGGGAACGAATGGTTTAATGCACCACTGCACGCTGAGAGAGAAATGATGTGTTTCTCGCACAAAAATGGAATAGCATGATTTTTCCCTATCATTTCTTAAGAATCAATCAATCGAGATGGAAACGTGGTGCTGCTTGATTGGTTCAATTTGTGGTCTCACGATCATACATTTATACTTTTTTTTTTAGTTTTATCATACACTTATACTCATTGAACAGTGATCTGTAATTAATCTACATCCTTAATTGAAATCAACGAGTAAAACGAAATATAATTATATATAATTGTAGAAAAAGAAATAAAATATAAAAATACATAGGTGTTTTGATTATTCCGAAGCCACATCAGTATATTACTAAAATATGATTTTTTTTTTAGTAAATAACAGTGGGGCTAAAATATGATTTCGGCAAAATTTATTTCTCTCAATTGTTGAAAGAATTGATAAAAACAAAATTGGTTTCCCAATAATTTTTTCCCTAATTTGTAGGTGGCACCCACTAAATCCTTAAATTAATGATGAACACTTCAGAAAAATTAAAATCAGGCAAAATGTGTGGTACAAAAAATTAATTGGATTGCGTTAAAATATAAGTGTCTATTACATTATTACATAAAAAGAGTACATTATATGCTTGGAGCAGTTTTATAATATTTTATTCTAGCGAAATAATAATAATTGGTATATTTCTTAGTGAATTATTATTATTATTTTTTTACACATATCTAAATCGTTTGTTTTAAATAATAAGTGATTGTAATTGATTAGGCGCACGAATCGGATTTGAAGAATTTGTCCATGGAAGATTTTTTTTTTCTATGATAATAAAAGAAAATTATATATAAATGCTTCCGTATCATGAATTCAAATACATAGTTAAATCAATTGCTATATTCAGACATCTCAACAAACCATATGGTAGTTTAGGAATAAAATACTTAAAACTAAATAAATTTTATTATAATGTCACCTCTTAATAATAACCACAATATTAGTGATAATTATATATACTAAATTTTCATAGGAAACCAATTCAATTTATTGAGAATTGCTTCAATCAAATTGATTTGATAGACTGCTCCAACAAACACAATAGTATCTCTCTATGAAAATATGAAAGGAGCAATCTAAATATGATCTTCATATTGGAATCTATTTACCGACCAAATCATATATATTTTTTAAATTTCAAACTCATTTTAAAATTAGAAATTTGTCTATCTAATTTGTTGTTGATCCTCCAATGAATATTCTAAAAAGATCGAAAAATATAAAATTTGGTTGGGAATGAGATTTCAATATGAATATTTTAATTATTTCTTCTATTAATACCACATTCATAAAAAAAATGATCGTAAATTATGTATATGAGTATATCCATTAACGTAACACTAATTTGATAACGTTATAAATTATAGACATTGCAACAATAATTAAATATGTTTCCACTCCAAATAAAGTTGTAAACATATTATATTCATGAGATTATAAGATATAAAACCGATGTATTTAATTGATTTTATGATTTTTCACAGTTTAGTGCTTGATCTTTAATACATATTACCATTCGTTTAAAATATAAATGGGAGATATTGCAACGATGATAATATATATCATATATCAATATAGTTGTATGCAAACTATAAAATATTTTTAAATTAACTTCTTGTATAATTATTTTTGTTTTTGCTGATACCATATAGCGATAAAGTTATCATCATCCATTTGAAGTTTCAATTATTAAACTTTTTTCCTTAATTAATATTTTTGCACGCCCCCCCCCCCCTCCATAAATTTAATAAAATATTTTGACTCAAGTTCAAATTTCATCATCAAATAAATTTAGGACTACAAAGTTAGACAAAAACTTTTCCCAAATTTTATTTCCTTCTCTGGTTTCCCTCCTCTTAGTCCTGCTTAATCCCTCGAAAACCCACAAGGCCACAACCCTAGATCTCCGCCTCCTAATTCCCTACCCCATTTTTCTTTTATTCACGAAGAAACCAAATCGCTAGAAGTCACCTCGCGCCCTCGCGCGGCGCCGATTGCGGTTTGTCTTTCCTCGTCTCTTTCTCAACCCCGGTGCCAATCGCTTGAAATTCGAATTCTCCATTTCTTGTCTCCGTCTAGGTATATCGTCGAGCAGTAACTAGATGCTACACGAAAAGCTAGCTGGGGCAAAGATGCCCGTCCCTTACACTCCATTGTTACTTTGCTAATTTATGTCTCTATGGGTTTGTGATTGCAATCTATATTACCAATCTGATTTGTAAGATTATAATTGATATGAAATCTGAATTAACACAATTTCGTTTGATTTGATTCCAGGTCCTAAGGATGTGAATGTTTAGTAGGTCTGATTATTTTGATCCCTATCAGGTGAGATAGCTTCTTAAATTTTTCTATGTCTTTTGTTAATTAGGTTTTTATTAGATTTAATTCAAAATTAGCAATTTGGGTAAATATTAGTCTTATGTCAATTATTATAATTGTCAGACATTTATTGAAAAACATAATCTTTAATTGCAGCAGGATAAATCAGTTCTTTTAGAAACATAAGTAACTTCATATTAATTTCTTGTGATCAGTTTGTCGAGAAAGATGGCCTAGCTGCAGATATGGCAGTGGTCACATGTGAGCCTTCTTTGTACTTAATACTGGTATGGGTATTTTAATTACCTAGTTATGATTAGTGATTTGGTAGCTGTTTCACTAAAAAGTGATTAGTGATTGTTCAAGTTCTCAATATCATTTATTGCCTATGTGATAATAGATTAATGACTATAAAAATGTCAGCTTCTAAAAACAGGCTTGTTAAGGTAGATGCGGTATTATGTCGGTTAGACTTCAGAGGAAGCTCAGATGTACACATTGAACTTGTTGTTACTCTTTTCTTTTCCTTTTGTTGACGAGACTCGATTTTAAATAACTCTTTTCTACTTAAGTGTCCTTTCTGATGCGCAGTTCTGTATGGTCAGAGATGTGCAGATGAATATTAATAAAAGCTATAGATGACCTCATGGCAAGACACGAATAAGCAAAGACTCATCTTGCACAGGTTGGTGATGATTAGTTTTAAATCGACAAAATTTTTATATAATTGGATTGTTTACTTGGGATGTATGATAGTTTTGTTCAGTTTGGTTTAATAACAAACTATTGGGTCAAGTCTACATGGGATCATTTACCTCGACCTGCCAACAGTTTTGGATCAAGGTTTAAGTTTCATTTATTTTCTTAATTTTCTTGTAAACTTTATTCATTAGTTTATGCTTAGATACTTCAAAACTCACACATATTTTACTTATTATGAGGTAGAAGAAATAAATATGATCATACTTTTAGAATCGTAAAGTGTATCGTGTATCGATGGATTTAGTATCGAACCGTGAATCGTGTATCGTAACGAATCGTCAAAGATACGATAAGTTACTCTTACAATAGAATATAATAACTTGTTATAACATATATGTGATAAATTTCATTGTAAATCAACCTGAATAGCATGATATAACATATTGTATCATATCGTTCAAAAGTAAGACATCTTTTAAGTTTAACTAAGTAACTAACTATTTAACCATAACAAAATAAGCTACTGCAATCTAGAACTCGATATATCAACTTCCAAAAAGAACAAAATAAGCTATTTAAACGGTTAAACTTAAACCTATGACAGTATGACCTATCAACTATCAATTTATCAAACAACGATATCATCTAAATCGTTGTTATCATCAGCACTAGCACTACTATCACTTTCATCATCAAGAATGAGAAGCTCCTCATCTTCACTGGTTTCATCCTCTTCTTCCAATTCTGGTTCTTCTTGTTGTTCTTGTACATCTTTTCCTTTACTTTTTCTTCTAATTTCATCATCATTTTTTTCCTTGCCTAGTCTCAAATCTCTTGGTCCTCGCTTTCTTTTCTTGCTACTACTAGCACCGACATCTTCTTCCATTAAACATTCACTTAATTCCATCCATGAGAACTCTGGAGTAAAGTCAATAGGAGGAACAGGGGGAATAGAAGGAATAGGTGTTTCAATATTTGTTTCATCTTGAAGAACCGGTTGTTCCTTTTCAATTAACCATTCATCATCGGATTCCATATCCGATAATTCAATTGGATCATAATGATCACCTTTCAATTCCCTTTCCTTTTGTCTCCTTTCTAGTTTAAGGTTATACTTCACAAAAACGATGTTGCTCAATCGTTCATGCTCTAATTTTGCTCTCCTCTTTGAATGAATTTGATCAAAAACACTCCAATTCCTTTCACATCCAGTTGCACTGCAAGTGAGGCTCAAGACACGTACAGCAAATTCCTTAGCCTCCTTTCCCTCACCATATAGTTCCCACCAATGTGCTTTTTAATATTTGCAAAACATAACAAAAAATCAGACACAAGAAAATTATAAATTTTGTTGGCAGTAAAGAACAAAGAGTTAAAGATGCATACCAGGTTGCTTCTTGTCTCGAGCATAGATGGCCATCTTTGATCCAAATAAACCTTCAGATCGCTTGAACTTTTCAAGCTGAGTCTCAATGTTAAATCGTGTGACTGGATCATCAGGGTACATTCTTTCAATGGTCTCAATTAGGCCCCTTTTAACCTCCTCATCAGCATTGAAGTTTTCACTATAATGAAACCTTAAATTTTGAAAATAGTGCATTGTCAAAAAATGGCAGCAAATGACATGTTATAAAATAGATAATAGATATATTATATATATATAATAAAATATAAAAAAGTTACTTTGGATTGAGATAATATGCAGCCGCATGAAGTGGTCGATGAAGTTGCATTTCCCACCTTTCATCAATAATTTCCCAAATCTGTTGATAAAATCTTGCCTTGTAATCAAAACTTCTAGCAATTTCCTCCTTAGCTCGATCCATGGCTTCATAAATGTACCCCATGGCTGGTTTGACATCACCATCAACAAGTTTTAGCACCTTAACAAGAGGTTTTGTAGCCATAATGCAATATTTGACTTGTGTCCAGAACCTCTTATCCGAGGTTATAATTTCAGCCACTTTTTCACCATCTTTGGCCTTTGCAAATGAACTACCCAACCATTTTACACCACCAAACATTGCTTTCAATGAAAGTTTATTCCTTTCAAAACTCTCCAAGGTTAGAAAGCATGTCGCAAATCTTGTAACACCCGGCCTCTTCAATTCTCTTTGCCCTGTTTGTTGCCGAAATAAATTCAGCACCCAAGTGTGGTTGTAGACAAAATTGGACACATATTTTGCTTTGCGAATCACCTCTTGAAAAGCTGATATTTTTCCAATATCCTCTAGCATCAAGTCCAAGATGTGTGCTGCGCATGGATTCCAAAACAACTTCTTTCTCTTTTTCATCAAAAGTTTACCAGCACTCACATAATTGGCTGCACTATCAGTTACTACTTGCACAATCTTTTCTTCGCCTATTTCATCTATCACACCATCAATCAAATCACACAACATCTTTGCATCTTTAGCTTCACTTGAAGAATCAACAGATTTAAGAAAAACAGTCCCCTTCGGACTATTAACTAGAAAGTTAGTAATTGACCTTTGCCGAGCATCAGTCCATCCATCGGACATCAAAGTACAGCCAGTTATAGCCCACTCTTTCTTGTATTTCTCTAGCATAGATTGCACATCTTTTACTTCATCTTTCAAAAAGGTAACCCTTGCTTCATGAGTTGTTGGAGTTTTCAATCCCAAACCATATAGGATACATTCATTAATCATTTCCTTGAAAAATGGACTGTTGACAAGGTTCAATGGCAGCCCCTCCACATAGATACATCTCATGATAGCTCTACAAGCCGGGATGCGACTTTTTGCTATTTCATTCATGGTGGTTTGAGCAAGCTTCTTCTTAGCACGGGCTCCCCCATCCGTCCGTATCACGAATCCATCCATTGTGGATCTCCTCCTTTTGTCAACACTTGGGGCCTCTTCTTCTCCATGATTTTCAATGATATGTACACCACTCTCTTTTTCAAAATGTTTCTTTAACAAATTCTTATAAGTTTCTTTCAATCCTTCAGGGCAATTCTCACATGGTTCAACATCTTTGTGAGTCCCAGCAAAATGATGTTTCAAACGAGCCACCCCGCCCCACATATCTTTTTTACAGTAATTACATTTTATATGCAATCTATTGTCGCCAAGTCGAGTGCAATGAGACCAGCAAACATCTTTTTGTGATGTCCCTTTCCTTCTACCCATTTCTGTACAATTTAACAATTTAGAAGCCCAAAGTCAGAAAAGATTCAGAGAAGATTAACTAAGTAATCATCAAAAATAAATTGAAATTAAAAATCTAATACATTGAACTTTGAACATGACCAAACAACAAAAAATTGCAAACTAGACCCCATAATATCAGAAATTCAGAATGCAAAAGAACTCCCTTGCCAGTATTTTTGAAAGGGACCCTCTATTGTTGAAACTTGAAAGCCCTTCTTATGATAAGTGTTTCCACAATGCATAAATATTGTGCAAATACTGAACTTCTGGCAGTTGATGAATATTAGAGCATTGTTGCGATTTGCTCATTCAAAGTTTTTCCCAGAAAAAGCCCTTCTTTTTTCTCACCTTTTCTTTCTACATTTACTTAGTAGAGTATACTTGAGCACACTGAGAGATTCTGATTTGTTCTTTTTGTTTTTAATGCCATTTTTTTTTAAAACAGAAAATCAATACTGTGTTTCCATATAGAAAATAGTTTTTTAATACATCACTCAAAAAACAGACTCCATCACTTTGTTACAGTCTTCAGACTCACTTTTACAAATAAGCCCACTTTTTCAAAAATTATAGTATCACTTCCTATTTATATGAACTAGTGCATCTGATTCTACCCCTGAAAAACAACCCAAAAATTAATGAACAGGCCCTGTCAACGCAAGTAATGCGAAAATTATGCACTTTATAGGCCTGAGCCTGATCATGCCTACAAAATGTAATAGTTTATTTGGTAGTTTATTGAGTAATTGAAAAAGAAACTGAAAACATAATGAAATCCGAAGCAAGATCAACTGTGATAGATGGAGCAAATTTTGAGAGATAGTCAACAACAAAGAGGAGCAAAAAATGATAAAAAAGGATACCTGTGAGTTAGGAGAGGGAGGCGATGGAGTTTGGCACACGATCTTCTCTTTTTCTTCTCACGACTTCAACTTTTCTCTCAAATTCTCTCTCCTAGGTCTAATTCCGTGAGTAGAAACCTTCTGTATTTCCTCTCTTGCGCGCGAAATAAAAGGGGAAGTTAATATTTTAATGAGGAAATTGAATCGTCGCTGAGAAGGATGCGTTTTGATTGGCCGATAGAGTATCGTTCGTATCGTGCGTCTCGATACGATACGCGAATCGCTCTCCGTCTCGTTCGCGATTCCGTCGATTCCCATCGCCTTCGATACAAACCTACGGTTCGTCTCGATAGGGGTTTGACTCGTACCGTATCGTACGATTCGCACCGTGAATCGTACGATACTAAAATGTATGAATATGATTGCTTATCTTTAAACATTTTCATTTTGTTTATTTTTAGAAGATTTTCGGTAACATTGGCAAGGAGCAGAGAAGGTTCTATGCTATGCTAACTATTCACAAGTAAGAGTTCACTACTGTGCACTTGGCTTGAAGTGTTAGTGATTTCGGCAATTATTGTTAAAAAAAGGGTATGTAATGTATATTGTATGGGTAAGGTCCCTTATGTGCCTTAGCACTCTATTATAAGTACCTACAGAGTTTGAATTTCTATTTTTCTGCTTTTATTTATATATATATTGCAGAGCAACTAGGACTCTAAGACATGAAGACCACGAGATGTTTATGACATGGGAAATGAAGATACACTAGAAGAGGTTGAACATGAGCCATACCATGCATCTTTTTTGGAAGATCAAAGTTGGGTCAGATCGGATGTCGAAGGCACAATTGTTGAAGTTGAAAAGACGCATCAACTTCGAAGGACTAATAGTTTTTAAGATTTTTTTGCATTTTAATATAAGTATGATTGTACTTTTTTAGTTTAATTATTATGGTGTTTGTTGTAAATAACTTAACATCACGATTAATAAATTCATAATGGTTGCAATAATATGATGTTTTGTATTACGTCTATAATAATAATGATATTCATTAATATTGTTTGTTATCATTTAAATTTAGATAGACGTTAAATGTCTTCTCAAATAATCATATTTTGTCTTGCAAGAAATGTCAATATTTAATTAATTATTGTATTATAATTTAATTATAAAATAAAAAATCTAATAGCAAGATCGTTTGATCATGCTAATCATTTAGCAAGTGTGTAGCAAGGAATTAGTCTTGGAAGACTATTTGATCATGCAATTGTTTAAATAAAATGTGTAGCAACGGATTTAGCATTGATAGACTTTTATCATCATGCTATTGTTGAAATAAATAAGTGTAGTAAGAATTTTTATTTGATAGACTTTTTTTTATCATGCTATTGTTGAAATAAATAAGTCTAGTACAAAATCTATTTTGCAAGACTATGTTTCACCTTTACCAACACACTAAATAAGTCATGCAATAGATCGTAGCAATACCGAGTTGTGCATGACAATAGTATGTCTTGCAAGAAAATTTAGATAGAGTTTTTTTAACTTGTTGGAAGAGATTCATGTCTATCTATAGCCTATTGTTGTTGTAGTGAATTTCACCAAATTTTAATTTATGTTGATGGACAACAATGAAAGAACGTCATAACTAATCAACTATACGCATGCTTAGGTAAGTTTTAACTTCAAAGCAAATAAATATCCTCCTACTTCATGCATATTTTACTCCGTGTAGTTGCAAGTTGCAACTAATAACTTGTGAGAAGGATATATGTCCAATCCTAATAATTAAATTAATTGTTGCTGACTTAATTAGAAGCCCTGATTATTCATAAAACTTCTCAAAATATAGGAACATGCACAACGAATTTCACAAGATTTATGGTTTGTCATTTTAAAAGTCATAGAAAAATGGACTGTCCCCTATGTTTCCATCAGGATGAAGTTTACTAAGATACAGTGCGAAAATTTAATAAACCAGTCATTATTCTAGCACAAAGAACTACGTTTATTTAATGGCATGGGCTGAAAATTAAAATTTTCTTGTGAATATTTAATTTCGAAAAAGATGAACGACTTTGACCTATGTTTCCTTCAAAAAAGAAAAAAAATCCCTAAAAACTGGAACTAACTCGCGCGTGCTATAAAGAATAATGTTACGTCAGTCACACAATAAAGGATTTTTTTTTTTTTTTTGAGAAACTAGATAGAAACTCGATCTATATGTAGCGAAAACAAAAGAAAAGTAACAACAAAAAAAGAAAAGAAAAAAAAAAGCAAGACAATAAGAAAGAGCGCTAGCATGCAGAATTCCATATGTATGAAAGTATAGAGAGGAAATTAAATCAGAATAATATAAAATAATGCATGTTTACCCCAATAGGAGATAACTATGAATTACAATTGACAAAATATCAGACAGAAAATAGTTGAGATAAAAAATGTTTAATTTAAATTAGAATCAAAATTCATTGATAATGAATTAATTTGAATTGTTGAAAACCTTTCTTTTTGTACCAATAAAAGAAGTTCTTAAATTAAAGTCTCAATTTAGAAAATACCAGCGTTTTCAATACCCTATCGGTTAATACCGGATATCGAAACAGTGATCGAAACTGAGGTATCCGGTTTTGCAAGAGAAAAATACCGAAAAATTTCAGTAAATACCGGAAATATCGAATTTCGATCATCAAACTGGTAGAGGTGCCGTATGGCATATTGAAAACACTGCTTAAATATCATTTTGAATTATAATAATGAGATACTTAAATTTTTTTTTTATCTGCTAAAGCAGCTTTACTTTTGGGTTGGCACAATAGAAAATAGGATTTTGTGCCTTTTTAATTGGAAGCCTCTTTTAAAACGACGCATGTCAAAGTTCTAGATGTTTTCTATTCTTCACAAAAAATTAGTCAACGATCGCATTATACATTATTCATACTTCAAACAGCTTTTTAATTTATTATTGATAATATCTACGCTTTTACCTTTTATAAATTTTAGATACACTGCTATACTACTCGACATGAAGAATAGTTGAACAAATCGTAAAAGAAATGTGTGGATTGGATTATTTGGTCATACAGCGTCACCTACTCCCGTGCACCAACTCCTGTCGGAGATCCAACTCGGAAGCATATTTCTGCGAATGTAATTACAGGTGTGACGTGTCCAATTAAAGTCTCAATTTAGAAAATACTTTAGCAAGCGCAGTTAAGGTGGGGACAGCTTTAATAAAGGCAAAGCAACCAAGTGCAGAAGTGCTCGCTTAAGCTTTTGGGTGTACCTGACATCTTGAAATGAAAGCGTTCATCATGACTTATCATTAACGCATTTAAAAATTAATGAGGTTGTGGTCCATGTTGTATTGTTGTTCATATAAAATTGCAGGAGAAACTATATGTTGAACCTAACAAAATTAGCAATATAGGGGCTGTTTTGATTCCCAAGGAATTTGAAGGAATTTGGAGAATTTCATCTTCCTATCATAAATTTATTATAAACAATTCAAACTCTTCACAAAATTACACACTTCCCAATAAATTTATTCCTCGGAATTGTAATTTTTCCAAATTCTCCAAATTTCTAAGCGATCCAAACGACCCCATAGTGTCGGGGTTACCAACCGAGAGCACGCACTTATACATATATTCCCGACACTATTTTTTTTTTCTTTTATAGGTTTTTGTATTTAATAATTTAGGGGCTGTTTAGATTCTCCAAGGAATTTGGGAAATTTCATCTTCCTACCATAAATTTATTATAAACAATCCAAACTCTTCACAAAGTTACACACTTTCCAATAAATTTATTCCTAGAAATTGCAACTTTTCCAAATTTTCCAAATTCCTAAGCGATCCAAACGACCCCTTAGTAACTAGTGGCCATCATTTTGCACCGTATTTTTTTCATCTTCAGCTTTATCAATTTCATTCTTGGATTGACGGAGTCAGAAAATTTTGAATGGAGGTCATCAAAATAATTAATTTTATACTAATATTAAGAGAAATATCACATAAAAAAAATGAAATTTTAGTTATGTGGCTCAATAATAGAATTATATTCATATTTCGATGGAGTTCAACTATATCGATCATTTCTCATAAAAATGGTCCATTTAACTACAAGAATATATACAAAAATGTTAAATTGAAAATGATAAAACAGGTAACAGTGCACCCCTTAATGCACTTAGCTCCGTCCATTCGTAGCTAGGGGGGAAAAGGAAATAATATTAATAATAATAGTAAACATAGAAAAATGACATCTTTTTTCACCATATTATTTTTTAAAATTTGTAGATACTATTACATATTATAATCATAAGGTCGTGTCAATACAAAAGAGGAGGGGAAAAAAACGGAAATTGATTAGTGCCATCGCACTAATTACTATTTGCGTCATCGCGCTGCACAGCACTTCAGTGAAGGTCAGAGTAACGCTCTATCACCTCGACTCATCCAGTGCGTAATTTTTGTTCATTTCATTATTATAAGTTGTTCACTTTATTAGGTACAAATGTTCACTTTGTAGTAGAATTGTTCACTATTTTATAAGTGTTCGCTATGTTCACTATGTTCATTTTGATTTCTTTTTTTTTTTTTTTGCCAAAAATTCAGTTTGGTCAATACAAATGTTTAGTTAATTGAGTATATATCTGTTCAGTTAGTTGCAAAAGAAAATATAAATGTTATGAGCAAACATGTTTATTTTATTAAGTATAAATATTTAGTTTAGTAATTATGAATGTTCAGTTTAATAAGTATAAATATTCAGTTATTTAAATATAAATGTTCAGTTAGTTGCAATAGAAATATAACCATTATAAGGAAAAAAAACAAGCGAAGGGGTTACGAACCGAAAAAAACACATGGAAAAAAAATTAGAATTGGAAATGAACCGATCCGGTACAAATTAAGTTTTTTTCGATTCTACCCCTGCCTCCTAGCGCACCTGTAATTAGACAAGAAACTGAGAAGAATATTGTATTGAATATGTTGTTACTATCCCGTTACAATGAGAGCTCCTCTCCCCTTTATATACAATCCCTGTGATTCTGGTAAACACCTCTGTACATTCAGTGTACCAGTTAGAACAAACAATGCTATCTAACAGAAAGTAGTTACAACACTGATTAACCTAGCTAAGACCTGATTAATCCTGCCTGATCATCCTGTGGCAAAACGTGTGTGGACAATTGTGTTGCTCATCACACCCCCCTCAAGCCAATGGTCTGGATTGAACATTGAGCTTGTTCCTCAAAAATTGAAAACGAGGCAAAGGCAGCGGCTTAGTCATAGCATCACCTAGTTGATCGGCTGAGCACAGAAACTTGACATCTAGCTTCTTTTCTGCCACTTGTTCCCGCACAAAATGATAATCGATTTCGATATGTTTTGTGCGGGCATGAAACATTGGATTTGCCACCAGAAAAGTTGCCCCTATATTGTCGCACCACAAACACGGTTTATCTTTCATTTCAACACCCAATTCCTTCAACATAAACTGCAACCATTTGATTTCTGTGCATGTTAAAGCTAGACTCCTGTACTCAGCTTCGGTGCTTGAGCGTGAGACAGTGGACTGCTTCTTTGCACACCAAGATACAAGATTTTTGCCCAAATAGACACAAAAACCAGAAGTTGATCTCCTGTCATCAACACTACCCGCCCAGTCTGAATCGCTGTAGGCGTGTATATTTGTAGAGGAATTGGAGTGAATGAGAAGGCCATGATCCAAAGTGCCACATAGATAACGTAGTACCCTCTTGGCTGCTGTCCAATGGGATTGTGTCGGGTTATGCATGAATTGGGAGAGTTTATTCACGACAAAGGAGATATCGGGCCTTGTTAATGTTGCATATTGCAAACCTCCAATTATGCTTCTAAACAAATGTGGATCATCAAAGAGAGCTCCATCATCTTTAAAGAGTGAAACTCCCGTTGCCATTGGAGTGAGGACTGGTTTAGAGTTGTGCATATTAACTCGAGAAAGAAGATCGGCTATGTATTTGGACTGAGTCAAATGCAACCCCTTAGAAGAAAACCGAGCCTCTATCCCCAAAAAATAATGGATGGTTCCAAGGTCCTTCACAGCAAATTGAGCACTCAAATTTGCAATGCAAGCTTCAATTTGGTGTGTATTATCTCCAGTTACTATTATGTCGTCTACATAGACCAAGACAAAAAGTTTGTGACTGTTTTGAGTGGAAATAAACAATGAGGGATCATAGCTTGAGGGTTTGAAACCAAGAGCAATAAGAGCACTACTTAGCTTATGAAACCAGGCACGTGGAGCTTGCTTTAACCCGTACAACGATTTGTGCAACAAACAAACATGAGATGGGAAATTGGGATCGACAAAGCCCCTGGGTTGAGACATATACACTGTTTCGGATAGGTCACCATGGAGAAAGGCGTTGTGAACATCTAATTGCTTAATTGACCAATTTGAAGCCATAGCAATAGACAATATAACCCTAATCGTTGTTGGACGCACAACTGGGCTATAGGTTTCCAGAAAATCAACCCCTTGTTCTTGGTGAAAACCATTGGCGACTAGCCGGGCTTTGTATCTTTCCACAGTGCCATCCGGTTTTCTTTTAATTTTAAACACCCATTTTGAGCCAATTACCTTCTGATCAGGTGGGGCAGGGACCAAGGTCCAGGTTTTGTTAAATGCCAAAGCTTGAAGTTCAGCAGCCATGGCTTGCCTCCATGCCGATGAAGTGTTTGCTTCAGTGAAGGATCTCGGTTCTGTCTCAAGAGACGCAAAATGGGCCACAAAATCATTGAAGACTCTTGTTTTGCGAGTCTGATCTCTGGTGCGAGTAGTCATGGAGTGTTTAGGAGGAGCAGTAGATGTAGAAATAGCAGTAGTGGTGGTTTGATGGAGGGAGGAATCAGCAGGATCAGTCATAGGAGGAATAATAGAAGGATTTAAAGGAGTGCGGTCAGGTTGAACAACAGTCGAATTCAAAATTGGTTGGCGGGCATAAGAGCCGTTGAGAGTACGGTCAGCAGGATTAGTGAAGTCGGGATGCAGAGAATTAATTGAAGATGAAGGTTGTTGTGAAGGCCCAGTGTCATCGGGCTGTTGATGGGCTGAAGTATTTGAAGTAGGCCCAGATGAAGAATGAGCTGAAGGTAAGAAGGAAAGTTGCAGCGGCATGGAGCATTGATTTGCCGATATAGTTTCAGCCTTGCTCTGAGTGTCTTGAGCAATGTTTTTGAAAGGAAATTCAGATTCATCAAACACGACATTCCGTGACACAAAAATCTTATTGGTTTCCACATGCAAGCATCTATACCCCTTTTGAGAAGAAGAATAACCAAGAAAAATGCAAGGTAAAGACCTCAATTCCAATTTATGAGAATTGTAAGGTCTTGTTAGAGGAAAACATCGACATCCAAGAACTCGAAGAAGAGAATAATCTGGATTTTTATTGAAAAGAGTAGTGAAAGGAACCGATTTATTTGAGGGAAGTCTATTTATTAGAAAGACCGTGCTAGAAAAGACTTCATCCCAATACTTTATTGGAATAGAGGCATGAGACATAGTAGCAAGAGAAAGCTCTATAATATGCCTATGTTTTCTTTCGGCTTGACCATTTTGTTGTGGTGTATAGGGACAAGAAGTTTGATGTACTATTTGAGGGAAAATTTTTACAATTGGTTTATACTCGGTTCCACCATCGGTTTTGTGGAATTGAGAAGATTCTCAACTTGAGACTTGAACAAAGAGAAAATATGAGAGACTTCACTTTTTTGTTTCATGAAATAAATCCAAACAAAATGAGAATAATCATCAACAAAGGTAATGTAATATCTATATCCTTGGGAAGATACAATAGGGGATGGTCCCCAAACATCGGAGTGTACAAGTTGTAAAGGAAAAGTAGAAACACTAGAAGAAGAATGAAAGGGTAAAACATGTGCTTTAGCTTGAGTACAATCATGACACAAAGAAAGCTTATTCCTACTACAATCCAAATTGTTTGAAGTAAGAACTTCTTGTGTAATGGCATTTGAGGGATGACCTAGTCTTGCATGCCAAATATTAGAAGAAACAAGGTTGGAGTGAAAAACTCGTGGAGAAGGATTGAGGTTGAGAATGAAGAGACCATTAGAGCTATGCACTTGAAGAAGATGGTTCTTGGTGTGGTGGTCCTTGATAACACAACAAGAGGAAGAAAAATTAATTTCTAAAGAAGGGTTATCATGAAGCAATTTAGAGAGACTAATAAGGTTAGTAGAAAAATTTGGAACATGAAGAACACCACAAAGGTTGATAGGATGATTGGAAATAGAAAAAGAGGTAGAACCAACATGAGATATGGATAGACCATTACCATTCCCAACTTGAAGAGAATCTTCACCATCATAAGTCAAGAAGGAAGACAAGTTGTTGAGATCGCACGTGACATGATTGTTAGCACCCGAGTCAAGAATCCATTCAGTGTTGGCAGCTGGAGTATGCTGTGTTTGTGCTGAATACGCCTGGAACCTCGGATTCGGCTGCCAATTTGGATCAGGATCATAGCGTTTATAACAGAGGTTGGCTGTATGTCCTGGCTTGGAGCATATTTGGCAAGTGGGCCTGTCCTGCTGTTTAATCTGCGACTGAGGCCCATTAAACATGTGCGGAGCATTCGGTCTGAAGGAAGCCTGAGTCGTAGTAGCGGGTCGGGTATTAGGTAACGGGTTCGGATAAGGTGGTCTTGATCGGCCATGACTCCCCTTCCCCGCATAGAAAGCCGCCGGAGACATCGCCTGAGTTTTGAGAAGGGCTTCGTGACCCAGGAGAAGAGTGTGAAGGTCAGAGAAAGAGAATGGGGAATGGAGACTAGCTGCATTTACGGCGGCAACGACAGGTAGGAAATCAGATCCAAGACCATTTATTGTCGCCATCACCAGCTCATCGTCCGGATAAGGCGAACCAACAGAAGCTAATTCATCAGCTACGCGCTTGAGACTTTGAAGATACTCAGAGCACGACAAAGAACCCTTATTTGCTGATTGAATTTGCCTTTTCAAATCCATTATTCTAGATCTGGACGATGATGAGAGAAGTTTCTGCAACTGAATCCACAGCTCCATTGTTGTATTGCAAGAAACTACTTGTGCTTGAATCGGCTCCGTCAGAGAAGATCTGATCCAGCCTAACAAGAGCTGGTCTTGGCGGTGCCACTGCAGATATTCAGGATTGACCTGAAATTGGCCATCGGCGTTGCACGTGGTAGGATCAGGTGGTGGCTTCTCGATGTAGGAGGCGAGATTATAGCCATGAAGAAGCGGGAGGATCTGAGACCGCCATGAGAGGTAATTGGAGTTTGTTAATTTGGTTGAAATTGGTAGATTGATTAGAATGACAGATGAAGGGTGCGAAGGTGAAGAGACTTCAGAGGAAGGAGAAGCCATGAAGGGTCACGGTAAGAAATGAGAGATAGAAGAAAGGATCTTGGTAATGGCGTTTAGCCAGATTTGGCGTCTGATACCATGTAATTAGACAAGAAACTGAGAAGAATATTGTATTGAATATGTTGTTACTATCCCGTTACAATGAGAGCTCCTCTCCCCTTTATATACAATCCCTGTGATTCTGGTAAACACCTCTGTACATTCAGTGTACCAGTTAGAACAAACAATGCTATCTAACAGAAAGTAGTTACAACACTGATTAACCTAGCTAAGACCTGATTAATCCTGCCTGATCATCCTGTGGCAAAACGTGTGTGGACAATTGTGTTGCTCATCAGCACCTCTTGACCACGCGGGACTCTGACTCTAGCGCGATTCTGACGCATTAAACTGAACATTACTTATTATTAAACTGAACATTTAAAATACACAACAACGATGACACGAATGGTTTATTTAACAATGGAAGTTATAATAACGGGAAAAAAAAAACTATTTAGTCGTGTCATGATTTTATAATTACTTAACTCTGTATTATACGTTGAACTTTGCCATGATGGAAGAGAATAATTTGACAACTTGTTCTACTTCACCCACCTTTGATCATAATCATCATGCTCATTTTTCAACATAGGTAGTCACAATATTATGTTTTCGTTGTACAAGAACTCACAATTTTGGTTGGAACAAAAGAAATTGGGCTCTAGTATCATATTTTTCTTCAGCCCAAAAAAATAGTAGAATAGAATTAAATAGTTAAAGATGACTAAACCTGCCTCAAAGTCAAAGAGAGAACAAAGAAACGGATTTTAAGTGTCTTCCCAATTTGCAGGCCTGAAACTCGAAACTTAACAATAAAGGCTTGCACTTATAACGGGCTTCAATCCAGTATTGTTTTTAACGGACTTACAACCTAACCTAACCGGCCCACTAAAAGGGAATCAATTCAATCAATACCAGCTTCACATTTTTACGCTCACACAAAAGTGCACCCCGTATGTTTCGGCAAATCCTCCGTTGAGCGAACACCGCACATTCACACAAAAAGCGCAAATCGAGGTACAACTTGCGTGCGCGAAGCCAGAGATTAAAATAATTGCAATCCCCGTCAGCCCGCTCCGGTTCTAGATAAGACGGAGAGACTCAGGGCCACGTGTCCCAATTGTGGGACCCCACCACGGGCGCTTTTCTCCCAGCTTCGAATAAAGAAACACACTTCTGCTCAACCCTAGACGGCCTACGCTAGCGCATATAGAATTCTTTTATAGGAGGAGAGAGATTTGACCGTTGATCGTTGTCGGATTAGATCTGGACTGTTCGATTGTTCCTTTAACGCCGACCACGAGTTTTTGTTGGAAAGTAGCGGACAGGATTCGGTGAAGCAGCTGATCCAACGGTGATTTTGGGTTCGTATAGGAATAATATGCGGTCTGATGTAGAGAACAGTTTGGATCTGTTTCAGCCACGAAATTCTCGGAGATTTCTGGTTGTTCCTGGTGCATTTATGTGAGAGACACCACAGGGCCCTTATTTTTCATTGAAAAATGAAAATAGTGGATATTTATTTTGAAAAGTCAAATCCAAGTTAGAAGTACTTGTTTTTTTTTTTTAAAAAAAAAAGATCCAGAGTGAAGTAATAAACCTAAATCTAAATTTCCTAACTATTTGATATTCAATTTACAAATTCTCTTGCAAAATTAATAAAATCATAATAAAATGTCAAAATAATTTATTTTTGATGAAGCTTACCTTTTATGTATATCATTACTCATTAGTATAAGAAAAAATTTTATTGATTAAAACTTGTATATATTTTTTTTCACCAGATTTGTAAATATTATTTACCTACTTCACTTTTATTAGAAAATTGATAAATTCATTAGTCATTATTTACCTACTTCTGGTTTGTTCTATGTGTACGGTCCTATGTGCGTGTAAACCAGATCCATGCACTTTTCCAAAGAGTGGTACCCTGGGAAAAGCGCAAGGTGAGGAGAGGCTGAGCCACTAACTTTCTGACACTTGGAATCATCTCCCTCCTCTCTCTGTACCACACAGCGCATTTGAGCCTCAAATAATTTTCCCCATTTGGTATATTTAATTAAAACAAAGCTGGAAGCTGCATCCTTTCCATTTCAAAAGAAATTAATTTTTGCCATCTGGTTCAACGAAATCCACAAGAAATTATAGTGGCTGAGATTTCTCTACTGCTATAGAGCTTCCTTCAGCTGTTCCTGTAGAATCTTCTGAGATCCCTCTCTGTTTTTCCCTTCTGCTCTCTCTCTTCACTCTTCAGCCTAGAAAGCTGTGATCTTTACATCCGTTTGATTGGTTTTCTCCTGTTTCTCTCTCTAGATTCTTGATTGTGGCAAACAAAGGGATAAATGAGAAGCATTATTGAACGAGAATGCTCTTGATGGCCGCCATGGCGGTCGCCTGAGGTGAGAACTGGTATCTTGCTTCAGTAGTATAAGAAATGTTTTAGGATTGTTTAAATTTACTTTAGTAAAGAACATGTCTAATTGAAGAATTTACATTTTGGGTATCCTTTATTTGCTTAATAAGTGGAGATTTCTTTTTAAAATATTGCTTCTATTATATTAGTAATTGGCTCAGTTACCAAATTATAAAAATGTTTTTGTTGTCCGAGTGGATTTGAGGGTAGAGGAGAGAATATATAGCAAGAGGTGAAATGTTATCCACCACTTATATATAGGCTGTTTATTATTACTACAAAATTTTTTATCTGGAATTGGTTCTAAACCATAGGTAGTGAAAGCATAAGTATAGTTAGAAGTGAAAATTATTAATCCGGCTGTTACATACTGAAACCTGGTTATGTATGTAAATACCAAAATAGTTAGCAAAATAGCAAAGTAAAGGAAATAGAGCCAAATTACCAAAGAGAGGCTTTATTTTTTTAATTTCATACTACAATTCTTTTTATTTAGTGGAAAATTATGAAATATATTGAACGGAAATTAGTTATAGGGAATATTGTACCTTGCTGGTTTGGTACCAGTGCCATTAGTGGGTCCATGGTTTCAATATTGGTATCTGTGGGTGCTCTGCCATACTGGTAGATGCTGGTACATGACTGTATATTATTTTCTTATTTCCTTTGCATCTCTCATTTGTCATATTATCTGAAATATGAAAGGAACTTCTAATTGTTCTTTAATTCCTTGATTCCAGATACACGGCGACTGCATCAATTGGTACTAGGTATGACACTGGATTAAGATGCTTTAGACTCGTTGCTTATGATTATTTGATTCATGGTTGATTTGATTTTTTTTCCCTAAATGGAAGGTAAATATTACATATGAGGTACTATTTTCGGCAAATTGAGCGGCTTGGAGATATGGAGGGTGGAGAGCCTCTATTCATAGAGGATCTTAAGTTCAATTGATAGTTAATTTTACTTAGTTATTCAACTTGCTCTTGATTGTTTGGAAGCTGAAAAATTGGCAATGGAGACGAATTCATCAGGGGAAGATGTTCTTGTAAAGGTAAGATTTACACATTTATACACTTATGTTTGATTTTCAATGAAAATGCTCCCATACTGCATGTTCCCCCTTTTGGACTAGTCCATTAATTGGACGATGCAATTATTCGTGATAATATCTGTTCAGTTTCAAGTATCACTTTGAAGGGGTATAAAGGTAAATTTGGGGGGATACTTCTATTAGTTTACTAGGGATTTGGTTACAGAAAATGATATGAAGAAAGATGGCTTGTTGAGAAAGAATTTTGCCCTGTTAACCTTTCTTCATTAATGAATGGAATGCTCCGCATTTTGTTTTGTTTAAACAAGGAGTATTGTAGCATTTTCACTTCTCAGTTTGATGACTAGTTACTTCTATAGATGTTGGTAAGAGGGATATAAAGTAGTGGTGTTTTAGGGGAGAGGAATTTTAGGAGGGCATTAAGCATAACTTAAAACCCAAGCCATTCTTAGTTAAAGAGTTTGTCAGACTTCAAAACCTGCAAGGAAAATTAAACAATAAAAAAACCAATAGCTAGAGAAAAATAAAAATAAGTACATGAAAAACAGTAACAACTATTAAATATAATTGTGAAGTCTGGTTAGTAATATGCAGATTTATTTTCCATTCCACAGAACCATAGAGTTCTTTGTATCCGTTGAAATTCCATTTGATTGCACAAATGGCAAATTTCAATTGATTAATTTAGAGTTAGTGTGCTTTCAGTTCTATCTGTTTTATTTTAATGAAATGAATTGCAACCTACATTTAACTAGAAAATCTAAAAACTAAACTACCCAAAATAGTAATCCCCAAGCTGGATAGGCCGAGCCACTCAGCTTTAGCTCACTGGAAATATTTATATAGTTGCTATTGTTGTTACAAAATGTCTCTCCATCATAATGGGTACCCTTATGTTACAGCAGCTGATATGCAATAAACAAAGAGGATAGGCTCTAACTATCTATATTGCTTCTCCTTGGCCCACAAACATTTTGTATCCTCAGCTAATCCACTTTTTAAACACAATTACACCCATACCTATCCTCCACAAAAGAAAAATAACTGGTGCTGGTATGCGGTCAGTACTAGTTTCGACATTCATGATTGCATTATTTTAAGACATCATAACAAATCTTATATATACAAGTTCATACTTTCAATTAATGGAAAAACAAAGGAGATTAGCGTGACGATTGTCAGTGATGCCATCTGCCACTCTGAACTAACCAATGTCCTCAGGGTCCAATGAGAAGTACAATCTTTGACATTTTCATGCACAGTAGCTACCAATAAGCCACAGTAACCAAATGCAGGTCAATCCTCTAATCTATGTTTGATTACTCTAGGGGAATTTAAGCTAAGTTCTACAACACTGCCTTTCTTATGCCAACACGAAGGAACATGAGAGAAAAAAAAAGGAAAGAGCTTTGTGCACGTAAGATGGAAAGAAAATAAATATAGAACACAAGCAACTCGTAAGAGAGAGAACAACTCCTACATTACTACGGTTAATTGGCTAGTTGTAAGATGCTTCATTCCACAAGTGAAATATGCTGAAAATTGCCTGCCAAGATAAGAAAGAGATTTTAATATATGTGTGGTTTAGACAAGAATTAGAATAAAAATTAGAGATTATGGCCTCTATATTGAGGCTCGTTTTTTATATTAATCAATTTTTTTTTTTACAAATATGACCTTAGACTTCTATAAATAATCTAATACCATAGATAACCAATACCATAGATAAAGATAATACCAAATATGACTCAATCCTCCCTATCAAGATTGGGCGATAGATATCAATCATCTCTATCTTATTACAAGAAATTTCAAACTATTTAGAACATAAACCCTTGGTTAGACAATCAGCCAACTATTCTTTTGATTTCACATAGCTCAAAGTCAACACTCCATCACTCAGTTGTCCTTGCTTCTTGTTTTAGGTTATACCATCACCATCATCACCATTCGATACCGAAATAAGACATGGAAAATCACTAACTATAATTCAATTCACATCTCCTCTCTCTCCCAACACTAGTAGAGACATCCTCAAATAACATTCCCAAATCTATCTTTTCTTTATAGTGTGATTGAGATTCTCTAAAAGTCACATCCATACTAACAAAGACCCTTCTCTTAGTGGGACACCAACACCTATATTCTTTATGACTTGAGGAGTAACCTACAAAGATTCATTTAACTGCTTGTGGGTCTAGCTTCCCTTCAATCAATTTGTGATCCCTCACATAGCACACACATCCAAACACGCTAGATGGAGTGACAAAATCATTAGAGCCAAATAGCATCTCACGTGATGTCTTCATCCCTAACACTCTTGATAGCATTCTGTTGATTAGATAGGTTGTTGCGTGCCTCACTCCACAAAAATTTAATTTTGGTACGTTCATTAATGAACATTCACCTCCAATAGATGCTTGTTCTTGTGTTCAGCCACTCCATTTTGTACTGGGGCCAATAGTTTGGTAGAGGACCCCTTGCTCAGACACAAAAGTGGCAAACTCAAACATCTTGATTGTAAGGATGGTTTTGAAAATCAGCCGATTTTGATTTAACGTGGCTAATTCAGAACAAAAACAGTAGAAAATGATGATGTAGGATGAAATTGGTGAGATCCACCAATAATGGTGTTTATTGTGGTAGGAGAGGTGAAGATCCATAGGAAATGCTGCTAGAGGTGACTATGGGGCGGAGAAATTGCGTTTGGAGGTCGGAGAAGGCGCCATGGCTTCTCTGTCGTGAAAGGGATTCGACTCCCTTGTGTTTAATTACAAAACAGTGAGGAAGATCCTAGTGGGAATATGAAAGAAAGAAGAAGGGAAGAGGTCTTTAAACTAGACCTATCTATTTCTGAATTGAGCAAGGTTTCAATGCCAACATTTTTGTTGTCCTTAAATGTCAACATTCTACTATTTTGTTACTTTTTTAAAATTTAAAATAGTAACGTCAAATCCAAACGTTCATCTTATTTAATTTAACTAGCGATGCGTTTTCATATAAGTTTTGTAAATTTTAGAGTTTGTTTGATACTCCATCAAAGGCAAAAACATGAATGTATTAGAATGAATCTATCATAATTTATAAGGTTCGTTTATTTTTCTACCTCTTGATGGAGTATCAAATAAACTCTAAAATTTACAAAACTTATATGAAAACGCATCGGTTATTAAATTAAATAAGATGAGCGGTTTGGATTTGACGTTGCAATTTTAAATTTTGAAAAAGTAACTAATTAATGGAATGTTGGTATTTGAGGACAACCAAAATGTAGACATTGGAACCTTGCTCTTCTGAATTTTATTATTTTAAAACAGATGGACACTCTTATATTATTTGAAGATGTGAAATAATTTTAAAACAAACTTATGCTTGATCCAAAAATTGATCTAAGGACATGAAAATATTGTTAACTTTGTGCTCTACGATTTTATTAGATGATATATTATGGCGTTTTGGCAAATGTATCTTTATGAAAATTTTATTTTTATGAAATATAGTAATTATGGAATCTCAATTTTATTATTTCTAAAGTATGTTTTCCTCAAAAATTTTAGAGAAATGGTAGTGTCCAATATATTGGACGGATGGGTCCGTCCAATATGATCGTTTTCATGTTTTTAAATTTTAAATAATCGATCTGAACCATTTAATATGTTCTCCATGTTGAAAACTTATAAGAAACCAATTTTTACATTTTTTTGAAAATTTTTGGTATTTTAGAAAATCGTTCTTATTAGACGATCAATAATGTTTATATCATAAATTTTCAAAAATATAAAAAAAATATAGTAAAAAATTTTGCAAAAATATAAAAATTGGTTTCGTATAAGTTTTCAATAGGGAGAACATATTGAACGGTTCGGATCGGTCATTAGAAATTTAAAAACGTGAAAATGATCATATTGGATGGACCATATAGAATTAAAAACGTCCAATATATGGTACACTAGCATTTCTCAAAATTTTAAATATCATAAACAGAGGCTTTCCTATATAATTATTTAATTATTTTGATATTTATGTTGATTTTATGTTTTCAATCTTTGTTTTGTTAACTTATTTTTTATAAATATATTTTTCATTTCTTAATTTTTCATTATTAAAAGCATAAAATATATTTATTGTGAAAAATCCGAGTTTTCGATTCAATTTATCTGATTTTCCCAATTCATCGAATATGACTCCTTAAACAACAAACCAAGTCCGGGTCTAATTCCGATTATCAAAACCATGATAGTAAGATGTATTTTTGGAGGGTTCTATCATGATATCTTGAGACAACAAAAGTGCTATTCATTTGACGAAGGCTGCATGTATAATCAGAGGAAAAATATATATATGTTTTGTTCAAAATGTGATCTCAAAAGAAGATTGATCCCAAATTAAATTAGGTGATATGCTCGTAAAACTTCTTTCAATTGCTAAGTTCAAGTTTTGCACAAGTTCGGTGCCAATTTTTTTGTGTTTGTTATTAGTTTATGTTAGTGGTTCCTATGTAATTTATTTTAGGCGCAATTTGGCTAAAGGTGGATTGTAAATTGTTTTAGGGTTTATTAGGCTATATTTTCTCATTTTAATTCATTCTGTTGCTATAAGTAAATTGTAACTTTGAAACCTATGCAAGTATGCATCGAAAGTCTAACAGCAACATTGGCAGGTCCAACAATCCTTAATTTGAGCAGCTGTTGTTAACTTCCTTAAAAGTTTCTCTCCCACAAATACTTACATAATTCTTTAGACAAATATCTGATCCCAAGTATAGATACTGATAAGGATTGGTAACCCACCATAAAAAAGTCCAAGCACAAGAGTGAGAACTTTGTGTGTAGAGAGAGCATTAGTGCGATAGAGGTTTTTACTGTAGAAAAAACTGGTAACAACAGTTCATCTAAGGATATTCCGTAATGGTACAAAAGCTAGATGCCTTGACGAACCTTTACCCTCACCGTAGGGCTAATTTTTAAATTAATGGTATATTGTTATCTTATAGATTATTATAGCTAATGAAAACACAATAATTGGTAACACGCACAATGATGATATAAAAGTAGTTTATTTCATTAATGTCGCATTGACGATAGAACTGTTCAAGTCTTTTTGCTATTTCAATAATATCAAAGTAGTTTATTTGTTATTTTTTTGTTGATATGGATGCAGGTGAGGAAGCCATATACCATAACGAAGCAAAGGGAGAGGTGGACTGAAGATGAGCATAATAGGTTCTTGGAGGCCTTGAAACTCTATGGAAGAGCTTGGCAGCGTATTGAAGGTTTTTCATTCTTATTTTTCTTGCACTATGTTAACATTGATTTTGTTTCTTTTTGACAATACCAACTGTTCAACAACTTTACAATATGATGATAATGCACATTGTTCTTGCATTTTATATGTCACTGTATATAAATCAAAGTAATGCACAATCCAAAAATGGTAACACTAATCCCAAAGGAGTTTCTGGTCTACATGGGACTATAAAACAGAGCATGTTGGTACAAAGACTGCTGTTCAGATTAGGAGCCATGCGCAAAAGTTCTTCACGAAGGTCTAGTGAATTTCTCTTTTCATACTTTTTCTTCGGTTTTATACTTTATTCAGCTTATTTCTTTTCCTGAGTTTACTAATGTTGCTGCTTCCGTATTACCTGGAAGAATCTTTCACAAGCTTGTACCAGTTTATAACTGGTGGTCCCAATTCATCTGGTACCAACACAGATACCTAATCCAAATGGTAAGCTTTGTATCCAATATGTTGCCAAAGATTGAGTTTTTTTTTGTTTGGTAGTAAGTTCTCCATTAAGCCTTTGTCCATGCCATATAATGTGGAAATAGTAAACATGAATAAACCAAAAAGAAAATGCTTTTTCATGTGGAAATTTTTTTTCTGATAATCCTGATAAATTAAGTAATAATATTTCAGTTGGAAAAGGAGGCAGTTACCAAAGGAGTGGTTCCAGGACAATCACATGACATAGACATACCTCCACCACGCCCGAAGAGAAAACCGAGCTGTCCTTATCCACGGAAGAGCAAGGGTATTTCTGTAAATTTCCAACCTCTCACTGTGGACTTTTCACAGCCCAAGGGCTTGGTGCCTGCCTTGACCACAAACAGAGAGGCTCCACGTGCAGAAATAGATGCATTTCATGAGGTACTGATAAATGATTCCTGTGTCTTTCTGGTACTACGGTCTGTTTTTGTAATTATTTTAATGTTTTATGAAGATTAACCACTTAAATTAGTATTCCAGGAGAATTGCTTGATCTTGATACTTCTAAAAACCCTCACAGATAAGATAAGCACTGCCTGTGTAAACTTAATAATAATCATTGTTATTAGATAAAACTGACTGGAGTTTTCTTAGCGCAACAACAAAGGATTTTTTTTCCCAAATTGACTCTTTACAAAGCATAAATCATACTATTAGGAAAAGTTTTTTTTGTGTGTGTTTGTGTGTGTGTGTGTGTGGGGGGGGGGGCGTATTGCTCCAGCAAAAATGGTAGTTATAGGGACAAATAAGAATGTCCCTTTTGAAACCCCAGTCTACGATAATTGACCTTTTTCAAACACAATAGTAGTTACATTCGTAAAATTCTACTGTTTTTCTGTATTATTTTGAACAGATTTAGGATATAACTTTGAATAAATCCATAGGCATCAGACAAGTTAAATATAGACATATGTGCAAGCAAGCAGCAAATGACTTTATAACTCTTTTGGCAAGATAATGCAATTTTCTAATATTCAAGGTATGCTCACTATTATTTTCTTCAGAAAAACATGTCAACAGAGAAATCTCAAACAAAGGAAACCTCAGAAAATGGGAGCTGCTCAGAAATCCTCACTCTCTTTCGGGAGGTTCCATGTGTCTCCATATCCTCAGTCAACAAGACCTCTCCAGTTAAGAATGGTACCAAGGAGAAGAAATTTCATATGGAGAAAACCACTAATGCTATCACAAACATAGAAAACAATGCCCCCGCTGATGAAGCCAATATGGAAATTTTAGAGGCAACCGAAACAAAAGCTGAACCAAAGCCCATAAACATTGCCCATTGCATAACGTCAGCTACTGATGGTGACAAAATTTGTGGGTCCAGCATTAATGAAAATCAACCAGAAAATCCTGCAAACAATCATCACTGCTCTCATGCGCCCTCATCTTTCCTCAGTTATCCAGGATTTTCACCTTTCCAAGCAAATTGCCACTGTAACAATCAGGATAGTGCTTATAGATCATTTCTCACCGCCTCTTCCACTTTTCCAAGCCTTCTAATGTCAACTCTGCTACAAAATCCAGCCATTCATGCCGCAGCCAGGATGGCAGCTTCATACTGGACACCTCCAGGAGAGGGTGATAATACTAATGCAATGGATTCACAAAATTCTAACCCTAGCTTGGCAGCCATTGTGGCTGCCACAGTAGCAGCAGCGTCCGCCTGGTGGGCTGCACATGGATTATTGCCTCTCTTTCCTTCAATAGCATTCCCTTTTGCATCTGGCCCCACAAATGCCACACCTGAGTCGCACACAACTCCGAATCATGAGAAAGATGATGTTATTCGAGACCCGCCTAAAGAAGATGCATGTGAATCAGATGAGAGTGCAAAAGGAGATAGAAAGGACTCAAGACCTGTTAATTTGACCAATGTGTCTAGTAAAAAGAAAAAACAAGATCCATCTTCATGCGGGTCCAATACACCCTCAAGCAGTGATGTAGAGACAGATAACATACCTGGAAAGCATGAGATAACACCAACCGATGATAATGGAATAAATGAAGGGCTTCGTGCAGATAATAATGCAACACCTTCTTTAGCAACAGAACTGACAAACCCTAGAAGAAGCAGGAGCAGCACAAGTGCAAACGAGTCAGTCTCAGAAGAGGTTGTTAAGTGCCGAAACCTTGTGAAATTGAAAAATAACAAGTTTATGAGCTAAAGTCACTGCTTGTCTAATTTATATTTATTATGTCAGGGCCGGCTTGCATTTCAAGCTCTTTTCAAGAGGGAGGTGCTGCCACAGAGCTTCTCACCACCACATATGAAGGAAGGAGAGCAAGGGCAAGGAGGAGAAGAGCGAGACGAGAAGGAAGAGGGAGAAATAGAGCAGAGGGACTGTGCAGCTGTGCCGACTGTTGACCTGAACAAGAATGCATGTGTAGCTGCTGATCTCCTTAATCCTTTTGTAACTGGTCAAGGTATTTTGATACTGTTTTCTTATTTTGTAGATGAAGTTTTGTGCCTTTAAGTGGCTAGCGACAAAACATTGCCAAGGTGACTATAATATGCGTTCTTTCTTACAAATTTTCAGAGTCTGTTTGCTAATGTAGTTTTATATTTGTACTTATAGATCTTGTTTGTTTGTGGGCTTAACTTTACCTTTTCTATTACCCATGTCTTTTGGCTTACTAACGGTCACACCATGCCACTCATTATATTTCCCAAATAATGGACGCAACAAGTAATTGGTCTTTTGGATATTGTACTGTACCAGTATGTACCCCCTACTGTATAAGAATGCTAGTTGCTTCCCAATTTTTCTTCTAAAATTGTCTGATTTCCTCGACAGCAACTGAACCTTATTTGAGGGTTTCTTCATATAGTTCCAACAAGAGGTTGCTCATGTAATGCCAAGTTTATAGTGGTATTGGCAGTGAACTTGTGCATATTTTTAAGATCATCTAAATTTATTTTTATCATCTCAAAGCTGCTAAATGTAAACTTCACTAACCATTTAAATTGAAACTGCAGGGCCTGATTTAAATGCCAAATTGAGGGCCCGAAGAACTGGGTTCAAGCCTTACAAGAGATGTGCAGTTGAAGCGAAGGAAAACAGAGCAACAGCTGGTGAGGAAGCCAGCAACAAAAGGATACGCCTTGAGGGTGAGGCTTCGACTTAAACTTATCATGTGTAGATTTTTCTACACTAGATTAATATGTTTTAATTAAGCAATTTAGGACTGGATGTCCATTTTGCAGAAGAATTACCAAACTCATCTATATATTGTTGTGTTGTTGTTATGCTGTTCTGTTATGTTTCGAAGTGTTGAGCAGCCCCTTGTGTTAGTTGTGGGTAGACTGCTATAAAAAGAATTTGTTGTGTTTGCTTAAATTTTTAAAAAAGAAACCATAATGTTATGTTTATAACTTTTCGAATATTGGTCTCGTTGATCAATGCTTGTGCTAGTCTGGATGTGGAGATTCGAGAGCTATCGTTTACATCTGGAATATAATATATATTGAAACTAGGGTAGGAAATCGAGCTTCGCTCGATATTGAGTTCGTAATAAATTTAAATTTTAATATCTTTTTATTACTTTTATATATTTATAGTTAGGATGTTTGTTTAGATATATTACTTAGTTTTATTTATAGTTTTATTTGAATTAAATTTTTATGGGATTTTTTTTTGCGTTTATGTTAAATAAAATTAAAAAATTTGTTGATTTACTTTTTATTTGATAAATAATTTATAAAATTTATTATTGACTACTTCATTTGATATTTACTGAAGAAAATTTTTTTTGTAATAGATTTGATGTATATTTATTTTCTATTCACATATAACAATATTATTATATTATTTTATATTTGTTTCGGCATGAAAGGTTTGTTCAAATATTCATTGGATGATATAAGGCTTGAAATATTATATTGATTAAACTTATTAGCTCTGGCCATTCTTTGTTGGCATTTTTTGGTCTTTTACCGGGTATTTTTATTTGAAGCATTTTATATTACTCTTTGATGCATATTAACATAGAATGAAAAGAAATGTATATATTTCATGTGGAGTAAAAATATTTGGTAATTATTATTATTATTAGTAACACATATTTGTAGCACATTACAAAAACGTGTTATTGAAATCAGATTTGCAACTTTTAAAGTGTCACTGAAGCATTATTCGGTGATTGATTCTCAGAAGTTACTAATTTGATTGTCATAAGATAATTATAAATTTATTTAGTGAAGGCAATGTAATATAATAGTTCGTTGTAAATAGTTTCAATATGTTTTTTTTTTTAAAAAAAAAAGTGCTGAGACTTCACTTAGATTATTCGTTGTCAATTGCATTTTGTCTATATAACTATATTTGTAGCCTCTAGCCTTTAGTTTGGACCTTCATCAATTAATGAGGTTGCTAGCTAACTGGTAATGTATGCTTGGCACATGCAAAAATAAAATAATTGATAACCCAAGTTTAAATTATGACATAATTAACTAAAACTAATCAATTACCTTTTGGATCTCAATAAATAAGCACCCCTAATATCTCTCATAAACATACAACATATAACGTTTTCCAATAACATTATAAATTCCAAAGCCAAAACTCAATATCTGTATAGGAAATAAATTAGTTTATCACTTAATGCTTTCCTTTGCAGTTGCCACCACATTGAGTTTATACACCCCTTGGAGATGTAGAATCAAGTGGAAACAGGCATGATGCTGAATCGAGTTTTTGTGAGGCATCATCATACAATTTAGAATAGACTATATATTTATGTGCTAGATTCAAATAATTAAAACTCAACATACGCACATTTCCTGGATTGATGATGGTGTAATTGTACCGATATATTCTTATTCCTCATCTAGCGCAGTTGAGCTCAGATTGTATCTAACAAAAATTTTTCTATCTTAGTGAATGTTGAGTATGAGATCTCAACACCTAGCAAGTCTTTGACCCTCCCAAAATCTGACATTCTCTCATCTCATTAATTAACACACTTGCAGCTATTAAAATATGAAACACAGAAAATTTCTATGTTGTGGACACCGCAAGTTCTGCTATCTTAATAAAAATAGAAATAGTTCAAATGATAAACATAAATATTAGAAAAAAAGGAATAGAAATAAAAGCAATGGAAAAATAGTGTAAAATTATTGAAAATGAAAATAATATATACCATCCTCATTAGTATCAGTATCCATATCCATAATGGTAAGCTCATTAGCAAATAGCACATGCATTGCTATTAAGCCAACTAAGCAGTAATTAAGAAAAATTACCAACTGATAATATGGAGCAAAAAGTGAAGCGTCATACATTATCTTTCAAATATTATAGCCTAAATCCAGACCAAACAGTTCACATCCAACTAAATCTTCATTTAATTATACGTTTGAGAGCTAACAATTATCTCAAATGACATTCATCATAAACTGCACACCGCATTTGTATATGTATCTAATTTAAAAATGTATATCAAACCTCTATTCATGCTTCAATATTTATCTATCCATAAATTTCAAACTTTAAATCAAACAATTATCATTCTATACCCAAAATGACAAAATCAAGCTTCCTAGAAACTATAAATTCATAAGCTTGATTTATAAGATTTTTACCAATAAATATAAAGAGAGGAAAAAGTGTCATCTCCAAATCAGATTGCTTTCTCTTTTGCCAATAGAATCCAAACAATATCAGCAAAGATGACGTCCCCTGATTACCAATTGACTTGAAACGAATCCATAAGTACATATTTAAATTCTCAAACTATTTCAGCTTTATTAAAAATAATTAATGAAAAACATAGAATACCTTTAGTACATATTTTTTTCATGTTCAACTGATTTTTGCCTTGAAAAAAGTTTCTTAGATAGCTCCGCTACATGATCCTCTTATTTCTGTAAATTACAAAAACCAAATGCTAGTTAATTTAAAAATTATTCATTTCAACTATAGTAACCGTCAAAAGATGTAGAAATAGATGCCTAAAATACAAATCTGATTGCAAATTAATAATCCCTCTAAATTTAAATAACCTAACAAATAAACCTGGAGCAAACAAATAATCAAGCTCGAGAGGCCTACATTGCCGGTACCAGCGCCTGATTTACATAACTTTTTGGTCATCTATTGAAGAGTGAAGAAGGGTTTATCGGAGCTGGTACCTGCATCATAAATAGACTTGCTTTTGACTCTGGTTAGGCTCCATTGTCGCCGTATAGTCCTTTTGGAAGCTAATTGCTCAAGTCGAGAGTCAACAGTCATAGATTCTTTGGACCTGAGGTTTACCAAATTGTTCCCAATCTCAGAAAGATAACACCAAATGTCATTTATCCAATAAAAATAAGAGTTACACAAAATGTCATTTAAGCACAATTCAAGGTAGATAAGAATGCATGAATGAAGCTCCATTAAAGAAATTTCTTACCAGTATTATGTTATTAGCTATAGTTGGGGGCAAAGTAATAATACATAGGCTGATTAGTGCTCTAATCTGATCACAACTCTCTGCCAATAAAGTGACTATTTGGATCAGGATAATGATAATGATAACCTGGAAAAAAATTCAACGATAAAAAAGTAATTCATACAAAAAATAAACTGAAAATAGTAATTGTATAACAATCTGTCACAATTGATTAGAGAAATGTAAAATGGAATAAGAGAAACGTAAAAAGGAATGACCTTGGCAGTAAAAGCAACAGACGTATATATGGATAAGAAAACTGGAAAGTGTGAATGTAATGACCGTTTGGATCCACAATTTGTGATTTGCAATTGCAATTTAAGGGCATTAACTCAATGACTGTGAGGGACCAGGAGATATAAAGCAGCATTAAAATCAATCAAAACCGCTTGTGATATTTATTGAACATGAAACGACAAATGCATTAAATATAATAAATCTTATTTCCCAAAAAGTATATTGGAACTATGAAGGATACAGATAGAATGAAATTTTATATAGGAATAAGATGGACAAATACTGTATATTATTGATGCTGCTTTATATTTAGTCTTGATTTCCTCGAATTCAATTTGAAAAATGTCAAAATAGTTTCTTCCCCTTTTTTGCATTTTTGTGACTTTTTTTTAATAGTTGGATCAGTCACAATTAGTGTGTACAACAGGCTTTGCGGACTGCTATGTAGTCATTCCACCCACCGTAAGTGATCGTAAGCATTCATAAGCTTTTCACTATATGTTGAAAATGACATTATTACGGGCTTAATAAGATTCTTTTTACATGTACATCTTTCAAATAGCTCCTTATGAAACTGTTTGAGAAAAATAAATAGAAATTATACAGAAATGAGAAACTAACACATCTAAAATAGAGGAAAAATAAGATAAATAATAATAATAATAATAATAAACGTGAAAGAAAGTTTAATAAAATTTAGGATATTTCGTAGATGTTAAACTAACAGGATATAACAAATATTAAGGGAATGAACTAATAAATTGGAGAAATCAACACATTTAAAATAGGACAAAAATAAGGAAAACAAAAAGGCTACAGTAGATTGTCATTAAATTGGCGAATTTTAAAAATGGTATCGAAAGAAATATAAGGGAAATAAAAAAACGTGTACCGAACTTCCATTAAAATCAAGTAATTTCATAAGAAGGAATGGGGGAGGGGGAGGGGGCATAAAATGCACAGAGGAGGTGCCCTCGATAGGAGGGGAAAATCTATAATCAATCATAAACCTTCTATACCTGAAATAGGGAGCAACCGGGGTGCGAAATAGAAAGGAAAGAAAACCTAGAATAGTCTGTACGATTCCTTTGGAGGAGCACGGAGAGGAAGGAGGAAGGTCGGGTGTGAGCCTGGTTGCCGGAGGAGTAGACGCAAAGAAGGAGAGCCAGAAAAGGGATGCGCCGAGCAGCACAAAGGAGAGTCGGAGGAAGGAGATGAGATGGAAATGACCTAGAGGCTAGAGCATATAAAAGATAAACGGATTAGATTTTACATCTTAAAAATAATCAACGGACAGGATGTATTTTCGGAGATGAGCGTGTATGTAGCTTTAAAAACTGCGCAAAAAAATCACGCAAATTATATTATACTATATAGATACGTATCAGTTCAATTTTTAAAATAAAAAAATTTAGTTTACTGACTAATTAGAAGGAAAAAAAAAATCTGTCATAGTATCAATTATTATAATATGTTTTAGATATTACTGATTCCAGGTAATTGGTTGATTTCGATTTTGTTTTTTCTTGGTAATGTAACGCAAAATAGGCTTTATTATTGATGACATCTTCAACCGAAACAAAGAAAAAACACTGCGAAATCATTAGGCCTGTCAATGTTCCAAAGTTTCGACGTTTCTGTTTCCATTCCATCCAAACGGAACGTTAAAAGAAAGAGAAATCAGTTTTGTTTCTGAAAAGCAGAACTGAAATTTATAAATGTTATTGAAATGGAACACAGAATGTTGAAGTGATTGCTAAGCTTGGCAAAAGTTGAAGTGATTGAGAAGTTCGGCAAACCATCATGGTGAAATCAATGGGAAATTAAGAACGGAACGAAAAACTGTTTTGTTTACCAAAACAAAACGAAAACGAAAGAGTAATTTCGTTATGTTACTGAAACGAAATGTTAAACGTAATAGACTTGTTCCTTTCCGGTTCGAACGTTTGACAGGTTTAAAATCATAATACAATGGGCTTTAAGTTACAACTGTGTATATAGCCAGTACTTTTTTTTTTAATTAAGGCCATTAATTTATTTAAAGAGGCATAGCTCACTCAACAGAGATTTTATCCTTCTTCCATGTCTAGCGGAAACATAATAAAATTAGTGGATTCTTTGCATTTAGAACTACTGTAATCTCCCAGTTCTTGCACACGGAAATTAAAATTGGTTTTTTCTTTTATCACAATGTAAAGCAGTAATTGCACTAAAAGCATTGGTTAATTTTTATGAGGAATCTTTTTATAAAATCCATTAGCTCTTGGATACTCGACCTAGCTAGACATGGTACATATATACGACAGCATAAATGATTTGCAGTTTTTTTTTTTTTCATTTCAATAAATCTGTCAGCTGGGTTTATGTTTTATGAAAAGGAAGAGAACCGAAGGAGCAAAACGAAAAAAACAATGCGGCAGGTCTTTTGGGAAAATAAACATCATATTATGCAACCATAGGTCCATATATCTGATTAAGTTGCGTTGGATTTAAAAACTATCAAATTGATCAACTTGGTTCAGATGCAGACTTATTTTATATATAAAAAAGAAGAAGATCCAACCAATTAAAGCCACGTGATACTGGCAGTTATAGATCATTAATCTAATCTGCTATTTAATTTGGTTACTCATGGACCCTCCGGTGAGTCGCGACCAATACTCCTAGATCTAGATCAAAATGACCGATTCAAACCGTCTAATATGATCTCCCTATTGAAATCTCCATGCAAACCAAATTTTTTATTTTTTCAAAATTTTTAAGTATTTTTTTCGGATTTTTAAAAACTGATGTTTTTGAATGGTTCAGAACCAATTAGATTAACGATTTTCTAAATTTTCAAAAAAATACTTAAAAATTTCGAAAAAAAATGAAAAATTTGGTTTACATGGAGATTTTAATAGGGAGATCATATTGGACGGTTTGGATCGGTCATTTTGATCTAGATCTAGGAGTATTGGTCGCGACTCAACGGAGGGTCCGTGAGTCGCGACTCACCGTAGCTAAACTCTATATATATATATATATATATATATATATATATATATATATATATATATAGAGGTGGGATAAAGTGCCATAGATACCTTTTTTGAGTCATTTTTTGAAGATTCGAAATTCAATCGGTCAATCCAAACCGTTCAAATTGATCAGCATATTGAAATACCATTGGAGACCAAATTTTACATTTTTTGAATTTTTTTGGTATTTATTTTGATATGTTCAAATTGGAGGGTCTGAAATACTCCAATTATAACGTTTTTTAAAAATATCATAATAAATAGCAAAAAAATTCGAAAAAATGTAAAATTTGGTCTCCAAGGATATTTTAATGTGGTGAATAACTTGGATGGTTCAAATTGAGCATTTGAATTTTGGATCTCGAAAAACGACTCTATGGCACGGGACCCTCTGTGCCATCTATGGCACATTAGCCATCCTCTATATATATATATATATAGAGATTGGCTAAAGTATACTCCAGCATATAGATAGCCCGTATGCTAGAGTCGTTTCTCACAATCTAAAATGCATACAGTCGATCCGAAACTTTCAAATTGTTCTCCATATTGAAATCTCCTAGGAAACTAAAATTTATATTTTTTCGAATTTTTTTACTATATATTATGCTATTTTAAAAAAACATTGTAAAAGAGTTGTAAAGGAGTATTTCTGGCCCTTCAATTTGAAAATAGCATAATATATAGCAAAAAAATTCGAAAAAATATAAAATTTGGCCTTGAAGGATATTTTTACATGGAGAACAGCTTGAACGGTTTGGATCGACTGTTTGAATTTTAGATTTTCAGAAACGACTCTAGCATACGGATTTGATCCGTATGTTGGAGTATACTTTAGCCAATCTCTATATATATATATATATATACGGTCTGATTCAATAATAATTTGATTCGCTGATTGGTGCTTCAAAGATGACTGAGGTCTAAAACAGAAATTTATTACAAATAATTGCTATAAATGTATTGTAAAAATATGAGTTTTTAACTTCGAAAACTTTTATAATGTCATCACTGTTAACAGAAAAGAAAAGAAAAGAAAAGGTTATGTATATCTCACCTGAAACTTTTTATGTTTCAAATAAGGAGGAATCTACTTTTGAAAAAAAAAAAATATATTTTTTTCCGCGCGCTTTCTCTCAGTTCTTCTCCTGAAATCAGAATTGGAAATTAAGCAAAACAAATGCGCCTGACGTTCATCATCTCGGGAACACATCTTAAAAAAAATATACAATTAAATGTACACAATATTTGTGCCAGGCCAGCCATCTAGGCTTTATTTGCTCGACTTGAGATATCGTTTCTTTTCATGTAGAACGTACGTATACCGAGCGTACTTTATTACAAAAAAATATAAAAAAAGATAAAAGCACTTGTATTAAAATAAACAAACTACCCAATGTGCACTCCACAAATTTGTTGGTCATGAGTGGTTGACAATAGGACACACGTGCTTTCATATTTGAGCTCAATATTGCATTCAGGCTCCAGCTAAGATACTTCAACTTGTGAAATTTGTGTGATAGTATGATTGGAGTGACTTATTATAAAAATTGGGTATCAAATATTTTCAGTTGTTAATCGTGCGTGCGTGATAATTATTAGGTCAGTTGTGCAATCAGATTGTCACAAATCACATGAAAATTAAAAAAAATGTATAAATGCGTGCCGGGAGGTAAGTAAACATTGTTCCATTATATATTACGTTATCAAGAGTACATAAAATAAAAATTTACAAGGTTTACCGTGAAAAAGCACTCTCCTTTTTTTTACCGGTAATTCCAACTAAATTAATTTTTTTCCTAAGAAAGTGCAAAATTTAACAAAGATAAAATAAGAAAAAGTGAATTCAGTTAAAGCTCCTCTTGGCGAGTCCTACATATTCCATGCTTTGAGATAGATCATCCCATTTTCTGGTGCACGAATCTTGATGCTGATTCGGAGGTACAACTCTGAACAATTAGCCTCTTGTGATGTTTTCAAGTCTCAACAGGAGCCTTAACTTACTATATGTACTACTACTACGTAGCAAAAAAAAAAAAAAAAAAAAAAAGGAACAAAGAAATTCAGCAAGTCTTTGAGCATCCTTGTGTGTATATGCAGATGATACTTAATTAATCACCTGTTCGGCCTTCATATAATTGCTCATCTCTTGCTTATATTCTAAATTGACGCCGAAAAGCCTAACAACTCTTCTTTCCTGATCCATTACCCCATCTGCAGATGATCTTGAAAGAAAATTATCAAAGCTTGGCTCATCGACGGCCCGAGGGGAGGGGTCTGCAGGTCGACTGTGGCAAAAATCAATGAAGAAGTAACCATATTTGAAATCTCGAAAGAATGTTATAGTGTCGCCGGGAGAGAGGTTATGTTCCCGGACAAATCGGCTCCATCCCTTTGTCATGACATAACTTTGGCTGCTTCCCCAATAACAGTACCTTCATTAATATTGAGAGTATATAAGAAAGAAATCTTTATTCATTCTCTATTAGATCCACTATATTAGTACAGGAGTTTTCTTCTTTCCCTTCTTTATTTGAAAGGATTATAAATCAACAACGAAATGATGATCAATCTTATTGACTCGACAAATTTTACTTGTGCTCTTTCAAAACAAAATTAAGAAACACTTTGCTACATCTCCAAATTTATCAGCATTTCCTATTTTGAACACATAATCTCCTACCATGATACATTCCTAATTAATTAGCAACAGTCAACAGAAAATGTAATAGTCCCAATTAAAGAGTTTGCTGAATGTTCAACCAGAAAGTATATATTGTCGGTTAATAGTTGCAATTTATAGCCTAGCTAGCTAACTAGCTACCATATGATAATTAAGCATAGGGTTAAGCCTCCAAGTTAAATTATATCTGATCAAATTCCCTACATGAGAACAATAAAGGTATATGTAGATAACTCTAAAAAGCTCAACTACATTTGCAGAAATGTACCTGAAATGCCATTGTGTTCCTGCACGGTCGAAAAAACGCAACTCTGCACCTTTGTAAGGGGAAGAGAGGCCGAGAAGAGGAAAATAACGCTCTGCCTGCTGCTTCGGGATTACGAGGCGGTTGAGTTTGCCCACATCGCTTGGAGTGAGCACTTTACTAAACATCGGTTCTCTTTCTCCTCCACTTTCTTTCTGAATTTCTGTAGTTATAGAAGAGGAAGAGGAAGGAGATGTGATGAATTGAATTGTGAAGGGTTTGGGGTCGATATCAAAATCTGTATCACCTGTTGAACTAAATTGTTTCTGGTGATCCATCTAGGATTTGTAAAATTTGCCTCTATTTCTGTCTATCAGTAGGTAATGTGTGAGGTGTGTATATATATACCCTATTGGCTATTAGTATATGTACAGCTTGAGCTCTTGAAATGGGTGAAAATATTAATTTATAGCGTCCCCTGTAGTGGGTGCTTCCTTATTGCTCTTATCCTCTCTTCGTTGTGAGAAGAGATCAGAGATCAGCCAAAGATTAGGAAAATTTGTGCTTAATCATATTTTACAAAACATAATATTTCTAATTTTAATAAAGTATGGTTAAAATATGTATGCATATTCAAAAGTGTTGCAAAAGAAGTTCGGAAAAAAAAATGTGACTAAAGTTTAGCAACTTCTGAACATGCAAATATTCATATTTCAAATATAATCATGTTTCTTCTTTGTTTTTATTGAGAAAGTTTAATATGCACTGTAGTGCATAGGGCATTCCGTACACCGCAGACTATTTTAGGGGTATTTTTATAAATTGACAAATCTAATTTAACCAATCTAATCTACATATTAAACTCTCATAGAAAACCAAATTTTACAATTTTTGAGATTTTATTACTATTTTTTTGAATTTTTTAAGACATGCCATTTTTGGAAAATTGTAAATAGTACAACATTCAAAAAATAACATGTTTTAAAAAATTCGAAAAAATAGTAATAAAATCTAAAAAATTGTAAATTTTGGTTTGATATGAGATTTCAATATGTAGATTAGATTAGTTAAATTAGATTTGTCAATTTACAAAAATATTTTCGAAAAAGTCCGTGGTGCACGAAATGACATATGTACTATACTATGGTGCATATTAAACTTTCTCGTTTTTATTATAGATATTATTGTTATTGTTTATAGAGTATCATGTACAAAAGTTATACCGATACGGTAGGTGGGGGATACTCTAGGAGATCATACTCCTCTTGTATGGCATGTGTATGGCAAGATAGATGAAAAAGCTTCTCCCAAGAAGAAGGGGTGGGACCTACTTGTTATCTGAATGGGATCAAGGCAGCATGCATGCTAAATAAGTTACATGATCGAGCTAACAATATTTTAATTCAAGAGACGGTGATAGTTAATTACGTATACACCACTATTCATTGGCACAATATATTTCATCAGTTAATTGGTTGATCGTGGGTTTTAATTAATTTTTTTTAAGTGACATTTTGCAAAGATGTCACCAAAACACTTAAATCAACAGATGCCAAGACATATTGGCATAGATTATATTTATGAAAAGAACTTTATGATAATTAAGGCAAAGATGCTTCCAGGCTAACTGCATCAAACATCAGATCATATCATCCCACTAGTAATTAAATTTATGGAAATCATTAAAGTCCATCAAGTTTTGTTTACTTAAATTAACTATCAACCCAGCAATCATTATGAACTATAATTATTTCTATATTAAATAAAACTACATAAAGTTTAATAATTATATTATTTATTTATTGTAAATTAATAGTTTTGAACTTAATTTGAGTTAACAGGTAGATAAATTTTTGCACTCTTGAGTTAACACACAGATAATTTTGCCAAAAAAAAGAAGTGGATGGACTTGGGTAGTCTCTTATGTTTATTACATAAGTCAATTCATTGTTCACTAATCAACAAAAAAGTACCAGTAATGAAAATTAACCTGTTCATATATAACTAGCAACTCAATTCATTAACAATATTATCAGTTTTAAGACTCACTCCAAACATGAGTAACTGTTAGAATTTGGTGAGCAGAAATGATTTTGTAGATTAGTTACGTACGTTTATCTAGTTAGCTTGTTACATCTTAAATTGACCGGCTGTAATAAATTGCATTTTCTGATAAGACTTCTAGAGTTCGATAATTGACTGAAATATGAACCCATTGTTTACAGTAATTAAGTAGTTTGTCCTTCTTAAGGACTCATTTGATCAGCTCAATGTATTTATGTTGGAAATGTCATTGTACCTGCAGAAGTTTTACATAAGAGCCCTTATAAGTTGTAATAAGGAATTCAATTTTTTATTATTAATTTTTTAAGGTGCTGTGTAAACATTTTAATTTGTGTTTCTGTCTCTTTTCTCTTTTTCTTTTTTTTTCTAAAGGACCCCAGTACAATGGGTGCATATTCCTCTCATGTAAAATTTCATAAAGATTCCGTTTGGATGAGCCTTAGAAATAAGGACATAAGAGAGTAAATTTATTATAAACAATTCAAATTCTTCACAAAGTTACACACTTTCCAATACTTCTTTTTTTATTCTTTTTATTCTCACACCATCTAAACGGAGCCAAAGTTAGTTACGAAAGAAAAGAGTTGGGCTCCTGAATATTGGGTTTTATGCAACATTAAACTGTGAGATCGAGTTCCTTTTATTTTATTTTTCATTTCAGTACAAGTATATATATAATTCAACTCTTTGTTGACTAAAGAAGCATTTGGCATCATATTCCCACTAACAATGCACTGTCAGACCAGCTTTTTTAGTGATAAACTATTCATACAAAACTAAAGTATTTTGCTATGCATTCTTTTTTGTTTGAAGAAAACAGCCAATCTTTGTGAAGTACTGTTCATATAAAAAAGGGTAGCTACTGCCATATAAAATATATAGCATGCTGCTTTCCACTCTTTTCCATTGATCTTCAGCATTCCAGATATATACCCAAGAAGATTTGATATATATTTACCCTTGTCCCGAAATTACTTGGATATATAAGTGCCCTGCAAATTGCTATGGTTTAGATATATATCAATTTCAACACATATACACAAATTAATTAGACTCAAAATTTAAAATTTAAATTAACATATACAATTTAATAACATTTTACTGCAGATCTGGATATTTTCTTTATAAGGAACGTATTGGTAACTATTTATAAATATTTATTGAGAAATGCTAGTGTCCTATATATAGGACGGATGGGTCCATCCAATACGATCGTTTTCACGTTTTTAAATTTCAAATAACCGATCCGAACCGTTCAACATGTTCTCCATATTGAAAACTTACAAGAAACCAATTTTTATATTTTTTTCGAATTTTGTATTATTTTTTTGTATTTTTTTAAAATTCGTGATATAAACATTATGGATTGTCCAATAACAACAATTTTCTAAAATACAAAAAAATAGTAAAAAATTTCAAAAAAAAATGTAAAAATTGGTTTCTTGTAAGTTTTCAATAAGAAGAACATATTGAATTGTTCAGATCGGTTATTTGAAATTTAAAAACATGAAAACGATCGTATTGGACGGAGTCCATCCGTCCAATATATTGGATTCTAACATTTCTCATATTTATTTCATATAACAACTACAATTAATAAAGCACTTGTCAAATTTGAAACGTAAAATTATCGATATGCAGCAAGCTTTTAAAAAACGCCGTTTTTTCCGAAATAACGATATTTTGTAGCCTACTGCATGAACGTCACAGAAAAAATGATAAAATAACGTAATGTGTCATTTGCGTTTTTTCGTCGAAAAAGCATAAAAAAAATTGTGTTTTTTCGCCAATTTAATGTGTACAATATCAAAAGACATATCGTGTATTGAGAACATAGTGCATTTGGTACATATCGTGAATAAAATGCTTAAAAATGTTCAATATCGTGTACCACTGCCTCTCTAAGTACAATATTGTATACCAATCGTCCATACAAATGTAATACTGTACACAAAAATACATATGAGTTTGACATAGATATTCGCATAGATACACCGTTTTTTCACCTTTTTTTACCGAAAAAACGTCACACTGTTAAATCAACTCTGGACCGTCATACCGAAAAAAATGCATTTTAAAAACTTGATATGCAATCTATAGTTAGATAGGTCTCAAATTGTTGATAAGATTATTTAATGTTAATTTTTTAAATCGCCCAACGAATGACTAATTAGTCTTCAAATTGCACCAAACATTCTATCTAAATTTACGAAGATATCTAAAATTATATTATTCTTTTTAGTTTGATATCCATTCAGTTGGTTGTTGCGGTTGTCAGGGAATTTTGTTGTCAAGATAATTATTTTTTTTAATTCAACATTGATCGGAGGTAAAACCTAGGTCAAATTAAACCTCAAATCTAATTTATTGCAGCGTAGCTTGAGGGTCGAATCCACAGGGACGGTTATTCTAAACTATAGACTTTAAGTAACTAAATTTGATTAATCTAAGGGTAAACAAGTCAAAGATTTATTTAAGGGTTGAAAGGATTGAATTTATACTAAAGGAATTAATTCTAAACTCTAATTAACCTCTAAATTACTCTAAAAATTAAGAAAAAGATCTAAATTCGAATTAAGGACTTAAACTAGGGTCAATTGATCTAAACTTCGTTCCACTCCTTAGTCGATGTGTAACACTCTTGACTTCTCCGTTGGGGTTCACTTCAGGTTGGCTTGGAAACATCCCGGTCTTTGTTAGAGCTCCTTGGCTTTGAGGGTTTGCCAATTTGCTTTGTTGAATGAGAAATTGCAAAGACTCACGAACTTGCTTCATCTCATCAAAAACCGAATGATTCCACTCCGTGTGATCTGCCATAAACTTGTCCACCAAATTCCTATGTTGCTGATAGTAATTAACTTGATTGTTATTACCTGCAGCGTTGTTGTTAGGCTTGTTTTGAGGTGGTGGTTGAGTATGTCCCGGATTCGCGCACCCGCTTGGATTGCCATAAGATAGCCCAGGATGGTTTCTCTTGTCTCGGTACACGTAATTTTGGGGCGCGTAGGGCGGAGGTGCCATGACTGCATAATTAACATCGGCTACGGGCTCGTCTCTTTCTACCAAGTGACATGTCTTTGATATATGTCCTTCTTCCTCACAGAATTGACATTTCTGGACCGCTTCCACGGGTTTGGTCTTCATTTCCTTCATCATTGTGGTCAAGGCGTCCAGTTGAGCTTGCAAATGGGTTGATTTGTCCACTTCTATCATCCCTCCTTTGGAATTCTTCTCTCTCACCGACCAATTGGTTTGAGAGCTCGTCATGCTTTCAATTAGTGCCTTTGCATCCCTACACCCTAGGTCGAGAAGAGACCCACCTGCAGTTGAGTTAACACTTTGGCGAGTTTGATGGTTCAAACCGTCATAGAAACTACAAATTAGTCCATCTTGGCCTATGTCATGATGAGGACACATTCTCAACAAATCTTTAAAGCGTTCCCAAGCTTCAAACAAATTTTTATCACTTTCATGTTTAAACCCAATTATCTCCCTCACAATCGATGTGGTCTTGATTCTAGGGTAGAACCTTTCCAAAAAGGTTTTGGCTAAATCATCCCAACAAGTAAACGGGTTACTATTGAAACTATTCAACCAATCCTCTGCTTGATCTCTAAGAGAAAAAGGGAAAAGAGTTAACCGGATTATATCGGAAGTGACTTCTTCGAGGTTGAGAGTGATGCAATTCCGTAGGAATCGCTGCAAGTGCTTGTTCGTGTCTTCCTTCGGATTCCCACTAAACTGGTTCTATTGGATAAGGGCAATAAGAGATGGGTTGAAGAATAGATCACGAGTCCTTCGAGCTTGGGGAGGGTTGACTCCAAGTCGGACATTGTTTGCGGTTGGTGCTCCGATCTCCTTCAAAGGTTGGTTCTCCGCCCCAATCCTTGCCGCCTCCCTAGCATCATCAAGGGCTCGTTGAAGCACAGCTGGATCTAACATCAACGGCCTTTCTCCTTCTGGACCAATAGGTGGGTTTCCGTTCAGATCTGCCATTGGTTTCACATAGTCGGTGTCCTTCAAATCTTCCTCAGGATGGTTTCTGGCGGGTCCGCCTGAATCCTGGCAGGTCGCCTGGAATTGTCCTGATGGTTGATTTATGAGCTGAGTTGATGAATTTCGCCTTCCTCGATGGTAAACCAGCAAGGGAGTCGAAATAGGTGATGAAGTCGAAGTTGTGGCCTCCTTGGCTTCTATTTGTTCTTCCGGAAAACGAACGGTTTGGGAAACAAACGAAGCGGAAGGTCGGAGTGTCTCGTCGCTCTTAGCTTGGCTCCTCGTAAAGTTCTTGCAGTCGCTTGCGGGTTGAGGTTGCTTAGGCTTCTTCTTCCCAGCCAGCGTGTACTCCTACAAACAAGAAACGAGAGGAAAAGACAAAAAATCAATAAAACTTAATTACCTAAACTTAAATCTAGTCACCGTCCCCGGTAACGGCACCAAATTTGATCGGAGGTAAAACCTAGGTCAAATTAAACCTCAAATCTAATCTATTGCAGCGTAGCTTGAGGGTCGAATCCACATGGACGGTTATTCTAAACTATAGACTTTAAGTAACTAAGTTTGATTAATCTAAGGGTAAACAAGTCAAAAATTTATTTAAGGGTTGAATTTATACTAAAGGAATTAATTCTAAACTCTAATTAATCTCTAAATTACTCTAAAAATTAAGAAAAATATCTAAACTCGAATTAAGGACTTAAACTAGGGTCAATTGATCGGGTTCCACTTCCAGGCACTATCCTGGCGGGTCGCCAGGATTTCTGGCGGGTCGCCAGAACAGTACGATAATTCAGTTTAATTAGTTTGTAAATTCTCTAAGTTCAGGTCTTTGGCTTAAATTTTGGTCCAAATACTAACTCTCGTTCTTGATTTGGTATAACTAAGTTTTAATCTCTAAACCTCCCTAAAAACCTAAGTTTCAACTCTCGTTCCTTGGCTTAAGTTTTAGGGTTTGCTTTAACTATTCTGTAAGATATCCTAGATCTCTCGATCCTAGGAGGGAATAAACCTCTCGGTTAACTTCCGATTTCACCTTTTGGGTATACTAACTATCCTATAATATGGGAATATAAATCACCTTGAAATTAGGGTTCTATTTGCTTATCTACGAGGTCAGGCCTAACCAAGTGAGCAAACCTTCAAATCAATTCAATTCACAATCTCAATTTCAGCAAATAAACTTAAGTAAAGCAAAGCAACTTAGAAAAATTAGAAAACTAAATTAAACTTCATTAATCTACCAAGTCATGGTTCCCTACAGTTGTCCCTAAACTAAACTACTCACTACGAGTCATATTAAACATAAAAACAACAGGTTTCAACAGACTAAACATCAAAAGACAGAAAATAGAGAAAGTTTACAACAAGAACAATAGCAAACAACTCTCAGCTTGTCTTCTGGCGAGTCGATAGGAGGCAATTGGGGAAATTTCTGCTATCTTTTCTCGATTTCCTTCTCTCAAAACTGACTTGTTCCTTTCTGGTGCTCTTCCTATGTTTAAATAGCTTTCAAAGACAGTTTCCATAGGTGGAGATCATGTTTGGTTCGTCCAAGAATAGAGAAAGTGCTCTGCCAGAAATATCTCTCCAAATTGGGCAGGTCGGTTTATGTCTGGCGGGGTCGACAGGATCCTGGCGGGGTCGACAGGATCCTGGCGGGGTCGCCAGAACAGGGGCCTTGTCTGGTTTGACCCTGTTCCTTTGCTCCATTCGCTTGGATCTTGACTTGCTCTGTTTGAACTCTACCTAGGGCCCAATTTTGCACCGAATCGTCATTGAACCTGAAATTAAACAAGGGCAAATAGCAGTACCACATCTCTAACCTAAATTGCATTAAAATCTAACTAAAACACAAATATTTAATTGAAATTAAGGCCTAAAAGGGTTAAATATTTCGATGTGAAACCCACCTATCAAACATAAAGAAACAATTTAATAAATTAAAGGATAACAATAAGTTAAATATAAGCAATAATTTAAGTGTAATGTATTATTTTTGGGAAAAAAAAAATGAACTTATGTGCAAGTTAATGCTAAAAAAAACAAAAGAACTAGCGAGGACAAGATTACATCATATGTAAAAATTAGTTACATCAATGCACCGATAAGTTTGTTTCGCAAAATTGCAGGAACATAATTCCGTTCTTCGTCAAGGGTAAGAAGAGAGGAAAACAAATTAAATTAAATGCATTAGGACTTCACGAAGAATTCATTATGTTGTGCATGAAGTACACTTTGATAGTGCATGTTCTGATAGTCAAAATTAGAGTATTAAGAGAAACAAGGATGCATGGAATAAGTAAAGGTAGATTCCCCCAATTCAATACCACCAAAAGCAAACCAAACCCAAAATGCATTACTTGGGGATCTCTCCTAAGGGACCACTCGAGGATAAGGATCACTAATCGACTACTACTACTAGTGCAACCGTGTGGTACCGGCCCTACCCCTATTAAAGCTTAGTTTATCCATTATAATAAAACAAGAAAGTCTATTCACATTCTTTTGAAGCCTATTAGCACAAGTGAGTTGAGTTGAGTTGAAATAAGATAGGTAGAAAGAGTACTAAAAAGTTTTTCGATGATAAAATATTGGAAATCAAATCTCTCAACTAAATTCAAATAAATATTTATAGAGGATTTCGAACCTGCGATACTTAGACCAGCTTCCAGTCTAATTTGTCTACATCGATCAATATTACATGTGGTAACTACTTAATTAGATATTGTTGTCCCTAAGGGGGCGGCTTAATCAAGGTTTAGCGGAAGCGATTTAAGATTTTGGACCGGTTTGGTATGAACTAACCTAACACAATTTAATTGGTACCCAATACAAGCAAGCACACAAGCAATTCAAGTATAGCAAGATAATAAAGAGAGAAAGAGAGAGAGAAATTGAACACGCGATGTGATTACGGAGTTCCGACCCGCTAGAAGAAGCTAGCCTTAGTCGTACGTCTCCGGGAGTTTCGCTACCACCAAAGGGCGCGCTCCGTTCAATTCCAACAAGAACGGGACTACAACTTCGAACCGAATCACCTCGTCACAAGGACACTCGAGGCGGATCGGCCTAACTCGAATGGCACAACGGCCTCAAAGGAGAAGAGCTCTCAACCTATTCCAACCTACACCTAGCGACAATGTCGGGGCGGTGGTGTTTGAGGCTACTAAATCTCTCAAGATGGTCTAGCTATGAAAATCTCAAGTGAGAGAGTTTGCACACTCTAATCTCAATGATTTTGCTAAGTTAATGCTCAAACACAAGAGAGAGTAATGTCTAACTGGTTGGAGCTCAAAAGGGAGGAGTTTCAAAGGTTTCAAAAGTGTCTAAACAGTTCCAAGAGGCCCCATATATATAGAGGGCGCCAACAGCTCCAAAGACCAGTCAAAACAGACTCTGGCGTTATACAACGCTATATGGCGTTGTACGACGCCCAAATAGCCGTTGAAAAATCAAACGGTCACAGACAATAACGTTGTGAGTTGTCAGAGCGTTGTGTAACGCTGTATAGCGTTGCACAACGCTTCAGCAAAAATCCAAAGCAGAACCTCGACAGTTCCGTTGGAACTTGTCAGAGCGTTGTGTAACGCTAGATAGCGTTGCACAACGAAGTCAAGAAGAGAAACAAGGCAGAACTGACAAACTCAAACAATATTGTCAGAACGTCATACGACGCTGACTGCCGTCACACAACGACGCCGTTGCACAACGCTATTCAGCGTTGCTCTACGCGACCAGAGCAACTGAGCGAAGTCTGAGCGAAGTTTAAGGCGTTACACAACGCTATGGTGCATGGAACATAGCAGCATGCATGCAGCATCGTTGTACAACGCTGAGTATCGTTACACAACGTAGGAGAGGAAATGTTGTGTAACGTTACTTAGCGTTGCATAACGTTCTGACAAGGGGAAATAATGGATTTAACTGGTTTAAAAGCAAATGAACTAACGTTGCACAACGCTACTGAGCGTTGTGTAACGCTGTTCCAACCTTGTCAGAAATTTGGCAATTTAGGAGCGAATTAACACAGCGTTGTGTAACGGCAACTAGCGTTGTATGACGCTGGACACAAAAACTGAGCATTTTACCAGCAAATTGATTGAGATTAGTTTAGAGATTAAATAAACCTTAACTACTGAATCTAACTAGACCAAAGCAATCTCTTGAAGCTCCCAACTCAGTGCCACACTTGCTTTAATACATTCTTCAATAAATTGCGTCTTCTTCCTATAAAACTCAAAGAAGATTGTTAAATGCCAAATGATATTGTTTTGTAATCGACAAACCTAGAGACGTTTAGTACAACAATCTCCCCCTTTTGACGATTTGCAAAACAATACCATTAGTAAAGCGATTAAATTTTGGCATTTCACAAGCTTTACTACAATTCTCCCCCTTTTTGTAAATCGACAAAAAGTGAAAATTGTAGCAAGCTCCCCCTAAATTTATGGCTCCCCCTTAATTTTGGAGAAAAGGAATTGGAGAACCAATTTAGAGCACTACACAAAGTAGTGTGACCAAATTTAACCTCTCAAACAAAAAAAAATAAGATAGAAATAAAGAGGCTCCCCCTAAGGATTTGGCTTATAAGACCGGGGGTTAATTTGGTATTTAGGCCACATTGGTTACCATACCACTAGTTGTACCACTAGAGGTACAAGCTTTTGGAACCCATTTACCTTTGGACTCACCATTTGGTTTCCTAAGTTTGCATTCCATCGAGATATGACCATTTTGACAACAATAGTTGCAATATGCATTGGTTGGCTTAGGCATGGTAGAACCCTTGACAAAATGAGAATAGTAATGGGCTCTAAGGTATTCGGCCTTCTTCTTAGGATCATAGGATGAGGCATTAAAATTCTTTTTGCGATCCTTTTGGAAATGTTGGGAAACATTCTTTTTATGCTCATTGGATTGAGCTTTGTGGTTTTGAGAAGAGTGTTGCTCTTTAAATTCATAAAACCATCCATCGGGTCCTCTAAAATAAATTTTATTGGACGCCTTTGGAACAAAAACCTTCTTTTCTTGATTTTGCAAATTCTTTTCGTTTTGCACTCTAGTGTTTCTAGGTTTCTTTTGGTACATATGTGCATGACCACGAGAATTCCTAGGTTTTTGAAATTGTGTGGTTTGTGCAACTTGTTTCCCATTATTGTGTGACAAGTTCCTTTTCTTGGTTTGATAAGGCCTTTGGTAACCAAGACCGGACTTGTCATGAGGCTTTTGACCTTTGAAAAGGTTTTTCAAATCCGTTTTAGGAGCTTGAGCTAAAATCGGTTTTTCAAGTTGTTTTTCAAGTTGTTTTTCAAGCTCCTTAATTTTAGCCTCATACTCACCCATCTTAGAAGTAAGCTCATCTACCTTGGTTTTTAAAGTTTCTATGGTATCGGCTTTCCTAACCAAGGCATCATGGGTAGCATCAAGAATAGAGTTCAACCTATCACAATCAACACATGGAGTTGAACTAGTTGGTTCATCATCACTCTCACTATCACTACTACTAAGCGATTCATTGAGAGGGAGATATACCTTTGGAGAGCATGCCTTTGGCGAAGTTGGTGGAGATGGAGGTGGTGTTGCCTTACGCGCTTGAAGTAGCGGATGAACAAATCTTGTCCCTTGATTGAACTCATTGAGGATGTCCTTCACGAAGTCATCCTCCACATCATCCGTTGAGAATACCACCTCTTCCACATTTGCCACCAAAGCATACACCTCATGAGAATCCGAATCGGATGAGCTTGTTTCGGATTCAACATCCCACAAGGCATGCATGGCTTGAGCCTTCTTCTTTTCCTTCTTGTGCTTAGGCTTTGGCTTGTCGGTTTGCACTTGAGGGAAAAGCTTGTGACACTTGTGCATTGAATGCCCCTCTTTATTGCACACAAAACACAACTCCCGTTCATCATTGGCTAACCTCTCATTGTTGAACTTCTTCTCATGCTTGAGCAACCCACGAAACATCTTCTCAATCACCACCTCTTGCTTTGTCTCATCAAGCTCGTAGAGGTTTAATGGTGTTTGATGTGGGTATTGGCGATGAGAGGATCGAGATGATGATGTGGAGGCGGGATTGCTTGTGGAGGTCATGGCTAAGGTTCTTGGATGAGGCTCTAGTTTGGCGAGTTGTTTGAGCTTCTCCTCAACACATCGAAGCTCGGTGTACATTTGCTCCGGTGTGTACTCATGGTCCATCCGGATAATGGTCTCAAGCGACGTGATGTGAGCATCCCATTCGTGCCGTCCACTCATAGCCCGCATCATCTTCCCTACAATCTTGCCATTTGTTAGGGGCTCACCTCCTTCGGTGAATTCATTTTGGAGTTGTACAAGACGAGTGTACATATCCTCAATGGATTCACCATCCTTTATGTGGAAATTCTCAAATTGAGAGTACAACTCATACAATTTAGAATGCCTAATTTGAGAATTTCCCTCATAACGGGTGAGGAGAGCCATCCACATATCGTGTGCTAGATCAAAACGACTAAGGGTCACACCAATTGATTCATGGACCGAGGCTAATATGGCATTAACCGCACAATCATTGTCCATTCGGTTATCACGGGACTTCTTGGTCAATTCTACCGAATTTGGTTTAAGTTCGGGGGTATACCGATTTTCTACCACATGCCAATATCCCAAGATATTGAGGTAGTTCACCATGCATCTCTTCCAAAAAGAGAAATTTCTACAATTTTGGCCTAATTTATCCGGTCTCTCTACAAAACGAGCCGCCATGACCGAAAACCGAGATTAAGAATAGCTTAATCGAGGTTCCCGCTCTGATACCACTTTGTTGTCCCTAAGGGGGCGGCTTAATCAAGGTTTAGCGGAAGCGATTTAAGGTTTTGGACCGGTTTGGTATGAACTAACCTAACACAATTTAATTGGTACCCAATACAAGCAAGCACACAAGCAATTCAAGTATAGCAAGATAATAAAGAGAGAAAGAGAGAGAGAAATTGAACACGCGATGTGATTACGGAGTTCCGACCCGCTAGAAGAAGCTAGCCTTAGTCGTACGTCTCCGGGAGTTTCGCTACCACCAAAGGGCGCGCTCCGTTCAATTCCAACAAGAACGGGACTACAACTTCGAACCGAATCACCTCGTCACAAGGACACTCGAGGCGGATCGGCCTAACTCGAATGGCACAACGGCCTCAAAGGAGAAGAGCTCTCAACCTATTCCAACCTACACCTAGCGACAATGTCGGGGCGGTGGTGTTTGAGGCTACTAAATCTCTCAAGATGGTCTAGCTATGAAAATCTCAAGTGAGAGAGTTTGCACACTCTAATCTCAATGATTTTGCTAAGTTAATGCTCAAACACAAGAGAGAGTAATGTCTAACTGGTTGGAGCTCAAAAGGGAGGAGTTTCAAAGGTTTCAAAAGTGTCTAAACAGTTCCAAGAGGCCCCATATATATAGAGGGCGCCAACAGCTCCAAAGACCAGTCAAAACAGACTCTGGCGTTATACAACGCTATATGGCGTTGTACGACGCCCAAATAGCCGTTGAAAAATCAAACGGTCACAGACAATAACGTTGTGAGTTGTCAGAGCGTTGTGTAACGCTGTATAGCGTTGCACAACGCTTCAGCAAAAATCCAAAGCAGAACCTCGACAGTTCCGTTGGAACTTGTCAGAGCGTTGTGTAACGCTAGATAGCGTTGCACAACGAAGTCAAGAAGAGAAACAAGGCAGAACTGACAAACTCAAACAATATTGTCAGAACGTCATACGACGCTGACTGCCGTCACACAACGACGCCGTTGCACAACGCTATTCAGCGTTGCTCTACGCGACCAGAGCAACTGAGCGAAGTCTGAGCGAAGTTTAAGGCGTTACACAACGCTATGGTGCATGGAACATAGCAGCATGCATGCAGCATCGTTGTACAACGCTGAGTATCGTTACACAACGTAGGAGAGGAAATGTTGTGTAACGTTACTTAGCGTTGCATAACGTTCTGACAAGGGGAAATAATGAATTTAACTGGTTTAAAAGCAAATGAACTAACGTTGCACAACGCTACTGAGCGTTGTGTAACGCTGTTCCAACCTTGTCAGAAATTTGGCAATTTAGGAGCGAATTAACACAGCGTTGTGTAACGGCAACTAGCGTTGTATGACGCTGGACACAAAAACTGAGCATTTTACCAGCAAATTGATTGAGATTAGTTTAGAGATTAAATAAACCTTAACTACTGAATCTAACTAGACCAAAGCAATCTCTTGAAGCTCCCAACTCAGTGCCACACTTGCTTTAATACATTCTTCAATAAATTGCGTCTTCTTCCTATAAAACTCAAAGAAGATTGTTAAATGCCAAATGATATTGTTTTGTAATCGACAAACCTAGAGACGTTTAGTACAACAGATATAATAAGATATGAGGGGCAGACGGGTAATATTTTAGTACTGTTGTGATTTGTGAATAAGTAGAAAGGAAAGGAAAATTGATTATATCAGTGTTCTCTCTCTTGACCTGTACTCACCCAGCGTGCATTTTTTGTTCATTTTGTTGTTACAAGTGTTCACTTTATTAAATAAAAATATTCACATTTTATTATAATTGTTCACTGTATTATAAGTGTTCGATGTGTCCAGTATGTTTATTTTATTTTTTATTTTTATTCAAATGTTCAGTTTAATAAGTACAAATGTTATGTTATTTAAGTATATATGTTCAGTTAGTTACAACAGAAAATATAAATGTTATAAGAAAAAACTGCTATTATTAAGCCAAGAGAAGAGGTCACGAACCGGATAAAAAATACATGAAAAAATTAAAAGGGGTCATGAACCAATCCGGTTCAAATTAAATTTTTTTCGACTCTACCCCTGCCCCCTGGTGCACCTCTTGACCCACACGTGACTCTGACCCTGGCACAACTCTGATGCATTTAACTGAACACTTTTGCTTATTAAACTAAATACTTTTTATTTATTAAACTGAACATTTATAACATCATCGTTGTGGATGGTTTTTTAAGCGATGACACTTATCATTCCTGAGTAGAAAGTGTCAAACTTGTGGATTCTGGTTTAGTAGGGGTGAAAACGGTCACCGTTTCGATCGTCTTTTCGTTTCGTTTCGTCCAAAACGAAACGAAACGGTTAAGATTTTTTGTTGCGTTTTATAAACGAAACGGTTAACGAAAGCTTAGAACAGTTTCGTCCATGTGTATTTTCGTGGTATTTTCGTGATTTCGACCGTTTCGTCTGGACGAAATGGTTAACGCAAATGGATGATCAATTTCGTTTTAAAACGAAACGGTTAACGAAATCGACCGTTTTCGTGGTCGTTTTAGACGTTATGCAGCCATATGGTTTAGGCCTCAAACGGGCTTTCATGTGTATTTGTGGTTTGTTATCACTTGGTGACTTGGTGTTGGGACCAGATTGTTGGCGTATATGATTTAGTTGGGCTAAGAATTGGCCCAAAATAAGTACCTATCAGATGGTACAGTTGTCAAACTTCTTTTTTTAATTAATATATGAAATTCTTCTTTTTTTGTCAAACAAATAAACTAATTAAAGATCACTTTATTAATGATATAAACCTTAGTACTTTTAAGTTAGTCGGTTAAAAGACGAGTTTGACTCTCTATATACATTTAAAGTAATCGTATTGATGATATATGGAATACAATCTTTCTCACCTTCCACATACTTATATATTAATATAAAAATGTAATGTTATGAAAACATATCTTCTATTTATGAGAAATTTGGCTTGCAGCGGAGCCACTATACCATGAAGTTTCCAATCTGGACGGCAGTAATATAGAGCATATCATTATACAAAAGTAGGATGAGTTATGAACTGTTATATGACCTTGTTAAAAAATAATAATAAAATAAATTAAAATTCTTATTTGACTTATTTCTAGAATCAAACCAGCCAAAGTTTATTGAAGTCAACATTAGCAACTCATATTTCTTGATGATTTATTTATGTTAAATGATACCTTTTCTTCTCTATTTTGTCTACGGAATAAACATTAAATATTTATGTTTTCCCTCCGATTATGTTGCTTGTTGGTATGAAAATGCCTATAAATGTCAACTCGGACCATATGGTTTCCAACTATATATGACTTGTGGACAACAAATAATATAAACAATTAATTAACTCGGACCATATGATCTATATTCAAAACTAATTTAGAAAAAGTGCTAAAGCATGTGGGCATCTGAGTCTAATGCCATATTTTGGTTTATCCAGCTACGAGTTATTTTCTTAATGACATATTAGCCATAAATACACTTTAACTAAGTTAATTTTCTTATGTTATAGTATTCACTATTTGTACTTTCCTAGGAGGCTTTTTTAATTGAGAAATACTAGAGTTCAATATATTGGACAGATGGGGTCCGTCGAATACGATTGTTTTCATATTTTTAAATTTCAAATAACTGGTCCACCGTTCAATATGTTTTCATACTGAAAACTTATAAGAAATCAATTTTTTTCGAAATTTTTTATTATTTTGTTTGGTATTTTAGAAAGTGTAAAAGTTGGTTTATTGTAAGTTTTCAATAGGGAGAACATATTAAGCGGTTCGGATCGGTCATTAGAAATTTAAAAACGTGAAAACGATCATATTGAATGGAACCATCCTTCCAATATATTGGACACTAGCATTTCTCTTTTTAATTTAGATTTACAAAAATAGCCTCCACATAAAGTACAAAAAATTGATAGCACTGAATGTGCCATTGTGCGCATCGCAGGATTGAAACAAATCGGATGAGAGAAATTCTCATCTAAAATGTAAGATAAAATATGGATAATTTTTTTATGATAACATGAGGATATTTTCTCGACTAATGTATTTTCAAATAAATATCCTAGCTAGTTGAATCTAGACCACCTTATTTTGTTCTGCTAACTTACATCAAGAAAGTTTATTTGAGGTCATCGAAATAATTGCGTCAAATATATATATAGATTCTACATATGACAGTCTCAGCTTCTCAATATTGACCTCTTTGGCAGCCTCTGTCAAAGTTTCAAAAAAAAAGCTTCTCAATATTGACAAGCATAATAATGGAAAATTAATCTTACATTGCTGAAGAGTAAAGGCACGTGTTTTTGTCAACAGAGTTTTTGGTCGTCCACTCGTCCCTCTAAGCTGGTACACAATTAACTAATACCAATGATCAAGTTACGTGACAGTCGATGCTTCTTTATTTACTGATGTCAAGAATATACATATAGTGGATGATAAAATACATTCTGGTGTTAAAAAAAAAATACTATAATTAGAGTACTTCAAGGCTTCTGATTTGAAAATATCATAATATATATAGTAAAAAATTAAAAAAGAAATATAAAATTTGGTCGTCAATAGTTTTTCAATATGGAGAACAACTTGAACGGTTTGAATTGACTGTTTGAATTTTAAATTTCGAAAAAGATTCGAGTGTACTGAGGCAATCCGTACACCAGAGTGTATTTTATCTATTACTGAAGGAGAAGTGGTAACCACTAATAAGTTCGGAGTATACATTGGAATCACATTCTCTACCAACCTTAAAAGGTTGGAAGAATGCCAATCTTTTAATCTTGACCGTTAGATCTAATCTCAACAGCTAATGAGAGTCCCGTACATAATACCAGATTGATAGACCCGAAAAATCGAAATTAAATCGAATGATCCGGATCAAAAGTTGACACTCTGCAAACCTTACAAAGTTAGCATGCAGATGATACTCTCCCGTATATATTTGCCAAAATATCCTCTCGTATATATTTGCCAAAAAATTCTGAGAATCCTACTCTTTTACATATATAATTTCGAACGAAAAAAGATAATTACGAAGTAAAGAGGCACTTTTAAAATGCGTGCTGTGGTACCTTATTGAGTGTTACAGATATAATAATATGGTTCTTTCTTTTTTATACTTTTGTTGTCTCTCTTTCAAGAAAAATGTGCTAATTATAGCCGATTTTAATTTTACATGACCTGAAAAAGAAACTCCCCACTTATTGCGTGCAAATTCTCTCAAAGGGGCAAAAAAAAAAAAAAAAATCCATCTTTAAATCTAACGTAACACGTTTGCTGGACTTTAATCTAGCTTGATTAAAACATTTCTAAGATTAGTATATAGGATATAAAGATGTTTTCATTCGCTCATTTTTTTATATAGTTTTATCCATACTCCACTTACTTTATTTATTTATTTATTTGTTTATTGTCCTCTTTGTCTAGTAGGTAAGGTCAATTTAATTATGGTCTGAGGTTTATAAATCAATTAAGGTGTACATGCTCAGCGTCAAAAGACGATGGAGGGAATATTAAGCTGTCTTAAGAAAGTTCCTAATTAGAGGCATTAAGCGAGACAGGGGCATTCGGGAGGTTGGAAGCATGTCTTATTAGATTTAGACATGCTTAAACTATAAATACGGGTTTAAATGTCTTAAATAGAATTAATTGTTTGAAGCTGATTGATTATAAAAAAACATGGACAAACTAGTCTTCATGTCGCTTTTATATTTTTTTAAGTTACATATAGTAAAATCAAAACAGTATATATTTCATTTTTAAATAACACGAAAGTCAGATGGTTTAAATTGCTTGAAAAACATAAATGCTAGCTGACAGGTTTGTTTGCAAATCTCTCTGTCCCTTTTTTTTTTTTTTTGGAACCGTTTTAAGCTAATGAAACTTAATTTTAACAAAATAACAATCTTCTTAGTAGAAATAAAAATTGCAGTAACCCTATTTTTTAAATGTGAATGTAAATGAAAAGAATAAGAAATTACAGTAACCCTATTATTTAAAAAAAAAATAAAGCAAGGACTGCGTAACAGAACTAGCAATATTATTTTTTTCTTTAAAATCACTGAAATCATGAACTTATCGATAGAAAAGATTGTGCAGAAAAAAAATAAATAGATCTAAATAAATATTACTATTCTGTAGAAATAGAAATTAATGAAAAATATTGATTTAAATAAAATCAGCCTACTAGTATTTATTTCGTAAGACTAAAACTTTATAAACTTTTATATTTTAAAAAAAAAATACAACGCGCCAACTGCACTATAAAAAAAATGGAGTTGGGGTTAGTGCTTGCTAGTGGTGTTGCTTACCTGAGTTGCAGAGCAGAGTAATTTAATGAGTTGTTAACCTCAAAAAATGAGACAAGGTGTACTTGCAATTTTAAATACCTTAAGCTGACGTCACATAGTTTCAAACTGATGACGCAGTGTAACATTATATATATATAGACTGATAGAGTATTCTTCTCACCATTTGTGTGCCCCAAAATGTCCTCAAATTTCTTTTTGGAAAATTAGTTATATACCCTCTGAATTTTAGCCAATTGGAAATATCCTCTCTAATCATCATTACTATAGATCTATATCTTTGATTGTTTCTAATGATTTTTAATTCTGAAAATTCAAATTTAAAAATAATCAGACATAAATGCCCTCAGCTAACGAATTATACTTAAGATAAGCGTCATTGTAAAACAGTGATGGGTTCTGCATCCAAAGTTAACATATTTACACGGTTATAAATCCCACCCAATTTCATCTTTTACTTGTTTAATAAAGAGAGGAATGACTCATGTGTGTGTCTTTGTCGTGCATTCTTTTTGTTACTGATATCAACGTTTGATAGGTTTATTTATTGTAAAATGTTAAGGAAGTTCTGTTGGATAAACTCAAAATTTCTCGTGAACTAGTTGAGAATTTTTTCTGGACAAACAAACATGTTGCCCAATTAAATTAACTTTCCGTTGGAATATTAATTTCCTAATTAAACCCAGTATTCCCACTATTTATTTATTCCCACTACTTGTTACCGTTTCTTTTCTAATTAATCAATTAAATCTGAAAATTTATGTGAGGCCAAAACGTTGATTGCTTTGTCCATCACTATTCCTCAATTAAGATATTGATATATGTGATTAACAATTGCCTTTTAGCCGTTGCTTTATAGGCTATATATTATGTTCCATTTTCATCAAATGACGAACCGGAGAAATACCAATATTTGTTATAGAGAAAACTTTGATTCCGATTCCAATTCAATTTTCTATTTGTTTTGATATTACTCATAGTAATACTCCAACTTTATTTGAAATATTATACCGATAAATTCTGCTGGATATTGTGGAGATCTCTCATCAGTCACTTCTCCGGTCGTGCCCTAAGAAGTGACATCTACCCGTCTTATCTTGGTTGCGGTTCCTCTTGCATGTTGAGACGGAATATGCTTAAGGACAACGCCTAGCGCGATTCGGATAAAACGGTTTTAATTACTTATTTTATTTATTTTTATGCTATCCAAATTTATTTATTTGATTTTACACCAACAAGTTCTTCTTTGTACTGTTTTCCTTATTCATTCCCTTTTGCTTTTAAAAGATCGTAGTGGAGGACTCGTTGTTACGGCCTATTAAACTGTTGGCATTCAAGGTGTTCGATGAAAATCCTAAATGAGGTACTTCTTTTTACACAAAGAAAAACTCTAGTGTCTCGCTATATTACAGCCATCTGCTCTGAAGATGAGGCCTAATTGCTATTGTTTCAATTTCTACGTTACATAGAAAGCTAGAAACTAATTAAAATACTTTGGTTGAGAAGGAAATGTTTGAAAGCACTTGGGAAATACTTGATATCGTTTATTTCTTTTCAATATTACATCGCATAAATAATGAGAAGATCAATCGTTGGTTGGGGGTATTTTTCTCTGATTATATTTAAATTTAAATTTCCAGAATTAAAAATCATTAGAAATAATCAAAAGGTACACATCCTTATTTACTTATAAAAGCATCTAGAGAAAGAGTTAAACATTTCATATAAAAGGAGTAAACATGTCAAATAAAAGAGTGTAAACAATTTTTATATCAATTATGAACCATTGATTTGTATAATTGGATCTGATCAGTGGTCTAGATCAAAGTTAGACTTTCTACCAAAATAGCTCTTTATTTAAAAAAAAGACTAAATTATTGATTTTACCATTACTATTTGCCCAAGATGTAAAATTCTATATTGCCATTACTTTTTGCCCAAGATGTAAAATTCTATATGAAACAAAAAAAAAATATCAATATTTTCTTTTCTTATTTGCCCATGCATTGAGGGCATCTTTTGCTAGTCTATAGTAATGATGGTTAGAGGGATATTTCCAATTTCAAAGATTAGAGGGTATATTTCTAATTGGCTATAATTTGAAGGGTATATGACTAATTTTCTCCTTATTTTTCTATTATTGTTTAAAATTTGAATTTGAAATTGAAATATCAAATTTAAATTGTTGATTTTGTTCAATTTAACGAGTGATGTATTTCTATATAAATTTTATAAACCTTCAATTTTATTTGATATTTGATTAAAAGGTTGAAACATGAATATTTTAAGATTTTTTTTTAGTTACCAAGATTCGTTCATTATTCAATTTCGTGTTGAGTATCAAATGTACTAAAAAATTTATAAAATTTATATAGAAACAAATCGAACGTTAAATTAAACAAGATCAATGGTTTATTTGAAGTCTGAATTTCCATTTTAAAAAAGGCAAATTCGGATATAAACCCCTCTAATCGGAAATAAATTCCTGCAATCTATAAAATCAAATATAAACCTCTTTATTTTGGTTTTGTTTGGGCATAAACCATTTTTATTTTTTTTGAATAAAAAACCATTTTCATTGTTTAACCATAATTTAAAGAAAAAATAATCCAAAAATTAGAATTCTGACCTAAATACTCCACATATGCCCTCTTTTTCTCTACATTTTCGAGCATATCCTTTTGTCATCTTTGTGTTTTTTTCTCGCTGCAATGTCCTTTTGTGTTTTTTTTATCAACTATTACTAGCCTTAAACCATAGTCAGTGCCATCAGGAGAAAACGTTTGATTGATTCATTATAGGAGCCGCGTAATTGATTCGTTCAGGCTTGAGCTATTTTATTGAGATGCTACTTTGTATTTGCTGGAGACATGCATTTTACCATTCGCTATTTACTGGAGGCATTCATTTTAACTTTGCTCATCTTGAAGTTAACCTAAGTCTCCGTTAATTGGATGGTGTGGGAATAAGAGGAATAAAGAAAGAAGTATTGGGAATTGTGTAACTTTGTGAAGAGTTTAGATTGTTTATAATAAATTTGGGAGTAGGAAGAAGTTATTCTCTTATTCTTGCACACATCCAAACGGAGAAAACAAATATTTTTCTCTAACTTGCACATGTAGAGAAATAAAATTATGCACAATTCATTACTTTTAATCAGAACGCAGAAGGACATTTATTTTTTTGACAAAGGCAATCCAAAAGGGTCGCCAAAGCATCCTTATTTTAATTAATTCAATTCAAAGGTTCTCCAAATATGATACTTTCTAATTTTTACACCTTCATGAACTTATGCAATTTCTCCTTATCAGGAACTATCCCAAATTCTAGCTAGCCATGTACCAAGTAGGAAAGATGAATCGTTCCTGACTAGAATGCAGAGCGGTATGTTGAGGACATGGATATTTCAGTCATAAATTTAAAATTTAGATGTATTTTCTTTAAATTATGGTTACAATAAATGAAAAGGGTTTATGTCCAAACAAAACAAAACTAGAGGGGTTTATATGGGAAATTGATTACTGTCATCTGCAGTTTTGCCATCCCTGGCATCGCTAAATATAAAGTGAACATATACAGCAAACAAAGTGAACATATAGACGGTCTAAGTGAACACATACAAACAAATAAGTTCAATGAAAATTAGTTGAATATGCATGTAAACTTCTGAACAAGTGATGACAACACTTATTTGTTTGTAAGTGTTCACTTAGATCGTCTATATGTTCACCTTATTTGCTGTATATGTTCACTTTATATTTCGAGATGGCTGGGATGGTATATTTGCCGATGGAACTTATAATTCCTGGTTTATATGATCTGATTTTAAAGATTACATGAGTTTATCTCTGATTAGAGAAAATTAGAGGGGTTTAATCCTATTTTCCTTCTAAAAAATAACAATAAATAAGTTTAGGAGCATTTAGGAGTACACAAATGGTGGGTATTAATCAAATCCTCCTCATATATATACAAGTCTCTTCTAGGAAAAAGCATTAATCTCATGAACCTGAAAATACATGTACATGCTTTTCAAATATCTACATTTGAAAATATAATTGAGGGCTTCTAGTCTTCTACATCTTTGTTAAAGAGAACTACTAAATATTTTACTTTTTTAGGTACTGTTCCTAAATTTTATTTTTTAGGCCAGGCATTTTGTTCAACTTATGGATGTCAATGGTCTCTTTCCGATATATATTTTTTTTTCTGATCTAATATTTATGATGCGTCATCGTGTTGAAAAGGTGATAATGAAAAGGTGCTAACTAAGCTCATTATGTGGAAAGGGTACCAATCAAGATCAACTGGAAATGTGCATTCAAAGGGTTTGTTCTCTCAAAATTAATGTTCATTCAAAAGGGTGCATTTACGTTTAAAATACTTTTCGCTTTAAGAGCCTATAAATGTTACTTTTCCTTTTATTTAGATCCCCCATTTAATCATTTGTCATTCTATAAAATTTATAGAGTGTTTGTCAATTCTTCAATAAAATATATATATGATGACGCCTATCATCGATATTGCGCGCAGCACTAGCTAATGAATAGAACCCATAACATAAATACATAATACATGCACGTCTGACCAAAATTTAATCAGCCAAATATGCAAAGACTAGATTAATTGAATTAAATCCGAAACAATCAAATATGTTCTTAGATTTTTTTTTTTTTTCGTTTTAGAGAGAGGTATCCCAATTATATTAGTATTATGAGAGGAACAAAACTTTATTTTTCTTAAATAATATTCAGAAAGAAGATTATTGAAACTTTTGTTCAAATTTTGAACTAATAAGTGTGTGTGATATCTAGACTGGATATTTGATTATTAATTTTATTATGATCTATAAATGTCATTTTTGGAGAAATATAGTCTATTCATTTCTATGATCAATCAGCATGCAAAGAGAGAAGGTTTTTCTCTTTAATAAAGATGCTTCTACCTACATGTGATGTTTTCATTGGAAGGGTATGGGTGAAATTGTCCCCATTTTTTTTTTACAAGGGAAGACTCAGATGCCCTGTACATGTAACCAAATCAGTATTCAGTATACTAAATAAAGATGCGTGGGAATCCGGATAATTTTGTGAAGTGAGTTCCGACACGGCAAAATCTGAGCATCCATTTGTTTTCCTTGCTTCGATCTCATCCATCCCTTGATTTATTTCAGCGATTTTTTTCTTTTTTTCTATAGTTCAAAATTCTGTATCTCATTGTATAACGAATCCAAACTGTACTAACAGACTGCAGCACCATATCTCGCTCTCTTTCTCCCTTTCCCCCTCTTTATTTTGTTCTCCCTCACCATCGTGTCTAAATAGAAACAACACATAACCTCTTTCCGATCAGACCCTAATAGAAACAACGCATAACCTCTTTTCCCTCTTCGTCGCTTCTTCTCCGTCTCACCGCAAGACAAAGTGTCGCCTCATCTTCCTCTCCGTCGCTAGACGAGGCGTCACCTGATCTTCATCTCCATCCTATCCCTCTCTGTCACCTACTAATGGAAAACAAAGCGAGGCCGAACTCTTTTATCGATTCATGGCAAGTTGCTATCCCAGGTCTCAATAATTTTTCCTCTACAGATTTTTTAATCTCGACAATGATGCTGCCTCACGATCTGTATTAGAATCTCTTTTTTTTATATATAAATGACTAAGGTTTATCCATTTATTTGTCAGTTTCCAATTTATCCTTTAATTGATTGATTTTTTTTTTTTTTGAGGATCTTAATTGATTGCTTTGAAAATATCAAAGTGCAAGCCTTTCTAGGATGCAAAATTGTTGGGGTCGGTGCTCAGTTTTGTATTGAATCACAAAATAAAAGTGTCATTCATGATGTCCATCAAATTCCTGGATCGAATAAATATAGTATTGAAATATGCTTTTGAGTAATGATTATCAAAATCATGTTCCCAAGAAGTCATCGAATTGGCAGTCAAGCATGCTTGGTATCTTCTATTAATTAGCTTTATTATGATTTGCATTTACTAGCATCATAGCTGATCATAATACTTTGAGAGAAATAAAATAGGGTTTAAGAAATTAGATAATTAAGGCCTTTGTGATTTTTATTATCTTGCTATTTTGGTATGAAACCAATGGCCAAAATTCTAATGGATTTACCTTGAAATTGGGGCTTTGATCTATCAGTTTGTTGCGTTTGGCCAGGTATAAATTTTTAGATGACTAATACGGCTTATCCTCTTACATTTGCAAGCTAATGTAGCTAGGATATTAATGAAGAATATTTTATTATTAGATCTTAGTAGATCTTCTCAGATAAATAATGAAGAATATTTGATTATTTTCTATTTTTTTCTTTTTTATGGGTCACTTCTACAACCCATGACATTGGTAAGCTAATGTAGCTAGGATATTAATGACATATCAGTATTGATTCAAACTAATGAACACTATTGGTATATGGTACCAGTATCTACAGTCCATTGATATGGTCTCCTGACAGAAACTGATACAAGGGCGAAATAATAATTCAGAAGATGTCTTTTTGAATAAGTACTTCTGAAATGGTTAGATATACCAAATTTATGGATGGACACACCATAAATGTGATAATCAATGAGAACATTTGTGGTAATCGATCAGTAATGAAGAATATTTTCATTAATGACAAATTTGGGTACAGTTATGATTTAATTTCCTTTCTTGAGATTTGCTTTATAGGTTGTGCATGGCCTAAGAGCATTAAAATTGTTTTAAATACATTCAATTTTGTATTTACTACAGAATGAATACAGTTTTTTTTTGTTATGTTCTTATGTCTATATATATGATGCTATGTGAGATAAATTTTTATGTATTTTTTGAAGTGTGATTTTAGTATCTGTATTATGTATTATCAAACATATAGTGCCCTAATTCTGCACTGACCGATGGCCTGGAATCGCTTACCCTACCAAGCAAATCCTACAGAAAAAGAAAAAAAATAATAAGGTGGGTTCTTCTCTCTCTTAATTTAATAAGGCATCTATTTTCCTTTTCTTATATTCTTCTCCGGTTGAAGCTTTAGCTTTTCTTTGATTGTTATTTGCACTTTGCAGGAAGTACTTCAGGTTACAAATGAGTATGGACCAAAAGCATCTTTCCAATTGATGTCATAGATTGAGGCCAAGCTTTAAATTTAGTCACAATTTTTATTTGAATTTTTCTTACTTTTGATTTATGTCTCTTCATCGCTTTTTATTCTCTTAATTAAAATAAGATAAAACAATGATCAAACTTTTTTATGTTTAATGTTTATATATCAATCTTTAGGGCACCGTGAGGTAAATTCAAATACCTTTTTAATTAGTTTTTCGTCTTTGCGGAAATCTGATGAGAGATGGTGTTTAGTGCAATTGGTCAATTGGTTTCAATTTCTTCATCTCCTTTGTTTAGTTGCCTACTTATTGTTGTTTATTTCTGATTAAGGAGGCTAAGAGCAATTACCGCATCGTGATTTATATCTTGATGATGAATATTTAACTTTTTTCTTTATCGTCGTCATGGTATTCATATATCGCGCGAAGCGCGATTTGCCCTCCTAGTAATATATATAGTTCAATTTGTCTCATTAATTACTCTGGAACGCTACTTAATGCACCATGCGTCACGTTCCCCTTAAATTACTTCCAGTTCCAGAATCATGTCGATAGTTTCTCTTTATATGTTAAATTATTTACCATTATTGGGAGATTAGTGGTTACCAAGGAAAAAAAATAATGCTTATGGTATATTAAAAATTTAAAATCATGTGGACATGCATCTATTCATATCAAAACATGCCATGTAGGATTGATCTACTTGACTAGAGTAGGAGACTGCCAATCAGATAAGAGATCGATAGAAAGCAAGGTAGCCAGTGTGTTTAGCATTTTGACTTCAAAACCAGTTGACAATTGGATAAATTAAAATAAAGAAAAGAAGTTAAGACGTGGTTATAGACTTATAGTCGCATTGAGATGCTCATGTGTATAGGCAGCTGTTTGTATGGCTGTCAAGAAAATATATTAAATTTGTTTGGTACATATCGGACATGTCTAAACTATATATGACAGGCATTTATTGTACTACTTAAGAATATTATCATGAATCAAAAAACTATTCATAGTCAAACAACTACGACAAAAGAAACAAAAATTAAAGAAAGAATTCATATATATATATATTTTTTTCCTCTTTTCTGTTGATACCCTAAGAGGGAATATGCAGCAGCTGATTCTGCAAGCTGCATGGATCTATAGCTATCTATTGGTAAGTCGAAAGAACAAATACTTTATATTCCAGGCATTGATTATAATTTGTGTACTAGAATCTATTTAAAGTTGAAAACCAATTACCAAAATCGATGACGAGCGTACAGTTTTACATTGGTTGAATTTATTTCCATCATATATAGTTTCGACATATGGATATATTCCTCAGGACTCAGGAGTTCAGATTTCATGTTGCAATAAGAACAGTTAAGACTTTCATACAAGTGGGGTTCCAATTAATAATTTCTAGAGGCATACAATTTATGAATGCCAGCTTCTTATATATTTTGATGTACAACAAAAATCATATAAGGCGGCGAAATATTTCACCTCTCCTTATCATGATCAATCAGTTTTCCATTCTTCTACCATTTTTTTTCCTTTAAAAAAAGTACACAAAAGGACTACTAATTTTCAATTAAATAAATTAAAAGAGCTTACAACGAGTGTCCAGTAGTCACAAATAAATTGAAAAGAAAAATAGAAAGAAGAAACTAGCTTGACTCCATGTCTAATCAGCAATGTGCCCTTTTTCTAAATTTCATTTTCATCTTTAATTTGCCTTCTGGATAATTATCTGAGTTGGCATTAACATTGAACATTTTGTGCTGTGATCTCACCTCTTTCCATGTTAGTCAAGCCCAATTAATATTCATTAATTCAACAGGATTTCTTGACAGTTGACAGTTTGGTTGAACAGTACGATATACATGTTAATTATGACTACTGATGCAATTGAGAAATTTGGTTATATCAATTCACCCGATTAAGGTTTTTCCTGCTTGCTTTTGTTCTTTTATTTATTATCACAACTTCACGCATGTAACGATTAAATAATGTGACCAACTAAAAAGCTTCTAGAAATTCAGGACTGAATTATCAAAATCTGGAATTAATAATTCCCGTTTTCGAAGTAAAGTAAAACCACATGGCACTTAGCTTCTCGTCGTGTGCCAATAAATGGTCACGGACCAATAAACGGGCTTTGAACTTCGTGGTCTTATCACCACCAACTTATTAAAATAACAACAATTATTCTAGCAAAAAGGAAAAAAAAAATTAGCAGGAATTAATTAGTACGGGCCAACATGAGAGAGAGAGAGTTGTATGCGACTAAGTTGGTATAACATTTTGTGCAGTGAGTATCTTCAGGCAATATAATATTTTGGCTCATCAGAAAGAGGAAAATAAATAGTTACATATAGAGTATGTTTACATGAATAGTCGAAAACTCGAAATAACAAATATAGTGCTAATTGAAAATTTACGTTATTTTTTTATTAGATTAACTAAAATAACTATTTCGACCGTTCGTATTTAAAAAAAATAAACATTTTTGAAATAGTCCCTAATTTGAATCGGCAATTATTTCTTACCCCATATATCCAAAAATATCCATAGGAAAATACTAAAATAGAGTTAGCAACATTATCCTGCTAAAGAGATAATTTCCAAATGAATGGAAGTCAGATCTTCAAAGTAGGACTAATTAGATGATTAATTTGACACTAATCTGACCCATCGAACTATGTGATCAAAGAGCTTGTGACGGCAGAAGTTGCTGTTGCATCTCGAGTAGGAGCAAATGCATGCCAACAAAAAGGAAAGTAGTGAGAAAAGGACCTAGCCTACCGCATGGATCGCTACATGGTATAAAGCGTGTCGCACATTCCACACAAGAAGCTTCCAGCCAGTTAGCATGTGGGGCCCCCTTATCCCTCTTTCTTTCCTAGGTAGAAGCTTGTATCCCCCTTCAAGTTCTCATCAATCTCTCTCATCACATCTTCTTACATTATTTCTATTACCATATTATCTTCTTCATTCATGTCTCAATGCATGCAAACCTAGATATCCTTGTGTTTTATCCCCGGTCTCATATTCTTCCTCTATTATCTCAATGTCACCTCATGATAGAACCATAAAGACAAGCAGAAAATAAGTTCCCTCTGAAATCAGAAGGTAGCTAGAACACTTCCAAGCACTAACCAAAATATATATGGAAAATAATGATAGAGAAGAATCACTCCAACATTTCACATTACAAATCCCATCATCTTCTACTAATTCTGGTGCTGGATCTTCTCGTTCTCAACACGTCGAGAGGGACAGAGAGATCGAGCCAATGTTTGACAAAGCATTAACCCCTAGTGATGTTGGAAAACTTAACCGCCTCGTGATTCCAAAGCAACAAGCCGAAAGGCACTTCCCTCTTCTGGGTCATGGCTCTGCTGAAAGAGGCACAGAGCTTCAATTCGCTGATTTACGCACAGGCAAGCAATGGCCATTCAGGTACTGCTACTGGGGAAGCAGCCAGAGCTATGTCATGACCAAGGGATGGAGCCGCTTCGTCAGAGAGAATAACCTCGCTCCAGGTGACACTGTATTGTTTTTACGGGATGTTAGGCGAGGTAAATTCCTCATTGACTATCACCATAACCAACAGCCGCCACCAATACTGCATCCAACACCGCCTTTGGAGCTTAGACAACTACCTGATGGTGGACCAATGCATAGTGTCCCGTACATGTTTTTGGATTTTTCAGCACCACAACCAGTAAGGGAGAGAAGGAGAGTTAGGCTATTTGGGGTGAACATAGATTCTGACAGGGAGGGTGATGATGCTACTAGAGGAAGCAACAACCAGCAAGACTGGGGACCCAGATCAATCTAGTTGAGCAAGCTAAAAATAAAGCGGCAAGTTTTTGGTTTGTTTTGCTAATTTCCTAAAATCTACTCTTGTTTATTTTTCCTTAATTGTTCTTCTAGAGGATAGAGGATTAGTGATGTTTTTCTTTTTTATTTGAAACAATTCTTTTGTACTCTTTTGCTTTGCATTTCAAGGGAAATGATTTTATCAAAGCTGACTGCATATCATAATAGAAAGAATTAATTAACAGATGTTACGAAAAATTATTAGTGGTAAAGTAATTTAGAAACTACTGCCTTTTCGTTTTACTTCTTTTAAACTTCATATGCCTCTTTTTTTTTGTTTCCTTTTCTTCAAGAAAAACATACTAATTTCTAATCGAATACAACTACTTGCAGCTAATTTAAGGTCCACTTTTGCAGTAATTGGACCCACCACAAACCCCCTCCCCCACCACCCCCGACACACACACACACAAACCCCTCCCCTCCCTAACAGAAACACACACAATAGCCCCCACTCCCTACACACACACACACACGCTTGGTATCAAGCTGTTAAAAAAAAGGTATCGTTATTCATTAAGAAAGACTAAAATCTCAAGATAAAAGGAGATCTCTGCATATTTTCCAATTCTATTACTTCCTTCTTAAAGCAACTGAAGCTCAAATTCACAGAAACATACTGTTATAACTTATAACTCGAATAATTTTTATTTCCATCTGAATTATTGCTTGGTTATAATTAATCTAGCTATATCCTTTGTTATTATTGTTAGATTACTTGGTTATACAACACAGTGGTTAACTAGTTGTCTAGTTATATGGAATTGATGACACCTAAAACTAGTGTATTAATTCCACTATATATGCATTATCAAACAAACTTTTCATGGTTTATTTCATCAAATTGTAAATGGTATAAATATACTAGATCATTTGTGGTTAATGGAAGTGTACGTCCTCATAACAATGTTTATTTGATGTCATCAAATAATTTTAATGGTGTTGATTTTTCTTAATTATGACCTTAATTATGTCAAGATTTAAAGCACTAAAATAGCAAATGACCCTCTTTTCAACCAATGCTGTTTGCAATGGAAGCACGATGGGATTAGGAGTTCCAATCCAAATTTTTTTTGTTTTTCTGCTTTACTTAAACATCAGGGGGTCCATAATTAAATTTGATCAATTAAATGGAAAAAAAATATATATATATTTTAGATGGTTCCTGTCCCAAAAATTCTATATATATATATATATATATATATATATATATATATATATATATATGAAGGGATCTGAATCCAATACTTAATTATTCCAAATCAATTGGCACAGAATTGCCGTTTCCAAGGTGCGTCATTTCATTTATGCTGTATACCATGCACTAGATCAAGATATATAGATAGAACCTAACTGACATTGTTTTAGTGTGCACTTGGTTGGGGTTTTGTAAACCAACATCATGGTGCACAGTACTGAATATGATACTCCTTTAGAATTTTGAATTTGTCAATCTAGGAACTACCTTTAGTTCTTGCATCCTGTTTATCAATTTAGTAAAGTCATCTTTTTTAATAATCAGAAAATTTCTCAATAAAACTAATAAAGATAAATCCAACACTAAATTCTTATACTGATATAGTGATATGACATCACTAATGAAGCCGGCGATGATGGCGATTGATGATGAGCAACAATGACAACCATTATCATCATCAAATCATCATTATCCTCAGCAGTAATGACTAACTGTCATCATTATTATTTAGTTTATATATTACCGATACTGGAATGGGTGAATGTTGTAGTCATAGAAGACTAGCATAGTGTTTATGGCCTAAAAAAGACAAGTCTGGTGTCCTAAATCTATTATTCATGCCAGAAGATGCCTATGAATAAATTTTCCCACGTTAATAATCAATGCAATTGCAATCTTTTCGTCCATTTTCTCCTCCACAATTTTCTTCAAAAAACATGCTCATCTTCCTACTAGTTAATTACCTACCTTCTCTTCTGTGTCATTGTGTGATGTGGAAGTTTACTTATCCATTATTAGAATCAAATTTTGTAATTAATGCTCTGATGGAGAACCCTTATTTGAATTTAAAACCAGAAACGGAAATGGAATTCATGTTACAATCATGACCGGAAGTGAGATGTCAAGGTACAAAGAGTAGTATGGTGAGATTTGAAGGCAGGAATCACCTGGGAAGATTACATGAAAAAAATCGAGTCATTTCAAATGAAACAACAATTGCTCTATGGTTGAAAAACACAAAGACCCTTGGTTCTTCTCCTTTCGTGCTACTGCTTCCACTGGGGATCAGTGTGAGTAGTTGAGGCATTCTCTTGTTTTCGACAAGGAAACTTTTAATCCCTCCACTTGCTCTTTTTGTTTGGTTCATTCTGTCAGTCTCTGCCCTTTGTACTTTACTCTGAATACTAGCGTTGGGTGGCAGAATTTAATATGACTAGAGTTTTTTTGGAGTTTTTTCCACAGTGAATCTTTTTATCAGGAAGCACATTCACAATAAAATTGTGCATAACTCTATATATAGAAATCATTTCAATTTAAATAACTTGAATTTTTCAAAATTTATGTTCCCTTAAGAGATGCTGCTTGCAATTTAGAGAATGATTATATTATGACTAATGGAAAAATGATTTTTCTTTTTCTTTATTGATTGATCACATTAGCGATTTAAATTTTTTTTTTATTGTTTAGGAACTATTTTGATTGATTCGTTTTGAAAGGCTGGTGCAATTTTTTGCTTTTTTTTTGTAGTAAAAACTTTTGGCAGGTCCTGCGGAAATATGTACATAGACCATTAGATTAATAAAATTGGTCCAGTTTTATACTAGCAATCAGGCCCACTATAATGATTAGACGTATAGTTTACAACTTAATTAAGCAAAATTAAGAAAGAAAAAAAATAATAAAAAAATTCTTCACGGGCCCATACATTTGTATCAAATTATTATGCTATAGAAAATCTCCATGTACCTCCAAATGTTTTATGTACAAGGCACAAGAATCAAAATATTGCAATTTCTATTTATCTTTGAGAAAAAAGAAAAACATTTATATATCTGTTCAAACTTTTCCGCATTCGTTTCACTCGTCAGCCCCTGTATCAACCACCATCCGAGCATTTTGGAGTTTGTACTTCAATTCAGACTTTTCTCTTTCAGCATTTATCCACAAGCGTTTGTATACATGCTCGTTTATAATTGCTTCATTATATTCAAAGTTCTGGAGATTCTAATTAAAGGGCCAAAATATTTGTGAGGCAATAATCAGAAAGGAACTCACAACAACAGAGTTATGGGGTTATATCCAATTTTGCCCAAATGAAATTATAAGGATTTACCTGAGAGCATGAGGCAGAATGAGCGTCTTCTTTACCTTTATCTTTATCCAATCTGTATGCTTTGGTATGTTTGCTAAGAAAACCCTGTGAAGGAACTTTCTCTGATTAGATTAATTGATGCAAGGAGTCTAGTAGGCATTTTTCATATGCCACTGCCACAGGATCAGGCACAATTTTGTACCTGTCCTGCATTTTATGGACTTCCTCAAGTGCTAAATTCACCTACAAGGTACGCACACACTTGTTCATTCCTTTCTTTTTCTCCATATGAGTCAGCCATATCAAGTGTCGTGCTAGGCTATATAAACAATCATATAGTAAACCATGGACACTATAAACCATTCATTTTATGGCTTGAATGAAGGATCTAGATTTGAGCCCATGTAGGGTACTAACAAGAGATAATTTAACAAACCTTTTTAGTTTTTTCTAGAAACTTCTTAAGATGTTTTATTGTCATCTCTAACTTCATTTCATCCCCCTCAGCCAGCTTAGCAGCATTTGAAGGGATTTGTAAAAGCATATAAGACAGATCAACCATTTCCTGAAGTACCATCTTTGCTCTGCTTGAACCTAAATATTGAACAAAGATATCAAAAAGAAGGGTTCAAAATTTGAGATAAAAATGAATAATGGTTAAGTGTTCCCCAAAAATGTTTATTCTTCCAAGAAGCTGTGTATGTAGGAAGGCTTTAAACATGAACCCAAAAATAATAACAAATTAATATTGATAGTATATTGTACAGCAGGGGCACACCAATGCACCTTTCTAAAATACCTCAATGAACCCCACTTGCCATGTGAAAAAGAAAAAGGATAAGAAACCCTTTTCAGGTTGGAAACCACACGACCAAATCCCCCCCTCCCCCCCAACAAACCCCAAAACAAACACACATCAATCGCTTCTTCCCCGCCTCATTGTAACTCATGTAAACTTCAATTTAACAATCTAATGCATACTTCCATTTAGTTCAGAAAAGAGAAGAAACTGAAAACTGCAAATATATACAATGCAAGGCCTTTTTTGCACTTTCACTTTTTGTTATCCACATTCTTCTTTAAACAAGAAATTTAAGAACTGCACCTTGGAAAATACCAGGATCAAGTTTTTTGTTTATTAAATAGCCTCCAGAAGAACCAACTGGTCCAGAATCCAGGGGCTCCACCGGTACAGCCGCAGAACGTCTGTTCTCTTTTTCATTAGAAACCATCAAATGTGCAACTGGAATTACTTCCACTGACAAATTGGGCTCCTCTCCTAACTTCTTAACGGTAACTCGAGGTGAAGCTGATGTTTCACCTATGTGAAATGGCGTGGTCTGAGACCAGTTACGGCCTTTATAACAAGGCGAGTCAGCATCATCTGGTGTCAGTTCGGGAGTGGGGTCAGATGCAATTTCTAGTTTCTTTAATGTTGAACAGGGGGTTAAGGTGAATATGTCATTAGGAGATGGATAGGACTGAGAAGGTCTTGTAGAGACTGGAGTTGGGGCCCTTGGGGCCCACTCATCAGCATATGGGATAAGATTATTGTATTGACCCCCAAAGGAATCTTCCACACTGGCATTGAACACTGTCGCATAATTTTGAATAAAAATTACATACAGTTTTATCGATTGAATAAAAGCTAATAAATAATAAACTTTACAAATTACAAGCTAATTGTACTGAAAGATTCACATTTCAGGGGGGGGCAATTGCAAAAACCTAATTTGGGAATAAGCACCACCCTTTTGCTACAATGTAGGACATTATATTGTCATTGTAGAGTGGTAGTGGTACAAAATCAGGAGTACAAAAGGCTGCATTCTGGTAAAGCACCAAAATTTACCACTCCTTTTTGTTTCCATTTTCTTAACAAGTGGAGCAAACATCTCCACCACTTCTATTTATTATTATAGAAGTAAACCCATTTACAAACATCAACAGCCAATCACAAATTGTTTCCATTTTGTCACTTTGGTTGTAATTTTGGGTAAGATATTCCATATAGAGTGCAATTCTATCATGGTTCAGAAAACGGGAATGACAAAAAAAGAAAGAAAGAGGAATGTCTAAACCTTGAGCGTGAAAGGAAGAAGAACTGTAGAAAGTATTGACCGAAGAGGAAGAGACAGAGCGGTCCACGTCAGCAAAGGTGGGTTCTGATCGGGGAAGGAAAGGTTTGGCGTGAGGAGAGAGAGTAGATTTGGTGGATTTCATCGGAGATTTTAGAGAAATTCTAGAGGAAGAGAAAGGAGGTGAAGAGTCGAAGAGAGACCGATGCTTGGAGGGAGGAGAAGGGAAGGGGTTTTGGTCTCTATTTTCGTGTGTTCTTTTGGAATTTCATTGGTTGCTTCGTGACGCTCTTTTTCTAGACGTATATTATTGGCGCAATCTATAAAAATAATAGGAAGAGAGAGGGGAAAAGAGAAAGCAGGAAAAATGAAAAAGATGTTTAGTATTTAAATGAGAAAACAAAATTTCCCGCGTGGCCGATGGATATTTATTTAACTAGAACTGAGAGGTACAGACCGAGTAAACGAGTTGATCTGGAATGTTCTTATGGATACTGTTGGTGGGGCCTTTGCCAGTGAAAATTGGACACGCTTGTACGCGAAGACGAAGCGGAATTGTTTAGGACTATTTTTCATTCCATCATCCTCACGCGTACGTAACTAACTCCTCCCTCACGCATACACTCTCTCTCCTTTCCCTCTTCCGTACACTATCTCCCGCCCATGTTCCCTCCTCCCTCCCACGTACGCCGTCCCCCCTCCCCCTCCTCCCTCCCATGTACACCGTCACCCCCCCCACTCTTCTCCTCTTCTTCCTACACACTATATAACTGTTGAAGTTAATATATTTAAATGTTGAAGGCAATATCGTAATTGTTGAAGTTAATATATGTACTGTTGAAGTTATATATGTAATTGTTAAAGTTAATATATTATATATGTAATTGTTGAAGTTAATATATATAACTGTTGGAAGTTATATGTGTAACTGTTAAAGTTATATATGTAACTGTTGAAGTTATATGTAGCTGTTGAAATTATATACCGAAATTATTTTATATAGGAATTCAGACTCAAAAAATTTTAATGGAAAGAATTATTATTATTTTTTTAATAAGAAGAAAGTTCGAACGCGTTTTATAAAAGCTTACAGTCTCTCTCCTTCCTATGCGTTTATAAAACGCGCTCAAAGGCTTCGAACGCGTTTTATAAACGGGTAAGAAGGAGAGAGACCGTACCGCTTCAGTTACGCCTCAAAAGGTTGGTCAGACTTTCGTACCCGTTTATAAAACGCGTTCGGAGCCTTCGAGCGCGTTTTATAAACGGGTAGGAAGGCGTAAATTTTTTGAAATGGAGTTATTACCATTTTTTTCAAAATTAATAGGAAAATTAATATTAAAATTTAGATTAAATTTTGTTTTTAAGGTTAAATTTATAATTTTTAAAATATCACATTTAATTTCATATTAATTTTATTTAAAAATGAAATTAGAATATTAATTTTGACATTAATATCATTTTGTTTCCATCACTATCAAGAAAGTCACTTGATTTACTGCATTTCTCTTTTTAATGATTAATTTATGATTTTAAAAACTTTTTTAGTAGTTTAGATTGATTTTTAGGTTTGCAAACTTTCAAAGTGGATTTTGGAGGTCTAGAGAGCGTTTTTTGGCTCCGAAAATGGTCGTTACGGGGTTCCACCCCGGTAAAACGTGTAGATCTCGTCGCCAGCTTTCCGGATTGTGCTCGATCGCCCCAAACGGACCTTCCTATCAAAAGTTATGCCTAATGTTCAAATTTTTTAAAAATTTTATATTTTAATTATTTCCGTATTATATATTATTTGATTATATATGGCTAACATAAAATAAAAAAAAAAGGAGAGACTACAATGCAAAAGATAAGTTTGTAGAATTAAATAGTAAAAATACAAGGTCATCGGCGAATAATTATTCAAACAAAATGATATTATACACATGTTCAAAAAAAATATTTGTAATTAAATGCATATAAAATATGTGTGATATATTTCTTATATCTATTTAATACATCTTTAATTGCAAACAAAATTTTGAGAATTTTGTAAATATGAAACATGCAGGGACCTTGAATGAAAAATATGAAAAACTAATAACACGTTTATAAAACGCGCTCGAAGGCTCCAAACGCATTTTATAAACGGGTACGAAGGTCTGACCAGCCTTTTGAGGCGTAACTGAAGCTCTCTCCTTCTTACCCGTTTATAAAACGCGTTCGAAGCCTTCGAGCGCGTTTTATAAACGCGTAGGAAGGAGAGAGACTGTACGCTTTTATAAAACGCGTTCGAACTTTCTTCTTATTAAAAAAAAATAATAATAATTCTTTCTATTAAAATTTTTTGAGTCTGAATTCCTATATAAAATAATTTCGAAATTATATATGTAACTATTGAAGTTAATATGTTATATATGTAACTGTTGAATTTAATATATATAACTGTTGAAGTTAATATATATAATTGTTGAACTAGGCATATTTAAATGTTGAAGGTAATATTTGAAGTGGGCAAATTTAAATTATTGAAGTTGGCAAATATATTAGCTTCAACAGTTATATATATTAACTTCAACAGTTATATATATTAACTTCAACAATTATAATCAATATATAGTGTCTGTGAGAGAGGGGAGGGAGAGGGGGAGCGTACGCGGGAGGAATGGGAGGGGGACGAGCGTACGCAGCAGGGAGGAAAACAGAGTGATTTCCAGAAATAGAAAACACGTAGAGCCAAAAATAGAAAAACGCGTGGGGATGATGGGGATGATGGGGATGATGGGGATGATGAATATCGGGGATGATCCTTATCACCCCCGAAAGACGAAGTATTAGTATCAAGCAATTTTTTTTTGTCTATATAAAAAAAAAATTCTTTAGGTCAAAATTCTTTTCTTAATTATTTTTGGATATGTCGGTTGAGCGATGCAGCAGACCATGGCAGCTTGGAACAGTTGGATGATGGAAGGTACCGATCGGTGATTATTCAAGCTGATGTGTACCCTACCAAATTTTGCAAGTTCGACGCAAATCATTAGTAAAGGAAAATTCTTTCATACAAAATTCTTTCATACTATTTTATCATTGTTAGCGACCAATTAAGTAAATTTAATGAGTTGTTCTTTCTTCTAATATTTTAAGTTCAAGTTGTCAGTATGATATATTAAGAAAATTATTACTCACCTTTTCCCCTTTTTACATTAAATACTAATAGATTAGAAAAATCATTTATCTGAAAGTTACTGTTTTCAGTTGATCATAATATAAGTCTAAGATACTTATTTTTACTGATATTTGGTCTTTTGTTGGGCAGAAATTAAGGGTTTGTGCGGTGACATAATTTCTCCCACTTTTCACAAAACTTTTCAATATCTTTCTAAATGAAGCTTGCGTTTGGATGAGAGAAGAAGAAGAGGAAGAAGGAAGATGGGAAGAAAAAAAAATTATAAGCAATCCAAACTCTTCACAAAGTTACACACTTTCCAATACTTCTTTCCACTTCTTCCCTTCTTCTCTTCTTCCCACACCTATCCAAACGCAGGGAAGAAGGAAAAAAAGGAATAAATTTATTATAAACAATTCAAACTTTTCACAAAACTACAAACTTTCCAATACTTCTTCCCACTTTTTTCCTTCTTTCATTCTTCCCACTTCTTTCCTTCCTTCCTTCTTCCCACACCTTATCCAAACGAAGCCATAAAGAATAAATCATGGAAGAATTGGCTTCCTCAATGCTTGACCCTATTGTTATTCTCTTGTCAACTCATATAATTTAAAATAAAGTACAATCAAGAAGATTATCTCCTTGCCGTTTAATCCGGTCTTAAAATTCTTATTTGACATAATATTGTTATTTGCGTGGTAATAACCTTTTGTTGTGAGGTTTTTTTCTTTAGCGACTTGCATAAATTTAGCTTGAAATACAAAAACAAAGTGGAAGTGGAAGTGGAAGCCGTCGCCTAAGTTCCTCGTCAATTATTTCTGGGTGAGTTTTGGATTGTTTGTGGTTAGAATTAGTCATTCGGAAATAAAACCTTTTTTAAAATGGTTGAGAAATAAATATTTTTAGATTAAAAATGTTATCTCTAAGCGGGTTCCGAATTCGAGATAAATTTTTAATATGAGTATGTTAGGATTATTTTTAATATGAATTAAATAAATACTTAGAATAAATTTTTAATCCCAAAAATGATCTAAATGCACGCAAATTAAAAATTTATTCCTAATTAGGGACCATTTAAAAATAACACTATTAATAAAAAATATATATTTTCAACCATCTCTAAAAATAAAAATTATACAAAATAACATATTCTAACTTATTTTGAAGCGATTCAAATGCATTGTAGTCTTTTCTATACAAGTAACGAGTCATCTCTTCAAAGTATTTTTTTTTTTTTGGTCTCAGCTTTGTAAATATTTTATAACAATACATCTGTTTGTAAAATTTAGTAATTTTGTGCCAATTTCATAAACGAATGAGTCACAAAAAAATTGATTTAAATAGACTTCCAAATTACAAATTTTGGACACAACATCCGGTTTCGAAGTTTTGGCAAAATTAGAAATATTGGTTTCAGAAAGAATGTTAATTTGTATACTTAAAAAATAATATAGCATTATCAAATCATTTAAAATAATAATATTCAGAATTTTTTATTCATGCAGCTGCAAAATATTTAAAAATGTCTCCAAATATTATTATTTTTTTACTTTAAAGTTTAAAACAATCTTGATACACAAGTCCGAGCCAAACTGAATCATACGTGTGTTGGTCTGTACTATCACCCAGCCAGGTACCCACAGTGACGGAGCCAAAAAACTTTGAAATGGAGTTCACTTAAATATTAATGTTTAAATGGAAAATGCTACAGTCAAAATGATATGGACGAAGTGTTTAGTCAAATCCGACCAAATTTCAATTCGAAAATTCAAATAACCAATCCAAGCCGTTCAATATGATCTTCATATTAAAATCTCTTTTTAAATCATTTTTTTATACTATATTTTTAAAATTTTTGAAAAATTTCGATCTAATTAGTTTTAAATTTTGAAAATCCTAATAAATACTTAAAAATAGAAAAAAAAACTATAAAATTTTTCATGCAATAAAATTTCAATATGAAGAACATATTGAGTGGTTTGGATTGATCAATTGAAATTTTAAATTTGAGATCTAATGAAATTTGACGGAGCTATTCGTCAAATCGCTTTGACTCTCTATCTTCATTTCACATCCATTACTTCAAAATTGAAATATTAATCATAATAATTAAACAAAATACATGTTTCCATCAAACATCCATTACTTCCAAAAATTAATACAACTACAAATTTTTTTTATTTTAGTCAACTGTCATAAAAATGAAATAATACGAACTAGAATCGGATATGTTTTAGACTTGTTATAGACTCGAATTTAACTTTCAAACCAAACTTTCAATATAATACAGCTAAAAAAAAGGTAAAAAAAAAACAGAGAAAAGGATGATCAGAGGAGCGAAGTTTTGGATAAATTTTTTTCCGACTGTTCTTGCAAGTCACAAAGAAGAGAGAATCGCTAAAATTTAGCTTTCACTAGGTAAAATAAATTGAGGAAAGAAAAGAAGCATCGCTGGATAACTTTATTTTCTTTTCTTTTTTCAATTATTTTTCTGATTTACTGAAGTGGTTGGACTAAATTCCATTTGTTACCTGGTTGGGCTACGAGGCCAAAAAACGACAGCCGAAGTAACAATATGTGCAACTAATTCCATTTTATTATAGTAACATAGCACTTTTGCAAATAAATTGTTAATCTTCCAAAGAGTTCTCACAAAAATTATATTATAAAATATATGGGTTCAACAGTGAAAAATCATCTAAATATTTTGGGGGTTCAAACATGTTGTGCATATAACAAATTTACATTTTTTAACTAAAAATATTAATATTAGTACTATTATTTTAAAAAAAAATAGAGGTGACATTGACACCCTTTTGATGAATGTAAATTCGTCCCTGGGTACCCACTTTGTTGCATACAGGGGTGTCAAACGTGCGAAATAAAAGCGGAACAGGGGTATTTCGTTTTTGTTCCGTTTATGATAACATAACTCATATCAGTTTCGTTTCTATTTCGTTTTGTAAAACGAAATAGTTTTTTCCGTTCTCAATTTTCTATTGATTTCAATCATTTTTCATTGATTTCAGCCTAATTTTTGGTAAACGGAACATTAACGTTTACCGCGGTACAACTTCTGTTTTTATTCCGTTTTCAGAAACGAAACTCAATTGATATTTCGTTAGCTGTTCTGTCCAGACGGAACAGAACGAAAACGTTCCAAACGAAATCATTTTGACACCCTAGTTGCATGCATGCCTACTTTCATAGTTGTCCACTTGTCCTTAGATATTGTCGCGACTAAGTTGGAGCATGGCTTTAATTCGGATGGGATCCTCTACAACGCCGCAAGTCTGATCTACAACCTGCAGACGCCCAATCTCTTCCGGTCTTCCCGATTCAAAAAGCAGGCACGGCTTATGAGGAGATGCAGCCCAAAAATCGAAACACAGTTATTACGTCTTAATCCAATTAGAGGGGACCCATGACCCATCTCTTTTTTCCATTATCCATTATCCATTAATTAATAAAAAAACGTAAGCAACCCCAAAGATCGAAATACAGTTATTACGTCTTAATAGCTTGGGTTTATTCCTTGTCTGATGAAACGGCAGGTTAAAACAGTTATATATTTGGACAGTAGCACAAACATATGTTATTACCGGTACATAACATGCTGATGGGATTCACATCTGCAAGTTTACAAAAAGAACCAGAGTTTACCTTTTAGGTAAATATTCATCTTACAACAGAGAACACACCCTCTCTAAAGTACAAAGTTCGCCTGCTACACATCTTTAAGCTACAACACTCACTTACAAAGCATACGGGGCAATAATTTACAAAAAACATCAATAAGTATAGTACTAGTACCACAAAAGTTATAAATCCCAACTTTGCACACAAATAGAGCGAGCACAAAGTTTGGGCTTTTGACCTGCCTCCTACAACTTCAGAAGTTAGATTAGACAATAATATTATACACCTACATCTCCACCTAAACTGTACTATAAGAAAGTGACTGCCACATTCCAATGCAGAGGAGGATGAGGACGACTGACATAAGAAACCAGAATATATATGCAATTGAGAACTTTCTGGGGGCTCTTTTAGGGGATGCAACAGATTTTGTTTCCCCAGAGTCAGTCTCCTCTGCAGCTGTTATCTTCTTGCGAAGCCTTGCTGCGTCTTTACCTTTTGGTACATCACCATCATCTGCAAACAAAAAGAAGTTATAATATGAAGAAGATCACTCATTTTTTTTTAAGTATAGCAGAATCCCTGGTCCCAGATCCTGTTCTGAGTTGAAAATCAAATTTGATTGAATAACAACTACAACCAACTAAAGATTCAACTGGAACAACATAAGATTAGCAGCACTTCTTATAGTAGAAAATTAGAATAATATATTTGCACAAGATTCTTTTACCATTTACAGATTGCTCCTTAAGCTTGTCTATGCTGGAGGCACCTAAAGAAGCATCATTGTCTATGCTGGAGGCACCTGAAGAAGTATCAGCAGATTCAGCAGAGGCATGTGAGGAAGCATCAGGTGAGTCAGCATGAACTTCAACAGAGTTCTCATCCACTTGCTCGTCAAGCTGTTCCCACCACAATAGTGAAAGAGTAAATATAATCGAGATCCACATTCAAAATGACAATATAGGGGAAAAAAATGAAACCTTCTAGAACAGTATAACATTTACAACAGGATGACTAACCTCAGTTCTCTCCTGTTTGACCGATCCACTGGGGGGACAAGACATGGTTCCAATATCCAACCTGGTCTGCAGGCACAACCTTCTACGTGCAATTCCATGACTAAAAGGACGAACACTTGCTTGTACAGTCTGTTGGTGGCAGTCCCCATCTCTGGCTCTTCTGATTATTCCAGTGTCGCCAATAGAATCATCATTGGGTGGGATGTGGTTAATTTGATTAAATGAGGAGATGAAATTTGCATTTTGTTGGCTTTCAAATTGTGGCCCTCTGGGGGCAACATTGTGGGTGAATAAAAGCTCCAGTTGGTGAGGCCTGGTGGTGATACCAGTGCCCTCAAGGCCACTGGTATCATTGCTCGGCATCATGTTGTTCTTTTGAGCACTTGGCTCCTCCAGTGTGTTGAACAGATCCTGAAGTTAGGCTTTGTAGTGTCAATAGAAGTCAAAAGTACAGACTATAGAACCTAAAACAACTAATTTGCTTAGTATACTATCCTGATTCTCATAACTTACATTGTTCTGGTCATTAGCAGAAGGTACCAAAATTTTCATCTTAAATATTGACAACCTTTTCTGGCATACATAGTAAAACTTTATTCTTTGTGCTCCAATTTGATCCTCTACTTCAAGGGCTATGTTTTCATTATCACAAGTATAACAGTCGTAGATGAACAACAACAACAACAAAGCCTTTAGTCCCAAACAAGTTGGGGTAGACTATAGAAATGAAATCCAACCAGGCCAGAGTCATACAGTCACAGATGAATAAATAAATAAATAAATAAAATTTGACCTGCAAGGAATCTGCCCCAGAATCAACAGAATACACATCCTGATCAGTGCTGTCATAAGGGAGAAGAGCAGCATTTTCATAAAGAGATGCATTCATGACATCATCAGTATTAATTTTGAGGCAATCATCATTTAGCAGCTCTTGTATGTTGAACATCCCATCTGACCATAGAATTTCATCCTGATTAACACCAACCTACAATCAATTATGATGAATGAGAATTAAAGAGCTTAAATAGGATGAGTGTACCAGCACATACATGCAAATGGTTCTAGCAAACAAGGTATATTACAGACAAGTCGTACTATTTTTCCGCTGCTATGGTGTGCTTGCCTAAATCATTGCAATATAGTATAGAGGATATAAAGGCACTTTGTACAATGTTATGTCCAATTACCTGTTCGGCACTTTCTAAATAGTCAGCTACATCAACATCAGCTGAATTGTCCAGCCGCATTGACTCATCAGGCGAGTACACGTCCGGATCAGCAAAAAAGGAGTCAATAATATTAGCTACCACATCTTGTTGATCATTGTCATTGCCAGGATAGCCAACCAACTGATGATTTCCTTCGAGCGAAGTACCAGAAAGATACTCGCTCTTTCTGTTCTGTGGATTAGAGATCTGATCTAGAAGGGCATCGGGTGGGGGATTCATGTGCTGTTACAAGGAAAATTAAAAAAATATTTCTCTAATGAAACTTTTAATATAATAACTTTATCTGCCAGATGAACATTGTGACCAGATAAACCAAGTTCAAAAAAAAAGTTTTTTCCTCACCATAATTTGAGGCAGCCCATTGGAAAAGCTGGAACTATCCTCATCTCGCTTTTCTGGTTTACAATCTGCTCTGTCATTCAGCCATCTCTGGATACCGTTCGTCTTGCCAGTTACAGAATTTGGCAAATTTAATTGGTCCTCTTGCAAAACAGATTTATGCTCTACTGGTGCATTAATTTCATCCAAGGAATCACCATCTTGCTGTGTCCCACCAGGAGATGATCGGGATGGGGCAGGCGAGAAACCACTCCTATCCACCTCATCAACATTGATATTGGCAAGTTCAGACTCCTCAGTTTGCCCTGGGACTCTCTCATCTGCCTTTCTAAATAGCTTGTAGAGAACATAACCACCCTGTAGCACCAAAAATAAAGGATTTTATTTTTGCATGGGGGTGGGATGGGGTGGGAGGTCCAAAAAGTGCAATCTTTTCTTATAAAAATATATATATAGTGTAGTGTCCAACAATTTGTTCATCGGAATGACCCAACAATAACTACACATAATGTGTGAAAAACCAAACTTACAATGGGGAACTTTTTTGTAACTTTGAAACAGAGGGCTCCTTATTATCCTGCAACTTTTATGTTGAATACAAGCAGAAAATTACAAAAAACAAAGAAAACCAATCAAACCTGTTCGCCAGACTCAAACTCAGGCTCAGTAGTGCGGTACTCATGCATAATCCAGTGGGTACGCTCACCACGAGGCGCCCGCCCCTTGTGGAAAACTAGAGTTTTTTTCATACCCACCATAGAAGACTGACGAATGGGGCCCTTGGAACGAATCACTCTGTCCTTCCCAGTTGCTTTCCAGTAGCCTTTCTCAGTGGCCCGATTTGAACGGCTCCCATTTGGGTATTTTCTGTCCTTTGGAGCAAAGAAGAACCACTCTGGGTCATCTGACCTTATCAAAGCCTTGTCTGTAAATAAATTCAACTTTCAGGTCAGAACATATGCTGGTAGTTTTATTAGTCTTAAGATGATAAAAAAAAAACTGAAAGGTCTTGATTAGATTTATGTCTGTTTGTGTAACTGAATGGAACGTCTCCAAGGAGTTGGCGATCGATAGGAGCGCTTGGAAGTTAGCAATTCATGTACCGGAGCCATGACGTAGGAACTTAGGGGTAGGAGCGATGCCATAGGTTTGTAGGTCCCTATTAGGTCACAGTCGAGGTCTAGGTTTCTACTATTACTATTATTTTTAGAGGTATTATTATTAGTATGGCTAGTCTTATTATTAGTATTTTTATGTTTTGTTTTTTTTTGTTCTTGGATGTGTTCTCTTGTTGGGTTTCTTTCTAGCCTACCCCAACTTGTTTGGGACAAAAGGCTTAGTTGTTGTTGTTGTTTGTTGTTGTGTAACTGAACACAAAAGAAGATGCTTTAACTAATTTCAGCATAATATACCATTTAAGTGTGAGATGTAGCTTACTATTTGAGATAAGATGCTATTTACAGAACATAATTTATTAAAAGAAAACTATCTTGCAACAAAAGAGGACAGAGACACGAGAGTTAATGTTTACTAAAAAGTAAAGAAAGCAACATGCAGCTTCTTTCTGTAATGTATTTTTTCTATTCGAAACTAAGCACCAGAAAAATTTGCACACAAGCAGAAACATTGCAAGTTATTATTAGTAGCAACCAATAGTTGAATTTTTTAGAGTTCTGTTTTAGAAAGAAATGGTGCTAGTTTATTGTAGTTTAGAGCATAGAGTACAGCACGACCTAGAAACAGACTTAATCTATAGAAGAAAAACGATCACAATGGGTCATACCAGGTATTTATCTGTACAAGTTGAGAATATTGATTTTAACAGTAAACAGTAAAAAACCCAAAATATATTATCCTGATTCCAATGGAGTAACCTGTCACACAGTGATCATGCAACCAGTGCAGTGAAAATTATCAGAAAGACAAAAACTACACCAATTCACAACCAAAATTGGGGATTCAACATAATCAAAACAAAATCTACAAAATTTTACAACAAACAACAAAAGAGTTACTACCTGGCAGATCCCACGGCTCGCACTTGCACACATCGATTTCTGGTATAACCTCCCGCTCAGCCTGGATCTCTCCAGTTATCTTCCTCTTCAGGTAGTGGTTCACGAGCTCCTCATCCGTCGGTCGGAATCGGAACCCTAGCGGGAGGGTTTCTAGAGGTATAACAGCCATTTTCACCTCTCAAGCACAGATTACTTCCACGCTAAGAAATCTCCAATTTGTAGTCAAATCGATCAATTTCGGAGACGAGGTTCGATCTAGGGTTTTGGTTTTGGTTTAGCAAGAGAGAGAGAGAGTTTTCTGACTTCTTTCTTTTCAGCTGCGTTTCTCTTTTTTTTCTCTTTTTTTTTCTGCTTTTTCGTCTCTTTTGTGTTTTTGGAGAAGGAAGAGAAAAGCGAAGCAGTGTTAAAACCGAGTTGGGGACCTTGTGGAGATTTCGCTGTATATTCCTTACTGAATAATAATAAGTGGGTTAAGTAAGCAATGGGATAATTCCACGAATTGGACGATTTTGCCCCCGTCCGTACAATTACGCGCTTTAGTTCTTCTCCAGTTGCATAAAGCGTATAGTGACCAATTGTTTTTTTACTGATTTCAACCCGGCCATTTGTCTTGAAAAAAGGAAACAGCAGGCGGTTTATGGAAGAATACAAATGGAGAGAGACGATAGGGAATTGCTTCCTACACTCCTCTAGAGATCTACTCCTTTTTCTTTGAAAATGACATAAATATCCTTGGTAGAAATGCAGTACAAAAAATAAAATAAAAAATAGTGAAGGGCATTTTAGTCTAAATAGGAGTGGATGTTTGGGCGTGAGGAAAAGCAATTCCCAAGACGATATCAACGGTATTGTTTGGTAAAACGATACACATCGCTACAGTGAAGGAAGCACGAAAGCAATTGGAGATCCGATAAGAAGCTGCCACGTGGAAAGGTTGAAGGTCGGTGATGGGTCCAAGCTTCGGATTCTACTGGGGATTAATTATTCGGAAACGGTGGGCTACTCGTCTGAGAAAAAGCGCCACGCTGGTAGGATAATTAAGGCCGTTGGATGGTGTCTGAACGCTGGATATGGTTTCTTATCTTCTCTTTTTTTTTTTTTTTCTTATCTTCTCTTGGAGGTATGGATGGGGAGGAAATTTTAACTTTAATTATACTTACACGTGGACTACATGGACCAACAAATTTGGATCTTTGCATTGTTCTTCGTACCTGAAGACCAGGTGTAGATTGGTTTTCTTACCTCCAGTCCAAAGCAGGCGGAATTCTCTGATAATTGTTAATTATTTTAATCTAAATAAATCTTTGTTCCATTCCTTGGTGAAGAAGTAATTTGTCCTGGTCTAAGGTTGCACGTGAGAGGTGAAGGGGGAAGAGGATATTAGATTAGATGTAACAACTATCAAACAATTGGACGTTGGACTGTTCCCGGTCCCAGCACCAACATTTGACATTGATAACCAAATCAAGACAACAAAGATTAAAAAATATGGATGTTTTTATGTTTCATATGGCTCCGTTTGGATGCGTTGAGAATAAGATAGGAAGAAGGGAAGAAATTTATTGGGAAGGAGTAAATTTATTGGGAAGTGAGTAACTTTTGTGAAGAGTTTGGATGGTTAGAAATACATTTATTGGTAAAAAGTGATTATTCCTTATTCCTTATTCTGGGAAGAAACCATCCAAACGGAGATTGGTTCCTAGTTCCTACCAGTAAATCCATTTTGACCCTTTTTTTATCAGCAATCTGAATTTAAATAGAATGGCCTAATTTCTTTTAATGAAAAAATAGAAAAATAAAATTATCCATATAATAATTTATTATTTTATGCAAGTTAGAACAAGGCCTACCGTAACAGACGACCCATGATAAAGGTGACAAAATTCGAATCCAATAAAACAACTCATCTGACCAATTTCAAATTCGAATATAATCCAACTTGATAATTTTAAAAGTCAAAGTAATTTAAACACGACCTTGATCTTACCAAAACATGATTTATTTATTTATTTAATATAATAATAATGATAATTATTATTATTACTATTATTATTATTATTTTGAGAGGCACGATATGATCTAATTTATGAGTTTTGAATTACCTAACATTCCCTTTGTGACAATTCAAAATCCCCAAAAATCCGACACTGAGCCGAAGTAAAGTTGATCAAACTTTGAACCTACCCAACCAATCTGAATATCTGATCCATAAATTTGATACGATGCCAATTCAAATGACTCGAGATTCAACCCAATATTAGGAAATAATCCAAAAAGATATTGAGATAGTCCTGATTCCTGAAGCAACGTAGCATATAGCTTGATAATTTTTCGATATCACGCTGATAGAGAGCCCACGCGAACCCAATAGGCCGATTGTCACCTCGGCCTACATGATCCCGGCGCTTTCTCACGTGAAATTCACAAATAGCCCACTTGTATTGGAATTGAAATCGTCCGGTGTCCATTCATATTTTTATCAATATTTAAAAATTCAACGCTCAATCTAAACCGTTGATCTTGTTCAATTTAACTAGTGATATATTTTAATATAAGTTTTATAAATTTTGGAGTTTATTTGATATTAGATCGAGTGGTCAATAAATGAACGAATCTGGTTAACTACCTCTGATTAATTCTAATACGTTCATAGTTTGTTCACGTAATCAAGTATAAAATCAACTCTAAATTTTATAAAACTTATATAAAACTACATCACTGTAATTTTGAACAATTTAGATTAAATATTTAAATTTTAAAATTTTAAATATTAATTAAACATTCAATGGACTGCTCTCTACTGTAGTTTTAACTACAGTCGAGGGTTTTAATCCACTTGTACAGGGATGGCTCCTGGGAGATCAATTCGACTTTAGTTCAAAACTAGATCACTCGATTTGAGAACGTAATTAGCTTTTCTTGTTCGAATTTAATTGGGAATTGACACGTATACAATTTTATTATCAAATTTACAACATTTAGTTATAAATTTGATATATAACGTATTTATTTCATAAATATAAATACTAAGGTTCTGATTGGAATTTTTTTTCCACGCAGGATTTCATTTCATTTTATTTGATTGGAAATTCTTTAATTAAAATAAATAAATTTGATTTTATTTGATTGAATTTTGTATATTATTATACTTATGAAATCTTGAGAATCAATTTTAATCAAACAAAATTTGGTTTGAAAATCATTTAATCGAACCTTTTTAAAAAAATTTTCCTTAGTCTTTTAGAAAATGAATAAAACATTAGTTTATAAATAAAGTTTATAAAAATAATATATGTTAATTAATTAACACTTTATTTATTAAAAATATTAAAAATAGAAAAATGATAACTGTCATATGCAGTTTTGCAATCGCGTGAATAAAATCAACACATAAAATAGACAAGGTGACATATAGATGATCAAAGTAAACACATACAAAAAAAAATAAGTTTTGTCATCTTTTATTCAGATTTTTATATACATATTCAACTTCTTTTTATTGAATTTATTTATTTGTACGTGTTCACTTTGATCATTTATATGTCATCTTGTCTATTTTATGTGTTCACTTTATTCAAATTATAGCAAAATTACAAATGACAGTAATCAATTTTCTTAAAAATATATAAAAATACATTTATAATTGAACTTGCGTAGAGTACGATTCATGTTCGATTAAGCTTAATTCAATAAAGTTCATATTGAACCGGAACTGATATACGACATCTTACTTTTTTGACATCCCTGTGACATCCCAGCGTCAAAGCCCATCTCCAACGCAAGCCCATCAGTTCAGCGCTCTCCTCCGATCTCTCCTTCGATGCTCCTTCCCTTCCACTCTCTCCTCCGATCTCTCCCCGTTCTTTTCTTTCTCCCCTTCCGCTCTCATCTCTCCATGTGGCTCTCCCTTTCAACTCCCGCTTTCTTCTCGTGCTCCATGTTGCTCTCCCTCACCGCCCTTCTTTCTTTCTTCTTTTCTCTCGATCTTCATTTCTTTTTTCATACTCATTTGCATATAACAATTTAATATATCTTTTGATTCATAATAAATACTCTCTTAAGTCAAAATAGATATTCTCTTTAGCAAAAAAATATACATGTTATAATATAATAAGTTACTCCCTTACGTAAATATAAATACTTTCGTGTGACAAAATAAATACTCCTTAAAGGTTAATTCACAATTGAAAACATATTTGACGCTCCCTTAATGAATCTTACATACTCCCTTAGAAATAATTAGTTACTTCCTTAATACAAATTACTTACTTCCATAATAAAAGATAATTGACAACAGATTTAACACTCCCTTAATGAATATTAAATACTCTCTTAAAACTAATTACCCTTAATGTAAATTACGTACTTTCATAATAAAAGATAATTGAGAATATGTTTAACATTTCGTTAATGAATCTTACATACTCCCTTACTTTTAATTAGTTACTTACTCCTTTATCATAAATTACGTACTTCTATAATAAAAGATAAATGAAAATATATTTGACGCTCACTTACATACTCACTTAAAAATAATTAGTTACTCCCTTAATAATATTTAGATACTTCCTTTACAATATTAGTTACTCCCTTAATTCAAATTACATACTTTCGTAATAAAAGATAATTGAAAATATTTTTAACATTTCCGAATCTTACATACTCCCTTACTTTTAATTAGATACTCCTTTATCACAAATTACTTACTTCTATAATAAAAGATAAATGAAAATATATTTGACGCTCACTTAAAATAATTAGTTACTTCCTTATTATAAATTACATACTCCCTTAATAATATTTAGATACTCCTTTATCATAAATTACGTACTTCCACAATAAAAAAATTAAAACATATTTGATGCTCCCTTAATGCATCTTACATACTCATTTGTGTATAATATATACTCTATGATTTTTATTAGGAATGATGATGCTTATATGAAGAGATAAGAGAAGAGGGGAGAAGATTCCTAGGAGGAGAGGTGAAAGGGGAGCGCGAAGGAGAGAGAGGAGGTGAAGGGAGGGCGCGAAGGGGAGAGGAGATGGATGAGAGGAGAGCGTGAAGAAGAGAGGGACGAGTGACGCGAGAGAAAGAAATGAGCGTATAGTATTGGGCTTGGGCTGAATAGAGAATGGCACGGGATGTCATTTCCTTAGAATGTCAGTTAGAATATCCGTTTCTACTATGAGTCTAAAATTACATTAAAATAAGTAACCTCTTTTTTTTTTCTTTTTTCTTTTTTTTTTGAGTTTCCCCTGCTACCATTGTCTCGTCAGATATATTACAGTAAAAGACATATATCATTGGACGAAAGGGCCCAATAATAAGTATCTTGAAGCTCGAGGCAAATCAATATTATTTCTATTAGTAAAATTAATTTTGCAAATGTAAAATTAAACTACATGAAAAGTTTGGATACAAAAATATAAGAAGATGCAGAATTAAAGAATTGTTGGGTGCAGCCGACTCCTAAGTCCTAAGCCCCTCTTTTCCGTTTTATTGTTGAATCAAAAGATCTAGTGCCTACTAGTGTATAACTGTGTATAGACGATAGCTAATCGACTAGAGGAGGGGGGGGGGGGGGGGAATCATTTTCTGATGTCTAGGATTTGTATTTGTTCTAAAATAGAAAAAAAAATTCTTACAAAGAATCAAAGAAGTTTTGTTTTATTATTATTTGGTGCCTTACTGTACTCTTATATAATTATTATTTAGGATATCCGAGCTAACAATAAACGCTAGGGTAAATATTTTTTTTCCCTTGTTATACTATACATAGAATACAACAGGCAGAGCGGCGTTACAGATGCAAATTTGGTCAAGAGAGTAATTAATGCTTCTAGAAAGTGAAACAAATAGCATCGATCTATTCTTAGTTAATTTACAACACCAAAGTCATGACTGAGGTTCTATTTCTCCTTTCTAACTATTAAATTATAAGGATTATCCTACCAATTAAGCTGATCGACTGACCGTTTGTTGAGAAAAAAGAATTAGGGAACTAATAGCCTCAGATAATCATCATTGGCTAATTAAGAAAAAAGGAGCATCAATTTTATTGTATAAAAAAAGAAACTTCAACTTTTTCCTTTTTTAAGAAAGTTACCGTTAGGTAACATTAGGGGCTATTCCGTACATAATTTTACCGTTGCTCTTGGTCTTTATAAGACTTGTATTTCCCTCCTGTAAAGCTACAGAAGATCAATAAAAATCATTTTACCAAATTCCCAAACTCTCTGCGTTGCACAAAAATTAACATGGTATCAGAGAGTATCTGATCCAATCAAGCTTCCGCAACAAAGAAATCAGTGAACAAGATGTCAGATACAGAGCAATCAAATTCCAGTTCAACCCAAATTAACCAAAACCGAAATTCAACTGTTAATCATGTTGGAGTTATGTCCTAGAAGTCAATAATTTAATGACTTAAATATTAGTTTATGTTATGGATGATATTTTATCATCTGTTCCTAGGTTTATTATTGACAGATTATTCAGGTTGAGGATCTGAATTGTAGATCTCTGTGGATCATTCTTTAGAATGACAATAATAAATCTAAACGGTCCATAATCTTGATAATTAACAAGGAACATTAATTATCATATAAGATTAGTATGCAAGTTAAGTGATGATTAAGTTCTACAAATCATAGGTAAAGAGTTACCAACTTAATTGCATATGTGTATGTTATGGAACATAGCACAGGACTTGACCCATCGAAATAAACATATGGATTGTGTTATGTGTCATTGTTTATTTCGTTATGATTTTGGTTCTAAGTTTGAGATGTTTATCTTTTCCACATGAGGATAGGTTCAATAAATATCGTCTACCGCTGATTCCCGATAAGGGCTGCTATACGGACTTTATTTATGTTCTCTTGAATTGTGCGGGGAAAAGTTAATCATCAAGAAAACCGTATGTCCCTCATTAATTCACTTAGTGAGTGACGATATCTGTTTGGGCCCCTTGATGGAGATAGATTGTTTGCATGCAACTTTATACAATTATCTCTAGATCAAGAAACGTATAATCTGCAAGAATGACACATTCCTATCTTGGATTATACGATGATATCGTGTGACATAAGAATCAAAATAGAGAAATACATTTATTATCTCATGCAGGATTTAAATACTGTAGCAGTACACTATTTATGCGAATTGGGAATCATAACGTGTTGCTAGATACCGCTTATGATTATTGAAATTAAATAACGATTTAATTTCATGTCCAACATAGCATAAATCCTCAAAGGGTCACACAAAATAGAGTTTTAACCAAGACAGTACATTATTTATTTATTCGCAATAGTGCGTATTGCGGAAATATGATAAGTTGATTAATTAATTATATACCGTTATAATTAATTAAGTCAAATGGATCATATAGAAATAAATTAATGTATTAGCTAATCCTAGAATAATTATTAATTGGTTAATAATTATTTTAGTTCAACTCAATTTAATATAAATAGTCATATTAATTTATTGGGCCAATATATATGCATTAAATATATAACCCGATTAAAGAGCATTTGGAGTAGCTTTTAATTAAATGAATTAGAGGCTTGTTTGAGTGAGTTAAGAGGCCCATTAGAGCCCATTTTCTGGCCGGCCCTAGTGGTAGGTGGGAGTGGCAATCTTGTAAATAGATGGTTGGTGGTAGGTAGGGATCATGCACTATATATAGAGATGTATAGATGCAAATTTGAGGCTTCTCTCTTCCCTAACCCTAGCCGCCATTCCTCTCCCTCTTTGGCCGCCGGCCTCATCTCCTCTCTCTCTCCATTAGCTCATGAGTTGAGCAATATTCTCTCCACTAATTAAATTGTTAATTAAAGAAGAAGAGAGAATACCTTGGATTAGCTTTGTTCTAATCGAATCGCTAGCACGAATCGATTTAGACCTTGGTTAATCTCTAGGTGGACTCGAGGCGATTTGGAGAAGAAGGAGAAGCGCCCCATCGATTCCCATGCCGTAGGATCGAGCCCCGCGAATACGATTTCGCGGGAGGTATAAATTTCCACCCCTTTCTCTTTGTGTCGAATGGTTTTGTACTAGATCCTCTTGCTCTTGTGTTTTAATTGAATTAATTAATGTTAATTAGTCACAAAATTAAAATTGGGCAATTTCCTAACAGTGGTATCAGAGCACATGGTCGTACTTAAGCTATTTTGACACTTAATTAAGAGAAATTGGCTAATTAACGGATTAGTAGAGATGATGCGTTTGTTTGCTGTCTGGAAATGGTATTTTCTGTGTTGTTTCGCGTTTTTCGCTTTGATAAGTTCTCTGGAAGTTTTTTTCATCTACATGAAAGTTGTAGATCTGTTGATTGTGATTCTTTTGGCGTTAGATTCACATTTTTCTGAATTAGTATGGATTTATTGTGAATAAAATGGCGACAGTGCGCAGAACCAGTTTCTGCTCGTACTGTCCTGTTTGAATGGCTTGAAAGATTTATATTTTGAATATAAGTACCAGTGTTCTATGGCTAGATTTAAAGAGGACTTGAAGCCATTTCTGAGAATGTATAAATTGCTGCATGACTTGGATTAATTTGTGGGTTTTCAAGTATGAAAAGGAAGATCTTGTCAGATCCAGTTTGTTGAGTAAATCGATTGTTCTAATAAACTGTACCAACTGAGAACTCCTTTAAAAATTATGTTTAAATGGAGTTGTTCTATTTTGAGTTAGGATTCCAGAAAAATTAATTTCATAATTTTTCGTGGAAGTTTGGACCTTCAACTAGGTTAAAACATTTCGATCGACAGTCTGTTCCAGTACAGAATTTGTTGATTGTTTAGTATGTAACTCGAACTTTTTGAACTGAACTTGGTGATTTTCTTTTCATGGATAGCTAGCCTATAGTCTAAACTAGTTTTTCTGTGTATATTGTATATATAAAAACTGGATAGAAGGTGGTCTTACAGACCAAATGGTTGAGAGGATAAGCTGAAAATCTCATAACGGTGTTTCGTGCACTTGTAAGAGATTTGTCATTTTTGATTCTCCCAGATGGTTTAAGATCTCTTCTTGAAATTTTTACTGGTAATCACAATTATGATAAGGAGCTTAAGTAATTTATTTGAGAATTTTTGGAGACCTAAAACCTTTGTTTTTATTGGATTCCATTAGTTACGTTTTTTAATAAATTACTGTTTTTTCTAAGTATTCAAATTAGTTGAAAACAATTAGAAAACTCCTTTTTTGATCTCCTTTCAGTTATGGGATGTTGAAAGAACTTTCTAAATGAATTTAAATAAGTCTTGTTGTTTAAAATTGAGAATTTGTACACGGAATTTACTTATGGCAAACAAATCGCAAAGATGCTTGAAAATCGTTAATTGGAAACAAAGTGCTTGTATGTGCTAACTTTGTTTTGTAGGTGGATAGTGGGTTTAGTATGGCTCAAGACTCAATGCCTTGTGGTTGTATTTGAATGCATGTGTGAATGTTTGTAATGCGGCCTTTGGTGCCATTAATTAATTTGTTGATTAATTTTTGATGTAACTTGTGAGGCTTGCATGCCCCTAAGGTTAGGATGGGAATAGGGTATTTTTCACATGTATTTTGTACCTTTATTTTATATAGGATTTAGATCCTTATAGAATTTAGTGGGAGGGACAAGGATTAGATTAGTTTTGCTCCATGGACGATGTGGCGAAACTAATGCAAGCGGGAGCCATACAAACCCACAACTATGAGATGCTTATATGTGATTGCTTGTGATTGCTATGAATTGTCATAGGCTAGGTATGGGTGTATGCTTACACGACCACCAAACAAGTGTCATATGATTGATAGTCCCAACTAAAACTCGATTAAGTGAAATCGCCCTCCTTCTCTCTATCCCCTTCACGCCGATTGTCACTCATGGCGCGGTCCGCCCAAGCGGACGTCATGGTTGCCAATTCGGTAGTCGGGGTGCAAATAGCTAAGATTTGCAAGGAGCAAATAGTGAGAGGTTACTTTTCGATGGACCCAACTAGAGTTTGGACATCGGGGCGAAGTTTGTAAATATACTTAGATATTCACAAACCAAGAATCATATGGAACGATATGATTGGTTGGAGAACCTACCTTGTCTAATTAAGTAGGGTGACGTGCCATAGCAGGCTCTACTTGATGAAAACCGGGATCTTGGAAAACCAACTACATTTGGGACATTAAATAAATGTAGTGGGAGTTTTATTTGTTATAAATAAAACAATTGCATAAACTAATTGACCTTAAATTGATTTTGTTATAGATGTTAAAATTGTTAATTTTGTTGCGATCAATCTTTGAAAAATTAACAAACTCGTTTCTAAAAGGTAGTTACTTAAAGAAGTAATACCGATTCCTAAGACACGATCTTAGTGAAGAGAAATTTGAGTATGTCAATTCCCAAAAACTTTCCTCAAACTACCCGAACGTAGCAACGCGGTGATTGATTGACTTTTGGCGAAAAGTTATTCAATAAAGCGTATGGCTAATATCCTCATTTGAAATTTCTAGACCTTTGAATTAGTGAATTCATATGGACTAAAATTAACTCGTACGTTCTCATCCGCTTACTCAAGAAAGTGTTCTTGGAGAAAGTAGATATTAACTCCATCATTTATGATCGAGTATAAAGAGTATGAGTTGACAAAGAGATTCTTCTTTTATACATGAACGTTTCATTGGCATACAAATCGAAAGATTTAAGTAGCTAATTGATAACTAGAGATATTGATCTCCGATATCAAGGATTATTGATATTGTCATACGATCTCTTTGAAATTATAAAGGATATAATGTTACCTTCTTCGCACACTTGTTGATGCAAAAATGTAATTGGTTAAGTATTCAAGAAATACTTCGCCAAGGTATGAGTTGAAATTTCGAGACTCTTGATTGTGATCATGTGTCACATGAGATGTTTCATTTGTCGTTTATGGGAGGCATTTGAAAAGTTGTCTGAAATACCATGATTGTAATGATCTAATCCTAAGAAGTATTTGTCGTTCAAATTATCTCACTATCTCTAATTTTACACTAGTAACTTGATACTAGTTCATATGCTCACATTTAACGAAATGTGTTGGCAATGAAGAATAAGAGAATGTTCGAGAGATATAGAGTAAACTCCGTATATGAAATGACTTGTTCGTTTAAGTCATTACCATTGAATACGTAGAGTTATCTTTATTAAGAGATTGTTTAGGAATTCAAGATTGCATACCTTAATCCTAACCTCTCAAAATTATCTCCATTTCATATTCGATGATGGATGATTATGTTTTATAAAAGACAAGTTCTTTTGATTATGGGTTGTTTATATGATTTCATGCATCTTGATAGAATTTGCTTGAAATAGATAAACAATTTATTAATGACAAATAGGATGCATAAGACTTGACATAAAGTATTTGACTTTCATGTTATATATAACCGCTTAGTCACATACATAAACGAGAATCGCATTTCGAGAGTCTACGTAACGTAGAGCTCGTAATTCAATTCGATTTCAAATCGATTGATATGCGAATCATGTTTGTTAATTGACATAAGCGCCTTTAACCTATGAAGGTTTAAGGACAAGTGAACAAATTAGGAATTATACATATCGATGTATAAAGACCTATAAGTACTTGTGTAATGAAAGGTTGTTGATACTTTACTACTTAACCAACGATCATTGTAGATATTAACATATCTATTTGATAAGGTATAAGTATGAACCTTTTGACTAGTTCAAAGGAGTTCAAGAGTGAAGTTTAAAAAGACCGTTCAAGAAAAATGGAAGTCTTACAATTAATCGTGGTAAATAAGTAGTTAAGTCATATGATTTGAAATATTATCTAAAGAGTATGAAATTAGTTTCACTACTCGCTCCATGAGGAATAATATGTCCAAGAATGGAGGTATCGAACAATATTTAGTATAGTTCGATCGGTAATAAATCAAATTGACTTATTCGACTCGTATTAGGGAATTATGTTTGAGGACAATATTGTTTACACTGAATAATGTTCCATCGAAGTCTATTGAAGAAGATATCTTAGGAGATTTTGATCTCTAAGTATAATACTTCTCGAGATTTGGTGTTGAGAAGCTCATTTCAAGTATTGTGGACTTGTAAGCTTAAACCAAATAAGACACTATATATTTGTAGGATGCATTATATTAAAAGGCACTACTTCCACGAATATGATAAGAACAAAGTAGTTGTTGCTAATCATAATGTAGTCTTGATGAATTGAAATTCTCAAGAAGAAGTAGTGGGAGTAAAGTGAGCATTAAAATAGTTTATGCGTCACTACAAGAAGTACTCTTATGGGAAACTTGTCACTCCATACATGGTACTTAGTGGGAGTTGAGCGAAACTTCATTCACAAGTTGTTTTGAAAGAAGTTTAATAGTATGCTCCTTCTAATGAGGACTCAACCATCTCACGAGTTGATGATGATTCGAGAAACTCATGGAATATATATGAGGAGTCAAGAACTCGTTCGACAAATCATTGTGGAAGTAGTTCATGAACCTCAAGTACCAATCCTACAAAAAATCAACGAGAGTTGAGTGCCTAAGCCGTTTGGTGCATTGGTTTCACGACATTCTCAAACTTAGCATATGAGAATCCGTTGATAAACAAGGAAACGATGGAACGATACGATTCCACATATATGGTTCGAATTCATATGATCTTTAAATAAAATCCATGTATAACAACAAGGTATAGACCTTGGTTGATGTTCATGAAGGAGCAATCCATCAAGAACGTTTAGATCTTCAAAAGGAGAGATCGACATGGATAACAAATCGACTATGTACAAAGCGCGGCTTCTCGCTTGTAGCTATGTCTAAGTCGATGGCTAGTTGACTACGTACAAAGCACAACTTCTTGCTTGTGGCTATGTATAAGTCAATAAAGATCATTCTAGCAATAATTGTATTTCATATATGTCGATATATGGAAAAACACATAAAACCGCCTTCTTCGTATGAATGAAGGAAGATGTTGTGCATTTGACACAAATCGAGGTTTATGTATTGCTAAAAACATACGCATGCTTCAAGAATCCATTAATGGATTAAAGCAAGTGTTGTGGAGATTGGAATAAAAGTTTTGACAATGAAGTCAAGGAGTTGAACTTCGTCAAAAGTATCTTGTATATACAAGATATTCAGTGGAAGCATAATTGTATTACTTGTATTGTTCAAGATAACAATTCATTAAATTGGGAATAACATTAAGAAAATGAATATTGTCGAGATCTCTTTGGAGAATGCTTTCTCAAATGAGAACTTGGGCGAAATCACCTAATCCTAGGAAACAAAATCTATAAAGATAGATTATGATGGATGTTAGGTTTGAGCAAATATGCATATATTGACGAAGTGTTCTAGAAACACGAAAGTTACACTCCAAGAAAGGATGTCTAACTGTACGTCACGTGGCATGACTTGAGTGTTTAACTCGGTCTAATGCAACTCAATTCAAGAAAGTGCATGAAATAGTTCAAGCATTCTTTCAATATGAGTTTCATTTCGTACGCCATATTTATGCATATGCCCCAATGTGTAGTATCCAAAGGATATGACAAACAGTTGTCAAATGGATACAAGAGAGACACATTTGGACGATAATCAAGGATATCCTCGAGTACATTATGAGAAAGAGCGATATAATATTTCATCTCTTAAGATGAAAGAAATCTCGTGTAAGTTGTTACACTAATAAAAGTTTTTCAAAAGATTGATATAATCACAATTTAGCTACATATTTTGCTTAAGGGTGGTGTTGTAAGTTTAGAAAGTGTTCTAAATGGAATATTACAACCGTTTCCGTCACCAAAACAAAATACATAGCAACTTGTGAAGCAATAAAAGAAGTTTATTTGGGATCGAGTTCTTAGTCGAGTTATTATGGTTCTATGCATCTCGAACCACAACTTACTCCTAAAGAACCCAATGTTACATTGGAGATTCAAATATGATCTATAACAATATCACTTGATATCATATGATGATGATCGAGAACATATATATAGTAGTATATATATATAGGGTCGAACAAATTTGGATAGGTTCGCGAACACAGTGAACACTCTAACTTGACCTCTACCTTGAGCAGTATACGAGATGCAATTATGCATCCATACGTGGTAGACGTATGAGTAACTAGCTTAAGCGTATTATTTATTTTGAGGTTCGAGACATGTATATATGTAGATATATGACATTGTTCTCAATTCTTCGTTGGCTAGAAGTCACTACTGATTGACTCTAGGCCAAGTGGGAGATTGTTGGAGTTATGTCCTAGAAGTCAATAATTTAATGACTTAAATATTAGTTTATGTTATGGATGATATTTTATCATCTGTTCCTAGGTTTATTATTGACAGATTATTCAGGTTGAGGATCTGAATTGTAGATCTCTGTGGATCATTCTTTAGAATGACAATAATAAATCTAAACGGTCCATAATCTTGATAATTAACAAGGAACATTAATTATCATATAAGATTAGTATGCAAGTTAAGTGATGATTAAGTTCTACAAATCATAGGTAAAGAGTTACCAACTTAATTGCATATGTGTATGTTATGGAACATAGCACAGGACTTGACCCATCGAAATAAACATATGGATTGTGTTATGTGTCATTGTTTATTTCGTTATGATTTTGGTTCTAAGTTTGAGATGTTTATCTTTTCCACATGAGGATAGGTTCAATAAATATCGTCTACCGCTGATTCCCGATAAGGGCTGCTATACGGACTTTATTTATGTTCGCTTGAATTGTGCGGGGAAAAGTTAATCATCAAGAAAACCGTATGTCCCTCATTAATTCACTTAGTGAGTGACGATATCTGTTTGGGCCCCTTGATGGAGATAGATTGTTTGCATGCAACTTTATACAATTATCTCTAGATCAAGAAACGTATAATCTGCAAGAATGACACATTCTTATCTTGGATTATACGATGATATCGTGTGACATAAGAATCAAAATAGAGAAATACATTTATTCTCTCATGCAGGATTTAAATACTGTAGCAGTACACTATTTATGCGAATTGGGAATCATAACGTGTTGCTAGATACCGCTTATGATTATTGAAATTAAATAACGATTTAATTTCATGTCCAACATAGCATAAATCCTCAAAGGGTCACACAAAATAGAGTTTTAACCAAGACAGTACATTATTTATTTATTCGCAATAGTGCGTATTGCGGAAATATGATAAGTTGATTAATTAATTATATACCGTTATAATTAATTAAGTCAAATGGATCATATAGAAATAAATTAATGTATTAGCTAATCCTAGAATAATTATTAATTGGTTAATAATTATTTTAGTTCAACTCAATTTAATATAAATAGTCATATTAATTTATTGGGCCAATATATATGCATTAAATATATAACCCGATTAAAGAGCATTTGGAGTAGCTTTTAATTAAATGAATTAGAGGCTTGTTTGAGTGAGTTAAGAGGCCCATTAGAGCCCATTTTCTGGCCGGCCCTAGTGGTAGGTGGGAGTGGCAATCTTGTAAATAGATGGTTGGTGGTAGGTAGGGATCATGCACTATATATAGAGATGTATAGATGCAAATTTGAGGCTTCTCTCTTCCCTAACCCTAGCCGCCATTCCTCTCCCTCTTTGGCCGCCGACCTCATCTCCTCTCTCTCTCCATTAGCTCATGAGTTGAGCAATATTCTCTCCACTAATTAAATTGTTAATTAAAGAAGAAGAGAGAATACCTTGGATTAGCTTTGTTCTAATCGAATCGCTAGCACGAATCAATTTAGACCTTGGTTAATCTCTAGGTGGACTCGAGGCGATTTGGAGAAGAAGGAGAAGCGCCCCATCGATTCCCATGCCGTAGGATCGAGCCCCGCGAATACGATTTCGCGGGAGGTATAAATTTCCACCCCTTTCTCTTTGTGTCGAATGGTTTTGTACTAGATCCTCTTGCTCTTGTGTTTTAATTGGATTAATTAATGTTAATTAGTCACAAAATTAAAATTGGGTAATTTCCTAACAAATCAAACACCAACCATTAGGCAATATGCCGAATTCAATTCCTCACAGAAGTTAACCAATATGCCATTAAATGGCAAAAATTATCTTCCTTGGGCCAAGGCAGCTAAGATCACCCTTAGAGCAAAGGGGATGCTAGGGTTTGCTGATGGCACCAAAGTCAAACCCACTGACGGGACAGAGGCAGCAGAAATTTGGGACATGGGGGACAGTCAAGTGATGACCCTCATCTCAAACTCAATCGAGCCACAGTTGGCCGAGAGCTTTTGCTACTGTGAGACAGCCGCAGAGATGTGGAAATCGATCGAAAAACAGTACAGCAACACAAAAAATCATGCTCAAATATATCAATTGAAAAAAGACAGCCCAAATTGCTCAAGAAAATCGAGAAATGCCAGAATTTATCGGGCTTGTCAGAACCAAGTATGAAGAGCTCAAGGTGTATAGGCCACCAACCACTGACCTAGAAGTTCTCAAGGAGAGAGCAGAGACAGACATGGCCTTCACCTTCTTGGCCGGGCTCGATTCCAGCTACGATGCTATCCGAGCACAGATTCTTCTCTCAACAGAAAAGCTAACTTTTGATGAGGTAACTGCTCAAATCAGGCAAGAGGCGATGAGACGTGTTGCTATGGGAGCCTCTAACTCAAGTGGCAAGCCAGAGGCTCATGCCTTCGCCGCCCGTCACCTCAACGCCGACAGAGGCAAGCCACAGGGGGAGAAAGATTGGTGTGCTCACTGTAAGAAAGATGGCCATCCAATTGATAAGTGTTTGGTGCTTCATCCTCACCTCCGACCTAAGCGTGGTGATCGGAACCAAACTGAGGCGGTGAGGAAGAAGAATGACGGAAAAACCCTAGACACACGAGAGGAGAAGAAGGGAATGGTTTCTGCGAAAACTGACTCAAGCGGAGAGACTAAAATATCGAACTCAAGTCCGATCGAACCAAGTCGCGCCGACTCAGACCGACTCGATCGCTTAGAGGCGATGCTCTCAGCGTTATTGGGCCAGCGAGCAGGCCAAGGTTCTTTTAAATCCTCTGTTAATATTTCGGCCCAAAAACAAATTAGTTCAGTTGGACATATAAATCACGTTGTGACCAGAGACGGATATAACTTGTTAAATTGTGGTAATAGATGTTTTAATACTGGTTTAACCATTAAAAATGCACCAAAAAATGACACCAAGTGGGTTCTTGATTCCGGTGCGACGGACCATATGACCGGAAATAAATTGTTATTGAGTAATTACAATACCATCAATGGTGACCAATATTTCACCGTGGCCAACAATGAGAAGGTAAAGATTAATGGATGGGGTATTATTAGTATCTTACCAAAAAAATTCTTGCAAGATGTCTTTTATGTCGATAATTGCGCGGTTAATCTCTTATCTATTAGTAAACTTACTAAGGATTTGAATTGTGAAATTATTTTTAAAGAAAAAACCGTTGTTTTTCAGGATCTTCTCACCAAGGAGAAGATTGGTGAAGGTCACTTAGAAAATGGTCTCTATTTTTTGGATAGCAACAAGTGTATTTTCAATACAAAAAGGGGTGAAGATTTAAGCTCTCTTTGGCACAAGCGAGTGGGACACCCTTCTGACAAAATTTTAAAATTGTTGTTTGATTTTTCAAATGATTATTGTAGTAATTGTGAAGTTTGTAAACTTTCTAAACATACAAAACTTCCCTTTTGTAATTCTATTTCCAAAAGTAATGAGTTATTTGAACTTGTTCATTCCGACGTGTGGGGTCCCGCCCCTATAGACTCTTATGATGGTTTTAAGTATTATGTTATTTTTATTGATGATTTTTCAAAAACTACTTGGATGTATTTAATCAAAAAATAAAAGTGAAGTTTTTTCTCACTTTCAAACCTTCGTCAATTTAGTTGAAACGCAATTCGGAAAAAAAGTTAAGACGCTTCGAACGGATAATGGAACCGAATTTGTCAACCAAAATTTTTTGAATTTCGCAAAACAAAAGGGATTTATTCACCAAACTACTTGTGTTTACACTCCTCAACAAAACGGTATTTCCGAAAGGAAAAATCGTCACCTCCTTTAAATGACTAGGACTCTTCTCTTTCAAAATAACGTTCCAAAAATTTTTTGGTCAGAAGCCGTTCTCACCGCGACCTATTTGATAAATAGATTGCCAAGTGCCACGTTGAATTTTAAATGTCCCTTGGAAATTCTTTATGGGAGAAAAATCAATTGGCGGACATTTTTACAAAAGGATTGAGTATTAAATCCTTCGATAATATTTCGAGCAAGCTAGGATTATTTGATATCTACAATCCTAGCTTGAGGGGGAGTGTTGAGAAAAAAAAATTAGGGAACTAATAGCCTCAGATAATCATCATTGGCTAATTAAGAAAAAAGGAGCATCAATTTTATTGTATAAAAAAAGACACTTCAACTTTTTCTTTTTTTAAGAAAGTTACCGTTAGGTAACATTAGGGGCTATTCCGTACATAATTTTACCGTTGCTCTTGGTCTTTATAAGACTTGTATTTTCCTCCTGTAAAGCTACAGAAGATCAATAAAAATCATTTTACCAAATTCTCAAACTCTCTGCGTTGCACAAAAATTAACACCGTTCCATGGTCAAGAGTTCCAGCTCGCTCTCATTCCCAACATCATCTGCCTCGTGCCAAACCATGCATGGAGGTCGCGACAGGATCACATCAGTTGAAGATCACAAATTACTCGCAGACCAAATTGATAGGCTTTGGAATGCACTTCGCCTCCGGTCCTTTCTCCGTTGGCGGCTGCACCTGGGCCATTCATTATTACCCTGGCGGTGCCAAGAAGTTCCACGAATCATACATTTCACTTGGCCTTTCCCTCTGCCATGGGCCTAAGACAGCCAATGTCCTCTTTAAGTTTACTTTGCTTGACTGTAATGAGACTCCATTGAAAGATGCCGAGTCTAAACTCTTCTTGCAAACTTTTTCACTGTCAGATGTCTGGGCTGTAAAATTCATGAAAAAAGAAATGTTCGAAGCATCCGACTATCTCAAGGGTGATTCTTTCATCATACATTGTATGGTGACAGTTCTAAAATATTCTCAGACCAGAGGAACCGATATTGCTCGATCAATTATTGAACCACAGTGCGAGTTGCGGCAACAACTAGGACACCTCTTGGCTACTGGGTTGGGTTCGGACATCACATTTGAAGTAGATGGACAAACATTTCGTGCTCACAAGTTAGTGCTAGCTGCTAGCTCATCGGTGTTCAGGGATCAGTTCTTTGGCCCAATGACTGGAAAGGACATGAACCAGGTTAGGATTGAAGAAATCGAAGCAACGGTTTTCAAGGCTATGCTGAACTTCATTTATACAGACATGATTTCGGATGATGCAAGTTCAAGTGAAGAATCATGGTGGAAGCATCAGCAGTTGCTCGTTGTAGCAGACAGATTCAGGTTAGACAGGATGAAGCTGACTTGTGAATTCCTGTTGTGTAGGGATCTTGACGTGGATAGACTGTCGAGCGCATTGGTTCTAGCCGAGCAGCACAACTGCAAGCAGTTGAAGGCTGCCTCTCTCAAATACATCACGTCTCAAAGAATCCTTATTCCTGTCATGGCAACCGATGGGTTCAAGCATCTTATTGCGAGCTGCCCCTGGATGCTGCAGGAGATCAATGCCAGTTACAGTCATGAAACAACAAATGATGAAATTAGATTTGGTCTCTCGACCCTCCTTCTAGCTCTTTGTGTGCTATGGATAGTAGCCATGTATTTTGCTTTGCTCTTTGGAAAAGTATGACCTTCTCTTACCTCGCCCAATTTATTATAATTGACATCTCATTATATATTGTTCCAATTTAGTTTTTAATTCACTAAACTGAAAATCAAATATTAATCATCATGAAATCATTTCAATATCAATTTGAATTGGCAGAAAGTTGTTAATTCTCCATTTTCTTTTTTTTTTTGAGGGCCAGTTGGCAATAGCCAACTAGCAAAATTTCATTAAAAAGAAAAGGTATGTACAAAAGTTACAAAGAAAGGAAAAGAAGTAAAAGCTAAAAAAGAAAAGCCCTGAAAGCCTAAAAACTATTTACATAGCTAAAAACTAAGCAAAGAGCTTCCAAAAATCCAAGGTTGCCTCAATCTCTCGCAAAAAGGAGGTAGTGGTTTGAAGCGTCCGAAGAAAAGACTCTAGCATTTCGCTCCTTCCATAAGGCCCACAATACCGCCGCCCAAATTGAGGAATAAGACGACCTTTAATTGTAACTAAGTTGAACCTCCTACACGAAATTTATTTTCGGAATTGTTATCATTTTTGTGAAATCCCAGATTTTCAGGTTCTGATATATTATAATTTGTTTCCTATAACTAGTAAAATTAATTCGTTTTTGGAGGTAATTAAATAGTATGGCGTATGGATCGTAATCCACGAGTCTAAAACGAAAAATGATCATCAAGATTATTAATTTGAAATAGAAGGAATTACATAATTCCATAAATTCAAATTAGCATTGAGTTTAAAACTAATTAATTAGATTCGACCGAAGGCATATTGATAGGAAACATGGCACATCAAAATGATGGTTAGGTAAAACAGTAGCGATATACAGATAAATAGAGAGAAAGATGAATTGTATTTTATTGATTTTCTAATACGCTATTACATAGAGAGGACCAATCTTATATGGTTGTACTAACCTATCATTACAGGAAAGATTACAAAGAGATGTTTCTAATAATAACAAATACCATAATGTTCCAGTTTCCATCAATAACAATTTCCATAGCAAACAGCATCTTCGCATATCCATAAGATTGTGATTTGATATCATTCCTAATTACTGTTAACAGCCCCCTCGCAAGCTAATGGTGAGAATACCACTGTTAGCTTGTCACGTAGCCAAAAAAATCGAGGAGTGGACAGTGCTTTGGTGAGAGCATCACCAAGTTGATCCTTGGAGCAAACATATTTAACCAACAGCTCCTTATTTTGCACCCGCTCTCGAATAAAATGATAGTCAATCTCAACATGCTTGGTACGTGCATGAAACATTGGATTAGAGGCCAAGAATGTAGCACCAATGTTATCACACCAAAGAATAGGAGGAGTGGAGCTAGTGATATGTAATTCAGCCAACAAGAATTGCAACCAAATAAGTTCAGTGCTTGCCATAGCCAAAGAGCGATACTCAGCCTCCGTTGATGACCGAGAAACTGTAGCTTGCTTTTTAGAACTCCAAGAGATTAAATTAGGACCGAGAAAAATGCAAAAACCTGTTGTGGATCGCCTCTATGTAATAGAGAAAAATGCAAAAACCATATAAGATTGGTCCTCTCTGTGTAATAGCGTATTAGAAAATCAATAAAATACAATTCAATAAAAACCTGTTGTGGATCGCCTATCATCAGGGCAACCAGCCCAATCAGCATCGCTATATGCATGGAGAGTAAGAGAAGATGAGGCTTTGAGTTGGATACCAAGAGAAAGTGTGCCATTAAGGTAGCGCAAAATGCGCTTTACAGCAGCCCAATGTAGAGTTGTTGGAGAATGCATAAACTATGAAACCTTGTTAACTGCAAAAGCAATGTCAGGGCGAGTGATCGTGCCATACTGTAGAGAACCAACAATTGTACGATATAGATGGGGATCACTCATAGGGTCACCATCATGTTTGGACAGAGAAAGATTTGCAACCATTGGTGAGGAGCAAGGTTTGGAGTCTTGCATATTGGCTTGTTGAAGTATATCTCTGAAATACTTAGTTTGACACAAATGCAACCCACTAGCAGTAGTAGTAACCTCAATGCCAAGAAAGAATCGAAGGGAACCAAGATCCTTAATAGCAAAATGAGACTTTAGAGATCCTTAACACCAAAAGAGTATCCTCACTACTAGCAATAATGATATCATCGACATAAATAAGAACTACAGTCGTGTGACCCATATGATAATAAATGAAGAGAGAAGGATCATACTGTGAGGCACAAAACCCAAGAGTAAGAAGAGCCGAGCTTAAAGTCTGAAACCAAGCTCATGGAGACTGCTTAAGTCCATATAAGGCTTTAGAAAGGCGGCAAACATGATCCGGATAAGTAGCATCAACAAATCCAGGTGGTTGTGTCATATAAACCGTCTCATGTAATTCACCATGAAGAAAAGCATTTTGAACATCGAGTTGTTTGATAGACCAACCAGAAGAGATTGCAAGTGATAAAAACAAGTCTAATAGTCATGAGTCGAACCACTGGACTAAATGTCTCGAAGAAATCAAGACCTTCTTCTTGAGTAAAACTTTTGACAACAAGACGCGCTTTATACCTCTCAATGGAACCATCAGCACGGCGTTTAATTTTATAAACCCATTTGCAACCCACAATATTACAGTTATCAGGTGGAGGAACAAGAGTCCATGTACGGTTGAAAGCAAGAGCATCAATCTCCGTAGCCATAAGATTGTGATTTGATATCATTCCTAATTACTGTTAACATTAGGCCATAGGTGAACTCCATAAGATAAGTGCGGTCTGCATGGTGATCCATCGTGAAATCTGCAAGTATTTTCACGTAGACTAGTGTGCACGGAAAGAAGGAAATACAAGGCATAAGGAACACAACATGTTCAACCGGAAGCAGCATGCTTAACACACTACATATTGCAGTCACAACCAATGCCATATACGCGAATATTGCTAAGGCAGCCATCCATGGCTCGTCATACTTAAAATATGTATGAAATGCTATATCGACAAAACCCAAAAGCAGGGCAAAGCTTAATCCACACAGCATAGCACTCAAATAATAGTGCATTCTTTGCTCAGGATTAGCATAATTTGATGACGCGAAGTAGGACTGGCACAGCCTCTCCTTTTCCTTTTTATGCTCTTTAATTCCAGCTTGCACAGACAACCTAAACAGCAAGATGTTCAATATGCTCCCTGCGGCAGCCACCAGACCTGACACTGTCCAGAACTTGCATGTCAACTTCACGAAGACAACATCGCTTTTTTTTAAATGGTGCTGGTACCGCAGTAGCAGCACAGACAAAACCACCACTTCTATGCAAAAGAAACAAAAGCCACAACGAAAGAGAGCATCACTATCCTTTGCACCCTCTCTCATGAATCGCGTCATGCGCCATGTAGCTGCACCGAGAATTGTGTAAGATGCAATTGTACATAGCAGCAACAGTGGCTTCATCTGATTCCCACCACCATTGCCGATGAATGTATCTATCAATTCTAGGAAAGCAGGCAGCATTCCAAACTTGAGTATTGAGAGAGTAAGTGCGTAACGCTTCTCATCATCATTTTCTTGTTTCCACAATGCATCCCATACTTCATTAATACTAGACATCATTTGTCCTGAATGAAAGACATGATGATCAGAGAGAAACTGTTCATTTCCATATTACATGAATAAAATTTGAAACATATTACATTATGGTACCTCATGTAGAAACTCAAATTCCTCACCTTGTTTGTTTGTTCCAATGCTGAAAACAAAACAGGGGCAGATGAGAGGATTATCTAATCTAATCTACTCGGGCTACGAGAAAAATCTAATTCTGGTGCCATCTACATCTGGGTGTATTTACATTTTTTTTTAGCCCTAAGATAGAAAAATTATATAAGAAAAAAGAATGAAAAATGGAATTTGTGAAATCTTACTATTTTTAGAATCCTTGACAAAGCCATAACGGACTATTGAAGCCTTGAGGGGTTCCAAAATTATGGCTTCATATTTTGTGTTCTCGTTTATAAAATAAAATGCTCTAAATTAGAATTTAGTGAGTATTCTGAGCTTAATTAATTTCTGCTTTTGAGGGCCTAAAGGCCTTGATAAGTACATAACCGACATAATATTTAACATATGGTTAGATATAAGCCAATCATTTTTGCAATTTGCTGTATTTCACGAAGAGATGAATTGCAGCAGTTGTTTATCTTTATGCCGATTTGAACGCGAAAGAATGTGAAATAATTAATGCATCCTGAACTTTGAGAACCTGTTGTCACTCTGGATGAAAAATGCGAGCATAATATATGCAGAAAGTTGCTAAGTAATCATCTCCCACTTTTCAATCAAGTGATTGTTCAAACGCAAATTAAAAATTACATGATTCAAGGATTCGGTATCAATTATTTGTCCTAATTAATTTACAAGCCGATGTGGAAATTAAGTTGTTAACTTCTTACAATTTGTTTACAGTTTACCGTTCTTAATTTTCCAAGACAAAGCATCATTTTTTTTTAGACAAGCTAGATAAAAAGAAAGAACTCTGATCCAAATGCACCTTTAAATTGGCTACAGTTTTCCGATGGTTGCAAATCTTTTGATGGACTTAGTTTTTAGTCACTTCTTACATATAATTCGGAGGGCCCTTTGACGGTCATAATCCAAGTACGATAAAAAGAAGTACATTGTTGCCTTTTTCGTTTTTTGAAATTCAGATGCCACGCATATAGGGATTACTCGTCATTCATAAAATGACTGTGATGCGGATGGAAGAGTTGAATAATCCTCAATTCATTTCGTGGAAATTAAAATTTGGACGCATGTCTGATAGATGAGTTCTGTTTCCTTCAAGGATAAGAGTATTAGACGAATTTGGTAGTTTGAAGTAAGAAAATACGTACCATTTCAGGTAAAACAACTTTAGATAGTTGTATAAGGAAAAGAAATCATTTGACAATTATTTATTTTGACGTTCTTCATAATTAGAAATTAAAACTAATATTCGAGATACTGCAATTCAATTTATTAGAACCTAGTGTTACATCACTACCTATATAGTACCTATATATCCTCCTTTCAATATTGGTTAATAATTTTACTTCATGACTTTCTATGTCCGTGCCAATGCCGTGATTTGCCATCCATTTATTTTTATACTTGGCTCCGTTTGGATGGCTTCTTCCCGGAATAAGGAATAAGGAATAACCACTTTTTGCCAATAAATTTATTTCTAACCATCCAAACTCTTCACAAAAGTTACACACTTCCCAATAAATTTCTTCCCTTCTTCCTTCTTCCTACCTTATTCTCAACGCATCCAAACGGAGCCCTTATGAATAAGACTTTGAATTTTTCCCTGTAGTCAGCGTCATCTCTTTTGAACATTTAAGCAATTTTGCTTATCTAGCTTTGGGCATATATAATAACTTACATTAGATAAGGATTGAAAAATCATACTAGTGTCAAAGTTGTTCACTCCTTCCAAAGAATACCAGCGCAATGGACAAAACCTAATTGAAAGCCAGTAATAACGGAAAAAAAAAGTACTAACTACCAGTCTACCACTATACCGGTACCCTTTTCTCAGCTTTCATGAAATTCCCATAATAATACAAATAAAACTACAAGGTATTAGTGCATGACATAATTTGCGTACAATTTAGATATGCGTGCAGTGACGACTATAAATTAACAAACAGAATATATTGTACTGAAATTTGATGGTTGAATGTGTTAAAGATTTTGCCTTAAGTGTTGTTGCTAGCTATCATGATTTCTAGGTTATCTTGCTTCTAGGGACGCAAAACTTAATAGCCTCTGTTTTCAAGCGCCAAAAAAGAGGACACTACTGGTCAGTTATGCTCGGGGAACATTTGAACAAATTACGCACGCATAGACGCCAACGCACGCACCAACACCCATGCACCCACACACACAGTATATTACAATGATCAGATACTCTAGCATTAATAAGCACTTTCACCGATTCAATCATAGGAATCCAAATAGGAAATAATATTGACAGTTCTTGTGTCGGATGATTATTTACACCTTTACATAATACAAAGAATATTTGAATTTCTTTAAGCTATAATTGTAATTAAATTCGTATTTACACCTTCACATTGAAAGCATAAGGAGAGGAAGGATTTCCTTTTAATAATATTCGAAAAGAATATTTTTCTTTTAAGTAGTATTCAATTTTTTTTATGGATACGCTTTGATTTTCTGCATCAAATATACTAACAGCATTTAATATTGACAGCAATTTGGAGCCAGAGGTTGAAGATCACAACAGGACAATCTGGGGAGACTCCAAATCACTGCTTGGTCTGTAATTCTTTACTTAATCTATTTCTTTATGATTATATTTGATTCTTCTCTGAAAATAGTACTCATGATTTTTACAGATACGGTTTCATTTTTTTACATTGAATGCAGCGTTTAATGTTGCAAATTTGCAGCCAAAGCTTGAAGACTTCACAATGGGACATTGTGGAGTCTCTCTCCAAACCACTGCTTGCATTTGTAAATTATTCAATTTATTGATTTTTATGGTAATACTTAAATACTTCTATCCAACAAGTTGAGCAACGGAAGTAGCCAGCTGGCAGCTGCCCCAGGAAGGAAGTTAAGCCCAGCTAAAACGACATACGTTGCTTTTGAGAACTGACCTTCCCTATGTCTTATATGATTACATTTTCATTCGTTGACTTCCTGATGTAAACATGGGTAAACATATGTCTTTGCTAACTGTATAAGTACAAGGCTATGGCTATTTGTTGTTTCAAAAACAGATACCTGTGTCAGATGATCCTAATAGAAGTATCAAATTTGAGAGCTTGTAGTCTTGTACCCCTCTTCATCTCTTTTTCATTTATTTCGACCTCTCTTATTTTGCTGTGTTGTCATGCCAGTTCCTCTACAAACTATGCACTCATTTGTGGTAGCGTTTCTTTTCGTCCTCTCCGTTCTCTCCACCGCCATTCAAGCACATCCAAGTACCAGTACTCCTGACAGCACCTCCAACACCCTATTATCTTCTTGCCTTCTCTCCAAAGGCATTAAAAACTTCTCTTACCGATCTAATTCATCTACTTCTCCATTCAACCAACTGCTTACCTTCTCCATTCAAAATCTCCGGTATTCTCTCCCTTCAACCCCAAAGCCTGCCATAATAATCTTCCCTCTCTCCAAATACCAACTACAACAGGCAATTCTCTGCCTTGAACAAAGATCATTAACCATTCGTGTTCGTAGTGGTGGCCACAGCTATGAAGGCTTATCCTACACCACATCATACCACATCCCCTTCGGGCTAATCGACTTGAGCAACTTGAACCAGGTTCGGGTTGATCCTGCTTCAGCCACTGCTTGGGTCGAGTCAGGTGCAACACTAGGCAAAATTTATTATAATGTGGTAGTTAAGTCAAATGGCACGTTGGGGTTTACTGCCGGATCATGTGCCACTGTTGGATCTGGAGGTCATATATCAGGTGGTGGGTTTGGTCTCCTATCAAGAAAATATGGGCTGGCGGCAGACAATATATTGGATCTAATTTTTATTGATCCGAATGGCAGGATTTTGAATCGCAGTATGATGGATGAAGATGTCTTTTGGGCACTTCGAGGTGGAGGCGGGGGAAGTTGGGGTGTTGTCTATGCATGGAAACTCCAACTCATACTAGTACCTAATCGGGTCACCTGGTTTACTATCTCACATGCTGGCCCAATTGAACCGCTAGCCAATTTAGTTCACAAGTGGCAATTTGTTGCGCCTAATCTACCCAACGAGTTCTACTTATCAACTACCATCTCAGGATCAAAGGATGGGAATGGATCAGTTTCCTTTACAGGCTTGTATTTAGGCTCAAAGGGGAGTGCCTTTTCAATCCTGAGTGATAGATATCCAGAATTAATGATCAGTGAATCTAATCTAGAAGAGATGAGTTGGATTGACTCGGTAGTACAAGCAGCAGGTCTCAACTCGGTATCAGACCTGAGAAACAGGAGTACAAACTCAAAAAACTTTTTCAAGGCCAAGTCAGACTATGTACAAACCCCTATTTCAAAGGAGGGTCTGATTGGGGCCATGAAAATTTTAACCAAGGAGCCAAGTGGTTTTATCATATGTGATCCATATGGCGGGGCTATGGCTCGCATAGGAGGTAGAGATTCACCATTTCCCCACAGAGCTGGAAATTTGTTCAGCATACAGTATCTAATTGATTGGATAAAGGCCGAAGAGGGTATGGCAGATAGATATATAGCTTGGTTAAGAGACTTCTATGCATATATGGGTTCTTTCGTGTCAAACAACCCTAGAGCAGCATATGTGAATTATTTAGACCTAGATCTAGGGACCAACAACTGGACAGTAGGTACAAGAAGTACCGTTAATGACGTCGACCATGCAAGGCTATGGGGTGATGCATATTTTTTATGGAACTATGATAGGTTGGTCAGAGCAAAGACAAAGATTGATCCTGAAAATGTGTTCAACAATGAACAGAGTATTCCCCCTTTACCAAAATAGCTCTGCTGCTAGGTAGAGAGACACCCAAAATAAATGAAAATTCATGTAAACATCTGTTTCTGGTTCCGTGAAAGGTGATTGCCTGCTATGTGTTCTGGTCTTGAGGATATAACTTCATTACCATATATGATATGTGAAGTTCTGAAAGGTGATTGCTCGCTATGTGTTCTAGTCTTGAGGATATAACTTCATTACCATATATGATATGTGAAGTTCTGGCTTCTGTAGTCTTTTTCGTCAATAGGTGCTGTAATTCTTGAATCAATGAGACTGAAATATTTTGACCTGTAACAACAGAGGTTATTTGTCCAATATTGCTTTGTGAAATAACAAATCCTGGATGGTATGCCTTTGTCATTTTCAGCAATAGTTTGTTCTTGATTGCCTCAATGCCACAGAAGCAGCAGTGAATGCCAAATTAATTCAAAAGTTAATAAACAAATTATAAGGAACATCAGCAACAATAAAAATTATCCTCTAAGGAATATTTCACAAAAAAAAGGGAGACTTAGCAATTGTGCATGTATTCCTATTATGTATTCCAGCAATCAGTGTACAGAAGTTTGTCATCATGTTTTGGCAATCATAAAAAATTAAAAGTTCCATAATTTGATATGCTAAAATGTGAGGTAAATAACAAAATCTGTTGGGCTAAGTTATTATCTACTTGTCTCGTCCATTTTGAAGCATTGATCACCTTTGTGGTGCTTATTCCCAAACTGAAAGATCAGCCTTAGGAGAAATGGAGAATTCAATGAAACAATGGAGAAATAAAATGAAATTTTCTAATGCACAAATAATAATTTTCAGCAATGTAATATTGTAATGTGAGAGTACAAGATTATGATGTATTTAATTAATTAATAATTCTTATTTCTTTATCTTTGTTTCTAAATTCTAACCTGTTAAGATGTTGGTTCATGCGGCATGCCTTCTTCTCTGTCACAATTAATTCTCACTCCCCAATTCATTCACATCCATGTCTATCACGTGTTGACCAAACCGTCTAATTCGGGTTCTCCACTTGCTTGTCAATTGGTTTGTTCGATCACCGTCACGTACAACAAGAGAAAGCGAGGTACCTGGGAAGGACTCATCACAGTAGTGGTAAGAGTAGTGGCGGAGAGAACAGAGAAGAGAGCGACGATCGGAGAATGGGAGTGGCTGCTTGAAAGAGAAGTAATTAAAGCGACAAAGCTGCTGTGTGCGAAGCCAAATATGGGCCGAAGCCCATGAAGGCCCAGTACGGAGACAGAGAGAAAAGGCCGAAAAATTTAAAAATAATATTAAATTTATATAATATATTAAAAATAATATCAATATAATAATATTTTTTTAAATAGTATCACAAGATCGGAATCTGAGATTCCGATCTTAGAAATAACATTAATACATCGTACAAGTTTGATGACGTGTAAGGCAAAGAAGTGGTGTGAGGTTTGAACTGAGTTGTATTTTTTCTTTTAATTAATGTTAGTGGGTATGTATTTGGTTCTCGGTTTGGAATACTACCAATTATATGACGGCATGTGTAATTGTGTATCCGCGCAGTTATTGCCTAGCTTTCAACAGAATCAAGACAAAATTCAATTTATTTATGTAGACAGAATGAAAGCTAGAATCAAGACAAAATTCAATTTATTTATGTAGACAGATTTAATACGCGTGGAATTGCATAAAATGATTATGGGCCACATAAACAGACACTGGATATAATTTAATACGGATATAGACGTGCGTTTGGATCAATCTGAGGATTAACCCAAGAATATAGATTAGTAAAGTTAGCATGTTATTTTGGATTCTTTCTTTAAATTAATTTGAGAAATGTTACCGTCTAATATAAGAGAAGATATAAGTTCTCAAGTTTCAATTTTAGATGGATTAATTTGAACCGTTTAATATTTTTATAATTGAAAAACATATACAAGCTAATTTTTAAATATCGGAGAGTAGTAAGAAAATCCAAAAGAATTATAAAAGTTAGTTTTTTAAATGCTTTCAAGTTTCAATGCGAAAAATATTAGCGGTTCATATCGATCGTTTCAAATTTGAAACGTGAGAACGATCATATGAGATAGATTCTATCCATATGAATTATGATGACACTAGTATTTCTCAATTATATTATAGTAAAATATTTAAATAACGAAATTAATTAGCAATTAGTTATATGACTATACATTCGCCTATTTAAACGAGGCGTTATTCAAAAAAGCATTAATTTGAGTTAATATTTTTTTACCGATTCAAAATAAATTAATATGTTTATCAATTTAAACATTACCTATATAATGCAGAACAATAACTTATTTCTTGAACATTCTCATAATTATGCAATTTTATTATTTTGGATTTGAATTTTGAAAAATTTTATTTTATATTTGTCAAAAAAGACAACCATCACTAAATCTGTCTTACAGTTGCAGCATTTGTGTACAAACGGTTTCCTAGTCGAACTAAAAATATATAATCCACCCTGCAATTAAATAATACGAACGTATGTGCCTACGGGCTTTTCCTCAAAAAAAAAAAAATACGAACGTATGTGTATATTATATATTCTGGTGTACTTCCTTTTTTTTTATAAAAGTAACTTTCTGGGCAAATGTGCAGGAGAACAGCTGTTAAGTGTACTTAGTGTACTGGCACATGGACAGAGCCTCGGCAGTTGAGCATTTATACCGGGATATCTAATTTATTGGAATTTTATATATTCTGGGTAGCTGTGCCTGTGAGTCTTTTCTTCAAATCAAATTTGTACGATGTATTAATGTTATTTTAAGATCGGAATCTGAGATTCCGATCTTAGCTAAGATCGGAATCCCGGATTCCGATCTCAGGTACGGAATCTCGATCTTGTGATACTATTTAAAAAAATATTATTATATTGATATTATTTTTAATATATTATATTAATTTAATATTATTTTCAAATTTTTCGGGAGAAAAGGAGATGTAAAATTGGGGATGTGTGGGTTTGCTAATTTCTCTTGTATCTCTTGTTAATTCCACTTCTAAATTGTGAGAGAGTATTCCAGCAAAAAAGAGAGGAAGGTTGATAGCCTCAATAAGTGAGAAAGAGAGGAAGGTTGATAGCTTGATGATCTCCATGTACTTGTAAGATAACTCTTGATTTAGTGGATTTGTACCGATCGCTTCTATGGATTTTTTCTTTCGGGTTTCCACGTAAATTCTTGTGTCTCTACTTTATTTTCTTGTGCTTGATTGTGCTATTGTTGTTTGGTTCTCAAGTGGTACCATCATAGCTTTGTTCTAGCGAGTTTGTTTTATGCCCGTCACGTGTTTGTTGAAATTACTATTTTCTTGTTTACATGGCTTCCGCTGTGCCTGACACCTGTGAGCGTGTCCCAACAAAAGCGAGGTTGATGGAGTTAATCTCATAATATGACAATAGCCATCTGTGACCGAAATTTTAAAAAATAATATTAAAATAATATAATCCAATAAAATTAATATCAATTTAATCAGTTTAATATAAATAGTATCGTAAGATCGGAATCCTGGATTCCGAACGTTAGATCGGATTCTGGGATTCCGATCAAACATTAGATCGGATTCTGGGATTCCGAACAGTGCTGTAACTGCTCAATTTTGTCATTTTTCATGGTTTTATTGTACTTCTATTATAAAAATTAATTAAATATATAAAATTTTAATATTAAATTAATATATTATGAAATTTTAGTAATATATTTTGAAGATAAAATATTAAATTAATATATTTTATTTTACTTCTATTTATAAACATTAATTAAATATATAAAATTTTAATATTAAATTAATATATTATAAAATTAATATATTATAAATTTTAAATATTAAATTAATATAATATAATTCTATATTATGAAAAAGATTTTAATATTTAAAGTTTTGATATTAATTTTATATGGATGGTTTTATTTTTAATATTAAAAATTTTCAATTATGTTAAATGTTGTACATAATAAGTACATAATACTTTATGTAATAATTTATTTATGGCAATAATTATAATATAAACTTATAATTAAATATTAGATTTATTTCATTTAATTTATAATATAAAAATACAGGAATTATAAGTGTCATCATCGGCAAATATACCATCCCAGCCATCGGTAAATACAAAGTGAACATATACCGTAAATAAGCTGAACATATAGACGATCTAAGTGAACACTTACTAACTTAGTTTTATAGAACTTATTTGTTTGTATGTGTTCACTTAGATCATTTATATGTTCACTTTGTTTTATGTATATGTTCACCATTAGAAGAAGAATTGAATTTTGTAACTATAATATAGATTAGCACACTAAAATAAAAGAAAGGGAAAAATACATGAAAATCATAATATAATTTAGCACACTAAAATAATAAAAAAGGAAAAATGTACATAAAAAACCATAATATAAATGTACACACTGAATTTAGTTTGGTACTTAAAAACAAAGTAATAAATATACTTAGAGATCTTGATCATCTATATGTTGCAGAATTTCCTCCCACCAGGGTTGATCTTCTTCCGCATTCATTTCTTGTTGATAACTGCCACCATGGTTGTCGGCGAATTGAGCGGCCTCGTTCCAGAAAGCGGCATCAGGTTGTTGTTCATTACTGGCACCGTGGTTTTCAGCGAGTTGAGCTGCTTCGTTCCAAAAAGCCTCATCATTTTCTTGTTGATTATTCGCAGCCGGGTTGTCTGCGAATTGAGCGGCTTCGTTCCAGAAAGCTGCCTCGGCTTCTTGTTGCTCAATCTCAGCCATTCTAGCTACTGCAATTTTGTGTTGTTCATCTCTCTTCTTGATCTTTATTAGGCTCTCCTTAATTTTTTTTCCAAATTTTTCTTGTTGCAACCTTCGGCTCTCTTCGGCGGCCTTTTCTTCCATTCTTCTCCTTTCGAACCATTTTTCTTTCACTCTGAATCTCTTTACAATTTCATCCCTCTCTTCTTGTTTTTTGTGTTCATCGTAGTGGTCACGCAAAATGGTATCTTTGAAATTGAAAACCTGACCACACTTTGTACAGCTCACTGTGTGGTCTCCACGAAAATCGTATATGCTTTCGTAAACAATCATGGGTGTAGGATCTGGTTTCCACGGTTTGAGTTCCGGCATCGGTTCAGGTTCTGTGTAGTACTTTTTATAGAGTTCAGAGTTGCTCGACTCAGGTTTAGTAAGGTAATGTCGCAATCTCTCCCTGCGGTCTCTTTCTGGGCCACCATGAATGTGCCACTGATAGTGGGTGTATAATGGCCACTCGCCACCATATTGCGAATGGATATTGTAGTCGAATTTGCGGTAACATTTATTACATATCGCATGATAATCTCCTTTTTCGATCTCATTTGGATTGGCAGGGGAATGTGTGTAATTTGGCAAGTACTCATGTCGAGTAGATGGCCATTCCCGCACTTCACTGTTGGAGGTATTTCCTTTCTCCATGGTAGTGAATGTTGAAGAAAGAAGGATTGAGTGGGTGTGACATATTTTTGCTGAGGAAGAATAATTTTATAGATCAGTTTAGACTTGCAATTATTTAAAATTAATAAATATAATGTGATATCTTTTCAGACTTTATCAGAATACGTTTGTCATTTTGCATAGTTTAGGTAGGCATCAGTATACTTTTCAGACTTTATCAGAATACGTTTGTTCTTTTTGCAGTGCTTAGGTAGGCATCAGTATACTTTTGAGCTTTTATCAGAGCACGCCTGTCCTTTTGCAGTCCTTAGGTAGGCATCAGTATACTTTTGACCTTTTATCAGAGCACGCCTGTCCTTTTGCAGACCTTAGGTAGGCATCAGTATACTTTTGACCTTTTATCAGAGCACGCCTGTCCTTTTGCAGTTCTTTTCCAGACTTTATCAGTTGCATGAATTTAATGACATTAAAAATTAATTAAATAAAATTATTTAATAATTTGACTTAATTTAATGTAATAAAATATTATTTAGTTGTTTGAAGTAATTAATTTAATTTAATTTAATTTAGTTAATTTAATTTGATTGAGCTATTATTTTTTTAACTACTTTAATTTAATTTACAAAACAATATAAATTATTAATTTAATTTTACAATTTTAATTAAAATATAATTATTAATTTACTTAAATTGAAAACAGTAAAAAGAAAAAGAAAAAGTATTGATTTGATTGTGCGTGGATTCCTCTGACAAATACTAATTAAATTTAATTTCATTTGACTAATTTAATTTAAGTAATTATATTTGAAAAGGATGGAATAATTTAATTTAAGTAATTATATTTGAAAAGGATGGAATAATTTAATTTAATTCAACTAATTTAATGTAAGTAATTATATTTGAAAACAATGATTTATTTTAGGTAATGAATTATTTTAATTAATGAATATGATAAAATTAAAATCAATTTTAATTACAAAAAATATAATATATATATTTAAATTTTAATTTATTTATTAATATAATTAAAATATTTATAATAAATATTATTAAATTAAATAACAGTAAAAAGGGAAAAAGACCAAAAACTGATATGATTGGGGCGGTGGATTCCTGACATGCTTAGATCGGATTCTCAGATTCCGATCTAAGCTTAGATCGGATTCCTGGATTCCGATCTAAGCTTAGATCGGAATCTAAGAATCTGATCTAAGCTTAGATCGGAATCCAGGATTCCGATCTAAGCAATAAGTTCAACCAACAGCAGCGAAATAATTTGATTTGATTGGGAATTGACGTGAAGTTTTAAATCTGTTTGCTAATATCGGAATCTCAAATTCCGATCTTATCACTATAAATAGTTGGTCGTTATCACAATCTTAATATCATCTATCTTTTCCAATTAATTCTTAGTCATATAGAAATGTATTCAATTAGTGTTTTTGTCAATCAATCTCCCTTTAATCCAGCAAATAATTTTCGTTTTGATGTTTTTCCACAAACTGATTATGAATCTATTAAACAAATAATTTTGTCCTCATTTGGAATTTATCAAGGTGAGTTCAATTTGAGAATTGTTTCGCGTTTCAACGTAATTATGGACGGAAGGTTTCAACAAATTATTTTGCCAGTCAACTCTCAAAATGAATGGCGATACGTTCAACACGAGTGCTTTGAGGCAAGGCGACTTGATGGTCTAGAAATGCATGTCAATTTACTTCCGGCACAAGGTAAATTTAATTTTGAATTTAATTATGTGACATTTAATTTTGAATAATAGAATTATGTGCTTAAATATATATATTTATATTAATATTAACTATGAAAATAATAATTATAGAATAATAATTATATTAATATTAACTATTAAAATCATATTAAAATCATATTAACTATAGAATAATAATAACTATGAAAATGCGATTTCTAAATAATTTCTAAAAATGGCTTTTAATAGGTAATATTTAATATCGTTATTATTTAACTATGCGATTTATAAGTATGTTATTACTACAATTAAACTAATTTAATTTAAGTAATTATATTTGAAAAGGATGGAACAAATTAACAAATTATAAACTATGCGATTTAAGTAATTATATTTGTATGTTATTATTTAACTATAATTTTTGTATGTGATTATAACACATTTTTTTTATTATAATTAGGTGGTTATTATAATTATAATGAACAACAAAATTATGAGGAAGAAGAACACCAACAACCAAATGCAACCAATCAAGAAGAAGAGAATGAAACCATTACATTAGATTGGGATCCTTGGGACCCTAACAGTATAGATCCTCGTGATAGTACACTTCAGGAAGAAGAAGGTACATACTACGAGTCTTACACCGGTCAAGGCACTTGGGAACATGGTGGTAGTAGTAGGCAAGAACATGGTGGTAGTAGTAGGCAAGAACATGGTGGTAGTAGTAGTAGTAGGCACGGCCGGCCACAAGAAGAAGAAGATGTCGTTCAAGTAAACGAAGAAAACGAAGAAGAAACACGTCGACTCGATGATTTATACGACCGAGGTCCCGGTTTTCAGTCAGACTATGCAACAGGTGAGGACTTTAGTGATGAAGAAGTGGACTTATTTGAGTCAGAGGGAATCGATGGTGGACCCCAATCAAACGTGAACCCCAATCACCAGTATTACCTTACAGGAAGGACAGAAACATACCATCCCGTAGGGCAATTTCTAGATATTTCTGAGTATAGAAATTCCGTACCTCAACCGTCTCAACCTCATGGGTCAGAGCCATTAGCAGAAGGGACAATTTTTTCTCGAAAGAGCAACTCATAGGAGAGTGTCAAAAATACTCATTACGTTTAAATGTACAACATAAAACCACTGCTAGTTCTCCGAAAAAATTAATATTGAACTGTAAGGAATATGGTTGTAAGTGGCGTATGTATGCCCGTACAGAAAGAGAAGGCAAATTTTGGAAGATAACAACGAATGAACACGAGCATACATGCGTGAGGAGGGCCGGAGACTTCACACATGATAATTTAACGGCTGAGGTTATTGCCAACTGTATTACAAATGCAGTAAAGAGAGATGTCGGTATTTCCTTACCCGACGTTAAATCTCTACTGGAGAAAGAATACCCGAATGTGGTGCCCACTTATAACAAGATTTGGCGGGGACGAGAAAGAGCAATCGAACATCTTTTTGGTTCATGGGAAGATTCGTACAACAAACTACCGAGTCTTTTATTGGCTATACAGAGGACGACACCCGGCACGCAGATAAAGTGGTTGTTTAAAAGCGTAGGTGATCCGAACAGAGCTATGTTCGAAGCAGCAGCATGGACATTCGGGCCTTGTATCGCGGCGGTTCTGTATATTAGGCCCGTGATTAGCATTGATGCCTCTTTCTTATCAGGTCGCTATAAGGGTAAATTCTTAGCGGCTTGCGGTTACGATCCTGAGCAACGGCTTGTTCCGTTAGCATTTGCTTTAGTGAGAACGGAGGATGAAACTTGCTGGGGTTGGTTCATGAAATTTCTAAGGGAACAAGTGGTGGGACCAAAAAAATTTTGTGTTGTCTCAGACCGTCATTGGGGAATAAGGAACATGTTTAAAAGACCACAGTACGGATGGCAAGAAAGTGCGAAGCCTGCATTGGCCGTACATCGGTATTGTATGCAACATTTATGTGAAAATGTGTACAAGGTTTCTGGTAAAGACAAAGGTATACCACACAAATTTAGAAATAAGTTGGCTAACAAGAAAAAGAAACGGCCATTCATGAAAATGTGGGATGAACTCCGAGTGACAGACCCTGAAGTTATCGATTATCTTAAGAAGTGTGGTAAAGAAAACGAGATAGATACCAATGAGCGAATGAGACCAGAGAGGTGGGCACAAACTTTTGACACTGGTGCACGTTGGGGTCTTATGACTAGTAACGGATCTGAAAGTCTAAATAGCCGGTACAAGGTTGAGAGAAGACTCCCAGTTGTTGGACTCGTAGAAGGCACTTGGTACAAGACTGTGCAGTGGTTTAATGAAAGGAAGCAAATAGCATTGGGAAGACAGGCAGATGGAGAACGGTGGCCAAAAGAGGTGCAATTAAAAGTCATGAAGCATACTCTTAAAGCGGGTAAGGATTACCGTTGTATACTTTACCTAAAATTAACCTTCATTTATATTTACATGTTTTTTTTATATATTTTAATATTTACAGCGCTGATGACTGTGGTAACCATTGATGTTGAACGTGGAGAGTTCGAAGTACAGGTGCCCAACGAGAAAGATTTCCCTGGAAGAACGTGGAAGTACAAAGTTCTCATCAACCGAAATTATCAACCGGAAGAACCTCAACTACCGACTAGGCGTGTGACGTGCAAATGTCAAAAACCTCAACTGACCGGAATACCATGTGCTCATGTTGTTGCCATATGCGGTACATATAGATGGGAAGTAGATGAATTTATAGACCCACTATATAGTACAGAGAACATGGTTAAAATATGGTCATCAAGTGACTTCCACTGCTATGAAGACGAAGAGAACTGGCCTCGCTACGATGGACCTGTGGTGTTCCCTGATAAGAATATGATTAATCGGGGGCGGCGAAAGAAGGACCGTGATTGGATGTGGATGGATGCAATGCGAAATAATAAAAATAAAAAAAGAAGAACCGCAGAGGACAACAACCCACAACCACCTATCTCTTTGGAGGAACTTCAATCTGGTAGGCGTGCCAACACGCATAGACGAACAAGTACAAGGAATAGAGCTCCGCCTTCAACAGGTAACCGAGGTGAAAGTTCTTTTTCCAGGGAGCCAGTTCAACCTGGACGAAGTTCTGTTAGCGTAGATCCACGAACTCAAAGTCGTATTAGTCTTGGTATAGGAGGAAATGAACCACGCCGAAATTCCATTAGCGTGGATCCACGCTCAGGTTCTGCTAGGTATGTCACAAGTCAGGGGACATCAATTACAAGGGACAGTCAAGGAGCATCGAGTAGCAGAGCACAAACCAGAATACGTGGTGGAATTTTACGTCTTGGCGCAAGAATAACTAATTTTGCAAGAGGAGGAAGAAAATAATTGTAATTTTGGTGGTGATAATGTAATATTTAGTTGAATTGTACTTTTATGTGATGTGAAAAATAATTGTAATATTCGTAATACTAAGTTGAATCGAGAGCTGTTTTTTCAGTTGAAAGTGTGACTATCTTGGTCCTTTGCCATTTTTGTTTTGAACAAATGGTACGCCTAAAAATTTTTAAATTTAAGTTTAGGAAAATTGGTCCGCCAGTTAACAGCTTAGTATTTTTGTTCGAATTTTTCAGAGCGTATTTCCTATTTTTCTAGCGCCAAACTTTTCGAATCCACAGCTGTTTTTTCAGTTCAAAGTGTGACTATCTTGGTCCTTTGTCATTTTTGTTTTGAACAAATGGTACGCCTAAAAATTTTGAAATTTAAGTTTAGGAAAATTGGTCCGCCAATTAACAGCTTAGTATTTTTGTTCGAATTTTTCAGAGCGTATTTCCTATTTTTCTAGCGCCAAACTTTTCGAATCTACAGCTGTTTTTTCAGTTCAAAGTGTGACTATCTTGGTCCTTTGTCATTTTTGTTTTGAACAAATGGTACGCCTAAAAATTTTGAAATTTAAGTTTAGGAAAATTGGTCCGCCAATTAATAGCTTAGTATTTTTGTTAGAATTTTTCAGAGCGTATTTCCTATTTTTCTAGCGCCAAACTTTTCGAATACAGAGCTGTTTTTTCAGTTCAAAGTGTGACTATCTTGGTCCTTTATCATTTTTGTTTTGAACAAATGGTACGCCTAAAAATTTTGAAATTTAAGTTTAGAAAAATTGGTCCGCCAATTAACAGCTTAGTATTTTTGTTAGAATTTTTCAGAGCGTATTTCCTATTTTTCTAGCGCCAAACTTTCTTATTTAATTATCAAAATCTTAATTATTAAAAGCAAAAAAAAATAATAAATTAATTAATTACACATAAATTTTCATATGAATTGTTCTTATTTTTCCGTTTTTTTAAATAATTTTACAATTTATTATCTATTTTTCTAATTAATTAAGTAGTGAATAAACAAATAAAAAGACAAAAAACCTCTAATATAATTAATAAATTACATATAAATTTAAATTTTATTTTTCCTCATTTTTTCAGATTTTTTAAATATTTTTTCAATATTTTCTCTATTTTTTTATTTAATTAACTAAATTAAAAATTAATAAACTAAATAAATAAATACTTAAATAAATAAAAAAAAATTTAAACTTACTGTGCTCGCGCGCGGAAAGGAGGTCCAGAGCAATCTGTTAGATCGGAACCAAGCGCTATATATAGTAAACGTTAGATCGGAATCCTGGATTCCGATCTAACGTTAGATCGGAATCCTAGAATCCGATCTAACGTTCGGAATCCAGGATTCCGATCTTACGATACTATTTATATTAAACTGATTAAATTGATATTAATTTTAATAGATTATATTATTTTAATATTATTTTACAAAATTTCGGCATCTGTGATCTGTGATCTGGCGCGAGCGCTTGCTATGAGACAAGATGATATTGCCATATTGGGCCCTGGGAGAACTAGACAAGATATTGGGCCTCTCAATTTAAAAGGAAAAAATGTCCAACCAAAGCTTTAGTTTTTCTTTTTAATAAATTTAATTTGATTAACACTTTGTAATTTTTAAACTGATTTAATTCAATTCAATTCAATTCTTCTATTATAGTTAGTAATTTTAGCTTGTACTAATTTATATAAAAAAATCATCACGCCTTTTGCATTGCAAAAGTTAATGAGATTTTTACATGGACTCGTTAATATGAAATTGAATGGGTTATATTTGAAACTAGCACCATATCCTAGAACCGTCCGATCAACGATAGACGTCCATGATCAATATCGGATCCGCCCGTAAATTAACCATCACTGAAAAAGTGAAAAACCCTAACCCAAAACTGGGAGTATATAAACAAACATTTTTATTTTGCGCCGCTTCCGCCATTTCTCCAACCTCTTTCAGTCGGCCACCATGAAGACGATCTTGGCATCCGAAACCATGGACATTCCCGAGGAGGTGACAGTGAAGGTCGACGCCAAGGTGGTGACCGTGGAGGGGCCACGTGGCAAGCTGACGCGCAGCTTCAAGCACCTCAACCTCGACTTCCAGCTCATCGAAGGAGGCAAGAAGCTCCAGGTCGATGCCTGGTTCGGCACGCGCCGCACCATGGCCGCCATCCGTACTGCCATCTCCCACGTGCAGAACTTGATCACTGGCGTCACCAAGGGCTATCGCTACAAGATGCGCTTTGTCTACGCTCACTTCCCCATCAACGCTTCCATCACTAATGCCAACACTGCCATCGAGATCAGAAACTTCCTCGGCGAAAAGAGGGTAAGGATATATATGTTTCGATTGTGTAATTTTAGATTTGTATGATTTAGTTGCACTTGTTACTACTTGCATTGTGCAATTGTGTAATTTGGCAAAGAACCATAATTGAGGTTTAATTTGAATGTAATGTTAGGCCGAAAGATTCACGGAATTCTTGTAACCATGTTTGTTGTACAGTTATACTCGGTACCAGTATGGTCTAGATAATTGCACGATCAACTGTTATTTAGATATCGTAGCTCGTAGAGTATATAGCGAGCCTTTCGGTATGTTGCATTGCTGATATCCCTGTTAATTTGTTTATTGAAAAAAAAACAATGAAGGTGAGGAAGGTGGATATGCTGAATGGAGTGACAGTCGTTCGATCAGAAAAAGTTAAGGATGAGCTTATCCTTGATGGCAATGATATTGAGCTCGTCTCTCGGTCTTGTGCTCTTATCAATCAGGTTCCTGTTTTTTCACTCTTTTACTTTAGCCCTTTCTTATTTGTGCTTGCTTTCATATATACAGATGTCAATGACCTAGTTATTGGTAGGCAGTTTTACAAAAATGTTTGCAAGTTCTTTTGTTTTGAACGAGCAGTAAATATTCAGCCTATTGGATTTGAGGTACAACTTTGTGGTTTTTTTTAGCACGCTGACTAGTTTAAACTTCTATTTTCATTTATCAACAGAAATGCCATGTCAAAAAGAAGGATATAAGGAAATTTCTTGATGGAATCTATGTTAGTGAGAAGGGCACTATTGTTGAGGATCAGTAAACAGCTCTCCTGGAGGGATTTGTTAGTCTTTGTGAACAAATATTATAGAATTTAGAAAATTCTCCTTCATAAATTTTTCCTTTAGTGCTAGTGCCTAGTGGGTAGAAATCTCCAATGTTTTGTCTTTTCTTTCTAATTTTTGGTTTTGCAATGCCTGAGGAATTGCTGTTTGGTGTTTCCAAATCTGATCAAGGATATTATGTTCAAGAAAAAGCTATTGTTACAACTCCATTGTTTAAGTCCAATTAATTTGCTTTTTGGTTGCTCTGTTTCTCTATTTGTTTGTGCTAGACTCACCTTCAAGCCTAGTTATGATCCAGCCCATTATTGAAAATAAATGAACTCTCAGTAATTGAGAATTTATGTTCCATAAATTGTTGGAACAGATTGGGCTTATACAACAATCTTTTACCTGTCTTTGTAGAATTGTACTATTGTAGTGATTGTCCGTCTAGCAAATTAGAATTCTATTTTTTTTTTCCAATTTACTCTATTCAATTAAAAGTAAATTGGATCTATACAAATTCCTCTTGAATGATGTCAGTGGAGTCGTTGCAGTTTTAGATCAATTGGTCTAGTAAAATAGAAGTTTCATGAAAACTATAGTAGATGTAGATATCTCATAAGACACCAATGACGTCAATTATAGTAGATCAGATTTGTATAGTAAGATTGTAGTTTTCAAACATAAATAAATAAAGGCATATATTACACATTCTCAAAACACTATCCGGGATACCGGTGGAGTGGTGGCATTAAGTAGATATGCACTAAAAGCATCAGAGAAGACAAAAGTGGTGAATAACTAGGATACAAAATGAATGCTATTGACATCAGATAATAACTGCTCTTCTAAGTGTTCTGCAAGAATTATCTACCTGTGGGAATTTTTCAATTGAAAGAAAATAAGAGGGTTGGTGGTGTTACCTCGTCAGAAAATGAAAATAACACCCCACAAATTGTTCATTGATGGATAAGAAATGCCTCACATCACCACCATTGTCAATCCGAAACCTGTGTTTGGAAACAACTGATCTCTTTGTTGCTTTCACAGTAGCTCTTTTTATCCATTCTTAACAAATTTGTGAAAACATTATAGAGGTTATGACGTAATTTCTATTCGTTCATAACTGCAGGGCATTTCTTTCTTCGTCTGATGTTTGATTCACTATTTAAAGGGCACTTGGTGATTTAATTTATAGATGTAGGTTTCGCATTACATCTACGTTTTATCATCTGATTGCAACACAAACAACTAGTGTAGAAAATCTGAGATCATCATATCTATATCGTTGAGCAAACTCTTGAATTTTATTTAATATTTGGTCAGACGAGAAAATATTAACTGGAGGTAAAGCAATTTTACTCGACGGTGCAAGGAGAGATGATGTTTTTTTATCAATGAAATACCTACGTCCATATAACACTTTCAGAGACGACCGCCTTGGCCGTTGAAATAATTCCTTCACCCTTTTAGAATATCCTATAACCCCCAATTTCTTGTTTGAAAGTTGATAGGCGATTGACTAGCTAAACCTAATAGATTAGTTTGTTTTTAAAATTGACTTCATATATTAGTTTTAGTAAACTGAAGATCATTTTTTTTTTCTTTTTTCAGCCTTTCTCTTTCATTTGCAGTAGTTTCATGTCTCAATCATCATTTTATAATATGCTACTTTGAAATTATAAATTAATAATATAAAGCTTTCCACTATATTTTCAAGCACATTACATTAGTTATTATTATTATTTGATATGATAGGTTGCATTCATTAGTTATTATTGAATATTTCTAAAGAAAAACACTTTTTTTTTTGGCTCCTAAATTATAGGACTTCGTGATATTAGGTAACGAAAAATTAGATATTGTTGTATGTAAATTTGAATCAATCGGTTTATACCGGTAAATGTTTTAGAGTTCCTTTGTAAGGAAGAATTTACATGTATTTTTTTTTTAGAGATAATTAGTTTTATGCCATTGTGAATTTTGTTAATTAGGAAAATGTCATTGTTAAATTGCTAATTAAATTTATGTCATTATAAAATTACTAAAATTAGTTCTATGCCACTATTTCTTCAAAAACATACTAAATTCTAAAAATGCCATTACCAAATTTGTCATTAATTACTTTTAATGACCAAATTACCCCTCATTAAAAATAGACAGCGTTCATAAACCAAATTTAATTTGGTACTAATATAATATGCACGAATCTTGCTAATTAAAAACATACAGCGTTCATATTTAACATTATTTCTTGCCAATTTCGAATTTGGACGAATCTTGGTGAATTGTTATATTGGAACGCTTGTACTTTGACATATTGTTACTTTTTAATTCTAATGCCTGTACTTGACATATTGTTACTCTTTAATTCTAAACAAAAAAAAATAACACTATAATTATGGTTATTTGATTCTTTCAAATAACAAACTAATAATATATTACTAATTAGAAATTGCAATAATTTGTACTAAGTTGATAAAACTAATTGTTGATGATTTATAATGGTATAAAACTAATTATATCTTTTGTGATGGTATATTACTAATTTTTAAGTTTTTACAGTGGCATATTTAAAAGGGCAAAATGGTCAAATAATTGTATGATGGCAAAAAACAAATTTCTTTAATTTTATAGTGGCAAAAAATAATTTATCATTTAGTGATGGCATATTTCTAATTTTAAATATTTGTAGTGACATAAATCTAAATCACCCTTTTTTTTAAAATACATCGTGCAACACTTTTTTATTAACAATTAATGTAGTTAATTTCATAACTTGAAAAAAGAATAAAATTTCAATATTGAAATATTTTAATGGCTACTTATAATTAATTATGTATGTTATTATTTTACTCATTGAATCTTGATGTGTCTAGCTAATTATATCAAAAAGTATTTTAAAAATAACTGCAAGCGTACAGTAATATGTTAGTACGGTCAGAGTGGACGAATTATGAGTATTAAACCTTATTTATTCATAAAATGTAGACAATAAAATGAAGGGTTAAACTAACAAGTAACAAAAGCAATCAACTAAGACAAACAAAAGAGTAGTATTTTTTTTGTGTTTTTGGTGGTAGATATATAGAATATGATATAAAGATGTCCTAGGATTTTATTCCCACCTTGGCCAAGTTTCGGATATTAGCACTGGTCACTTTCACGCCGAATCGCTAACTTGTTGATGAGATGATTTTATATACATATTTTGGTAGGGTTTTGACTCCAAACTAAACTATTTGACTTGAGTTAGGTTAATTAGGGTCATTTTAATTAGGATTTTGTGTCAAGAATGAGTTACTACCAAAATTTCTACATTAATGCAGATTTTGGACAAAAACATGACCTGGATGAATCAATGATGATGTAGAACTCCTCGTAAGCTTTCCACTGGTTTTTGAATCGCCTGAAACGGAGTTCGGATGAAGGAGATATGGGCAAAACAGTAACAGTGCGCAGTGCAGAAATTTCCAAACGGACCGTCTGAAAATTCAGACGGACCGTTTGATTTTCGTAGGAAAAAACTGTTATTTTCAGCCAAATTTCAGTCGGTCCGTCTGGAAGTTCAAATGGTCCGTCTGGAACCTTCCAGAAATAGCAGAAAGTGCCTGATTTGGTGGTTATTCTTGATGGGGTGGTTATTTTCAACTCTCAACACGTCCAGAACAAACCTCATGCGTCTCTAAACAATTCCAATGCCCAGAGAAGCCCATACAAACCTTGTTGTCCCAAAAGGGGGCGGCTTAATCAAGGTTTAGCGGAAGCGATTTAAGGTTTTAGACCGGTTTGGTATGAACTATCCTAACACAATTCAATTGGTACCCAAATACAAGCAAGCACACAAGCAATTCACAATGCAAGATAATAAAGAGAGAAAGAGAGAGAGAAATTGAACACGCGATGTGATTACGGAGTTCCGACCCGCTAGAAGAAGCTAGCCTTAGTCGTACGTCTCCGGGAGTTTCGCTACCACCAAAGGGCGCGCTCCGTTCAATTCCAACAAGAACGGGACTACAACTTCGAACCGAATCACCTCGTCACAAAGACACTCGAGGCGGATCGGCCTAACTCGAATGGCACAACGGCCTCAAAGGAGAAGAGCTCTCAACCTATTCCAACCTACACCTAGCGACAATGTCGGGGCGGTGGTGTTTGAGGCTACTAAATCTCTCAAGATGGTCTAGCTATGAAAAGCTCAAGTGGGAGAGTATCCCAGTGCTCAAAGGCTCAATTCTGGTCTAATTTTGCAAGACTGGGCTATCTCATGAGAGAGAACAAGGGGTGGATATATATAGGGCTCGAGATGAGCAGTTCCCCAGCAAAAACTGGACACAGCGTTGTACAACTCTGAATGGCGTTGTACAACGCTGGAATATGACCGTTGTAAAATCTAACGGCTCTTTAATATAGCCGTTGGTCTGTCAGAGCGTTGTGCAACGCTATATGCCGTCGCACAACGCAGGAGTGTAAAACCAAAGGAAAGCTCCGACAATTCCGTTGGAAATTGTCAGAGCGTTGCTTGCCACTGAATGGCGTTACACAACGCTAAAGGGAGACAAAAGGAACAACTCTGACAGATTCAACAGGGCGTTGTACAACTCTATATACCGTCACACAACGCTAACGTTACCCAACGCTGAAAGGCGTTGGCTAACGTTAACAGAGCGCTGTCTGAACAGCCAGCTAACTTGGGATTTTTGTGGCGTTGTGCAACGCTATATGGCGTTGCACGATGGTACTCAGGAAATTTTCCAAGTTTTTTAACTGCAGCGTTGTACAACTCTATTCAGCGTTGTACAACGTTGTGAATCAGCGTTGCCTAACTCTATATAGCGTTGTGCAACGTTGATTCACAAAAGTAAGAAATTAGCTGTTCGGGCGTTGTGTAACTCTATCTAGCGTTGTACGACGCTAGGTCACAGAAAACAGGATTTTGCTGGTTTATTGAGCTTTTCGCTATCTAGACCATTTCAAGGATAAACAAGGACTAAAGTAAACCTTCTATCCTAGTCTAAGCTAGCCTATAAGCTCTCTAATGACTTGATCTTGATCTTTCTTAAGGCTTTTATCCAAGTCCTCATAAATTGTATCTTCTTCCTATAAAACTCAAAGAAGATTGTTAAATGCCAAATGATATTGTTTTGCAATCGACAAACCTAGAGAAGTTTAGTACAACAATCTCCCCCTTTTGACGATTTGCAAAACAATATCATTAGTAAAGCGATTAAATTTTGGCATTTCACAAGCTTTACTACAATTCTCCCCCTTTTTGTAAATCGACAAAAAGTGAAAATTGTAGCAAGCTCCCCCTAAATTTATGGCTCCCCCTTAATTTTGGAGAAAAGGAATTGGAGAACCAATTTAGAGCACTACACAAAGTAGTGTGACCAAATTTAACCTCTCAAACAAAAATAAGAGAGAAATAAAGAGGCTCCCCCTAAAGATTTGGCTTAAAAGACCGGGGGATAACTTGGTATTTAGGCCACATTGGTTACCATACCGCTAGTTATACCACTAGAGGTACAAGATTTTGGAACCCACTTACTTTTGGACTCACCATTTGGTTTCCTAAGTTTGCATTCCAACGAGATATGACCATTTTGACAACAATAGTTGCAATATGCATTGGTTGGCTTAGGCATGGTAGAACCCTTAACAAAATGAGAATAGTAATGGGCTCTAAGGTATTCGGCCTTTTTCTTAGGATCATTGGATGAGGCATTAAAATCCTTTTTGCGATCCTTTTGGAAATTTTGGGAAACATTCTTTTTATGCCCATTGGATTGAGCTTTGTGGTTTTGAGAAGAGTGTTGCTCTTTAAATTCATAAAACCATCCATCGGGTCCTCTAAAATAAATTTTATTGGACGCCTTTGGAACAAAAACCTTCTTTTCTTGATTTTGCAAATTCTTTTCGTTTTGCACTCTAGTGTTTCTAGGTTTCCTTTGGTACATATGTGCATGACCACGAGAATTCCTAGGTTTTTGAAATTGTGTGGTTTGTGCAACTTGTTTCCCATTATTGTGTGACAAGTTCCTTTTCTTGGTTTGATAAGGCGTTTGGTAACCAAGACCGGACTTGTCATGAGGCTTTTGACCTTTGAAAAGGTTTTTCAAATCCGTTTTAGGAGTTTGAGCTAAAATCGGTTTTTCAAGTTGTTTTTCAAGCTCCTTAATTTTAGCCTCATACTCACCCATCTTAGAAGTAAGCTCATCTACCTTGATTTTTAAAGTTTCTATGGTATCGGCTTTCCTAACCAAGGCATCATGGGTAGCATCAAGAATAGAGTTCAATCTATCACAATCAACACATGGAGTTGAACTAGTTGGTTCATCATCACTCTCACTATCACTACTACTAAGAGATTCATTGAGAGGGAGATATACCTTTGGAGAGCATGCCTTTGGCGAAGGTGGTGGAGATGGAGGTGGTGTTGCCTTACGCGCTTGAAGTAGCGGATGAACAAATCTTGTCCCTTGATTGAACTCATTGAGGATGTCCTTCACGAAGTCATCCTCCACATCATCCGTTGAGAATACCACCTCTTCCACATTTGCCACCAAAGCATACACCTCATGAGAATCCGAATCGGATGAGCTTGTTTCGGATTCAACATCCCACAAGGCATGCATGGCTTGAGCCTTCTTCTTTTCCTTCTTGTGCTTAGGCTTTGGCTTGTCGGTTTGCACTTGAGGGAAAAGCTTGTGACACTTGCAAAAAGAGAAATTTCTACAATTTTGGCCTAATTTGTCCGGTCTCTCTACAAATCGAGCCGCCATGACCGAAAACCGAGATTAAGAATAGCTTAATCGAGGTTCCCGCTCTGATACCACTTTGTTGTCCCAAAAGGGGGCGGCTTAATCAAGGTTTAGCGGAAGCGATTTAAGGTTTTAGACCGGTTTGGTATGAACTATCCTAACACAATTCAATTGGTACCCAAATACAAGCAAGCACACAAGCAATTCACAATGCAAGATAATAAAGAGAGAAAGAGAGAGAGAAATTGAACACGCGATGTGATTACGGAGTTCCGACCCGCTAGAAGAAGCTAGCCTTAGTCGTACGTCTCCGGGAGTTTCGCTACCACCAAAGGGCGCGCTCCGTTCAATTCCAACAAGAACGGGACTACAACTTCGAACCGAATCACCTCGTCACAAAGACACTCGAGGCGGATCGGCCTAACTCGAATGGCACAACGGCCTCAAAGGAGAAGAGCTCTCAACCTATTCCAACCTACACCTAGCGACAATGTCGGGGCGGTGGTGTTTGAGGCTACTAAATCTCTCAAGATGGTCTAGCTATGAAAAGCTCAAGTGGGAGAGTATCCCAGTGCTCAAAGGCTCAATTCTGGTCTAATTTTGCAAGACTGGGCTATCTCATGAGAGAGAACAAGGGGTGGATATATATAGGGCTCGAGATGAGCAGTTCCCCAGCAAAAACTGGACACAGCGTTGTACAACTCTGAATGGCGTTGTACAACGCTGGAATATGACCGTTGTAAAATCTAACGGCTCTTTAATATAGCCGTTGGTCTGTCAGAGCGTTGTGCAACGCTATATGCCGTCGCACAACGCAGGAGTGTAAAACCAAAGGAAAGCTCCGACAATTCCGTTGGAAATTGTCAGAGCGTTGCTTGCCACTGAATGGCGTTACACAACGCTAAAGGGAGACAAAAGGAACAACTCTGACAGATTCAACAGGGCGTTGTACAACTCTATATACCGTCACACAACGCTAACGTTACCCAACGCTGAAAGGCGTTGGCTAACGTTAACAGAGCGCTGTCTGAACAGCCAGCTAACTTGGGATTTTTGTGGCGTTGTGCAACGCTATATGGCGTTGCACGATGGTACTCAGGAAATTTTCCAAGTTTTTTAACTGCAGCGTTGTACAACTCTATTCAGCGTTGTACAACGTTGTGAATCAGCGTTGCCTAACTCTATATAGCGTTGTGCAACGTTGATTCACAAAAGTAAGAAATTAGCTGTTCGGGCGTTGTGTAACTCTATCTAGCGTTGTACGACGCTAGGTCACAGAAAACAGGATTTTGCTGGTTTATTGAGCTTTTCGCTATCTAGACCATTTCAAGGATAAACAAGGACTAAAGTAAACCTTCTATCCTAGTCTAAGCTAGCCTATAAGCTCTCTAATGACTTGATCTTGATCTTTCTTAAGGCTTTTATCCAAGTCCTCATAAATTGTATCTTCTTCCTATAAAACTCAAAGAAGATTGTTAAATGCCAAATGATATTGTTTTGCAATCGACAAACCTAGAGAAGTTTAGTACAACAATCTCCCCCTTTTGACGATTTGCAAAACAATATCATTAGTAAAGCGATTAAATTTTGGCATTTCACAAGCTTTACTACAATTCTCCCCCTTTTTGTAAATCGACAAAAAGTGAAAATTGTAGCAAGCTCCCCCTAAATTTATGGCTCCCCCTTAATTTTGGAGAAAAGGAATTGGAGAACCAATTTAGAGCACTACACAAAGTAGTGTGACCAAATTTAACCTCTCAAACAAAAATAAGAGAGAAATAAAGAGGCTCCCCCTAAAAAAAAAAATGAGAAATAAGAGAAGTTACAACCAATTGATTTGTTATTCTAGGGTTATGGTTGTAAACTTATTTGTTTTGTTGTTTATTTGCTTAGTTATTTTTTTATGTGTTTCTCTCTTTCATGATTTAATTGATTATGTGATATCATTGATTGCTAGGGTAAAATTGATTATATCAATTAGATTAAGATCTTATCTAGTATGGTAATAATAATCTATACATTTGTATGAATTGATTGACCAACTTGGGGATGGTAGTAGCTGATGAGCGAAACCAGGATTTAGTAGCCGATAGGTGAACATTTCTCGCAACGATGGTTGTGAGATATCCTTCGAATTGAAAGATAGACTTAGAAAACTTAAGCCAATGGTGATGACCAAATCTTAGAATTTTTAAGGGAAGTAGTAGATTAACCTACGAAACCAGAACTGTAACGATGGTTAGTATCTGGTAACCTAGGATTAAAATACGATTCCACACACATATTAGGAATAGCTAAGTGGTAAACAGTTTCGCGGCTCAAACGAACCGTCTGAGATATCAAACGGACTGTTTGGGAATTGAACTGAGTAGATTAAGTTGAAACCAGAAACCCTAGAATTCAGATTTGCTGATTATTTCCCGTTTAGTTCTAGTTTGACCTTAATTTTAGACTTAGGATTTGAACCCACCTTCGATTCTTTGAACACCCAAAATAATTGAACTCGTCTAGCTAATTAATTAAAGTAAAAGACCGATATTCCAACACCGTCTCTGTGGTTCGACCCTTAAGTTTACTACGATAGATTAAATCAGGTAAAACGATATTATTTTGACTAGGTTTGCACCCGATCACTTGTGTATACAAGAAGTGCTCAACCGCACAAGCATTAGATGCGACCACAAAACCCTCTATTAATGATGAAATTACGCAATACTTCTGTTTCTGACTTGTGTGGGATAGATCTAAAACCTAATCTAAAATTCTCATTAGGTTAATTAATGCTCAATTCTCTTTTTGTTTGCTTAATTATCCTAAGTTTCCTTGCTGATTTTCTAAGACATCCACTAGAATCTCGTTGAAGCAGAAATTTGTCCCTCTCGGATTTAAATTGGTCACATCTTAACTCTTAACCTACCTTAAGTTGCCTATTCAATTCAATCAACCAATCTACATCTTTTTATCTAGATTAGATGTGCATGGTCATTTACCTAATAAGAGGTTTAATCAACTAATCAAACACAAATGGGCATAATCATATAGAAATCAAGCATCGAGTCATAACATTAATCATAACCTCAGTTTCAACTTAGCCCTAACATAACTAATCTAGTCTAACATTATGCAAAAATAAAAAAGCAAATTGATACAATCTTCATGAAAATAAAAAAGGCCAGAGGCCCCATTTAAGCCTCTTTTATTTTCTAGATTCGTCAGAAGGTCTCCTAGACCAATGAGAGAGTCGATAGTGATCAGAATGGAGCTCTCCAAAGCGGCAAAGTGGAGATGTGGTTGCACTTCGGCCCTTGGCGGTCGGGGAGGTATAGATTTGAGGTGATTTTTGAGTGAAGCACCACCTACAGAGGAAATGGATAAGAGATGTCCTAATTTCGATGCTGGGATGCATTATACAGGGAGGGGGTAATTGGTAAGGTTTAGAGCTCTATGCGGTTGGATAATGGACATGTGTTGTCGCCACCTAGTATAAGAATGAGACATTTGGCCCATATATAGGTCACATGAGATCTGTGCGGTCGTACCAAGGGCATGTGCGGCCGCACTAGGTCTTTTAAACCATGCAGCATGCGTCGATTGATGTCGATTTTGTGTTGAATTGTCTCTAAATTCCTACAAAACAAAATAAAATCAAACAGTATAAAATTTATATAAATATAAAACTGAAAAATACATAAAATCAAAGATTTTACGTTATGATTTGAATTAAAATCCGACCTAAAAATATATATAAATATGTGATATCAAATTTATATTTCAAATTATAAATTCTAAACTGCGAATACCGCAAGTGATATCGGACAAGATTTAATATATAGCCAAGTTTATTTTTTGAAACTTAAAATATTAATCATAAAAACACGTTGTCATGTTGTGTCTTAAAAAAAATAAATGTAGAGACGAAAACGTTTTTCTAGGAAAGAGATCGTTACTTTTTTTAATTGTAAAATCTTTATGCAGATATAATTTGCACTCAAATAAGTTCTTTTTTATTGGAGAAACATGTACACTAAATTTATGAAATACCATTGTCAAAGAAATATATTAATATTAAAAAAAACTTTGATAGTTGTGAAAGAATATTCAACTCAGAGCCCGCAAAATGAGAGGGAAAAAAAATCTAAAAATATCATAGAAAATTTCGATAATTACTACTTATCATTCAATAATTCACCGTCCAAGTCATCTAACTCATCTCGTCTGTCAATTTTTCGTGCGCCTCCATCGGATCATTGGTTTCTCCATCGCATCTCCCCTCCCTCCCCTCCCTTTCTTTTTTCCCACGCATCCTCCCTTTTCTCCTCTCTCTTTCTTTTTCACACGTCTCTCCTTTTCCTTCTTTCTTTCTCCTCTACCCTTCTATTCTCTACTCATTTTTTCTTTTCAGTTTTGTTGGATATATGTTAATTTATTTGTTACGCATGCCTATTTTAGTTGTTATATATGTTCATTTTATTTGTTATATATGTTCAAATTATTTTGTTATATATATTCAATTTATTTGTTATATCTATTCATTTTCTATGTCATATATATCTGTTCAGTTTATTTCTTATTTCTATTTTATATATATATATATATGTTCACTTTTATTTGTTAAATATGTTCATTTTTGTTCTTGTATATATACACTCCGATTATGTATGTCTCATTTTAAAAAAACAGGATAAAGTGGGAGGGAGAGAAAGGGGAAATATATAGATCATCAGGGAGATGAGAGGGATGGAAGGCAGCGTGAGCGAGGAAGGACCGCTACCAAGGAAGGAAAGGGTGCGAGGGCGGAAGGGTTCGTGAAGGTGGAAGGACACGTAAGGGAGGGAGGGTCGCCTCATCCAGGTGCGTGAAAATAAGCGAAAGATGTAGGGAAGGGGTGTGTTGGGGGGGGGACCGTCAGATGGCATGGATGTTTATTTTGGTGGACGGTAGTTATCACTCCCGAAAAATTTCAGTGCTCCTATTATTTTTCCTCTCGTGAGATACACGCGAATTTGCTAATGCACGTGAGCATAATACACGTGACTCGCATGATTAAAGTTGGCAATTTTAAACCGGTTGGAACAATGGTGGCGTGTAAATTTGAAAATCTGAAAAAATTTGGGTCATTAGATCTTTGAAGTATGAACCATCTATTTCAATGTAAAAATTGAATAGGCATGTTCTTGATGTTTTAATGTGTATTTGTATATTTGTGTTGAATTTCTAATTGATTGTTGAATGCTCTATGGTATTTAATTCATACCGAGTTTTTTGTTCAAGAAATGAGTGTGAAAGGGGTAACAAAATTTTTTTATCATGAACATGGCCCATGGGACCATGACAGACCATTTAAACTTACAAATTGTTTTGTATTAGATGTACAAATGGTCTTCAATTTAAGCGCATGGTATATGTTCATATATAATTTATACCTCTTAAATATCATGTTTAAAATGGAGAGCTTCTAATTATTTCATTTCACGTTAAAAGTAATTAAAATTTTAATTTGCTTCTTATCTATCCTTTAATTTTTTTTCCCAGCCGACCATTATGGAGAAAAGAAAAAAAATTAGATTATTCCACCGGCCTAAAAAATGAGCCGACATTATTATTTGGATTATTTCACCGGCCGAAAAAAATAAAATTTTGATTTAATAGCCGATTTATAGATAATTTTCCCTTTTGCATAAAACGCCAAAGTGATTATATAAATAAGTAATTTGTGTTTTTGAATATTCTCACATTTTTCTTCCGCGATAACAAGAAAAAAAAAACTCTTTGGCCCGCTGTCAATGCTTCTAAAAAAAATATAACAAGAAAAAAACAAACAAATTTTGGCATTGAAAAATTGACAGGATTTTATCAGTATATAGTTATATTTAATTCTTCTCGCAAATCTTGAAAATATTTGTTTAATTATGTTTCCTCTTTTTTTTATGTACTTTTTGTACTTCCTTTTGTCGGTTAGTTTTATATTTATGGCTCATGGATGTTTGGGATACAGGAAAGTAGATGTTAGTTTAATATTTATAAACGTTGAAGTGTAACTACGAATTAATTTACATAATAACATTTATAATTTTGTTTGACAATTTATATTTACTTTCGCATCGTTTATATTCGATTTGTTTCCATATCGTCTCTAAGTGATTATGATAATTTAAATTTAATTTTAATTTTGCATCATTTACATTCACTTTGTTTTGATAACATTTTCAATTAATTACTTAACATTTGATTTGTCCAATCATTTATAAATGTTCATTTTATTCCCTCTGTTGTAAATATAGTTAGAAATCAATTTTTTTTCATTTATGCTGATATTTTATTTTTCCTTCGCATAATTAATTAATTACTTCATCATTTATTTTGGTTATAAGGAATTACTAAGGGAAATGATAGTCATAAATAAAAAATATATAAATAAATAAAATAAGGTTATCTTTTTTTCCATTTTAGAGGTAAACATATTTAATTTTAATTTTTATATATTTTTTTACTTTATTTATTTATTTATTTAATATTATTATTATTATTATTATTATTATTATTATTATTATTATTATTTATCTTGTACAATTGCATAATTAAATCTCTTGTCTGTAAAATAAAATTCCCTTCACAGACAATGATAAAGATTATGTTTGTCGTATTAAAAGCATATCAAAATTAGTTTCGTGATACAATTTGAGATTGATACCCACTTTTTTTTCACCTGATATATTTTTATTTTCAGACCGCATTTCATTTTAGATAGTTATACGTAAGCTTAATTACAATGTATTTGAGAGTTCGTATTGATTTTATATAGTTGATTTCAAATATTGTTAGATTTTTTGCCGGCTTAGTATGCCATGCCGACCACAACGCTCTCCGCAATTTCTTCAAAAGGATCCGCTAGAGCTGATACTAGATGTTCGCCTCAGCTTGATCCTGCGTTGACACAGTTTTCAGAAACAACTGATAGTGGATCGGCGACGATCGAGCCAAGAAGAAAAAAATGGGAAAATAGATGCAGATATGCTAATTAACTGTATTCCTTCTACATCATCAGACACAGTTAATTCATCATCTGTATCTTTAACTTTACATGTTTCGATTTGTGCATTAAATATAAGCTATTTCACCAATTCAAATGTATTAAAAGGAGAGGTATTTTTCCATTTCAAAACAAAAACACAACCGACTCTCACATCTCTTGAAAGAAAACGTCAATTCATGTGTCTAACTGCCTCTCACACATAAATACAACTAGACCATGGTTGAGCAGCAACTATGCATCTAGTTCGAAACTAAAGGAGAGATACACGTTTGTTTAAATTCGTTCGTTGATTTGTTAGACAAATTAATGCTAATACAGTAGTACATAACGCGCGGCTCAGAGATTTTACACTTGCATTTTCGATGCTTATTTCCTAAAACAAATGAAAACTATAAAATATTTCTTTAATTCTTAATTTTTTTTTTTTTGTTTACTCTTCGATTCCTGACCGATCTGAAAAGCAGTTGCAATCGTCGAAGATTTTTTTTTTTCCTCTTCTGATCGAAATAATAATCTAATATCAACGGCCAAAAACTTCTTTTGTGGAATCAATGATTCAGAATTTCGTTAGGTATAAAACCATGAAAATTCCAACCAAATGGAATCAAATTCATTTATTTCGATCAAGGAATTTTAATAACATAAAATTCTATGAATTTTCTATCACATGAAAAAAATTCATTCTCTACCACAATGAAATCACATCCATCATTTCTTATTCCGCACAAAAGTGAGGCAGAGGATCATAATTCATTTCATTTATCTTCTCCACTGCAAGCATCTAATTAAATCATCAGATGCCTTTAAATTCTCTCGTCTGGTACTGCACCATGTACGCACGCATATCGCACGATAAATATATGTTAGTGACATGTTCTAGAAATTCACATTGCCATAAAACTTATTTCTCCACTAAAAAAAACCTTGAAAATTATTTCCGTCCGTTTTCGCGTGGTACACGTTCCTAAGTGAGACTGAAAACTAAAATATCATAAAATTAAAAGTCAATTGTTTTCTTATTTTTGGAACTAATCAGTAAAAACAATTCAATTATTACTCTGTAATGTGTCAACTGTTAATTTAAAAACCTTCCTATAAATAACGGTTATGTTTCAACCCTCCCTCCAAACTCTGAACTGAATATTTCGCCTTGTGTCACTAGATATAAAACAAAAGCTACCAAATATTTTCTCGTCCCTTCCACAGCCAATAATGGCTGCCACTGCTCTTCTTCTCCTCTCTTTGTTATTACTCTCATGTTGTCACCTTGCTAAGCCCCAAACAAGATACAATAAGTTCACATCCTCACAAGATGATCTCGCGGCATGTCTAACGGATGCCGGGATACACAACTTCTCTTTGTATGATACGCCATCATACTACAGTGCACTGAACGTCTCCATTCAGAATCTCCGGTTTGTGGGCCCCACAATCCGCAAGCCAGTAGCGATTGTCATACCGTCGAGTCAGCTACACTTGAAGAATGCAATACTATGCATGCGTACCATGTCACTGAAAATCCGGTTGCGAAGTGGAGGGCATAGTTATGAAGGCTTATCCTACACTGCCGAGGAATCCAGTACTCCATTCGCAGTGATTGATCTTATGAACCTAAACAAGATCCAAATTGATCTTACTAGTCAAACTGCCTGGGTCGAGGCAGGTTCAACTTTAGGCGAATTGTACTATGCAATTTCTGAGTCAAGTCGATCACTTGCTTTTTCTGCTGGGTCATGCCCGACTGTTGGTTCAGGAGGTCATATTGCAGGTGGTGGGTTTGGACTTTTATCACGGAAATATGGACTAGCAGCTGATAATGTAATTGATGCTGTTTTGATAGATCCATCGGGTCAGGTTATGGACCGTACTGGCATGAGTGAGGATCTTTTTTGGGCCATAAGAGGTGGGGGTGGGGGTACCTGGGGGGCAGTCTATTCTTGGCATGTGCAACTGGTCCCTGTACCGGACAAGGTCTCTGCTTTCGTATTAAACCGGCCTGGTTCCGTTCAATTTGTTGCTGAATTAGTCAACATATGGCAGTCAGTAGCTCCATTTCTGCCTGATGAGTTTTATCTGTCGTCATTTGTCGGTGCGGGTCTGCCAGAGTGTAATCAAACTGGAACCATATCAGTCACCTTTAAGGGGCTATATCTTGGACCAAAACAAGAGGCACTCCGAATTTTAGAAAGGCGTTTTCCACAGATTGGTATGTTGGATTTAAATGTGCAAGAGATGAGTTGGATCGAATCTGTGTTGTTTTTTTCTGGTTTACCAAATGGCAGCTCAGTGTCAGATTTAAAAAACCGTGCTTTGCACTCGAAAACCTTTTTCAAGGCCAAATCAGACTATGTACAGGTACCGATATCAAAAGAAGGCTTAATTGGTGCAATCAATTTCCTGTCACAAGAGCCTAAAGCTTACGTTATACTCGACCCATATGGCGGGGTCATGGACCGGGTCGGGTCGAGTGATTTGCCTTTCCCACACCGCAAAGGGAATCTGTATTCCGTCCAATATATGATTGAATGGACAGCAAAGGATGACCCAAAAAGGAAATATTACATGAACTGGATACGGTTTTTGTACAACTACATGCAAGATCATGTGTCGAAAAATCCAAGAGCGGCTTTTGTAAATTATCTGGATCTAGACTTGGGTAAGAATGGAGCAGGACCTGAGATCATGCAAGGATATAATCCAACAGAGGATGCAAGAGCCTGGGGAGAGCGGTATTTCATGGGCAACTACGATCGGCTTGTTCGGGCAAAAACAGCTGTGGATCCATACAATGTGTTTAGTAATGCACAAAGCGTGCCGCCAGATTTTGGTAATGCAATTTTCGTATTGATTGATTTTAAAATAAATCATACAATGTGCTTAGTATTGCAAGATGTTTTAAAAAAAAAATTTCATTCATTTAGATATTTGGCCTCATAGATTTTGATTGCAATAAACTATTTGGTCAGGATTATGGTCGAAGGAGGTTAAAACTCAAGTGACAGAGCAGTTGCCTTCTCTTGAGAAAATACCATTGCATGTTTCTAGAGGTGAGCTTGCGGATAGCGGAGTAGAGGAGGAGGCGTGGATCCATGCGGTGGTGTGATCACGACGCGACCAAAGAAGGACAACTTGAGAGGCTATGCTTGTTATCTCTTGGGTTGAGGAGGAACTTATTCATCTAATTTATTGTGTTTGTTTGTTTTATGAATAACTTCATGAATAAGTTTATTGATGTAATGAATAAAAGAAAGATAGCACCGGAGCAATGGTACCTCACAATTTTGGTGCCAGTGCGTTAGGTTTTTAGAGGTGATGATTAAAAGAATGTTGTAATAAGCTAATTTTCTCATTTTAATGAAAAAATTGATGAACAATTTAAGCTCACTTGTTTCTAAAAAAAAAAAAACAAAACAAAAAACAAAAAACAAAGCGTGCCGCCATTAGGATTACAATTCAGCTCCAAAATAGAAGGCAGCCTTAAGTGATGCCTAAGTAAATAAGGGAGAAGCATAATATGCAAATATAATTTTTTTTAAGATAAGTTGGATTCAAGTCTCCCATTTTAATTTTTAATTAAATTAAATGTTTATAAAAAATGCTCCAACCGAATTTCGAATCTACGACATTTCACTTAAAATGCATTACACTTTGTCACTAGATCAATAGCTAGTTGTCTCCAAATATAAAAATATTTGTTGTTTAATTTGTGATCCTTATGATGCAACTAATGTTGAACTAATGATCAGCGTTTATGGAGATTCAAGTTAGTGGTTTATGTCATTTCAATGATTTTAGTCAATTAATTGTTTAAATTGTATCCGCTATGATTTTCTTCAAGTATAAATAAATAGATTTTTTTTTTTTTGACATGACTAAAGAAATAGATTTATAATGCACTCTCTTTTAAATGAAAACAAATGTCAAATGTCACCTTTTCTTTTAATTGTTCCAGAGTCCCCTCTAATATGGGATAAATATCCTCTGCAGTACGCTTCCGACAGCAGTACTCTCTGTAGTGATGAAACACAACCGTCCTATCTAATTTCATCGGTTAAACTTTACTGGCCATATACGGATCCGATATTTATCACGGACACCTATTATTTATTGGACGATTCTTGATTAACCATTGCACTGCAGTCACTTTAGATGATATGGTTCCCTAGCCTCTAGCATACGCATCTCTAATGCGATCCGCTGGTCTTTTAGAAATATTTTTTCATTAATAAAATTCAGGAATGATAACTACTATATGCAGTTTTGTCATTTCTGTCATCGCTAAATATAAATTGAACTTATACAACAAACAAGAAAAACATATAGATGATCTAAGTGAACACTTATAAACAAATAAGTGTTGTCATCATTTGTTCAGAATTTTACATGCATATTCAACTTATTTTCATTAAACTTATTTGTTTGTATGTGTTCACTTTGATCATTATATATGTTCATTTTTTCTATTTTATATGTTCACTTTGTGTTTAACGATGGCAATAATAATAAAAACTGCCATTCAATTTCCAATAAAATTTATCTGCGAGGTACTTGTCACCTAGCCCTAAAAAAATAAATATAGGCCTAGTCACCTGTGCAACTGTGCATCATATGAATTTTGTGTTACTTCAATTAATTTCTAGCTTTCCCGTCCAAAAATTTGGAAAGAATATTTCGTCTACAAGTGTTCTCTCGTGAGAATGTTAAATATTTGTATTCATCCATTAATTAATGTTGCCTTCTGTTAGAATGTCTCTTATCACCATAGGCAATATTTAGACTTTCTAGGTTGATTGTGTAATTTTATCTTTTCTTTAAGTTCTGTAAACTTTTGTATTTGGAATAAGATACAGAAAACATTTTACCCAGCCGTCTCTTCCTCTTCTTCCTTACTGCGTCTCCGTAACCTAGATCTAACACTTTCTTCAAATTATAACTTCCGAGGGCAAACTTGATCAACCATGCTTGCCAAATTTCAAAAACTATTTGTTTCAATTTGCATGATTAGCTCACCTAATGGTGACTAAGTGTCCACCGCAGTCTTAATAGTTATAGTAAATAGTAAATACAGGATCATTCTAGATATGTCAACTGATTTACAATTGGAAAGTAAAGAAGTTGTTTTGCTCTCCTGAAATATTATAGATTGAGCTTAGTGTTAGTCGCTTATGTTGTTGAAGTCGCTTATGTTGTTGAGGGGTTTATTTTTCCTGAGAAGTGGGTCCATGTAATTAAGTTAGCTGTAGGATATGATACTCTTTGTTTCTCTAATAAAACGGGTAGCGCTTGCTACTTTTTTTCAAAAAAAAAAATTTACAGCTGGAAAAATCTCTTACTCACCATTAAATATACTGTAGTTAACTGCTAAAATTTACTAGTACAGCTGGAAAAATCTCTTACTCACCCTTATTATTAATTCTTAACAGGTACAGGTAGGATACGGGTAAAGTCATTTTTTACGGATACGAGTAGGCCAGTAGGATATGGATAAAAAAAATACTTTAATGAATATGAATATGAAAATACCTTCTACCATACTATATCATATCCATTGACTGTCCTATTATATGAATTGTGTAATGATTAAAACGTCCAAATAGAACATATATCAGATGCCATGATTGCAGTTCAATAAAACATGTTAATCAAAACAAATACAAAGTGATCTGTTCATGTAATCACTGATGATTTATGAAATGGAATTAATCTTTTTAATCGTGCATGCGTTGAGCCTAATAAATTTCAATTAGTTGAACTGTTTGGACATAAAGGAACTAGTCGATTAACTTAAGCGATTAGAATCGACAACATGAGATAATATTCAAATCTATTGCGCTGGATAATTTCACGGGGAAAAACAATTCGACTACATTTCAGACTGTGTTCATTTATTCTTTTTTTAATTTTTTGTTGATCTTAATTAACTCCCTTGCTAATTCCATCACATAATTAAAACTAGTGGGTATTCGCGCATTGCGCGATCTATTTTTTTATTTTCATTGGTTGTCAATAATTATACATTTAATATTTGATACAATGTGCGCCTACCATTTGTACCATTTTTTGAAGCTAAATACTACGATATGCCAATAATCTGATAAATCGATAAAATTTATTAAATTGAATCTAAGAGGTCTTTTGCACTTACAGTCTTACATACATTAATTCTTATCTTTCGAATTGTTTCCTTGTAAAAAATATCTGTCATAAGAGACCAAAGTTCAGTTCCTTGATGCGGTACATATTAGAAATATGCATCTGTAATAAAAACAAAAAAAAGAGTGGTTAATAGAATCGGCACAGAGAATTACTGCACTGATGAGAGCCGAAATCACAGAAAAAATTAAATAAAAAATAAGCCACCTATTTATTCTCAACTAATATCATTATTACTTAGCCTTGTAGACATCAATCATGATCTTAATCCAAATTTTACAGGAGCGCAGTGCAGCTTCATCTAGACAATTATGCGCTGTTTATCTACGTTGGTTTAGTATGGCATCAATATCATATACTGGTAAAGGTCTATGACCAAAAGTTATTCGTGTAACATATTAATAAGCATAATCAAAGCTAGTAAGACAGTATTAATTATAGTTATATCTTTCTAAATTAGGATCATGCTTAAGGTAATTTAACGACCAATCATAAGCAGAACCAATCAAGGAACATATATACAAAGCAAATATATAATTTGAGTTGAACTATAGAAAATCAGTTTCAAATCGAATTGTTGTTTTCAACTGAAATCGTCAGTCTAGTAGGCTTTTTAAATGACCAACAATATATCTAAAGAAATTACCTCCTATTTCAATGCACAAAAAATTATTTATGATGAGATAGATTAGAGATCGAAGGCGCAAGAAACCTGTTTCGGTACCTTGAGAAATCTGATTGCTGCAGACATGGCTTACGCGTTCGGCCAGGAGAAAATCACAACTTCATATGCTAACTAAAGAAAAGTTGAAAAGTCATTGAGTGCATAGTTCCATATCTAATATTTGTCATTCATCCAGTAGTATCCAAAAGTCCTCATGAGAATCAACAGGAAAGATAAATGACCCTTGATGATAATTATTACAAATCAACAGAACTTGAAGAACACAACATGCAATAGAGGTAGCGAATCAATGCAGTCACCGGTATCAAACTTTGGAAATAATAAAACAGCACATCCAAATCCAATTATCTGATGACTAAGTGATACAGTTCAAATATAGCACACTTCAATTAAGTCGCTAAAAAATAAATCAACATGATTAAATGATCAATCAGATGATATGTTTGAAGTTTGAACACACCCACAATAGATGTATTGTATCCATGGACACACACACTCCCTCTGAGAAGTATAGTATATCAGATATCATAATATATTATATACGCATTAAGCCATATGGCAACAATGGAAATGTGGAGTAAACCTGATCTGTCCCTATATATGCACAGAACCATTTCTGCAAATCTGAAATTCAGGCCTATTGAAAAATTAAACACAGTGGCACCAGTAAATAACCATTCAGTGTTCCACAATTTGCAAACAATATATTACGATGGTACCTAGATATTTAAATCACAAAGATATGCAATAGGTAATCTGAATTTTAAAAACAGCAAAGAGCGGAAAAGAAAGTTTTGAATCCCAGATTTCATAAACTAATAAAAATAAAAGCTAAACAAATGAGCTGCATCTCAAAGATTGGGCCTTTTTTTCTTTGGCAATTTGCAGATGTGTTCTCTCATAGGCACAGGAGTTCAAATTATACAATATGCATTTTTTTCTGACACTCAAATTAGGGCGTCAAATTAATTATTTTCATTATTTATTCTAATGTAGGAGTATAATGTCCCTTTCTATCTGTGTTGCTCTTTTAGAACTAACCAAGTTTAGGATCAAGTGATTTTATATATTTGTTTTAACCATCTAAACAAAACTATGCACTTGATGATCTCACAATTCTTTTTAATCCCTAATGCTAGAAGGTTTGATAATCCATACAGCAATGACCATCAGAAACTGACAAAACAAAAGAGTTACTTACCTCACCCACCTCACTGTTTCTTCTAAATAAGTAAAAGTAAATGAAAGATGTAAGAAAAAGTAAACAGTCCAAACCTCTAACCAGTAATCTGCATAATATGAGGGAAAGAAAAATTATAATTTGTAATCTAGTGACTTATTGAAAATTAGTGTGCATTTCTATAACATGAGATATGAAAATAGATAGAACAACTAATTTGCTTGATAACATGAAAATATGCTGCAATACAACGAATTCGACGATGAAGCAAAAAATACCCAAATGAACAGCATACCCTGCACATCCCACATACCCTGCAATACAACTAATTTCATTTATCATTATTTTATTTTTTTGGGAATGGTAGCGGTGCAACTTTTTCTAATTTACGCCCAGTTTTGATCCCAACAACCAAACAAAATGCATCAAATCCCTGCACATCCCACCACCAAGCAAGGATGAAGCAAGAAAAAATAGCAAAATAGAGCCACAAGCATACCTGGAAAAAGAAAAGAAAGCTCTCCAGCAGCAACCACAGGAAACCTGAAAAAGCAAGTAACAGCAAGATCAGAAATAGAAGCAATACAACCCATACAAACTGTTGATTCAACATCTCCCCAAACCATGGCAAGATCAACCGGTAAAACAAAAGCACAACAATTGGAGAAAAAAAAAACAGTAGCTATTGGCTTAATCAATAACAACAAAACCTAAAAACAGTCCAACCCTACAGAAGCGCGGCATACCAATCCCAATCCAACCAAGAAAAAACACAATAAAGCTCAGCAGAGCACAAACCAGGCGAATAGAAAAGGAAAAGGGAGAGACTGAGAAAGAAGAGAAAACCGAAAAATGACAAAATCCAAAGAAATCAGAGAAATGACAAAATCCAAAGAAATTGGATCTAATAGAGAGGCCATGGCCACCTCGTTCTGCATCGGAGAGAAAAATGGAAGACCCAAAGAAATCAGATATAACCAAAAGAAAAGAGAAATACATATGCACCTCCTGTGCTGCTCTGCATCAGAGAGAGAAATAAACAGTGCATCAGTAAAAGAGAGAGTAGGGAATCGGAAAAAGCTCAGAGAAAGAAAGAGGGGTGGAACTCTCTAGAAGAAGGAAACGGGCGGAGCTGTGGATGCGGATGCGGACGGAACTGTGGATGAAACGCGGCGACTGTAGATGCGGATGCGGATGGAACTGGGATCAAACGCGGTCCCAGCAGTCAGCCATACTGTTCCAACAACTGTACGCCAATAGTATTTCGGAGTCAGATCTTAAACTGCCGAATAATATATGTTTTGATTTGATTGATGGACCCAACTAACGTCATCTGAAATTGCAAATGGGGATGATAGAAAGATGAGGAACAGAGAGAAATGGGTACCGTACCGTCCCCCTGATTTAATCCCAGTCTTGTGTCAAGAGAAGCAATTGGCATTTAAGTCAACGCAACTGACATAGAAAATTCAAGGAACCTTCTCCTGTACTCCATATAATGTTTATGATTGTACTGTGTATCACTTATGTATTTATTCAATGTTTTGATTTCATATACTGTAGGAGCCGTGTAGGGACTCCATCTTTATGAAAATAGGGAATCAGGAGCTGCTAAATTAATGATTGGAAGAAGCCAGGGTAGGATAAACAGTGAAAAGTAAACAGCATAAGCCTATTAGAGAGCAATACAGGATCATCCCCTAATCTGATTTCTCTGTTTTTTTTTTTTTAACCAATGTTGCTTTTTGATTTGTTCAGAAAGTGGCAAGCTAATTCATAACAAATTCTGTATGATCTCCTAACTTCCTAGCAATAATTTGGAGGATAGAAGTGACACCTTGAAGGAACGAATGAATTTATATACCTCAATATCTGATTCAGTAGTGTGAAAAACTTTCACGCCTAAGATAACTGAGGAGCGATAAACATATGGTGATGCATTTGACAATATTTCAAAAATTTAATGTTACAAATGTGAGGATACAAAAATGAAAATGGTACTTGCTCAAACTTAAAATTAAACTTTTTCAATAGAATTTTTCCATTTTCTACCCAAAAGTTGATTGGAGAAGGAGAGAAAGCGGCATTAGTAAATGTAAAGGTCCAGCTATCTATTGGCAAGAACTCTTTGACTTGTCCCTACAATTTCTTAATGCATTTTAGAACTCCTGCACAAATAGTCAGACAAAGTACTCGTTTTATTTTCACATTACATGTGAAAGAAAAAAAAAATTGGCAATTTCCTTGTTGGTTTCTTTAAATATGCATGCCTATCTATGAGCACAAATCAGTTAAGAAATGGATCCCTGTCACCAAATAGCATGCACATTTGCCCAAACCATGTGAGCTTGTCTACTCTTGACTTAACATCTTAACTGGAAGATAAACAAAAATAAAACAAGTACGTTCATAAATATCACAATCGCGTGACAGAGGACTGCGCGCTGATGTATAAATAGTGCACCATTCCTCCATCACCCATCACAATCCTAATCAATTCACAGAATAAGAGAAGTTCAGCCATCTCCTTGGAAAATATGGTTTCCAAGTTATACCAGCTGATCACAAAGCTCAATTTTTCAAGAAGTCACGCCAAAGCCATCGCTGATGTGCCGAAGGGTCACTTCCCTGTATATGTTGGAGAGAGAAGGAAGCGATTTGTTATACCGACCACTTACTTGACTCATCCTTCTTTTTTGACACTGTTAGAGAGAGTCGAAGAGGAATCTGGGTTTCAAAATCAGTTCGGTGCCCTCACATTGCCTTGTGAAGAATGTGATTTCGCAGCACTTATAACCAACTTGAGATGTTCTCTATAGAAACAAAAAAGATAAATTTAATACAAAAATGTAGTTGTAATTATGACTTGAAATGTTTGTAGATTGTTCTAAATTGAATGACAGTTCCAATATTGTTCTTTTGTTTTTATTTTACTTTATACTCCATAGTTGTTGTACTTGTTAGTCAAGATATTGGGTAAGTAAAATATATATATCAAATAATCACTCAACTGAATTTTTTATCATGTTTTTACGGGTAATTGTGTTGGTCATTGGATGACTAGCGATTGTGTGATTGTGTGTCTTTGATAGTTGCTGACTTGCTGTGATGTTGACGAGAGAAGAAGGATAAAAAATATATATATTGGGAAGATATTGGAAAGTTAAATTTATATATATATATATAAAATAATGGTTCAATATAATTTTTATCATATGTTCGCATGAATATGACGACCTGAGAAGAAGGATAAGCACTTATAACGTCATATTTGTTTTTCTTTCAAGACTTGATCAACCCAACTATTTTTAAAATGATCAGAGAACAAAAGCAATCTTATAAGCACACACAGTCCAACAATAAAAAAAGAATTAGGGACTTCTACACCCCTTTTTTCTCAACTGGCAGTCTGGAGGGAAAGATATGGTTGTAATTTGGAGAATGAACGCAGCATCACCTTTATTTTTCTGAGATTACAACTAAAGGATTGTCATCATCTTTGTTACATGTTCAACGACCAAAACCAAAAAAGTATTATTATAAATTGAGTTGCATCGAACCATAGCAGTTCTAATACTGACCTATGAAGAATCCGTTCATTTTTATCTCCCCAGCAACTCCACAGCATGGAGTGGCCTTGTTATGCGACATGGATCCCTGAATAACTAATATTAATCATTTTGTTCATATAATCAATACTGATTTACCAATTGATATTAATCTTTTTTTCTCATATATGCTTGAGACTAATAAAAGTGATTTACAAATTGCTTGGACATAAAGGCACCAGTCGATTGACACAATGATTTGAAATTGATAACATGAGATAATGCATCAAAACTTTTTCAACTTGTGCTGGCAATTTTGCATAGGAAAAAGAAAACTCTTAACTACATTTCATGAAATTTGTGTACATTTATTCTATTCTTAATATTTTGTTAAACTATCTTCATTACTCGATCTGTCGACATGATCTCTTTCACATGACTTAATTAAGACGGATCCAACCAATCTCATCTGAAATTGAAATGAGGATGATGGAAAGATGAGGAACAGAGAGAAATGGGTTCCCATGCTGCCCTTCCTGATTAAATCCCTGTCTTGTTTCAAGAGAAGAAATTGGCATTTAAGTTGACACAACTGACATTCAAAATTCAAGGAACCTTCTTCTGCACTCTATATAAATGTATTAATTATACTGAGTATTTATCATCAATTTGATTTCAGGTGCTGTCAGAACCGTGTAGGGACTCACATCTTTATGGAACAAGAAAAAAACAAGGAGAAATGCACCGCTAAATTTCAAAGATTGGAAGCCAGAGTAGGATAAATAGTGAACAGTACAGAGCATCAGACTACTGGAGAGAAATTCAGACCATCCCCTGATCTAATTTCTATGTTTTTTAAACTAAAACGGCTTTCTGATTGGCCCCGGTAGGGGTTGTGTTAGTGTATTAATTCTCTCAGCTTATAGAGCACTGCTCATGCTCATATTTTCATACCTGACCTTTTTAACTTTTTAGCAATAATTTGAAGGACAAATGTGAGATTTGAACAGAAAAACCAATTAACATATCTAAATATCTGATTCAATATTGTGAAAGACTCTTAAAGGTAAAAATGACTAACCTGTTCTTATTCTGTTTGCACCTAAAGATAACTTGAGGAACTATAAGCATATAGTACTTGAGCATTTGAACATATCTGTAAGATTAAATTTAACAAGTGTGAGAATAAAAAATGAATGTGGTTCGAGTCCCCAAACTGAAAACTAAACTTATTCAGTACAATTTGTACTTTCTACCCAAACGTGCATCAGCATTTGAGAAGAGACATTAGTAAATGTTTCAGGTACTGTGATCTATTGGCAAGGCATCTTTTGACTTGTCCGTGCAATTTCTGGGTACCTTGAAACTCCTACTGAGAGTCAGAGAAAATGATTTTTATTTTCATTTAATCATATCGCATGTGAAAGAAAGAAACTGGCCATTTCCTTGTTGGTTTATTTAAGTATGCATGCTTATCTATGAGCACAACTCAATTAATAAATGGGTCCCTGTCACCAAATTGCATGCACTGATGCACAGACCTTGTGATCATGTCTAGTCTTGACTCTTGACTTAACATCTTTGTCAAATAGATAAACAAGAAAACGAGTAAGTCCATAAATATCTCAATCGCGTAAGTGGTGAGTGTTGATGTATAAATATAGCACAATTCCTACATCACTCATCACAAGCGCTTTTGACTAACAGATTAAGAGAAGTTCAGCAATCTCAGAAAATATGGTTTCCAAGCTATACCAGCTGATCACAAAGCTCAATTTCTCCAGAAGTCAACACAAAGTCCTTGGTGATGTGCCGAAGGGTCACTTCCCTGTGTATGTTGGAGAGAGAAGGAAGCGATTTGTTATACCAACCACCTACTTGAATCATCCATCATTTTTGACACTACTAGAGAGAGTTGAAGAGGAATTTGGGTTTCAGAACCAGCTCGGTGGCCTCACACTGCCTTGTGAAGAATGTGATTTCGCAGCACTTATAACTGACTTGAGATATTCTCTACCGAGACCAAAAAATAAATTAAAATGCAACAATGTTGCTGTACTAAAATCCGAGTTGAGATGTTCATAGATACTTTTGAATTGAGTGACAGTTCCAATTAATATTTATTTTCTTTTTTTCTTTGTGTTCTCTAAACTTGTTGTATTTACTATTAGTCAAGATAAAATTCATTTGAAGGTAGATATACATCTAATAATAAATAGATATTTATCCGTTGCTGATAAAACAAAACTTTGTTACCCCTTTTTTTTTTGAAGATAAATTGGAGGTCTAAGCCACCCAACTTATTTTTAATTTTTAAATTAAATGTCTATGAAAGACCTCCCAACCGGGTTTCGAACCTGCGACCTTTCACTCAAATTGTTACCCTTTTTTGAGTGATTTCTTTTTTTTTTTATTATATTTTAGCAGCAGAGTGACTGCTAATTGTGCCCTTCATAGTTTGCTTTTGTAAGGCTGACAACAAAAAAAAAATGTCAAATTTATTTTGTTTCAGGATTTGAATAGAAGCACCCAACTATTTTGAAAAGGTTAAAGACCAAAAGTATTCTTAGAAACACAGTATAACAATATTAAAAAAAAAATAACAAAATCATTGCCAATCTAAAGGGAGAGGTGTGGTTGTAAACTTGTAATTTAGATAATAGTCAGCTGCATCAATTTTAATTTTCTGACAATAAAACTGCAGTACTTCTGACATCTTATTTACATCTTCAACGACCAAAACAGACAAATGATTATCAAAAATTGCATCAGTTCCAGATCTCTGCCAGTACTATTCAGAAGATGCCTTGTACCTTCTATTCAGGATTACACAGCATAATATTAATGTGTCATGGTTTTGATCAGGTAGTTGCTGGTATAAAAGGATCCATACCGGTGCTCTGGTTTTTGGGGCCTGTGAATCATCGCACTGTCAAACGAGGATTAATAGCACCTTTGCTGTTAATTTAGACGAATGGTACCACATCACAACACAATTGCACTGGTACTTATTAAAGGATCTTTGTCATGTGCTGGTATGACTTTCCTAGACATCCACAACACAATTGCACCGGGAGTTGTAGCGTACTATCGAGTGTTGTGCACGTGGGCCTCCAGTATTCAGCTTGTCCTAATGGGCCAAGCGCCATGAGCTTAATGGACTTATCATTAGAGTTGGCCCAGTGACTTTGATATGCAAATGCTTTATAACTGGACTAACTGGCTAAACTCAAAAAAAAAAAAAAAAAACTGGACTAACTGGAGTGAGTACTCATCTCTAATTTTACTATCCATGTCATTGCTAAATACAAAATGAACACATAAAACAGACAAGATAAACATATAGACTATCAAATTGAATGTTTACAAACAAATAAGTGTTTGTCATTTCTTGTTCAGAGTTTTATATGCACATTCAACTTTTTTTTATTGAACTTATCTATTTCTATGTGTTCACTTTGATCACTATATATGTTTATTTTGTCTATTTTAAGTATTCACTTTCTGTTTAGCGATAGCAGTGATGGCAAAACTATATATGGCGTAATCAATTTTCGTATCTCACACTGTTTGTTTTCTATGATAATCTGAAGGGATAGTTTCAATGGACGGCTCAGTTTAAATTCCACCACTTAATTAGTTATGTCCCAGTTCATACTGTTCGTTTTATTTCCCTTCTCTTGTAAGGATAGCATTGCAAATAAAGGGCTTTACAATCATACCTAGGATATCAACAAATATATATATACTTCCTGAAACCATGTACTTGATTTGACCATGATTTAATTGACAGCTAGCTGCAAGGCCCTTTGATGATAAAACTTTATTTTAACTTAAAAATATTTCAATACTAGTGTAGAATAATTTTTACTATTTTCTGGTTCTAGTACGTTGTTTGTGCAAAGTTCTAATGTCGATCAGGCAACCATGGCAAGCCTAATTATGATTAATGCAGAGGACAAACTCGTCCATTTCTTTTTGTTTCAGCTACTTGACAGTGAGTGGTCCGGTTATGCGTTTTTTTGTTGCACCAAATATGAACTACATGTTGTCAAATTAAAAAAAATAAATCAATAGGCGTTCAGTTGAAAAAAAAAGGAAGCTTTCTAGGTTTTTATTTTTACATTTTTCAACAACTTTTATTTTTTAATGAGACAGCGCCAAATTTCCTGCCTAATTCTCTAAAAAGGATGCGTAGATTCATGAATTCAATTTGGACAAGCTTCTTTGCTTGACTTCATTCCCAGAATACACGGGATTTCTTATGTATTACTTCTAGAATGTTCTAACAGAGTTTCATACTTCAAATATTGGGCCCAGTCAGCCCATAATAACAGGGTCAATTTTTAAATTTCGTACCTCCGGAGTCCGAAAGTCATCTTTTTTTTTCTTTTTTTTTCTTTTTTGAGATTTGGCCCGTAGGTAGCCTACAAGTCATGGACTAGTCGTCAAGAATTCAGATCTGGTGCCGCGCTGCACACCGTGTAGCGCGGCATCGTAGCCGTCTGATCAAGATCCAATGGACAAGGGAGCCCCGTGCATGTAACCTAGATTGATAGGCCCGTAAAAAATGAACCGTCCGATCAAGATCAGACGGCTCGTACGCGCGCTACACGGTGTTAGCGCGATTCGGGTCCAGTCGTCAAAGGGTACACTTGCACAGTCAGAAATTCACTAACAGGTAAACTACGTCTGTGGACCCCACTTCCAGTCCAAAAGTGCGTCATATATCACTCATACAAGTTCTTTACAATTATTCTACAATTTAACCTTTATTGACGTAAACTGCTGTGGAATCGTATCCTCTACCCACCTTTAAAAGGTTGGTAGAGTGTCCATCTCTCATCTGAAGCGTTGGATGACGATCCAACGGGGGACGCACAGAGATTGAAAAAATTCGCTCAAATCCATCCTGCCCATCTGCCCAAGTTCGTAAAAAAAAAGTTCTCTCGAAACTTCGTCTTCTCCGCTTCGATTGCCATCGTCAAAGAGAGAGAGAGAGAGAGAAAATCTGTTGAATCACCATGAAATTGAAACTGGATTGGGAGCAATTCATCGCTCGCTCTTTACTTTGCCTCTCCATCCTAGCTTTCGCAGTCATCCTCTCTTTGTACCTTGGATAGCACTGGTCTGACAATTCCTCTCCTCTCACCTTCTTCTCCACTAGCCAATCCAGTTCCGCCGCGTCACCCTCTATCGCTATCTCTCCCAATGCCAACCTCTCCTCTGATATCTCCTTCATCCTCCCTCAGAACCACGTCAGCGCCACCTCCCTTGCCTCGGAAAGTGGGAGTAGACGAGACGGGTTCTATGTGTGCGAATTTCAGTTCTGATTTTGCTGTTGATACTAGTATTGATGGTGAATCTGATGTGGCAGTTGGGAATGAGACTGGAACGACCAGTGATCAAGTGGGAAGTACAGTTAAGTTTAATGTAGAAATTGCGAGAGTATATACCTTTGTTTGGATAATGAAGAGGCGATTAGAAAGGTTGAATCGACAGAGCGAGGGAATATTTGGGAGAGGCATTGCCCCTTCAAAGGAAAATTTTGTGAATTGCTTGGTGCTTGTACGGCTGTACCTCAAGGCTATAAAACACCAATTCCTATTAGCGAATGTAATTTGGAAATCATACAGTTGTTCTTTGTTTTTAAGTGAAAATTTTTTTGCACTGGCACGGCACTGCTTTAATACACATGAAGGAAGTGTGTACACCGAAAGGGGGAAATGGTACTTGTTTTTTAAAACACAGTAGGGAGACTTGGGCAGGAATGGGAAGGGGGGCAAGGGTCCTGAAATAACTTATCTCTGTACGCGGTTGGATTAAATCTAACGCTTCAGATAAGAGGTGTGCACTCTACCAACCTTTTAAAGGTTGGCAGAGGATACTATTCCAACTGCTGTAGGACATATATTAATCTATATATCCACCATCTTCCGTCTAGCTTTGGGAACTTGTTGAATGCCTTCATTTAAATAGACTCGGCGTTGGAGAACCATCGGTGCAGTATATAGCTCCCTCCACTGGTGCACGCACCAAATATTTGTCCCCAAGCTTCTGTTGACTGCCTAACAGTTGACTACGACTCCACCAATCACCATTCCAAATCTTCTCCTCTAACATCACTACTCTATTGTCTCCTTAGAAACGATTGATTCATATTAGATAATCCGACCCGCAACATAAAAGGATGTAGAAGGAGGGGAGCAGGGGAGGGAATCTGGAAGAGTGGGTCGTAGTCAGGAAGCGTACTTGGGGTGCATATAATATAAACTAATGATGAGTTGTCTGTTGCATTCTTGTCGTTTGACCACCGACCCACACTAGTAGACTGCACGAGCATGAGCATGACTGGTCTAGTTCCCGACTGGCCTGGCCAGTGGCCAGACTCAAGTCATCATCTCATCTTCCAGCTGGATCCCACTTTAGTTTTCCTAGCAATTTTCTTTTCATTTGATGGTCCCCAGGACACCATCATCGCCGTTAGTTAATACTAGCGAAGGAGCGCCTGTGATTGTACGGTCCAGATCTTGTCCGACTGTACTGTTCTAGGATATGTAGGGGTCACAATGTCCCACTCCTAAGTCCTAAGTCCTAACTAATCGGCCCGTGTTGAGTGTGTGACATTGACAAACAGAATGTTTATCGGTTCGTTGTTTTCTTTTTTTTCTTTTTTTTGTTACTTTGACTGTGGAAGACTGGAAGGAACTTCTTCTAACGATAGTCCATGGTGGCAGCGCGCATTTCCATTATACCGAATTCAAATACATAACGTCAGACCATTCAAATATTATATCCCTCATTCTTTACTTTAAATCAGATAATGGTAAATACGCGAGAAAAGAAATATAATAACTAATTGAATTCCCACAGAACCTCAATAGAAAACTTGGAAAAATAAAAGGATTAACGACCGATGAACTAGACAGACACGGAGCAGATCATTGCCCGTATGGTATTGTGTTGCATGCAGATCATCATACAGTAAACATACCTTTAAATATATTTGTACAAGATTTTTCAAAATTTATACGAAAAATTTTCTCCTAAAAATTAGTTCCATCTGGTTCTGCACAACAACTGTTTTACGACAGATAACAAGAATTAATGAGTAATAATATCAGATTTATTAAAACTATTTGACTCCACCAACGACATAACAAAACATACCTCAATTAATGCATCTGTCGGGGAGAATCTTCATTTATTGCGTATTAGGAAAAAAAATAAATAAAGGTGAATAAGCTGTTCGAAACACTATGGACTACCACAGTACTATTACATCATATTGGTGCAAAAATAAAACAATAAATTCGAATAGCATCAAATTAAAAAAAAAAAAAATGAAATCGATCGAGTTCTCCAGATTGCACTAAGCACTGTACTTAAACGTATTTTTATCTCAATGTGCGACGGAACAATGACCAAGATAATTTGGAATGTTGGTTTTGAAGGCACGACCATGAAAGCCTCGCAAAAATATTTGATATTTGAAATAAAAAAATTATTTTATGAATCTTAATATTGAAAAATGAAAATGAAATTAGCGGAATTGATTATCATCATCACAAAGATTCTATCATCCTCTCATCCCTTAACGACGCAGTTAATTTTTTCATTTTCAAAAACTTATTCGTCGTCGTCATTAATCAACCATTTACATTTCTATTGTCATTAATTATCCTCATTAAATAACCATCCAATGCTTACATCTCTTACCCTTCTACCCCTTGACAATTAGCATACATCCAGAGCGTACTCATTTTTTTCAGGAAAATTATTTTTTTTTAACAATTATTTTTTTTTCCTGGACAATTACTAATTTTTTCAAGTACAGTAACTATTTTTAACAGGACAATTAGTATATAAAATAGAACAATTGGCATACAAAACTAGCACAATTAAAATTTATTCGAACAATAATACTAAATATATTTATAGAAAATAATACCAAATGCCATGAAAATTAGAACAACTAAATACAAAATCATGACAATTAGTATACAATACTAAGATAATTAGTATAAAAAAAACTAGGGCAATTAACATTTGTTTACACAAACAATAATACTAACTATATATGTTGGAAAATAATACTAACTGTCCTGAAATTAGGAAAATTAAATAGAAAATCAGGATTATTAGTATACAAAACTAGGATAATTAGTATTTTACTCGAACATTAATGCTAACTATATTGAAAAATAATACCAACCATTATGAAACTAGGACAAGAAACATACAAAACTAGAACAATTAACATACAAATTAGAATAACTAGCTATAGTATCGCGCTTCGCGCGATAAAAACTTAATTTTAATTTGTACTCGATACTTTTTCAGTTGGATAAATTTGATAGAAAATTAATTTAAATAGAAACTATAATATTGTTCAATCCATATCAAAAGAGAAAAATTGTCTCAATTACTTTTTTATGCTATAATAACATGGAAGAACACAAATCCAATCAAATGAAATTACTTTCTTTTCTCTCTGCGTGGTTCCATGGAAAATGAAACACCTTGAGATTCAGATAGTTAGGTTGTGCTTCAGAATTTTTAGTAAAAGAATGGAAGGGAAGAGAGAGGTTGAGAGAGTAGAGTAAACTCTTACACTCTAATTTGGAAGGTACAAATTTAGAAGAAAGTAGAGTAAGTACAAAATAAACTTCTCCTTACTTTCCTCTCTTTTCCTCTAAATTTTGCTTCTATGGAGCAGACCATTAACTTTCAATGTTTATATTATGCAAAGGGACATCACATGTTTTGGTACTCTCCTTGATTCATTATCAAATTTTATTCTGTACTCAATTCAATCCAAATAGTACAACCAGTTTAACGACCTAAATTATTATCACCAGTTCATCAGAAATGCTAAGTCAAAAGCTAATAATCAGCAACACAATAATTTCATAGAAGAATATATATGATCAAAGCTTATGTAAACGTACAAAGATATCATGATTAGTCTCATCTATTCGCGTAGATTTTTGGTTTAGTGAGAAGAAAAGAAAAGAAAAGAGTAAAAGTTTCTTTTATCTTCTTTATGTGCTTGTAGTAGTCTCTGTACTTTGTGCCAAATGCAGCAGATGTCAAAAATAAAAATTATGTTATAATAATCAAAGTCAGCATCTTTCACAATCAAATTACACCACCGCATTTATTAAATAAGAAGGGCAATTTGAAAAAAGCATAGTAAAACCATACTCAGAAATTTGTTCATCACTTTTGTTCATATCAAATGCTCTACCATCATTTAATGTAGAAAGATCACTAACATACAACTCGATGGATTGTGGAGCAGCAATAAACAAAGTTTTTGCTACTCAGTAGAATGGAAACGAAGCTTGAAGTGTCTACCTCAATTCTTTTTTAGCGAAAAAAATTAAATTGACAGTAATAATTACCAAATTGAGAAGCTGAAGAAACCCTTCATCATAACTCTCATGTTTGATTGTGGAGCACTGCAATATATGCCACGATGATTTAAATCAAATAAAAGAGAAGCAATCAAGGGTGCATCTCTCTTTTGTGTGACTAACCACCGAAACCGCAAAGAAAAAGAGAAATAAGTAGGCAACAAAACAAAACATTTGAAAGATGTCAATAATATAAATTTCTTACATGCATGATCTAACAGTAACGCCCTTCAAAATGAATCTAAAAAGACTGCATTGACCTCACTAAAATGTTGTCTCGGTCGTTTAAGAACAAAAGAGGACAAACAAACAAATAACTGAAACATTTAAACAAAAGAATGAAACCAAGCAAAAGAAAAAGCAACATACCTATATTGGACTAAGCCTGAGAATTTGCATCACTTAGGCACGGTTGTTCCCTATATGATTTATCACTCTCTTGGATTCTAGATATCTTCTTCATCAAATCAAAAGAATAGAGAAAGAACAATAAGAATGGCCTATAAATAGAAGTAAACAAAAATATAAACAATACTTCTAATGGCAAGCATGTCTCATTCTAGGATAACGGGGACCAAAGCGTGATGGTTCTGTGTAGGAAATCGAGGCAAAATCTGTTCAGTTTAGTTACTTTATTTGCAAAATTCACACGAGCACGCAGCAATGTATCAATAAATTTTGAGGACTGTTATTTGTCCAGCGTCAAATTTATAAACCTCTAAAAATCATACCTCTTATATACAATAAGTCAGATTAGAAATTTTTGTTTATAATTCCTTCCAACGATGAGACGAAGCTCTTAGTTTTGTGCATGGTACACAAACGGTCATTGACAGTCAATGTGGTAGGGCTAAGAAAGCACCACATTCCCAAAATTAACTAAATACATATTAGGTGTGCTGACAATAAAAATACATCGAGGATTCAGATATATAATTTTTGTTGACACCAAACAAAAAAAATAATCACTGGTTAGGTATTAACTAAAACATATAAATTACTGAAAATTAGGTAACGACCTTGCTAAGCACAGTTGCTAAGAAACCCACCGTAGTATGCTTGCTTTTTTTTTTTATCTTGTGCTCACAAAATCATTATTGCCCTCTGAAGGAGTCGTCCATGCTGAACACGTTATTCGACAATCTTGAACCAATCTTGGTAACAAATGTGAGATCACTTTCGACAAAACTAAAAAGGCCGATGTTCTCGCAAAACCATGTCTTGGTTGGAAACCGTTAATTTGATGCACTGTATTGATAGATAGCCAGTCAATAACTAATACAAATGAAAAAAAAAGCAATACTAATTTAGGAACATGCGTATAAAGAAACTTCTGCCTTGGTAATTTATGTCTATAATCCTTATTGAGGTTACAATTGGACATAGCATGTTACTTATTCACTTGATTCTCCGGATCAGGTCTATTGTTGCTCTCTTGATCTCATTTTTGGTTTTTCCCGTGGAGAAATTAGGCTTGAAAATATTTTGACCTCCTACTCTTTTATAAATATCATGTCATGTTTGTCCAACTACATGTAGGCAACAGACATAATTACAAAATGATTTTATGGGATGGCTAGTGGAGAAGAAAGTAGATATAATTCAGACGTTATTAATAATCATATCTTGCTACTTATTTGACACTTGAAAATGTCTTTGCAGAAAAAAAAATTCAGAACAGTAAATACCAACGGAGTAAAGAACTCAAAAAAAGAAACATAAATTGTAAAAATATTAATCACCTCTAATAGCACAGTCCAACAGCAGGCATTATTACTGATCAAAGGAAACTTGCGAGGTAAGGAGACCTTAACTTCCAAGAAAAGCTTTTTACTCCTAAGTTTGTCATGACAATTTAGAAAATGATTAAGAAGAGACTAAGAAAGTAGAGGATCAAAATTATAGATTTACCTTCTAACTTGAATCTATGACAAAATTCAATTAATCAGGTAACTTCCAGGACCATGTTGACACAAATGATAAGTATTGTTTTTTTGCCGAATGGAATCTGATCAGGTTTTTCCTAATTTATATAAATTAGTGCAAATGAAATTACGTTGGCTTAATTGCATGTAACCCGGTCATTTTTCTGTTGTTAAAGCATGTATTTGACGTCTTCAAATTATATAATTGAAGCTTGAAAGTAATTGGCTAAAAAAGTTGAATGCCCAACAAACCCTACTACAATAAAAAGTTAGTATAGCATGAAACGAACCTGAAGAGATGAGCCCTTGACAGAATTCATCTAATTTGCAGTAATGGAGTTCGGATCTGCACTAATAGTCCCTTGCGTAATTTTAGACAGTGCATTCACCTATTAATAAACAAAATAAGCATCAAAAGATCATGTTGTGTGTAGGTATCACAACTTCACTATACTTAAAAGAAAGCAAGATAGGAATCAGAAAGAAAACTTTTACCAGCAAGAACGACAAAGAAACAATACAACCTCCAAATCCTGTCATAACAACCAAAAGAAGTTGAATTGATATCCAAAAGTAAAAAAAATAAAAAATCAAGATTTTTAAAAAGTATAAATCGGCAAATGGCAGCATACAAAATGATCACATAATTATTCTAAAGGAAACAAAAAGAAATAGAATAGTTTTTATTGGATGGCAATAAAATGCAGAAGTAAAAGAAACGACTCCTTTAATCATGCAAGGCAACCTTTTCAGTACAAAAATCGACCTAATTCGAGCTGAATGTGTCATCCTGAAAGAAACATTAATACCTTGCATTCATGAAGGATCCTCTCATCTTAGCTCCCACCAGAGGAATCAAGAGAAAAAAAAGCAAGAAACCTACAGCAATCGAAAAATCAGAGAACATAACAAAAGGAACTACAAAAAATTGCAAAAGATCGAAGCAAAAGCTGCTAAAAGCGAAATAAGAAAAGTCGTGCCTGAAAATAATCAGATCGGAGCCTCTCTACCTCCCTTCCTAGGGCCTAGGCAGGTTCTCCGTTCTCCCAAATCAGCCTCGGGATGGCTCCAGGCCATGAGAACCAATTCACCACCTGTAAATCGAGGGCCTCAGCTGCCTCTCTGACAAAGTTGTTCCTACTATTCCCCTCCTTTTCCTCCTCTCCTCTTCTTCACTCTAATTTCCCTGAGGAGTAGCAGCAGGAGAAACCGTGGAGGCGGCGGTGGGTCGTCGCTGACAGCAGCAGAAGGAAGCGCGAGGGAAGCGGCACGGTAAGAAAGCGAGAGAAGCACAACCGCTTGTTGCTCAGCCCCTTCCCTGATCTCTCTCTCCTCCCTCTCTTTTCCAGTAAGGTGTAGGTAGACTTATTTTTTTTCATAATTGCTGGATTGACTGGCACTGGCAGTCGTAAAGGAGGAGAAGAAGCTAGAAGCTCCAACTCAACATATGTTCAGCAGCACCTGGAGCACGCACACCGTGTACTTTTTCCCTACTGTTCTTTTTTGGTTCATGTGATTCGTGCCCATTCAGAAGACATGGAACTCATCACATGCACCCTTCTGCATCGTGAAATTATCCCATACGAAGAGCTCTGTGTGACCTTTTCTAGTGCTCGTGCAATAAAAATAGATGGAAGAGAATAATTTGCCTAGTATGGAAAAGAAACACAAAAGATATCATGTCAAGCAAACAGAAAATCACGGGGGAAAGGACTGTGCACATTTCAGTGGAGACGAACGGGTGAGATTAAATCTATCGCACAGACAGAAAAAACTGAACGGCTCAGATAATTGAACAGTAAACCTCCGAATTGGAATTGAAGTATTTTAGATTAGCATATAGAACTACGACAATTAGTGAATAAAAAAATAATGATTGTCATTGTTATGAGGTGAGGGGGGGAAGAGAAGCATAGGCGCTAGGAGGATACGTTCTAGATGATAGGATGGATAATAAGGATGAGATTCGAGAAACAGAAATGATAAGGAAAGAGAGAAAATATGTTAGAAAAATATTTCATAAATGAAAAGAGAAAAAAACATGTCGCTAGAGGAGGATACGGATGAGAAATTTTTGGGATGATTATTGTTATCAGGCCTGACGCAGAGTATTTTCTTATCTCTTCCTTTTACTGAAATTTTTAAAGTGCTCAAATCAAATTGCTCCAATAATTGAATTAAATAAAAGTTTATGAAATATTAATTCTATTGATCAATATTGGGTTAGAGCAACGGTTCAATAAATGACATTCGGAATTTATAATTGGATATGTAAAGGATTCGACAATAAATATATTTTAACGGAAAAAAAATAGAAAGAAATTGATGGTATTGTTAATCGAGCAACTGATACCAACAGAAAAGAAAAATAAATACAACGGGAAAGAGGATTTAATTGGCCATCAAATATTTAATTGGTCCAAATGAATTTTAACTGAAAATTTTGAGTTTTCAGAATATATGTTTCAGCACATCGATCATGTTATGATCATGGACAAAATTATTTGGTCATGTCATAATATCATATCTAAAAAATTATATACGAATCGAATTTATCAAATAACATTATACAAAGTTGTATTTATTAATATATGATCTATTCAATATAAACGGATGATCTTAAACTGAACAAAAGTTGAAAAACTAAACATTTTTTAAAAGGAAAAAATTTAATATATATATAAACTGTGTGATCAACAATCTTTTTTTTAGATTACATATATGTCATTCTCGTCAATTGCTCTCATACAGCTGCCAGCTTAAATTAAGTCCGGCATGTTTAGGGCTTAATAAACCATGTTCTCTCTTCCCATTTAATTAGCCGCATTTTACTAGTCCAAAATTAAAATACACGTCACGTTATCGGTGCTTCTAATGATCAATTAATTGTACGATTCCATGTCACTAAAGACTATCTAATTTCCTTCCCTGCATATGCATCAAACGCGTGTAATTTACTTTTACATCTGGTCGGTTTCATGGTCCCAAGACTACATCAGCAATTATAAGTTATAAACGCATTCAAGGGTGTAGTTAATTGTCCGGTTAAGCAAATTATACAGTACTTGATTTCTGTCAAGCTACGTCTGAATCATGAGTTGAATTGATCAATCAGCATAAAAATAGTTTCTGGTATAACTTTCAATTTTAAAAAAAAAATAGATCATAAACTTTTAAATGGAATAACAACACAGCAAACTAATGAATATTTCAAACAATTGTATGTCCATCCAAATACCGAATAGCATTAATTTCAAATTAAATCAAGAACCCCAATTAATACAATTCGTTTTATCAATTCCAACAAAAATTCATTTTATATTGGTTCTGCCGTTGGAAAGGTAAGATGAGATAGTAACATAACATCCTATTACCATGAGTGTTTGTTGGATAGATATTTAGTGGTTCACAATCCATACGTGAAATGACAAAGGATCGATGGAACCTGTAATTAATCAAATGAAAAGTCAAAAATTATTTTTAGCATTTTTTTTTTTATTAGCTACACTGGCGTGTGTCCACGGCCGGAGGTTTTGACCCCAAGCAGTAGGCCTATCAAACGTGGTGGAATGGCATGGAACATGGCGTTTCGTTTGTTGTTTCGTTATGAAAAACAGTAACGGTATAATATAATATTTCGTTAATCATTTTCGTTTTGAAAATGAAACAGAATTACGTGTCACTATTCGTTCCACTTTAGAAATTAATAATTACACTTATTTTTTCAAAACAATGCGAAATAGTTCGAAATGGTACAATTCTATGTTTCGTTTTTCGTTTCATCATTGAAATGAAATAAAATTCTGTACCGTTATTCGTTAAATTAACGAAACAGAATAACGTGATTTTTCTTTCCGTTGGCAGACCTACCAACCAGCCATGTGTAACACTTAGTACCGCATGCATCCATCTCAATCTAGTTGATTGACCATCCTATTATATTGCTTGGTGGATTTGGGTATAGAGAAACAAAATCTATCAGTTATAAATTGATAAATTTTAGTGACTAATTATTGGAAACAAATAAATTCAGTGATCTCCAGAGATAAATGTATCATTTTTGTCTTAAAGCAAACATAATTTCTCCATGTGCCTTCATGTAAGTTGGTATAGCGAGAAAACCTTCTTGGATGGTTGCATTGTGTGGGTACTATCGGTTTCAAAGCCATTCACGAGTCTCCCGGACCCTAAAAATTTTGATTACTCGTTGATAATAAATGCTAATAAACTCCGTCCATCAGTGAGGCACTGGCCTAAAAGGCTAAAATACCTTTTATGCAGGGTAACCCTAGGTATGTTTCTGCCAATCCTATGTGCTCTAAAAAAAAATGTTTCTGCCAATCCTACATATATGCTCCGTTTGGATAGATGTGGGAAGAATGAAAAAAGGGAAGAAGTGAAAAAAAGTATTAGAAAGTATGTAACTTTGTGAAGAGTTTGGATTGTTTATAATAAATTTGGGCCTTCTTCCTTCTTCCTTCTTCCAACCCCATCCAAACAAGGCCTAAACATGCTTCTGATTGTTGGATTTATCAATAAGTACATGTATAAAAGTTAGGGGCTGAACTCTTATCTTAGGCTCCGTTTGGATTCCATTTGGAAAGAAGTAAAAAAGGGAAGAAGGGAATAAATTTATTATAAACAATCCAAACTCTTCACAAAGTTACACACTTCCCAATACTTCTTCCCTTTTTTCCTTCTTCCCACATCTTATCCAAACGGAGCCAATTTTGTAAAAGGTAGTTCTTATGATTGAACATCAATTATACCAAGCTTATGTTTCAAATTATGAGAAAGAATTACAATCTATAAAGTTCATGACTAAAATTCATTCTCAACTTTTTTTTTATTTCTAACCATCCAAACTCTTCACAAAAGTTACACACTTTCCAATAAATTTACCCCTTCCCAATAAATTTATTGTCTTCTTTTTTCTTCCTACCTTATTCTTAACGCATCCAAACGGAGCCATAATATGTCTAGAATCTGAAAATCAAAGAACCAAAATCTTGTACAAAGGGTTTGTACTTATTGGGCTTTAGCCCCTCTCTCATTATAAAAATTTATTAGAGAATTTCCAACAAATTTAAGCTGTCCATAATTCCATATTGATTAACAGTTGAAAGTAAATCTGAATTATATAAACAAGATCGATTAAAAATAACATGTGACATATAAATAGACAATCAAAATTAATATCTAAACTGTTCGATTTTACATGAACGTTTCAGATGTTAATGTTATCATACTACTGAAACTTTTGCAATCTTTGATCATCTGCTAAAACCTAAAAGTGAAATTTTTATTTCAATGAAGTAAACAAGTTTCCCTTGTTTTTTTTTTTCCTCACCTCCAACTTTCCGCGTGTTAGTTTAGAAAATTCATGTAGCATGTGGGTAGCTACCACTTTCCTTGGTTGATAAGATATTAGTTGAATAGTTAAAAGTAAAGTAGACATACATACACTTTCCTAGATATATAATAAAATTATAGATAACTTCTATGCCGGCTTTTAAAATGGACTTACACCTTCATTTGCTAATTCTCAAACTTCAATTCAGCTTTTCTTTATAGAAGAAATTGTACTTTAAAATTTAAATTTCTTCCCCAAAATTATGCGCTGTTGAATATTCATCACACAACTTTGCATTAACTGCGTCAAATATGCAAAATTATTAAATAAAGATTCTGCGAATATTTTGCAAATTAATATCAAATCGTGCTTATTTTAAAATGCTAGCTAGGAATTAAATACTATACATGTTAGTTGTGCCAACACAGACTATAATTTGGCAAGATCAAGAAATGTTTTAAGAGGCTATATTGAGTAGCATGCAAGATGATATTGAAGGGGCATATGTGCAATTAATTATAAACAACAAGCCTATTATAATATTAATATGGTAACGATAAGAACTAACAATTTCTTTTAAAATAAAAAAATGGTCCAATTGAAACAGAGATGATTATCTGAAAGGTGAGAACTTCCCTCAAGTCACCGCGAGTGACTGCACCAGACACAGTGAGAGCACGCTTGAAACTCCTCAACTACGTTCCAAAAAGCAGAAATCTTAAATTAAAACAAAAGAGAAAGAAAGAAAAGAAAAAGACGACAGGAGGCCAGACAAACCAGCCAATAGCATTCTCCTAAATGGCACCTTACGTAATAAACTCCAAACTCGATGGCATTTGGAGTTTTTCTGCTCTTTCGCAAGAGAAAGAGGACAGAGATTAGGTTAGTGGTGGGAGAAAGGGCAGTTTCTATGGGTCGCTCAGCGGCTTTAATCAACTAAAATTTCAAAATTTAAAAAATACGAAGGACCAATTTAAAAAGAAAAGTCATACTTTTTGTTTCCCCAATCTGCCCTTTTTTTCCCATTTTCTAATCCTTCCGTAATGGCCGCGCCAAAAAATTATTCGTGCCCCAAACCGCATATTTCGATTTTTGGAGCTCCCGCGATTAAAATATTACCATTTTTTACATTAAACAATAGTTATTTCCCTTTCCTTTTGCTTTCCTTTGCCCCTCTTTTATTTATTTTCCCCTCTTTATTTATCTTTATTTTTCACCCTTTTTATTTCCATTTTCATTTTCCCCTTCTCCCTTACCTCTCTTCTCAACCCATTTCTCCATCAAAATCTCAATTTTTGTACCCCATTTTTTCGTTAAAATTTCATGCTATTTTCGTAACTCTGCTCGATCTGAAGAGAGTTTTGTTGAAGAAAAAAGCAAGGCGTGAATAGAAGAAGCTTAAATTTAAAAGCTTTTAACTTGATTAGTTAAGTTAAGAAGAAAAGAAAAGCTTATACTGCCTCACATCTATGAATAATGGAGGCGAAGGAAGAAGGCACAACTGGAGAGAACGCAACACCGCCAGCTCCACCAGCTGTGGTAGCACCAACACCAGCACCACCTCCTCCACCAGAGAAAACTAATGAAAGTTCTTCTGTGGCAGCGCCTGCTGTAGCAACACCAACACCGACACCGCCTCCGACCCAACAAGCTCCAGCACCAGTAGCAGCACAACCACCTGGAGTGGTGGGTCCCCCAGCAGTGTTGGGTTCGAGTCTAGGGTTGAAGAAAAAGAGAGGTAGACCGAGGAAATATGGGCCAGATGGCAGCTTGATAAGGCCACTAAACGCTACTCCTATATCTGCTTCTGTTCCAACTGGAGGCGCCGAGTACACCCCAGCGGCGCATGTCGGAGCCGCCATGAAACGAGGGAGAGCGCGACCACTGGACTTCTCCAGTCGACAACAGTACAGCAGTGGAGGAGGTGGTGGTGGTCGTGGTGGTGGTATTAGTGGTGGTAGTGGTGGTTTCCGACTGGAAGGTTTAGGTACGTACGTTTGTTCCATTTCTAGAATGGTTTAATTGTAGAAATTTGGAATTTAGTGCATGTTTCAGTTTTTTCTTTTTGAAGTGATGTAAGGAGGCGTTTGAGTTGTTCTGTCTTTGTACTGTCTGTATCTCTCTCTCTTCTCTCTTTTCTCCATCTACCTCGGATTCTATGCTGACCATGTTTGGAGCTTGGGAGAAATGTTTTGGTGGGACCAACCTATTAGTGGCTTGGTGCCATGTAAGATCTGATTTAGCGTCTTTTCTTTGTACCATTGTACTGTGGTAGGTTCCAGAATTTGATTCCATTATTTGTCTGATTTTTGATTCAGGGAGAATTGTGTTTAGTGCTGGTGTTTAGAGTTAGATTCCATGTCCAGTTGCTCTACTACTAGGGATGGGGATGGGGATGGGGATGGCATTGAATTAAGACTTAATAGTCAAATTATGCTAAATTATATTCCTAATTTTATGTGAATTAGCTAGAATTGTTTTGTTTGTTATGAGCAATAAGTGTTTGTGTATTTACTGGGTCAAATTTAGTTTGTATAAATCCTAATTTATTTCCTGACACTGCTTAATCATTTGTATATAAGTCTACATCAATTTTGCATCTTATCTCTATTCATTTATAGTGACTTTTTAGTCATGCATGGATTTAAACAAACTGTCAGAGCATACTTTATCAGATCCATTTTGAACCAGCACATTGTTTTGCACCAATGGATAATGTTTTGAAAACTTCTTTCAATAAAGTGGTCATAAAATTTGATTTTTTAATGTCAATTTTCTACGACCTCTTTGTATTTGACTTTGATACTGAAAAAATGTTGACTTTAAACAGTATCCAGTAATAGTAAAACTAGTTGACTGCACAGTATTTCTTGCATTTATTTTCTTTGGACATTTATGTTAGACTTATTCAAACCCATAAGCTAATCACAGAGCATGCATGCGATTATAGTAATTAATTATATTTTCTCTGTAAGCTGATCAATTATTCATCTTTATTCCAATATTGTTATCTAGGACTAGGTGATGCTGCAGCAGCAGTAGCTTTATCTGCCGGAGCAACTTTCACGCCTCATGTCATTACTGTTGCTCCTGGAGAGGTATGTATCTGACCCATAGCCTGTACATCTTGAAGAAAGAAATATAGAAAACCCAGAGTTTACTGCAATATGTTTTGATGCTAATATGAGTATCACAATTTTGTAGGATGTAACAATGAAAATTATATCATTCTCACAACAAGGGCCAAGAGCTATTTGTATTCTCTCTGCCAATGGTGTAATTTCCAATGTTACCCTTCGTCAGCCTGACTCATCTGGTGGTACATTGACCTATGAGGTATCAATTTTCTTTTCTTTAGTTCCCTTTTGCACCATACTCCACTACCATACTGGTAAAAGTTTGGCCAAATACTTATTGGTCTGATTATGATTGTTTAAAGTTCATTTGATGGCTAGGTTTATATTATACTCCTATGGTTGACTTTGTTTGTATGCTCTTAGTTTGTTGTTAGCTTTGTGGGCCCCGCTCTAAATTAAAGTCTTAAAGAAGTCTTTCTGATCGTGTTAAGTTACAAGAGTCTAATTAAATTCTGCTCAGCTGTTGGGCTAAATGTATTCTGGCACAATGTAACCAGGCCCTCAGATAAGATAAGCCCAGTGGAGTAAATTTGTCTTTTTTACCCCTTGTTAACCTTTACTCTGCTGTGACTGTGAGCCTGTGACTCATCTATTGTTGAAACAAGTCACTCATCTTCTCATAATTTTCTGAACCTGACCTGCTAATTTGATGACCATTGCTAAATCATGAAATACTGTGTTTTTGTTTATAGGGCCGGTTTGAACTACTTTCTTTGTCGGGATCATTCATGCCAACTGAAAATGGTGGGACCAGGAGTCGCTCTGGTGGGATGAGTGTTTCATTGGCCAGCCCTGATGGACGTGTAGTCGGTGGTGGAGTTGCTGGGCTTTTAGTTGCTGCTAGTCCTATTCAGGTAAAGCCCATCTCATCCTTAATTAAATTAGTTCATTTCAGTTGCTTATATGAATGTTCCACAATAATTTATGATTTATGTGTGCGTGCGCACGGGCGTCTCTGAAACAAAAGATTCTAGCAAAATTTCAAAGTTCATAAATCAGCTCATCAGGTTCTTGGCCTAAAGGCCCCATTTCATATGAAGGCCAGGAAACTGTTAGTAAAACCGAGTCCACCTTCAAGTTTGAAATGCAAATAAAACAATTGCTGTCTGTTGGATGCATCTCACCTGAATGGGCATATGATCACTAGAAGTTCTCAGAGTGCATGGGATGATGTGTTATAACTGGAGTAACCTTCTCTTAAATGACCGCCCCATCTTGAGAAATTAAATGTTTCCATGGATTGGGCATAGAGCATTATCTTGGCTGTGCGCTAGTGTGCTCGTACTTGTACTTGCTCATGTCTTTGTATGTAATGCATGAGGTTTTGTATTGTTGTCTATCTAACATGAAACTTAAACTGAGATATAACACTGATGTAGCCAAGGATTAACTATACAATTTCTCTGACCATTTCTCAGATTGTGGTTGGAAGCTTCTTGCCAAGTTACCAGATGGAACAAAAACCAAAAAAATTAAAAACTGATACGGTCTCTGTTTCTACAATACATTCATCTGCGGTCCCAATATCCACCATGCCAATATCAACTGTAGGGTTTCACGAACCATACAGAAGCTCAGCTCCAAAAGTAACCAATCTCTCGTTTGGAACTGAAACTTGGGCGACTCCATTGCAACAAATCCCTCCTGATTCCCGCAACTCTGCTTCTGATGTCAAAATTACTGTGACTAGTGTGTGAATTTGAAACTCCTGTTACCAGAGATTATCGCGCTGACCTAGTTCTATCAATGATCCATATTTGTTCTCTGCCTAACTTGTTGATCATGTTGTTGCGGAACTGTTATCCGAGTGTAGCGGGTATTTTGTAGCTGTGACTGGTAACACCTCATTTTATTAGATGGTGTTTAGATCATGTTGTCATGGAGTTCTTGTAGAATTTTCTATTTATAGATTGTTAGAATGTTGTTGTGTAGTAGTAGTCGAGAACATTTTATATGCAATCAGTGTTATGCTAAATCATGCGTTCATACGATGTTAATGAAGTGCCTTTCGAGAAAGCATTTTTTTTTCTTTCAGCTGGATGTAACTGGGCTATTTTTGCTGAGAACAAATTGGTTTGACTCCTGTTTTTTTTTTCAAAAAAAAAAAATAATGATGGTTTAGTTATTGCAGAGAGATTATACCATTATGGTACATACTGCGGCCTTATCTTATTTCCTTCAATGTCAATATAGTAGCATAATCAATAGGAGGCGGGCAGGCGGCCATCTCCCTACCCTAGTCTTTTTTTTTTTGGCATCAAATTAATTTTATTTAGGAAAACATTGATTGGAGTAAATATGTTTTTATAAATAATGCCAATTTGTAAGGGTTCAAAGTTACGAGTTTCATCGAGACAAATGTTACTCATGCAGTTATGCTACGCAACTGCCTTGCAAACGGGACACTTATATTGGCACGTCTAGACACGCCATGGTTGCCTACGTGTTGTGCTGACGTGTCAATATTTTATGCTCGTTAATCAAAAGCTCATGGTATGATATTGTTACGACCGCTACTAGTTGTAGCTAGGGCTATATACGAGTCGAGTTTGAGCGAGTTAGTCTCAACTCGAACTCGAACTCGTCGCAACTTGAGTCAATTCGTGACTCGACAGCAAAACAGTTCCGAGCTATTCGAGCTAACTCGAACTCGGCTCATTTTAACTCGAGCCAACTCGTGACTCGGTAACGAACTCGTGAGAAGGTGTTGAGGTACTGGTCGCCTTAGAATTTTGTTCGAAAATAGAAAAAGAGGAGCAGTTGTGAGGGTGTAAGGGAGGGAAAAAGATCTGGGGACTAGGATTAGTGAACGAATTATTGGGCTGCAAATCAATAAAATTGTTGGACTGTATATTAATATGATAACATTTTATTTTTTGCAGTCTGTATATTCTGACTCGAGTTGGTCCGAGTCGAGTTGAGCCTAACTCGAACTCGGCTCGTAAAATTAACGAGTTGGCATAACTCGAGTTGTTAGAACTCGAATTCTTCTAACTCGAGTTTTCATCGAGCTTTTTTCGAGTCGAGTTCGAGTAACTCACGAGTTACGAGTTTTTTGCTCACCCCTAGTTGTAGCCTTGTAGGTAGTAGAGTAGTCTGCTATCGCTGTGACGGTGCATGCTCTCGTTGATAGACTGCAATAAAATTAGTATTTTGAACTTTTTTTTTTTTTTTTTGCATATGGACTCCGAATATTGTGGTTGAAAAATTCAATTAAACGTTTAGAAAATAAGCTACAATTTGTATCTTTAGAATTTATCCAAATACTAGAGACTTCATGGCCAGAAAAAACATACAAAAGATACATGATGTGGTTAATATATCAATTAATTAGTTATTTTAATAATATAATAAGACGATTTGTTGTATCTTTTAGAGAATTATAAAAAAGATACCCGTTGCAAGACGATTTGTTGTATCTTTTAGAGAATTTTAATATTGATGTACTAGTAAACTTGATATTTTAATATAACTTTATATATCGAATTATCGATATAGATGTTTTATTGAATCACAATACTTATATTCTAATAATTCAAATAAATATACCGAAATATATAAGTATATCTCTTGTTGATAATATTTTATATTTTGATATGATTGCAATCTCAAAGTGTCTTTCATCCACTTTGAAAAGGGTATGTCCGTTATAAATTCGTTATTTAAATCGTTCCATGACACGACTCATGCATAAATGGTTGTCGTCATTTAGCGAGTGAAGAGTATGTCCTTTAGTCACCTCCAAACTTATTTCATCTTAAATAAATATCCGACCTTGTTAAATTTCTCAGGTCTGCCTAACAAAATTGTAGTAGAAGATGGGAATGATAATGTAAAATACAAGTAGAGAACAGAAATGATAATGTAAAGCAGACGCAGCGAGTGAAGTAGGCTAACAAGTGTCAAGGTCATGATTAGTCCCACGGGGCTCTAAGATAAGTTCCTTTATCCAAGACTAATTAAAGTATTAGGAGCGTAATCTTCACTACTTAATTATATCACTTACCATAGCCTATAGGTTAGGTCTGTACTAGCCTTGTGATTTGTGAGATATCAAATACAGTGCAGCAGCTGACAGACAAGCGTGCATTAAAAGTAGAGCAAAACATGCAGAGAGAGAGAGAGAGAGAGAGGTTTGTCACGTGATTTTAGCGCATTGGATGAGATCTTTTGGTGCGAACTCGGAAGGTTTGGTTAGTTTTGGGACAGACTAGGTGTATGACATACGTAGGTTTGCTTGGACCACAGAGAATTAGGGTTTTCAGATGTATCATTATTTTGGAAAACTGTAGTGGAACGATAATACAAATTAAGACATATATATTACAAATTTGTAAATTAGTTACTTTTTCATTATACATCAACAAATACTAACTTTTAACTGTCAAATCGAATGTTTATGGAAAGAATATCAATATGATTATTATGATATTATCTCAACAATAATTAATTATGATATAGAAATTAAGTTACAAATCAAATTAACTAACTATTTATTTAAAGTCATATTAGCTAAACAGACACAATGCTCATATTTCAAATTTTCATTACATGTTTATATTTATTTGCAATGAAAAAGTTTTTTCTAATTGTATACGCATAAAAAAGAAATTAACAACTCGAAAAGGAGACACAACATATGAACAAAACTCATAAAAAATACTTTCAACCATTTTTTTATTACTATCGTCATTGTTATATGATATTAATATGTTTTAAAAAAACGAATTATAGTCTTAAAAATATTAATTCTGTTTAAATTGTAAGGAGTGAATTTTTTTCAACGTACGCTAGACAATTTCAATTCAAATATAGTGATCATCATATCATCTGCCACATCATCATAACTGTCTGATATATGATAGATGTTCCATAATTAATATCAGACCCGTTGAGATTCGTAAAAATATGTCCATCAAAGACTAGATCAGACGGACAGAAATCGATTCTGCGATTTTGGTCGGCTACAAAGAATTTTGGTCCACTACATCTCTGGACCAGGTGCAGGGAATGGAACACAGTGTGTAAAAGACGAAGCAAGAGACGACGTGAGAGCGCAGTTGACGCTCAAGTCACGAGCCACCACGAACCCAAATCCTGTACCGCGCGACACCCTGTATCACGCACAAAATGACAAAGGTTATGAACGCGGGTCCCACGTGCAGGATTACTTTATTATAGACGCACAATTAGGTGTGTTTGAAAGGGTTGTGAATGGGGATGAATAGCTTGGAATACTTTATAATTTTTTTTCTCCACTATTTTCTCTTCAAATGGTTAGATACTATGTATTGCTTCATTGATTTTTTTTCCGTGAGTGTTTGTTCAGCACACGTTGGAACAAGAACAAACTTATATATTGCTGTGTATTAAATTATTGTTACAAGGTGTTATTTGATAATTATTTATTTTATTAATTTCTGTATTTAGTAGAGTGATAATAAGAAAATAATTAAACTGAGCATAAATTCTGGGTATTAACCATTGCAATAATTCAGATGACTATGATTGGGATGGGATTTGAGGAATATGATCATTTTTAAATTTTTAACAAGAACAGAAATTGTGTCTGAAAAAAATAATGTTTAAATTGAGAAAATTTATAACATAACAATAAATACAATATAAAAAAATAATACAATATCAAAGATACACAGAAATCATTAACGAAATATCACAATGGTTAATCATAATGTAACGAGCATAAGTTTTATTAAATTGTATTATTTTTTACAAATTACTTATCATAATAAAACTTAACCATTGGCAGTGGAACTACTAATTTTCATTGTATTATGGTTAACCAACAATCTTATACAATTTATGCTCAGTTTAATTATTTTCTTATTATCACTCTACTAAATATAGAAATTAATAAAATAATTAATTATCAAATAATACCTTGTAACAATAATTTAATACCCAACAATATATAGAACAAACACTCACGAACAAAAAAAAAACCAACGAAGTATCTAATAAGTATCTAACCATTTGAAGAGGAAATAGTGAAGAGAAAAAATAATAAAGTATTCTTCTTGGCCCCATCTGATATTGAAATTAGCGAATAAGCTATTCATCCCCGTTCAGAACACTTTAAAACAAATTTATTTGTGTATATGATAAAATAATTCTGCATGTGAAACCCACGCTCATAAACTTTGTCGCTTTGCGCGCTACATCCTGTGTCGCGCGACACAGGATTAGGATTCAGCCACCACCACAACGCGCGCATTCCCCGCCGCAAACATTGGTTCGTAGCGCCGCAGTGCCACCTTCTCTCCTCCTCTTTTTTTAGTTTCCTTCTCGTTTGACTAGTAGATCAGATCAGACAAGGAGCCGTTGGAGAACGTGCTGGGCTGGTGCGCTCTGCACTGTAGCAGCCCATGGGCTTTGAATTGCTTCGGACAATCATAAAACGACAAACAAGGAAACAAGGGAAATAAGGGGATTTGTGCTGTTCCTTGGGAACGACACTGAGAAGTGAGAAGTGTGAACAACGATACTCGCAAGTCCCAATTGCTTTGTTCTGATTCTCCGATTCTCTGACTTGAATATGCACCACATCACCATTCCGTTAAGAATTAAAGAGGATAATAATATGAAGGAATAATTAGATTTATGCCATACAAAAAGTTGTCAATTATAAAAATACCATTGTTAAATTGATAATCGGATTTATGCCACTACAAAATTATTAAAATTAGTTTTATGCCATTGTTACTTTCTAAAAACATAATAACTTCTAAAAATGCCAACCTCATCTCTATCATTATATTTAAATCTTCTCGAATTACTCTCATTAAAATATTCATTTTTCTCCTCTCCCTTCCCCTTTAGTCTTGTATCAGTAATGGTGAAACGAAGGGGGAAAAATTGCACGAAATGTAGATAAGGCAAGATCAAGAAATCGAGGCTGTCTAAACCTAAGATAATAGTCATGGTTTAAAAGCGTAAAATGGTCATGTGAATTAATCAATGGCATAAAAACTAATTTATACTATTTTATAGTGGCAGAAAAAAAAATTGTCATTGCTATCTAATTTTAAATTTTTTTAGTGGCATATTTAAAAGGGCAAAATTAGCAAATTAATTTTTCGGTGGCAAAAAACTATTTTTTACTATTTTATAATGGCATAAAACTAATTTGTCATTTAGTGATGGCATTTTACTAATTTTAAATTTTCATAGTGGCATAAATCTAATTAACCCTAATATGAAATGCTGAAATTGCCAAAGAAATAAAATTAGGAGCAAAATATTTGTAATTAAAAAGTAATTATAGTTTGTTTGTGTTAAAGAAATTGGATTTAGAAAATATCAACGTCCTTGATATATATTAAATGAACCATGTCAAGTAATAATAAAAAATGGTGACCATCCACCCTGTATTTTATTATTTATTAAACAACAAATAATATTCTGCATTTTTCGAAATTGGTATTTGACAAAGCAGGCCAAAAGTATTTTAAAAATATATATATTATTAAATAATCATTTCAAAATTTGTTTGGTATCTGTACCAAACTCACACGACACTTCTAAACTAATATAAATAATAATAAATGTTGCAGATTTGCAATGAATCTTGTCTTTTAATATTTATTCATAATTTTTTTTGCAGAAAAAAAATGTATTTGGACGGTTTCGGGAGACTAAACTTATTTAATTAACGCTTCTAAAAAAAGGATTATATACAATAAATTACTCCATCCTGCAACAGTTTTAAATTAAAAGATATAACTATAGAAATACTTATATTAACGAGATGCCATGTCTCCCCCATTTTTTATTTTTATTTTTGATGATAAACATAGCATGCAAAAGGAAACTGACTTTTGCGCGTCTGGGCATTTTTACTCCAAATTTGTCAACCAAAGCCTAGTATCAAATGTTAACTCTAATCGGCAGATCACTAAACATTCAGTACAATTTGTGTGTTAGTTTTTGTCATTAATAATAATTGTTAGCGGTGTCTAAAATATAAAATAAACAAATCAGAGGAAAAAATTCTCTGAATGGAAAGACGAAGACAGTACTTTTAATATTAATTTTATTTATCAGCAAAACATCGAAATGTTTATAAAACTTAATTATTATAGAAATATTAATTTGTTAATATTAGCTTTTATTTTAGTTAATTATTTTTAAAAAAATAAATATATATTTTTTAAAATAAAAGAAAAGACAGTCGGGATTCGTTAGATAAAAAATATCGACAGTCAAATAAAATTATATCCAGACTTCAGTGCCTGTCCAGTGTAATGTGGTAACTGACAGCATTCGTACTCCCATCAGTCAGCTAAAAGCTACTCGGCTGCCATTGCAAAAGTAACTTGCTGTCGGAAGCAATTTATCCGTTTTGATACGATGGTACTCTCCATGCAATCGGGTTTTCTTATTTTGATTGCTATCAAATCTAATGTGCAAAATGTCAGATACGGTCTGGAATGAATGTATATAAGCCCAATAATGTAGGAAGCTCCTGCGTACGTACAAGTATACTTTAATTTGGTATTTCCGTGTTTCACAGGGTTCAGGAGGCGCTACCATGATGGTCTTTACTGTTTTCTTTGATCTAGTGCTTAGTGTTTTTTTAATTTAGGGGAAGGGTTTTCTGTTTTTTTTTTTTCCCAGCTTAACTGGACTGTTCTGTTCTTTGTTTTTAAGTTTTCTCGTTACTGGTAAATGGTACTTAGTATTTAGCTATGGGTAGTTTGATTTGGGTGCACCAGGTTTGTTTTTCTTTTTTTTCCCCTTGCGGAAACTGGAATTGACAAATCAATGTGTGTGTTGTAATGTTTTTTTGTTTAATGAAAGTTAAGGCCACGGGCATTCGTAAAAAAAAAAAAGAAATTGGTAATTTCGTATGAGACGTTTCATTAAATAAAATATTATTTTGTGATCTTCATACTTCAACGCCTAAAAGGCTAGGAATTTAAAAAATGGAGCACCTCAAATGTTTGTCCTGGTAAAGGGTTGCTGGGTTAGATCAAATTTGTCCTCTTAGGTTCCCTTTTAGGGTTACAATGGTAATGATTTGTGTTGTGCGGAACAACTACTATGAAACATAATGTTCTATCTTTCATATTTTGTACAACTGATAAGACAAAAAGTAATTATTTTACCAGACGGCTAATGATATGGTTAAGCTTGTACTAAGGTAGTTAGTTTAGGAAGTTGTACAAGCTAAGAAAGCAGAGTTGTTAGCTGTCAAAAATTTTTGTTATGGAAACAAGAAAATATATAAGCACTAATATGTTTCTTGACAGCAGAGTTGTTAGCTGTCAAAAATTTTCGTTACGCAAACAAGAAAATAAGCACTAATATGTTTCTAGACAGCAATTACAATTGTCGCCAAATGTACTGTGACCTTTAACTGTGACAGGAAATTTTAACGAGGCCATTTCTAAGAAAACGGTTGATTGATTGATTCTGATCTTCTTATAAAAAATTTGGTTGTGAGTTGTGACCCACAAAATATCAGTGGGACCAGATATTTTAATAGCTGGTCACAAAATTGGTAATTTATGCAGCTGTCCGTAGTCATGTTCATACCTTTCTGGTTAAACTAATTCATAACTGAATGGGGAAAACAACCAAAAGAATATACTATTCATAGGTAGGTCTTCTTTGTGCCATCTCTTGGCTGGCTTATACTAATCTCTCAAAGAAGCCATGCAATGCAACATCTGTATAAACTGGTATTAAATACCAAGAGTCAAACTTCCTATCAAATGCTAGGTTATAGTTTAATTAACCTATGAAGACTAAATACAATAATTAATTCCATGAACGTGTAATGCAGAACAGCGATCTACATTTGTTGATACATGCTATTAATTACAAAAAAGAACAAAGAGATTCGTCATTGACCGATGGCTATCTATTATGAACTAGTATGAAAATTTCATAGAAAGTTGAAATTGTTCTCCGAGCACTTTATGTAAAGAGGCAACTTGCTCTCCTTTTCTTAATTTAAAATCATCGTGCTTCCTATTGGAAGTTGATACGAAACGATCTGATCAATACAAATCTTAACTTAAAAGAGAGAAAAATGAAGCATATAAGAAATTCTAACTTTTTCCTTTCTACTTTTCATGATCCGTTACAGAAAAAACAGTTAAATCATGTTATGTACAGAGTACAGTACAGTACCGATTGTATGACTAATACATAGTAAGAAGGAACAACAATATATGAACCTTTCATCAAAAAACAATATATGAACCAGCCCTCACCCCTTTTCCATTCCTTTAGCGTCTCTTTTAATCAACAAATCGAATCTCCATTTTCTTGGCCAAATCTTCTTTTCTGCTTTTCATGGCCGTCGTACCTTTCTCTTGATTTCATCTCTTCCCTTGACCGTGTTTCCTTGGACTTCCAACCTCCTCATAAACATTTGTCCAGTGTTTTTATCCCTACAGGAACCAGGTACCAGAAAATCCCAGTAGTACCAGGAACCAGAACAGAGAATGAAACCAGTGGTAACCGATAAAAAGAGACAACATATCAGGAAATATCGGAAAATACCAGATTTCGGGCAGTGTCCAGTAGGGGTGCCGGTAGGGTAATAAGAAAACCCAGCATTCCAAATTTATATTTACATGCCTCGTGTTAAATTTGCATCGGAAAATCAAAGTTTTATGAGGACTTGATTAAGCCCAGACTGGACAAATTTCTCTTGAAAAAGCTACCAAGATTCAATAAACCAGCCGCAACACCATTATTTGGTTCTTCGAAGCTATCTGATGCAACCTTTCTTAAAACCCGTGGGGTCTTTTCTTCCTTTATGATTAAACAACTTTCACCGATCCTTTTCTGGATGGACTCAATGGACCTAGGATCAGCCGGCAAGCCGGTCATGTCAGTCACGTAAAAAACATTGCAAGCCATGTCATCTTTGGTTGATACCTCAGCACGAGTGACCAGTAATCCATTTTCTCGGAATGTTCTTGTCACCTCAGAGAGCAATCCTGAGCGGTCAAGAGTGCATAGCTCTAGCCTTAGACCCTGTGTCATGTAATAATTTCTTAGTTAGGACCAAGATTTTTTGTTCTTGAAATCTCTATTGTTTTTTGGTATATTTATCTTGTTAACGTGACAACATTGATGAAATTTATTTAGTACCTCGGATCCTCTTCTTTCAATGGCAGCTTGCACACATCTAACTACACGTTGCCTCTCAGCCTCAGAGCTAATGGGGCTTCCATCCATGTGCCTTATATAAAACTCCTGTACATAACAAAACCAAACATAAGTTTAGATCAAAAGAACACCATCTCAAATTAATTTATAAATTATTGACTGAGAACAAGGGAATAAGAATAAGCTATTACTTATTTGGCACCATTTAGAACAAGGAGAATAAGAACAAAATGAACCTTGTTCTTGTTCTAACAAAAACATGGAACTAGATTTTTGTTCTTGTTCTTATACCACACCACTTCCAACCATACCAAGATGAAATTAAAATTACCTCATGGGCCTGATCACCCTCAGTATTAAGTGTCCCATGAGAAAGAACAAAATCCATGTCAGTCAAGGTGCAAACCACATCAAACAACAGCTTTCTGCGGTCCTTGCATTGCACGGTCACAATTGAGTAACCTCGCTCGGCCCAGTCCTGCACCGACACACATGGAACATCGGTGTCCATCGCAATCGCTTCAGTGTCATCAACACAGTTAAAATCAAAATCCTCAAACATCATTTGGTGGAGGCGTCTATCAGCATGAGAGATGGAGCCCTCCAGAGCTGGCATACTGATAATTGACACACGGCCATCATTTTGCTCACCCAAATTGAGCAAGTGACTGAGACGGCACTCAATTACCTCAATTCTTGTTGCATCTTCAATTTGGAAACCTGATGATTCGTCCTTGATGAACACGACACAAGCAATGCGGCCTTTGTGGGTCCACACACGTGCATCAACCACACTGCACTCAAGGTCTGCCAACACAGCAAACACTTCAGAGAGTAGGCCGGGTCGGTCTGACCCGGTGAGCTCAACAGCTGTTAAGCCTTCAAAGCTTTGTGACCTTGTTGGCTTCCATGTGCCCAGAGACTGTAATTAATGAGGAATAAATATATGAGAAACATATTCTAATTTGTTCTCATGCTCGTAAAGTTAAAAATATTTGCAAAAGTGGATTCAGCTGGAGCCCAAAACCAACATTTTCAATTACTAGTTCCCTACTTTATTTGTTTTCCAAAAAAGGTAAATTTCAGATCCCAAAAGTACAATGTTCATCAATTGAGCTACATTTACAACCAATTTCAAAACTAGAGATATTTGAATGGTACCTGCTCAATGTAGCTGAGCACATTGTCATCAGTGAGTTTGCAACCGTACTGGTCGGTGACATGAAACACATACATGAACCAGCGACCGTCGGATGAGATGTACCCCTTCTTGATAGACAGATTCAGGTCTGTTAACACCTGTACTGCCTCTAGCAACACGCCATGCTTTCGCCCGCTGTCGACTTTCACCACGGTTGCTGTTGGGCAAGCCGCATTGTCAATTACAACTCTGTAAAAAGAGGTATTCGTTAGCATTGTTCAATTTGAAAGAGGAGAGATTAGAAAGAGTGGGTTGAGACTTGAGAGAGAGAGGGAGAGAGATTGTATTAGAGAGAGTGGGTTGAGATTTGAGAGAGAGAGAGATTGTACCTGGGTGTGTTCATGCGAATAACAAGCTTCTCATACTCGTCTAAGTAAGCAGGCCACTCCATTGCTTTCTTGAAAAAAACTCTTGAACAATGTCGAAATTAGAGGGAAAGAGAAAGAGAGAACGCTCTGGTTCTTGGTTCCTTGTTGGTTTGAAGTTCTCTTTGAATTTGGGAGTACACAAAACAAAACACAGAAGACAGCTCTTGTTGGGGAATGGGGAGAGAAAGGGGTGTTATTTAAAGTGAGGAGGCCGACCAGCACATGAGTGGAACCCACAAGGGTAAACCTGACAGCCGACAGCTCACGCACGGACCCACGCTCAGGCCAGGATGGATGCCACGTAGCCCGGGTCTTGCTTCCCTAGTGGTTGGATTGATTGGTCAGATCTGCTTTTTTTAAATTCTCATCTGTCTTTCTTTGCTTCAGGTTCAAGAGAATTGGCGCGCAGCACAACCCTTGCGTGCTCTTTAAAACTATATTTTTAACCACATTTTGCACAGGTACCCTTGTATAAGTTTGTATCGTATCTTGTTAAATTTTACCCACTTAGGCTGGCTCATAATTTTTGGGATGGGATTAGTGAAAACTTTGACCACAATTAAAAATTAAATTATTTTTGACACTGATGTAATTTTATTTGTCCAAAAATTAAAAGAAATTTAATGTAATTTAATCATTCATTAAGAAAATATAAATTTTCAAAACTATACAAATTAATGAAATTTAATGGAATGTTGGATGGCATTTAAATTGTATAAATTATGATATACAATCAATTATAATGCCGATGATATCTCTACTACAACGATAGATTAAAAGAAATTGATATCAAAATTATTATTATTTGAAAGCTTGTATGTATGATTATATGAATTAGCAAAGTAAGGGTCGTACATTCTCGAATTCAAATTATTTGTCTCGAGGCTACATGCTCTATAGAAATCAAATTGTATAAAAATTTGAGAATTACAAAACAGAGTATCATATGAGCATCAACCGTTGCGGACTGCTCGCAAGTCGCAACATGTGCCGGTGTAAAAAATTGAGATCCGCTGCCGCGCGACATATGGTGTAGCGCGACATCATGGCCGTCTGATCAAGATCCAATGGACAAGGGAACCCCGTACATGTAACCTAAATTGATAGGCCCGTAAAAAATGAACCGTCCGATCAAAATCAGACGGCTCGTACGTGTACTTCACCGTGTCCCGCGCTACAGTGAATTCGGATTGCCGGTGTCAAGTGTAGACTATAAAATCTGCTTACTATCAAGGAGTATGTTTCAAAAATTAAATTTGTTGAAGGGTAAAGCAAAAACTTGAATTAGGTGCCAGTGGCAGTGGGTACAGTTCACGTGAGAGTGGACCGAAAGAGTCCGAGATATTGCGAGAGTTGTCTCCTACTGACATTGTGGGGTCGGCCAAGCTTGACCGTCCGTTTTCCCGCGCTCTTTTATCTTGCAATCCCGGATTCAATCACCGACTCGAATAACAGAAATCTTTTCTGCACCGTCCAATATCGGAGAAATCGTGGATTTGCCCTCGAAAACGAAATTTTTTTTCCCACCATAAAATACCGATTTCTTTCTAATTGTCATTTTTTTTTCTTTTTTTTTTAATAACATATTGAGAAATTCTAGAGTCCAATATATTAGATAGATGAGGTCCGTCCAATATGTTTATTTTCATGTTTTTAAATTTCAAATGACCGATCCAAACCGTTCAATATGTTCTCCATATTAAAAACTTATAAGAAACCAATTTTATATTTTTTCCGGATTTTTTTACTAATTTTTTGATATTTTAAAAAATCGTTGTTATTGGACGATCCATAATTTTTATATCATGATAGTAAAATAATAGAAACGAAAATAACCATTATACCCTAATATTCTCTATAATTAATATAACTCCATTGAATAATCGTTGTAAAAACTTGAAGAGAATGGAACGAATAAAAAAAATAATATTAACAGTCATATCATCAAAATTATAAGGCCTATATCAACATAGCAAAAATAATAATAACAATTTCATACTTCTGTTTGTTTGATTTGAAGTTCCGAACCTACGATACTAGAGACTAGACCGATGTCTTTCACTTTTTAGTTTTTAGTGTCTTGTTGTAATCTTCTTGAAAATGACACCAGATGGCAATAATTATTCATGATTAAAACTTAATTTTCTGATTTCCTACCTGGAAAACGGTTGTCAATTAGCTAATTTTTAAAATCATATAATACCTATGTCTTATTTTTAAAACTCTGATAATGATGTTATGTTTTGAAAAAAAGCTGGCTTTCAAACTTTATACTAATCATGATTACTTCAACGTTATATATTACTAGTGGACATCTGTTTTCTTGAAATAAAATAAAAATGAAATATTTTATACATGTGTCAATGAATTAAAAATTCCCACCTTCTTCCTATCCCAACCCACTGAGTTCCCATTGGGTGTATGGCTCTCAACTTGTATCAAGGATCGGAATCCATACGTGATACCATAATTTATTGTTTGATTTTTGGCAAATCCCGTTCAATCCTAAAAAAATGCTTGAATTTTTTAATGAAATGTTTATTGTCAAGGCACAGGTCACGGAGGCAATTAAAGCCAGGGACAAAGTCTTAAGCACTGAACAAAGATACCACCATAGTACCATACCCTAAACTTATAACCTCGCATTAAATGTCACCCAGATTATCTGAGACAATTTGCAACGTAAAACATAATGAATTATTATACATCTCACATTTTCTACAAAAAAGTAAAACAATAAATTATATATCTCACATAGTTAGTTATGTCTCTCTAAATAAATAATCTTGAATAAAAAATAACCAGTAACAACCATAATGAATTAATTTATGAAAAGAAGAGCATGTCAGGGAATTAATACACAAAAAGGCACGTAGATGGCCACAGAGAATCTGGAGGAGGCCTTAAATGAGCAGCACATGAGAGGTCACGTGATCCGAGTAGGATATGGAGAGGACTCTGGTTGGTGGAGGATTTATGCGCCACCACTATTTCCCGTTGAACCATTCATTGTTAAACATTCAAAAAATACAAAATTTGAGAAAACAAAACATCTCATGATTTCATTAATGGGTTTCAATATTACATTCAACTCTCCCACGAACCCCAATGTTTATTTGCCAACCTTGCATGTAGACTTATATTTATGTGCCATACGGCTTGCACTTCCTCTCTAACATCTGCTTTTTTTTATATGCTAATTAATGTTTGCGGTTTCGTGCATCAGCCTCTCTTAACATGTTTCAATTTGTGTATATTGTTTAATATTATTATAATTCGGTGCGTTGAGCCCACCATTTCATGCATCAGTATTAGCGGACCAAGGATGAAAACTTGGAATTTGAGGTCACTCAGCATTAAAAGTATGAACCAAAAAGAAAAAAAAATATTTATGGCAAAATAAGAATGTAAAATTCAGCAAAGAAAACCAGACGTTATTTCTTTTACAGGAAACGAATCCAAGTACCGGGGAACACAAGAATATATTATATTAAAAACAATAGAACATGTCTCTCTACATAAGATATACTTTCAACAAAAAAAAAATTAGAAAAAAAGGCCTTAAATTTGTTTTTCTTTAACTTTAATGTCGTTTCTGTTTCTAAATTTTAAACATGAAATTGCACAAAAAAAAGTCATACTTTCGTAAAAATTGCATAAACATTGAAAATTAATCAATTTTGATATCACAAAATAGAGTTACTTCATGGTTCAATAATTTTTTTATGAGGTTGGAGCATTTCGATTACGTATAACAGATTTAAAATTCATCAAGAATCGAAATTACGGTATTCCTTCAGTGAAAGAATGGAAAATTTGCTGAAAATAATTGACATCTGAACATTATATAATAACATATATACGATTAAACTAAGTTCCTCGTACTGAAATAATTTTCCTAATTTTATCGCTATCGCAGTTATTATGTTATCAAATATTCATTTCCAAATTGAGTTATATATAGTTTGAAAAGAGTTGTCTTGTTAAATAATAAGAACAACTATGTAGCTATTTAAATATCTGACTTACTCATCGATAATATAATTGCACAAATATTGTACTTTCAGGTAGTCCATATTATATTGTATGTATTATGTATCACTTCGATAACAAATAATATGCTCCTAGATCACTTTGCTATTTATAATCAATAAATATGTATTTTATAAAAAAAAACAATTTTTTTATTTTCACATCATCATCATCATCATCATTATTACTTTTATTATTGTCGTCGTTGTCGTCCTCGTAGTTGTTGTTATTAGTTGGGATGTTTTTGATGAACTAATTTTTTTTTTTTGAGATAAATTGGAGGTCTAAGCCACCCAACTTCTTTTTAAATTAAATGTCTATGAAAGACCCCCTAACCGGGTTTCGAACCTGCGACCTTTCACTCAAAGAGTTAAAGTGCATTGTTCTTTGCCACTTGACCAAGAGCTGGTTCTCTGAACTAAAATTTTTAATTGGGCTTAAGTTCTAACTAATCACGATCATTCATAATTTTGAAAGAACGGTGTCGATTTCAGTTCTTGTAAAAAAAACAGTTCACCCCAAAATTTACCTTATTCTTATTATTATTTTTACCACCACCACCATTGATGAATACGTTATTCCCTGATATAATTAACTAACATGTTTCAAACATTTAGTAAGACGTTATTGATAATAAATTTATAATTATTATATCAACCGGAGGTTTTCAGGTATCAAAAGAGTGTTTTTTTTTTTTTTTTTTTTTTTTTTTTTACAGAGACCGCCAAAGCCCAAAGGGAGAGATCAAAAGAGTTGGTAGCTGGATAAAGCATTTCGAGAAAACTAACCAGTTCAGTTCCTTTCTATCCGCGATTCGCCGATTCCCACGATTCGTGCAGAAACTTTTTAACGAGAAGCTCATTTGTTTTCTTTTGGCAAACAGCAATTTTCACCATAAATTATATTAATTTAAAATTGAGGAAGTTATATTAATTAGCTACCAATCTTTCTAAAGGAAAAAAATAAATAAATTGATCTCAAAACTATCGTCAGCACTAAGTTTGTTCCCGAACGTTTTCAGAAGAATCAAATAGGTCCCAACATTTTTTTTGCACCAAATCAATTTTTGAACTTAAGAAAATACTTTTTGGGTTGTTTAACTTACCCTCGAGTTAATCAAATTAATTTCTTAATATTGTTTTTTTTTTTAATATCTTCCAACTTGACCACCGACATGACTTTATTTGAAGGTTAACCGACCAGCATGGTGCAACGGAAGTTAGGATCAATTTGAAATTTTTTGTGAAATTTTAGAGGCCATAACATGAAATTCCACTAATAATCCGAAATAAGATGTAACAAATCTAGAAATTAACAGTTAAATTTGGAGAAATAACACTACGTCCATAATGTTCGGTGACACAAAATCGTATTGGGCCATTTTTTTTTACCCTTGTAACAATATTATATTATATCAAATAAAAGTAGATAGGAATAAGTTTTTGTAAATATTGAACTTCATAAATTTTCACAATAATTTTTTTTGAAGGTTGGAAAACCAACCATTTTATCTATTAAAAAAATTGAAAATAAATGTTCATTGTAATTCAAACTAAGAACAACTTAGTTGACGCAATTGAGCCTAATTACCCAAACAACCTAGCTAATTTAGAACTAATTTTATTTTATTTTCAGAGATTTATTTTAGTATTTATTAGATTCTGGACAAAGTAATCTAAAACACAAATTTAGATGTATTGCTTGCGGAAGCGTGAAGGATCCCGACCTATTCCAAGTTGATGGACTTGCCCATCCTTCGTCTTCAACACTAGTGAGTTCAAACCACGTGATGGCATGAGTCTAGCTATTGTTTCCACAGTACAAGTGCGAAACAACACTGCGCAATCACAAAAATCGTCGTCTTGTGATTACTCTCGGAAAATACTCAAGAGCAAGTTCAGTGGACTCCCTCTATCTCTAGTCTCTCTCTAGAGTTTATAGACTCTATATTATGTTCACTTACTCAAGGTTATGTTTGGCAAACCCACGAACTAGCTAGTTCGCGCGCAATCAAATAAATTTCGAACTAGAACAAGACCTAATTTTTCCTCGTCCTAGTTCTACCAAAATAATAGAACTAGAACAAGAACTAGAATAAGATTGCGTAACTAACAGTAATTAAATTTCTTGAATTGAAAATTTTCGGAGCTTACACATAGCGCTTGTATAGCATGACTGACAATGATTCTAAATTACACTGACGTAATGTTGCTTTCAAGTATATTTGCAAAAAGGATTTGCTTAATCATCGGTCCCATGCTGCATTTTTATTTCCTTTTTCTTTTGCTTTAGTTATATTCCTTTTTTCAAGACAAATTATATATTGTGACATTTTTTCCCGAAGTACGACAAACTAATGGTGCTGATGAGGAAAACGAATAGTAGTGCAATATAAATTCGTAGAAAGCCAAAAATAATACTGAAACAAAACATATATACGGCACAAAAGAAAAAATAAATAAATAAATTGAGTGGAACCGGAAAATTGAAAAAAAACACAAAAAAATATATAAAACATGAATGTCTCATTACTGTAGGATAAAGCTTCTGACCTTGTTTCGTATATGATTACATTTCATAAAATAAATCAAAGGCAAAAAAATGTTGGTTATGATAAACTCGGTAGACTTTTGTTGTCAATGATTTGTTAAGCCCATGCTCATTGCACGTACGTTTGTCTTCATTGATTATTTCTCTTACTTTTTAATAGAACCGCACGTCTTTGGAACTTTTTTTTTTTAATGCAGATCCTTTCAGCTGGTCCATTCTTTTTTTTATGGAATAATTAGTTTGTATAAATTATAGTCTGTACAATCGAATTTCAAACCTTTTTTAAATCATAAGCAATCGCAGCTGCCAATTAGAAATGATCAAAACATGCTGTACTGGAAATGAAAATGTCAACAAGACTGATGTTGGTGAGGTACAACGATGCTACCAAATTCTGTAACAGATTATGTGTGAGGGAACTATCAGATGAAGTCCCTATCAACTGCATGCCTACCTAGCCTGATTAAATAAAGGAGACTAGTTTAGTGCTTTTGATCCAATGTAAAATTTCTAATTTTGTTATACAACTCGCTATTGATTTTATTTATGCCTCCTCTCCTATTTTAAAAAAGTATGATTTGACAATGAGAATTTTTCTTGAAAATAGAAAATCTGATCCGTCTCTTTGACATAAAAAAATTAAGACTTTTTTTTTGGGAAAAATACATCAGAAATACACTCAGTCTCTCTCTCTCTCTGGATGCGTTGAGAAGAAGTAGGAAGAAGGAAGAAGGAAAAAAAAATTATAAACAATCCAAACTCTTCACAAAGTTACACATTTTCCAATACTTCTTCCCTTCTTCCCACACCTATCCAAACGGAATATATATAAGGCCGGAACCAACTCTTGATCTAGCGGCAAAGAGCAATGCACTTTGAGTAAAAGGTCGTAGGTTTGAAACTCGGCTGGATGATCTTTTATAGACATTTAATTTAAAAATAAGTTGGCTGGCTTAGATTTCCAATTTATCTTGAAAAAAAAGCCGAAATATAGTTGATTTATTGTTTTAGGTATTTTTCTCAAAATATTCAATCTAAAGGTACAAAATGAAATTTTGAAACTATATAAGAAAATGACCGTTTGCCCATTTAATTAATAAATAAAAAGAAAAAAAAAACTATAGAAGAACAGAGTGGTTTTAAAAGCAAATGTACTACGTTTAAATTGAAGAGTATATTTAAATTTTGTAAAATACTTTATGGTAGTAATAAAATAAAATTGATTAAAAGACCGAATTGCTTTATTAAAATAAAGATAAATGAAATAAATGAAATCAAGGAGTTTATCTAGTATTTAGCAAATGATGCAAGAGTAGAGGAAGTCTTTCATTCTTAATCTCCTAATTAGAATAAGACGAAGTAAGTGCGTTAAATACTCAATCCTTGTTTACTTAATCTGACATAAGTGAAATATAACTTACCGGACCAAAACTTGTTTAGGCTCAAATAGTCATCGTACTCTGTTTAACTTTCATGAGCCAGTGACTTAGCATTTTATTCACAAAAATAATGCGAAATTATAATAACTTCAATCTGTGCAAAAATGCACGTCCTTCTTCTTTGATGCAAAAACATTTTTCTAGTCGGACTAAATACCAATATGAAATTATAAAATTTTGAACTATTTGTCACTGCATTGGAGACAACTTCCATTTTAAACGCAACAAATAACAAAATTCATCATTATTTTTTTTTATTAATTTGAGCTAGAAAAACATAGGTCCATTTTTTTATTTGCTTGGATTTATATTTCAATGGAAAACAGGAACTGTGCATCCTGTTTAGCGAACCCATTATTTTGCTAATTGTTTTGGAGAATGGTTTCACTTCCATTCACAGCCAGTACCAAGTTTAGAATCTATTCGCCTATTCGGCGTCAGAATCGAATTTCCACAAAACAGACAAGTGATAACCGAAAGGTCTAAGTGCGTGATTCTTGATTAAAATTAAAATAAGGACGAGTACAAACAAAATACTCCCGCGGTTTCTTTTTTTTTTCCTTCAAAATAACTTATTATATTTCCTTTTGAATGTACAATGTGTATTCCACTAAATTTTATTAAACTAAATAAAACAAAATAGTACAGTTATAGAAATAGAAGGGAAAAGGAGGGGGGGGGGAATTAGGAATGAGAAAACCAAGATAGTTGCTGATTATCATCCAAGCATTAAAAGACTTGCTGATTATTTGTAGAAAATAATTATAATTAATGCCACTTAAGTAACAAATTTGTGTTATTCGGAATAGACATTATAACCCCAATTGAGCCGGGATAGTCGCAGAGTAATAATTTAAATACACTTCTTTCTTCTTCCATTTTTGCATTATTCGATCATGTAATTTAAATTTGTGACTTAAAGGGTGCATAACTTATGTTATGTATCCTTAAGTCACCAAACACCTCTTACATAAGATGCCTTAAGGGTACATAAGTTATGCAACCTAAATAGGTTGCATAAGTTATGCATTGGTCTCCTTTAATTTTTTTTCCAACAATACCCCTTAGAAATAATTAATAATTATATTAATAATCTATAATAATTAATAAATAATAATATTTAATAAGTAATAATAACTATTAAAAAATCATAATTAGTAATAAATATTAATTATTATAATTAATAAATAATAATATATAACAAGTAATAATAATAATTAATAAACAATATTGATTTATTATTAAATAATTAATAATATTTATAATATTTAATTAAAAATAATTAATAATATTTCATAATAATTAAAAATTAAAAATTAATTAATATTAATTAATAAATAATAATACTTAATAAGTAACAATAATTATTAAAAAATGATAATTAATAACAAAGATTAATTATTATAATTAATAATATTTAACAAGTAATATTAATTAATAATAATAATTAATCAATAATAATTTTTATTATAAAATAAATAATAATATTTATAATATTTAATTATAAGTAATTATTAATATTTCATAATAGTAAAAATGATTTATTATCATCATTAATAATTAATTTTTATAATAATTAATAATTAACAATAATTAGGTCACAATATATAATACATAATACTAATTCAAATTTAAGGGCATTTTAGTCTTTTGACATGAATATATGCATGCATTAAGTTAGTCATTCTTACTACACAACCAAACATCTATTACATAACACTACATAAACACTTAAGCATCCTTAAGTTATGCAACTCCTTACTACGGAAACAAACGCCCCCAAAGAATTAACTGCCTCCTGATTGGTTTTGATTGAAAAACGGTCGATGGAAAAATTTCCATGGCACTAATAAGAAAAGCATAGAATAAAAAATAAAAAAAGGTAATAAATGTTGTAAAATAAGGTGGAAGAAAGAAATAATGAATAATATATTAAGAGTAAGTAAGACAATATTCTCAATCACAAATTTCAGAATTTTATTCTCTCATTCCAACCATCCATACAAATGTACAATGCCTCTATTTATAGGCTACAAAATAATATCTCACATAATGATGATAAATAAGTAGTGGAGATCATGGATATAAATGTGTAGTGGAGATAAATGCTTAGTGGGAATATGAAGATGAACAATCCACATAATTATTTAATTTCATAACACTTCCCCTTGGATGTTCATCTTTGATTATACACTAATATGATACTTCAGGATCAATATTAATATGGTACTTCTGGACCAATTTATCTGCCTCATTAAAAACCTTACCAAGAAAAACCCATTGGGATAAAAACTTGGATAAGGGAAAAAGAGTGCAGTATGTATAATACTTCCCCTCATTTTAATATTATTTGACATCCTTTAGTCGATGTAGACCTATCTTCTTTCTGAGTTGTTCAAAAACACTCGTTGGTAAAGATTTTGTGAATAGGTCGGCCAAATTGTTGCATGATTGAATTTTCTGAACATCTATTATACCATCCTTTTGTAGATCATGTGCCCAGAAGAACTTTGGTGCAATGTGCTTAGTTCTATCTCCTTTGATGTATCATTCTCTTATTTGTGCTATAAATGCTGCATTATCTTCATATAATAGAGTAGGATTTTCTTTGATATTTTCAAGTCCACATTCTTCTTGAATATTTTGGATAATTGACCTTAATGAAATACATTCCCGACTTGCTTCATATAAAGCAATGATTTCAGCATGATTTGATGATGTGGCAGTTAGAGTTTGCTTTATAGACCGCCATGAAATTGCAGCTCCACAATAAGTAAATACATATCCTGACTGAGATCGCGCCTTATGCGGGTCTGACAAATAACCTGCATCAGCATAACCAACTAGATTGAATTTTGAATTCTTTTGATAGTATAGTCCCATATCACGAGTTCCGCAAAGATAACGAAAAACACCTTTAATTACATTCCGATGTCTTCGGGTTGGTTTGGAACTATATCTTGACAATAAATTTACAACAAATGCAATATCATGTCTTGTATTATTTGCAAGATATAATAACGCGCCAATTGCGCTTAAGTATGGTACTTCAGGACCAAGTAGTTTTTCATCATTTTCTTGGGGACGAAAAGGATCATTTTCTACATTTAATAATCGTACAACCATTGGTGTTCTCAAATGATGAGCTTTATCCATATTGAATCGTTTTAGTATTTTTCTGTATAATTTGATTGATGGATAAATATTCCATTCTTTAGGTGCTCGATATGCAGGCCGAGACAAAATTTAGTTATTCCAAGATCTTTCATTTCAAACTCTCTTTTCAACAATTCTGCAGTATTTTCGATCTCTTCAGGAGATCCAATAATATTTAAATCATCAACATAAACTGCAACTATTGCAAAACCTAAATTTGATTTTTTAATAAAAACACATGGACTAACTACATTATTTTTATATCCTTCTTTTAAAAGATACTCACTAAGTCGATTGTACCACATTCGACCTGATTGTTTTAGTCCATATAAAGATCTTTTCAATTTTATGGAGTACATTTCTTTAGGTTTTGATCTATATGCTTCTGGTATTTTTTAATCCTTCAGGGATTTTCATATATATGTCATTATCAAGTGAACCATATAAATATGCTGTGACAACATCCATAAGTTGCATTTTTAGATTTTCTGTGACTGTGAGACCTATTAAAAATCTGAGAGTTATCGCATCCACTATAGGTGAATATGTTTCTTCATAATCTACTCCATATATTTGTGTAAATCCTTGTGCCACTAATCTTGCTTTGTATCTCACAATTTCATTTTTCTCATTTCTTTTGATGGCAAATACCCATTTGTAACCTACAGGGTTAACATTTTTTGGTGTTTGGACTACTGGTCCAAATACTTGTCGTTTGTCAAGTGAATTTAATTCATCTTGTATGGCATCTTTCTATTTAGGCCAATCATTTCTGTGCCTACATTCTTCTATGGTTTTTGGCACATTATTCTCTTCGCTTATAACATCACTAGCTATAGAGAATGCAAATATTTCATCCACATGAGTTTCATTTATTTTTAATATTGTACCAGTTTTTACATAATTTATAGAAATCTCATAATCATTTGGTACTTCAGTTTCTTCTGGAACTTCATCAACTTCTTCTGGAGTTTTAGTTTCTTCTGAAACTTTATTAATTTTTTCTAGAGATTTAAGTTCTTCTGGAATTTTATTAATCTCTTCTGGAGATTTAGTTTCTTCTGGAACCTTATAAACCTCTTCTGGGGTTTTACCAATTGCTTTATTCTGCTCTTTTCTTTTACGTGGATTTACATCCTTAGAACCAATTGGTCTTCCACGTTTCCTACGCTCATGAGATTCATTTGATATTTTTGTAATATCTATTCGAGCAGGTGCATTTATAGCTAGAACATGTGATTTAGTGACTCTATTTATATCTGTAAATGCGTCAGTCAATTCATTTGCAATTCTTTGTAAATTTATAATCTTTTGAACTTCATGTTCACATTGACCACTTCGGGGGTCAAGATAAGATAATGATGAATTCCATGTCACTTGTTTATCCAGCTTTTGTTTTCCTTCCCCTAAATTTGGAAATATTGATTCATCAAAGTGACAATCAGCAAATCTTGCTGTAAAAACATCTCCCGTTAATGGTTCTAAATATTTAACAATAGAAGGAGAGTTAAAACCAATATAAATACCCAATCTTCTTTGAGGTCCCATTTTTGTGCGTTGTGGAGGAGAAATTGGAACATATATTGCACAACCAAAAACTTTTAAATGGGACAAATTTGGTTCTCTTCCGGAGACCAATTGTAACGGGGAATACTTATGATCAGCAGTTGGCCTTAATCTAATTAGTGCAGCAGCATGTAATATTGCATGTCCCCATGCAGAAGATGGTAAACTAGATTTCATTCGTAATGGTCTAGCTATTAACTGTAGCCTTTTAATAAATGATTCTGCTAGACCGTTTTGTGTATGAATATGTGCCACTGAATGTTCCACAGTAATCCCAATAGACATGCAATAATCATTAAAAGCTTGGGATGTAAATTCTCCTGCATTATCAAGTCGGATTCTTTTAATTTGATAATCCGGAAAGTTGGCTCTCAATTGGATAATTTGTGCTAATAATCTAGCAAATGCAACATTTCTTGTTGCCAATAAACACACATGTGACCAACGAGTTGATGCATCAATTAAAACCATAAAATATTTAAATGGTCCACATGGCGGTGTTATAGGCCCGCATATATCTCCTTGAATTCGTTCTAAAAATGATGGAGCTTCAGGTCCAACTTTATTTGGAGATGGCCTAGTAATTAATTTTCCAAGATAGCATGCTTGGCATGTCAATTCTTTTGATAACAGGATCTTCAGGTCCTTCAGGGGATGCCCATTTGCACTTTCTATTATTCTCCTCATCATTATATTTTCTGGATGACCCAATCTATCATGCCATAATGTAAATAATTTTGGATCAACTAACTTCCGGTTAGTGACCATATTTGATTCTATTGCACTTATATAAGTACCATATAATCCATTAGACAATGCTTGTAATTTTTCCATAATCCTTTTCTGGCCATTTATAATAGATATGATATGAAGATATTCGCAATTTCTTTCATTCATAGTTTCAATATGATAACCATTCTTTCGAATATCTTTAAAACTTAGTAGATTTCTTCTGGATCTACTCGAAAATAATGCATCATCTATTATTAGTTTTGTTCCTTCAGGTAACAAAATATTGCTTGAGCCAGATATAGTTTGAATATTAGTCATATCAGAATGCAATTGCAAAAAGTATTTCTTACTTTTCAATATTGTATTTGTAGTTCCGCTATCAACCAAACATGGATCATCTTTAATTAATATTGCGTCAGTCATTTTCCCTTGAAATAAAAAGAAAAGTAAAAATAAATTTACTTTTATTTATTAACATATTCATAATATAAAAATTAAACATAAATTAAAAATTCCTACAATGAAACTTGAAAACATTATTTAGATGTACTGCTGGTACGCTATAAATATTTTGTTATACCACATATGTTATAAACATCTTCAAGATGTTTTTCTTTGAACGTACTGCTGGTACATTTTTCTTTTGTCATCAATATTTTGTTATAATGAGTTTTTGATTTTGATAGTCATATTTTTCTTGAAAGACTCTTCAAGGGTACTAACATGATTTCATCATAACTTCAGGTTATTACTTTAATAACTTCAGGTTATGATAAATGAAACAGAGATAAGTAAATAAATAAAATGAATAAATAAAAAGAGAAAGAAAAAATAATAATAATTTAACATTATAACTTCAAGTTATATTTTATTTAATAACTTCTGGTTATTAAATTATTTTGACTGCGCAATTTAAATAAATTAATTGAAATAACTTCAGGTAATTTTTCATTCAATGACCAATAATAAGTGCTGATATATTTTAAATTGGGAATAACTTCATGTTATTTTTCATCCAATATTCTATAATAACTTCTGGTTATTTAAAGAATAGAACTTCTGGTTCTTTGATAAAAAATTCAACTTTGAATAATAACTTCGAGTTATTAATTTAATAATATTCAGTGGCATTCCATAACTTCTGGTTATATTAAATTTCAAATAGAACTTCATGTTCTAAGCAAAATAAATTAAAAAAAAATTAAGAACTTCAAGTTCTAAACAAATTACTACAAGTATCAAGAACTTCAGGTTCTAAATAATTTTAAATGAAATATAAACTTCAGGTTTTAAACAAAAATAAAATCAAGTATTAAGAACTTCGGGTTCTAAACAAATTATTAATATGATTAAAAACTTCAGGTTCTAAATAACTTAAATCAAAATATGAACTTCAGGTTCTTCGTGCAATAAGAACTTCGGGTTCTTGATAAACTTTCAAGTTTGAATAATTCATTCAAGTTATTATTTTTATCATCATTCACTTCAGGGAATGTTTCTCATAAATTTTAAACAAAAAAATATAGCAATAAAAAAATTCGAATAAAATTGAAATTAATAAATTATATGATATCAATCATACTTTTTACTTACCTTCAAATTTCTTTTTGCAATTTATTCTTACTTATCTAGAAACTTTGCAACTTCTTCGTAGCAATTTGTGCTAACAACTTTGTAATTCCTTTCGAGCAAATTCGTGCTGGTAACGTGTTGTAAAATAAGGTGGAAGAAAGAAATAATGAACAATATATTAAGAGTAAGTAAGACAATATTCTCAATCACAAATTTCAGAATTTTATTCTCTCATTCCAACCATCCATACAAATGTACAATGCCTCTATTTATAGGCTACAAAATAATATCTTACATAATGATGATAAATAAGTAGTGGAGATCATGGATATAAATGTGTAGTGGAGATAAATGCTTAGTGGGAATATGAAGATGAACAATCCACATAATTATTTAATTTCATAACAATAAAAAAAATTTTTTTTTGAGAGAATAATAAAGAATATTAGCAACTCCAATGGGCACGAATCCAGGACAACGGACAACAGGAATTGAACTAATTTTGTGCAGCAGATCCTCCACCCATAATGCAATGGAGTGTCGGCACAATAAACCAAAAAAAAACAAAAATGTACCTTCTCAACCCTTCTTAAAAAATACCCTGTATCAATCCCTTCCACCTGCTCGATAAAATGCTCCAGAGAGGAAAACTGTATGGCGGCTGCATATCCTGGCCAGATAGTGCCTCCTACTCCTCTTTTGTTCTTCAATCTACACTGAGCTGCCGCACTCTGCTCCTTTCTACTGTACTTGTACCTTTGATGATTGCTTACTCTTTCTCTCTCACTCTCCTATTATAGTGTTACCACATTACCCCTTCTCTTTTTGTTTGATCATTATTACTGTCTTTAAATTTACTCTCTTTTTACTCTTGGCTATAGCCTCTGCGACTCTGCCTGTCTTTCACACACATTTATTGCTTCTCCCTTTTTACACTTTCTATACCTCCCTCCCTCACCATTCAATGCTACAACACGCTTCCTCTCTAGCTTGGTCCATGGAAACAAACTATGCACCGAGTATACCCCCTAAGCAACCCCTTGTCCAACACCAGCTGTTTCATGAGCCATGCGCTGTTGACCGTTGTAATAAGGACCCCTACTGTCACCCCACCTACTTGCTAATAGGTCAATTTGGAATCCCTTGGAAGCATTGTGCAAAAGCTACCAAAACCCTTTATCTGTTTGGAATGGCTGGAGGGAGGAACTTAACTGCTTGTGCAAATGACACCGGTCCCAATTGTATCATTGAGGACGAAGCTTGCCAGGGTAAATGGTGGCGGTCCATGGCGGCTGCAAATACATCGAGCTCACCTGGGAAGAAAGACATGGTGGAGTCACAAGGCTCGTGTGTGGGACCCAGACAAGATTCCACAACAGTCATAAGCATGAAGGAGAATCAGGTAATTGATGTCCTATTTCATCAAAAGGGAATGATGCAGCAAACTGATAGAATGGGTGGGACTGACATACCTAAATTGGATGCTGAATTTAAAGAGGGGATTACCTCTGAAAGGTGTACAGCTGTGTATGAAGAAAAGAGGTATGGAAAAGCTTTAAGTGAGGGACAAATTGTTAGAGTTATGTCCTAGAAGTCAATAATTTAATGACTTAATTATTAGTTTATGTTTTGGATGATATTTTATCATCTGTTCCTAGGTTTATTATTGACAGATCATTCAGGTTGAGGATCTGAATTGTAGATCTCTGTGGATCATTCTTTAGAATGACAATAATAAATCTAAACGGTCCATAATCTTGATAATTAACAAGGAACATTAATTATCATATAAGATTAGTATGCAAGTTAAGTGATGATTAAGTTCTACAAATCATAGGTAAAGAGTTACCAACTTAATTGCATATGTGTATGTTATGGAACATAGCACAGGACTTGACCCATCGAAATAAACATATGGATTGTGTTATGTGTCATTGTTTATTTCGTTATGATTTTGGTTCTAAGTTTGAGATGTTTATCTTTTCCACATGAGGATAGGTTCAATAAATACTGTCTACCGCTGATTCCCGATAAGGGCTGCTATACGGACTTTATTTATGTTCTCTTGAATTGTGCGGGGAAAAGTTAATCATCAAGAAAACCGTATGTCCCTCATTAATTCACTTAGTGAGTGACGATATCTGTTTGGGCCCCTTGATGGAGATAGATTGTTTGCATGCAACTTTATACAATTATCTCTAGATCAAGAAACGTATAATCTGCAAGAATGACACATTCCTATCTTGGATTATACGATGATATCGTGTGACATAAGAATCAAAATAGGGAAATACATTTATTCTCTTATGCAGGATTGAAATATTGTAGCAGTACACTATTTATGCGAATTGGGAATCATAACGTGTTGCTAGATACCGCTTATGATTATTGGAATTAAATAGCGATTTAATTCCATGTCCAACATAGCATAAATCCTCAAAGGGTCACACAAAAAATTGGTATTTAATCATACGTGCATTATTTATTTATTTGCAATAATGAGTATTGCAAAATATGATAAGTTGATTAATTAATTAAATAGCGTTATGGACCGTTATAATTAATTAAGTCAAATGGATCATATAGAAATAAATTAATGCATTGTCTAATCTCTAAATAATTATTATTAAGTTAATAATTATTTATAAATAACACACTTAATTTAGTTAAGTTATTTGGGCTTTAATTTATTAGTAAATTAAATGTCCAAATTGAATAAGCTATGAGTGGGCCTTTAATTAATAGAATTAAAGGAACCAAATAGAGATGGCCTAGTGGGCCAAGAGAGCCCACTAGGAGGCCGGCCACATGAGGTAGGTAGGAGTGGCACAATTGTAATTTGTGTGAACTCCTATCTAGGGTTAAGAGGCTATATAAGGCACCTATTGGAGGCTCCTTAGGCTTCTTCTCTCTCCTCCTCTCCCTAGCCGCCACTATTGGCCTCCCCTTTGTGGTGCGCCGCCCCCCCTCTCTCCTCTCCACTCTAGCTCATGTGTTGAGCATCCCATTCTCCCACAAATCAATTGGTTCGTTGGTTGAAGAAAGGGAACGCTTGGGATTAGACTCGTTCTTCTCTTCGCTAGCACGAATTGAGAAGAACTTGGTTAATACCATAGTGGACTCGAGGCGCCGCGAATAGGAGGCGAAGGAGAGCACCCCATCGATTCCCATGCCGTAGGATCGAGCCCCGCGAATACGATTTCGCGGGAGGTACGAATTCCACCTCTCTTTCTCTTGTGTCGAAATAGCTATGTACTAGATCCTCTCGCTCTTTGTGTTTTAATTGGATTAATTAGTTAGTAATTAGTCACAAAATTAAAATTGGGCGATTTCCTAACAGTGGTATCAGAGCCAGGTCGTACTTAAGCTATTTTGACACTTAATTAAGAGAAATTGGCTAATTAATGGATTAGTAGAGATGATGCGTTTGTTTGCTGTCTGGAAATAGTATTTTCTGTGTTGTTTCGCGTTTTTCGCTTTGAAAAGTTCTCTGGAAGTTTTTTCCATCTACATGAAAGTTGTAGATCTGTTGATTGTGATTCTTTTGGCGTTGGATTCACATTTTTCTGAATTAGGATAGATTTATTGTGAATAAAACGGCGACAGTGCGCAGAACCAGTTTCTGCTCGCACTGTCCTGTTTGAATGGCTTGAAAGATTTATATTTTGAATATAAGTACCAGTGTTCTATGGCTAGAATTAAAGAGGACTTGAAGCTCTTTCTGAGCATGTGTAAATTGTTGCATGACTCGGATTAATTTGTGGGTTTTCAAGTATGAAAAGGAAGATCTTGTCAGATCCAGTTTGTTGAGCAAATTGATTGTTCTAATAAACTGTACCAACTGAGAACTCCTTTAAAAATTCTGTTTAAATGGAGTTGTTCTATTTTGAGTTAGGATTCCAGGAAAATTAATTTCATAATTTTTCGTGGAAGTTTGGACCTTCAACTAGGTTAGAACATTTCGATCGACAGTCTGTTTCAGTACAGAATTTGTTGATTGTTTAGTTTGTAACTCGAACTTTTTGAACTGAACTTGGTGGTTTTCTTTTCATGGATAGTTAGCCTATAGACTAAACTAGTTTTTCTATGTATATTGTATATATAAAAACTGATTAGAAGGTGGTCTAACAGACCAAAAGGTTGAGAGGATAATCTGAAAGTCTCATAACGGTGTTTCGTGCACTTGTAAGAGATTTGTCATTTTTGATTCTCCCAGATGGTTTAAGATCTCTTCTTGAAATTTTCACTGGTAATCACAATTATGATAAGGAGCTTAAGTAATTTATTTGAGATTTTTTGGAGACCTAAAACCTTTGTTTTTATTGGATTCCATTAGTTACGTTTTTTAATAAATTACTGTTTTTCTAAGTATTCAAATTAGTTGAAAACAATTAGAAAACTCCTTGTTTGATCTCCTTTCTGTTATGGGATGTTGAAAGAACTTTCTAAATGAATTTAAACAAGTTTGGTTGTTTAAAATTGAGAATTTGTACACGGAATTTACTTATAGCAAACGATACGCAAAGATGCTTGAAAATCGTTAATTGGAAACAAAGTGCTTGTATGTGCTAACTTTGTTTTGTAGGTGGATAGTGGGTTTAGTATGGCTCAAGACTCAATGCCTTGTGGTTGTATTTGAATGCATGTGTGAATGTTTGTAATGCGGCCTTTGGTGCCATTAATTAATTAATTTGTTGATTAATTTTTATGTAACTTGTGAGGCTTGCATGCCCCTAAGGTTAGGATGGGAATAGGATGTTTTCACATGTATTTTGTACCTTTATTTTATATAGGATTTAGATCCTTATAGAATTTAGTGGGAGGGACAAGGATTAGATTAGTTTTGCTCCATGGACGATGTGGCGAAACTAATGCAAGCGGGAGCCATACAAACCCACAACTATGAGATGCTTATATGTGATTACTTGTGATTGCTATGAATTGTCATAGGCTAGGTATGGGTGTATGCTTACACGACCACCAAACAAGTGTCATATGATTGATTGTCCCAAACAAAACATGATTAAGTTAAATCGCCCTCCTTCTCTCTATCCCCTTCTAACGTGTATGATCGTTCATTGATGCATTCTCGCCGACGCGGGACATCGTGTTCCATCATCCGTGTCGGGGTGTAAATCGGATTTACTAGGAGCAAATAGAGAAAGGTTACTTAACGATGTTTTCTAATCGGATTGGACATCGGGGCAAAGTTTGTGGATGTACATGTGATATTTCACAAACCAAGAATCATATGGAATGATTGGTTGGAGAACCTACCTTATCTAGTTGTTTTGGTGTCACGCCGACGCTAGCACCATCTCAACGAAAATAGGGATCTTGGAAAACCTACTATATTAGGGACATTAAATAAATGTAGTGGGAGTTTTATTTGTTATAAATAAAACAATTGCATAAACTAATTGACCTTAAATTGATTTTGTTATAGATGTTAAAATTGTTAATTTTGTTGCGATCAATCTTTGAAAAATTAACAAACTCGTTTCTAAAAGGTATTTACTTAAAGAAGTAATACCGATTCCTAAGACACGATCTTAGTGAAGAGAAATTTGAGTGTGTCAATTCCCAAAACTTTTCTCAAACTACCCGAACGTAGCAACGCGGTGATTGATTGACTTTTGGCGAAAAGTTATTCAATAAAGCGTATGGCTAATATCCTCATTTGAAATTTCTAGACTTTTGAATTAGAGAATTCATATGGACTAGATTTAACTCGTACGCTCTCATCCACTTACTCAAGAAAGTGTTCTTGGAGAAAGTAGATATTAACTCCATCATTTATGATCGAGTATAAAGAGTATGAGTTGACAAAGAGATTCTCCTTTTACAAAAGGATACATGAACGTTTCATTGGCTTACAAATCGAAAGATTTAAGTAGCTAATTGATAACTAGAGATATTGATCTCCGATATCAAGGATTATTGATATTGTCATACGATCTCTTTGAAATTATAAAGGATATAATGTTACCTTATTCGCACACTTGTTAATGCAAAAAGGTAATTGGTTAAGTATTCAAGAAATACTTCGCCAAGGTATGAGTTGAAATTTCGAGACTCTTGATTGTGATTATGTATCACATGAGATGTTTCATTTGTCGTTTATTGGAGGCATTTGAAAGGTCGTCCGAAATAGCATGATTGTGACGATTAGAAATATTCTAATCCTAAAGTGTATTTGTCGTTCAAATATCTCACTATCTCTAATTTACACTAGTAACTTGATACTAGTTCATATGCTCGCATTTAACGAAATGTGTTAGCAATGAAGAATAAGAGAATGTTCGAGAGATGTAAAGTAAACTCCGTATAGGAAATGACTTGTTCGTCTAAGTCATTACCATTGAATACGTAGAGTTACCTTTATTAAGAGTTTGTTTAGAATTGAAGGTTGCATACCTTAATTCTAAAACCTCTAAAAAAACGTCTCCATTTCATATTCGATGATGGATGATTATGTTTAGTAAAAGACAAGTTCTTTTATTATGGATTTGTTTATATGATTTCATGCATCTTGATTGAATTTGCTTGAAATAGATAAGCAAGTTTTGAATGACAAATAGGATGCGTAAGACTTGACATAAAGTATTTGACTTTCATGTTATATATAACCGCTTAGTCACATACATAAACGAGAATCGCATTACGAGAGTCTCCGTAACGTAGAGCTCGTAAATTCAATTCGATTTCAAATCGATTGATATGCGAATCATGTTTGTTAAATGACGAAAGCGCCTTTAACCTACAAAGGTTTAAGGACAAGTGACTTGATTAGGACTTTTACATATCGATGTATAAAGACCAATAAGTACTTGTGCGATGAAAGGTTATTGATACTTTACTACTTAACCAACGATCATTGTAGATATTAACATATCTATTTGATAAGGTATAAGTAGAACCTTTTGACTAGTTCAAAGGAGTTCAAGTGTAAAGTTGAAAGACCGTTCAAGAGAAAGAAAAAGTCTCACAATTAATCACGGTAAATAGTTAAGTCACATGATTTGAAATATTATCTAAAAGAGTATGAAAGTAGTTTCACAACTCGCTCCATAAGGAATAATATGTCCAAGAGTGGAGGTATCGAACAATATTTTGTATAGTTCGATTGATAATAAATCAAATTGACTTATTCAACTCGTATTAGGGAATTATGTTTGAGGACAATATTGTTTACACTGAATGGTGTTCCATCGAAGTCTATTGAGGAAGATATCTTACGAGATTTTGATCTCTAAGTATAATGCTTCTTAAGATTTGGTGTTGAGAAGCTTATTTCAAGTATTGTTGACTTGTAAGCTTAAACCAAATAAGACACTATATATTTGTAGGATGCTTTATATTAAAAGGCACTACTTCCACGAATATGATAAGAACAAAGTAGTTGTTGCTAATCATAATGTAGTCTTGATGAATTGAAATTCTCAAGAAGAAGTAGTGGGAGTAAAGTGAGCATTAAAATAGTTTATGCGTCACTACAAGAAGTACTCTTATGGGAAACTTGTCACTCCATACATGGTACTTAGTGGGAGTTGAGCGAAACTTCATTCACAAGTTGTTTTGAAAGAAGTTTAATAGTATGCTCCTTCTAATGAGGACTCAACCATCTCACGAGTTGATGATGTTTGAGAAACTCATGAAATATATGAGGAGTCAAGAACTCATTCAACAAATCGTTGTGGAAGAAGTTCATGAACCTCAAGTACCAATCCTACAAAAGATCAACGAGAGTTGATTTCCTAAGCCGTTTTGGTGCATAGGTTGTCACAACATTCTCGTACTTAGCATATGAGAATCCGTTGATAAACAAGGAAACGATGGAACGATCCGATACCACATATATGGTTCGAATTCATATGATCTTTAAATAAAATCCATGTATAACAACAAGGTATAGACCTTGGTTGATGTTCATGAAGGAGCAATCCATCAAGAACATTTAGATCTTCAAAAGGAAAGATCGACATGGATAACAAATCGACTATGTACAAAGCGCGGCTTCTCGCTTGTAGCTATGTCTAAGTCGATGACTAGTTGACTACGTACAAAGCACAACCTCTTGCTTGTGGCTATGTAAAAGTCAATAAAGATCATTCTAGCAATAGTTGTATTTCATATATATTGATATATGGAAAAACACATAAAACCGCCTTCTTCGTATGAATGAAGGATGATGTTGTGCATTTGACACAAATCGAGGTTTTATGTATTGCTAAAAACATACGCATGCTTCAAGGATCCATAAATGGATTAAAGCAAGTGTTGTGGAGATTGGAATAAAAGTTTTGACAATGAAGTCAAGGAGTTGAACTTCGTCAAAAGTATCTTGTATAGACAAGATATTCAGTGGGAGCATAATTGTATTATTTGTATTGTTCAAGATAACAATTCATTAAATTGGGAATAACATTAAGAAAATGAATATTGTCGAAGATCTCTTTGGAGAATGCTTTCTCAAATGAGAACTTGGGCGAAATCACCTAATCCTAGGAAACAAAATCTATAAAGATAGATTATGATGGATGTTAGGTTTGAGCAAATATGCATATATTGACGAAGTGTTCTAGAAACACGAAAGTTACACTCCATGAAAGGATGTCTAACTGTACGTCACGTGGCATGACTTGAGTGTTTAACTCAGTCTAATGCAACTCAATTCAAGAAAGTGCATGAAATAGTTCAAGCATTCTCTCATTATGAGTTTCATTTCGTACGCCATATTTATGCATATGCCCCAATGTGTAGTATCCAAAGGATATGACAAACAGTTGTCAAATGGATACAAGAGAGACACATTTGGACGATAATCAAGGATATCCTCGAGTACATTATGAGAAAGAGCGATATAATGTTTCATCTCTTAAGATGAAAGAAATCTCGTGTAAGTTGTTACACTAATAAAAATTTTTCAAAAGATTGATATAATCACAATTTAGCTACATATTTTGCTTAAAGGTGGTGTTGTAAGTTTAGAAAGTGTTCTAAATGGAATATTACAACCGTTTCCGTCACCAAAACAAAATACATAGCAACTTGTGAAGCAATAAAAGAAGTTTATTGAGGATCGAGTTCTTAGTCGAGTTATTATGGTTCTATGCATCTCGAACCACAACTTACTCCTAAAGAACCCAATGTTACATTGGAGATTCAAATATGATCTATAACAATATCACTTGATATCATATGATGATGATCGAGAACATATATATAGTAGTATATATATATATGGTCAAACAATTTTTGGATAGGTTTGCGAACACAGCGAACACTCTAGCACGACCTCTACCTTGAGCAGTATACTAGATGCAGTTTTGCATCCATACGTGGTGGAAGTATGAGTAACTAGCTATAAGCGTATTATTTATTTTGAGGTCCGAGACATGTATATATGTAGATATATGACATTGTTCTCAATTCTTCGTTGGCTAGAAGTCACTATTGATTGACTCTAGGCCAAGTGGGAGATTGTTAGAGTTATGTCCTAGAAGTCAATAATTTAATGACTTAATTATTAGTTTATGTTTTGGATGATATTTTATCATCTGTTCCTAGGTTTATTATTGACAGATCATTCAGGTTGAGGATCTGAATTGTAGATCTCTGTGGATCATTCTTTAGAATGACAATAATAAATCTAAACGGTCCATAATCTTGATAATTAACAAGGAACATTAATTATCATATAAGATTAGTATGCAAGTTAAGTGATGATTAAGTTCTACAAATCATAGGTAAAGAGTTACCAACTTAATTGCATATGTGTATGTTATGGAACATAGCACAGGACTTGACCCATCGAAATAAACATATGGATTGTGTTATGTGTCATTGTTTATTTCGTTATGATTTTGGTTCTAAGTTTGAGATGTTTATCTTTTCCACATGAGGATAGGTTCAATAAATACTGTCTACCGCTGATTCCCGATAAGGGCTGCTATACGGACTTTATTTATGTTCTCTTGAATTGTGCGGGGAAAAGTTAATCATCAAGAAAACCGTATGTCCCTCATTAATTCACTTAGTGAGTGACGATATCTGTTTGGGCCCCTTGATGGAGATAGATTGTTTGCATGCAACTTTATACAATTATCTCTAGATCAAGAAACGTATAATCTGCAAGAATGACACATTCCTATCTTGGATTATACGATGATATCGTGTGACATAAGAATCAAAATAGGGAAATACATTTATTCTCTTATGCAGGATTGAAATATTGTAGCAGTACACTATTTATGCGAATTGGGAATCATAACGTGTTGCTAGATACCGCTTATGATTATTGGAATTAAATAGCGATTTAATTCCATGTCCAACATAGCATAAATCCTCAAAGGGTCACACAAAAAATTGGTATTTAATCATACGTGCATTATTTATTTATTTGCAATAATGAGTATTGCAAAATATGATAAGTTGATTAATTAATTAAATAGCGTTATGGACCGTTATAATTAATTAAGTCAAATGGATCATATAGAAATAAATTAATGCATTGTCTAATCTCTAAATAATTATTATTAAGTTAATAATTATTTATAAATAACACACTTAATTTAGTTAAGTTATTTGGGCTTTAATTTATTAGTAAATTAAATGTCCAAATTGAATAAGCTATGAGTGGGCCTTTAATTAATAGAATTAAAGGAACCAAATAGAGATGGCCTAGTGGGCCAAGAGAGCCCACTAGGAGGCCGGCCACATGAGGTAGGTAGGAGTGGCACAATTGTAATTTGTGTGAACTCCTATCTAGGGTTAAGAGGCTATATAAGGCACCTATTGGAGGCTCCTTAGGCTTCTTCTCTCTCCTCCTCTCCCTAGCCGCCACTATTGGCCTCCCCTTTGTGGTGCGCCGCCCCCCCCTCTCTCCTCTCCACTCTAGCTCATGTGTTGAGCATCCCATTCTCCCACAAATCAATTGGTTCGTTGGTTGAAGAAAGGGAACGCTTGGGATTAGACTCGTTCTTCTCTTCGCTAGCACGAATTGAGAAGAACTTGGTTAATACCATAGTGGACTCGAGGCGCCGCGAATAGGAGGCGAAGGAGAGCACCCCATCGATTCCCATGCCGTAGGATCGAGCCCCGCGAATACGATTTCGCGGGAGGTACGAATTCCACCTCTCTTTCTCTTGTGTCGAAATAGCTATGTACTAGATCCTCTCGCTCTTTGTGTTTTAATTGGATTAATTAGTTAGTAATTAGTCACAAAATTAAAATTGGGCGATTTCCTAACACAAATTACAAAAAGTGTAATACCCAGAACCATTAAATTACAAGTGTCAAAAAGCTTGCCCAATCATAACTCAACATGTGTCAAAAACTTAAATACCCCAAACCACGTTTCTGGATCTGTGAAAGCTGCTGAAGGATTTGCCACAATATCAACCAGCCCAATAAATATTCATAATAACCCTTTACAGCTAACTCAGGTTTTAAAAAACCAACACTCCATACTTGGCCCAATCCCTAACTCCACAATCCATAACCACTCACCAGTAAATCTTCTCACCAAAAATTCCCAAACTAAACCGAAACCCACACCAAGCAGCTCAATCATGGACATGAATGATGAAGAATTCTTAGCACAGTTTGCTTCCCTAAGCTCGAATGACAATAATGGTATAGAGGCAGTTGAAATTCCACAACAAGCTGAAAAGAAAAGAGACTGGTCGTGCTGTATCATTGCTAGAGTTCTGAGTCAGAGGAACGTTTCTCACTCTTTATTCTCAACTACCATGCGCAATGCCTGGGCGGTTGATCCTGATACAGAGATAGAAGCTGCGGGTTCAAACTATTTTATAGTTCAATTTATGGGGCAGCAAGATATGTTCTATGTGTTGAGAGGAAGCTGGCATATCAAAGGTGATATGGTGATAAGTCGTATGGCAAGGGGTGTGGAAGATGTGATGGCACCGGAAGTTGATGAGGTTGCAATTTGGGTTGAGGTACATGGCATACCGGCAGAAACAGTCACACTTCAAGGAGTGCAGTTGGTTTTCAAAAAGGTTGGGTCTCCTATATCTGACATCAAAATTAGTTTTTTTGGAAGATACAAAGTGTACAAGCAACAGGTTATGGTGAAAGTAAATAAGGCTTTGGTCCCCAAAGTGCCTGTTAATCGTAAGAACAAGGAGCCTTTCTGGGCTTATGTAGTTTACACTGGGGTTCCTAATGTGTGTTTATTCTGTGCTTTCATTGGCCATGATCATACTAATTGTCCAATTAAAATGAGGTTATGGAGAATGAGAATGGAAGGGAAGTATACAGAGGAAATACCTGATATGCAAATCGGGAGATGGATAAATGATCGAACCCGAGTGCCAAGGAAAGAAGGCAGCACTTCTGCAACCCCTTTGCAGAATAGTTCTAGTGAGAGGATGGACAATCAAAAAGAAACTTCTAGTACTGAGTCAGTGGGGCCTAGTGATAAGAGTGTGGCTAAAAAACAGAAGCGGATCATGGATCTCAATGAAGAGGCAGTTATGCAAATTTCATTGGAAGATAATCAAAACCCAACTAACATGCAGATAAACTGCAAGCGGGCCAGGGAGTGGACTGTGCATGGCATGGAACAGTACGGTAAAAATTGATATTCTCAACTCTTCCCTTAGTTACATTTGTGCTAGGGTGACCGTTAAGGACAAACCACCTTGGGTGATACTTGGGGTATATGGGGACCCCACACATTTCCAAAGTAGATACATTTGGCAAGCTTTATCTGAACTCATAACCATGCACGGATCTGTTTGTTTGCTTGGAGACTTTAATGAAATCTTGGATATGAGTGAAAAGTATGGAGGTAATACTAACCTTAAGCCAAATACGGTTTACTTCCAACAGTTTGTGTTCCGGGCAGGTTTAGTTGATATTGGCTATAAAGGTCCCGCTTTTACTTGGACTAACAATAGAAATGTGTCTGATGCTATTTACCAAAGACTTGACCGTGTGTTGGTGACACCGCAATGGTTGGAACTATACCCAAATGCCTATGTGAATCACTTGCCAATGATTCACAGTGATCACTGTCCCATCTTGTTGCGTATTAAAAAACCTCCTGATAGAAAAAAAGATTTTAGGATGGAAACATGGTGGTTTAGTGAGACAAGTTTTAAACAGGCTTGGGTGCCGAAATGGAAGGAAAGTGGAAGCAAGTCGTGGGAGGATAAATGGACAGACATGAAGGCCGACATACAGAAATGGGCCCATAATCATAAAACACCCAGGAGGAAGTTAGATGAACTGGCCAGTAAAATCTATGATGTGCAGAGACAGCACCCGGCGGTAAGGAATCATAACTTGGAAACATGTCTATTGCAAGAATATGGTAGAGTGGAAGGACAACATGAATTGTATTGGAGGCAGAGGTCTCGAATGAAGTGGGAGCAAGAGGGAGACCGCAACACAAAATTTTTCCACACTGTTGCTACCAATCGCCGGCGACATAATCTGATTGTTTCCATGGAAGATGAGACGGGGAGGATGACGGGGGATGAGAGAAAAATCAGACGGACTTTTGTTACTTATTTTAAAGACCTGTATAGCCCGAGTAGAGCCCATGAACCAGTCATGGCCCAAAACACTATCTCTGATTTCTTAGATCAACTCCAACCAGACGAAAACCCAAAGATTGAAAACACAGCCCATCAAAGCTTAACCCGTCTTCCTGATTTCTATGAAGTAAGGAGAACCCTTTTCAGAATGGGCCCAGATGGAGTGACATGTCATTTTTTGCAAGAACACTGGAATGAGATTGGAGTAGATTTGGTTTCTAAAATAAGACAGATTTTCTTAACTGGAATTGTGCCGAGTGAATGGTTGAATTGCAATGTAATCCTGATCCCTAAAAGCAATGAGCCCTTAACCCCAAATGACTATCGCCCTATTAGCATAGGCAATGTAACCTACCGACTGCTCATGAAACTGGTGGCAAGTCGATTGAGGTCGCATATTAAAAGAATTATTTCTGCCGAACAAACAACTTTCATTTCTGGACGATGTATTTCAGATAATATCATCCTTGTTAAGGAGACGATCCATTCCTTCCACTCGGCCAGGTACAAGCACAACTCGTTCATGTTAAAGGCTGATATAACAAAAGCCTTTGACAAGATCGAGTGGCCTTTCTTGCATGCAGCAATGATCTACCTCAATATCCCAACAAAAATTGTTGACCTTCTGTTATACTCTTTCAAACATGCAAAGGTAACAATACAAGTGAATGGCAGTGGTGACGGGTTCATACACCCGGTAAGGGGGCTACGCCAAGGGTGCCCCATGTCCCCGTACTGTTTTATAATAGTAATGGAGATGCTGACTCGGATGATCCGGGTAGCACACTCGAGAGAAATGATACGAGGAGTGAAGCTGGCCCCGCATTGTCCCACACTAACCCATATTATTTATGCTGATGATTTGATTTTGTTAGGTACTATGGAGGAAAGGGAAGTGCTACATCTCGACAAAATAATGCAAGATTTTGGCAAGGTCTCGGGGCTACTTATCAATCCACGCAAATCGAAACTCTGGTTCTCAAGAAGTTGCACACAGACACAAATTCGGTTGATGCGAAACATTTTCAAGTCGGACAGAGCTGGACCTGAGGAGAAATACCTGGGAGCGCTTATTTCACACAAAACTGTGCCAAGCAGACGGGGCACATGTTACTCGATAAGCTGAAGGCAAAACTAACTGGATGGAGGTCAAACATGCTATCGCATGCAGGGAGGCTCGTTTTGATTAAATCTGTCCTAATGAGCATCCCAGTTTATTTTATGAGCCTTGAAGTTATACCGGTGCGACTGATAAGGCAAATGGAGAGTATCATAGCAAAATTTTTTTGGGGAAAAACTGATAAAGCGAGGTACTTGGCAATGGTTTCTTGGGGAAAAATCTGTCAACCGTTGGAGAAGGGTGGACTGGGGGTGAGGCAATTAAAGCATTTTGGCGAGGCTCTCTTTCTGAAATTAGTATGGGCCATGATGAGCAACGAAAATAAAATTTGGGTTCAAGTGTGTAAAGGGAAGTATTACCATCACATGGGATTTTGGAGGGCTATAAATGTAAATGGAACAAGTCAAATTTGGCGCCAAGCTGTTAGATTAAGGGATTTTTTCAAGCTGCATGTGAAGTGGCGGGTAGCGGATGGGGAGGCGATAGAGGCGATGTCTCAACCGTGGTTTCCAGGTTGGGAGGTAACTGATCGGGCACCAAGAGCAGACAGGAGAATTACAGTGGCAGATTTGTTTGATTTTGACTCAGACCAATGGAAGCATGCAAAAATCGCATCCTTAATAGGCCAACAAAATGCACATCAAATAGTGCAGCATGCTGACAAGCCAAGGAGAGTGCCGGGTCTGAAGGATCGCTTAATTTGGGAGTGCACTAAATCAGGCAGGTACACGGTGAAGGAGGGGTATAATTGTATTATCTCAAGATTGGGGATGCAGGGAGGGGATATCTCATGGAAGCATGTGTGGCAGTGGAAGATGATAGTGCCAAAAGTAAGGATGTTCATGTGACGACTGCTCAGTAATGCTCTCCCTCTGGCACAAAACCTAAGCTATCGTATTCGTACCATCTCCTCTATGTGCCAACGTTGTAACCAGGAAAATGAGTTTGCAACACATTGTATGTTTTTCTGCCAAGGATCTCGAATGATTTGGTTTTTGGGGGAGTTGGGGTTGAGAACGGATGATCTACCATTGAATATAACTGAGGCAATACTGCACATAACCCAAGGAATGAATGAAGATCAGATAAGTACTGTCTGTTATACACTATGGGAAATTTGGCTAGCTAGGAATGATGCACTCTTTCAGCATGAACCGTTCCAACCTGTAGCAATTTGCAAAAGGGTAAATGCTTGGAAAAAGAGAGAAAACCAAGGCATTTATACTAGGTCACCATCTCGGATTCCTATCATACCATATGAATTTCAAGTGGAGGGTTGGCAGGTTGTAACTGATGCATCATGGGACACGTCATGCAAAGCAGGAATTGGTTTCCTAGCTTACCGTGCAGGCATATTACAATGGGTAAATATGGAGTGTCTAGAGGCAGAAGATCCATTTCAGGTGGAAGCAATAGCTGTTAAGAATGGAATAGATTGGATCAAAGAGAGATTCTCAGAGGAAGGTTTACAAAAGGTACAAATTTTCTCAGATTGTTATAACCTGACTAGTGCGGTTCAAGAAAGGAACATGGATGATTTGCCTTCCTGGAGGGCTTTGCCAACTGTTGCAAAGATAATAGAGGAAATGAGGAGCTATAATACAAACATGGATCTGATTCATGTAAGAAGAGAAGCAGTAAGGCCGGCTCATGAGTTGGCAAATAGCGCTAGAAGATTGAGAACAAGCTATCATGGAAGACCATCAGTGGCGATTATGACAGAAAATGGAATTGGAATGAGGATAGAAGAAAGGTTTTTTCAGCAGGTCCAGGAGGCACCACCTTGAATGTTTTGTTTTTGTTTTTTAGTAACCACCCCCATTTCTTTAGTTTATGGTTTAATGTCCAGTAGTTGATGTTTTAGGATTTATTTTGCTTCGTAGTTGTTCTGTTATGATTTTCTTTTCTTTTTTTCTAATTAGTTGTGCTCAGGGGTGGGGTTTTATTTCTATTGGTCCAGCTCCATTCTGGGGTTGACATTGACTGTTACTTGTACTCTCTGTTATGTTTAATGCAAAGCCTATGGGCAGTCTTTCAAAAAAAAAGACAACAGGAATTGGAAGTTGGGAGCCGTCCCCGTCAAGCACGGGAAACGAAAACTGTTTTATAAAGACCAAAAGAAAAGAAAAAAATATGTGGCAAATGAAATTACGTGACATCTAGTAGTGAGTCATTAGCATGCGAGATTATATATTTTGCGTTTATTAGATATATTCATATAAACTTTATGAGTAATTAATGCTAGAATCAAATATATAGGATGTCCAACACGACTCGAAAAGTCGACTGTTAAAATTTCAAACGGCCGATGTGATCTGCTTTGCTCAGTATGATCTCTATATGAAAATATCCTTGAAAATTAAATTTTATATTTTTTCAAATTTTCTAAATATTTTTTTTTGGATTTTTCAAAATTTAAGGGTTCATAACTTTTTAGATTGAGCATATTAAATATTTAAAAAAATAGTAAAAAAATTTGGTTACAACGGAGATTTTATTATGGAAAACCATTTTAGCGGTTCGGATCAGCCATTTTAATCTTAAAAATTGAAATTTTATTATGTTGGACGAGTGCTTAATTGTGTCCAACATGTTGGACACTAGTCACTCCCACACATATATATTTTTCTTTATTGAGAACTATTTTTTGGCTAAAACATATCTTAATTCTTAACTTAGGAAGTTGCGAGTTCAAAATTCAATCTAAATTTCCCAAGAATATTGAAATTTTAAATAAATAAATTAGGATGACCTATCCAACCGTATTTTTTTTTAAATGTTCTTTTAATATCATTTTTTTTCTGATCATAGAATTTATTTCTATTTAGACCATCTTACTTAACTTATATTATATATTGATATCATCTAAGAAGAATTTTGTTCATAATACTACCGAAATCTGATTTCTTCATCTTAAAATTGAATGATTCATACCCAAAAAAATCCTACATTCCACAAGCAAACTAATCCAGAAACAAACACAAATATCATCATCAGATTAGTTCTCAGGAAATTATTTTGTCAGTGAGCAGCCACAATGTAATCATACAATTGCATCTGCCCCAAAAAATCAAAGTGAAAAGAATGAACATAAAAATAGAATACATGATAATCCGCTAATGGTTTTGGTAATTTCTTTATGCATTAATTCCCACCAAAAGGGATAGAAAAGCACACAAATCAGCAGCAAATTGCAAGTGAAGTCACTAGCCACAGCCCACAGTTCCCGGGAAGCAGCTGGCGTGTTTTCATGCGTCAAAGGTTACAACTTGATTGCGACATGTATGATAGACAAAATGCGTTCAAACATCCCTGGTCTGGTCGGTGTATGGATCGAGATTCAAAAGGAAGACACAAAAAGGAGGGTCCCTTAGGGAAGGAAAGGAAAGGAAAGGAAGGTGGTTGGGGTTGCCTTTCTTTACTCGCATGCATAAGACAGGTTGGCAAACCTCTTATTTTTAGTACGAAATTTGCAGTAGTTCCCAGTTTTGTGCTGTGTGTGTTCCCACTGCACTAATTATCAGGTGCAAACGCCATCTCTGTCCTACATCAAAACTGAAAGATGTCACGTGATTAAAGAAAGGATTGAATTTTTTAATTGATCTCAAATGAACTTTTGGTTGGGACTTGGGACTGAGTTTTCCCATCGTCAGATCTTAGGTTTGAACGGTTTAAACCTTGTCCCTCTCATCTATGGGTGAAAAATACAAGCGGATAATAGTCATATTATATCTGTATTTATATTTTTTCTTTAATAAAGATACGGATATGTTCGGATACATATACGACGCAGATGTTAAACAGATACAAATTCGATTCAAATATTGTCGGATGTGGATACAAATACAGATATATTTTGATGGATACATACAATATTTTTTTCAGTTATTTTATTAAACAAAATACAATATTCGATTGGAAGAATGTAATGTTTACTTTTTTTATGACTAGTATGGAATGAACTCAAAAAAAGAGAAAGGCAATGACAAAAAAAAAGTATTTATTCACACATATTGAGACATCACATAAAACAAACTTTAATCAAGTTTATACAATAATTGGCATCATTTTACAGTAAAAAAAATAATAGTCAAATTCTTATGCTATGTAATTGAAATAGCTATATGTCAAATATGATTCTATTTCTAAAAAGTGCACCTTTACCATATACAAAACAAATATCCGTTTTGTATAGAAATACGGATACGGATATTTATTCGTATCTGTATTCATATCCGCACTAATATTGCTTCCCATATCCGTTTAAAAAAATTCAAGTCCGCATCCATATCCGTTCGGATACGGATAGTATTATCCATATCCACTATTTTGCGGATACGAATACGGTTCGGAGTGGAGATTATCCATTCCATTTTCCCCTTCTCATCTTCTTCTTGGTTTAATTTGTTTTTTCTCTCTCTCCTTTTCTGACTTGTTTTTCTTGAGGAATGGTTATGCTTATTGTTGTATTATGAGGTGAGGTAAAACATTTTTCAAAGATCACTAAAAATTGGCCTCATAGGAACAAAATTCTTTATTTCGATTTAGATGTTCATCATTTCATGTATTTTTGACACAAATAGTGATTGGGTTATCAATTTAAATAAAATACAAGTTCATTGATCTAGAGGAACAAATAAGGTCTAAAGACCAAATACAATATTGGGACCAAAATTTATGATCCCAAAAAGTATTTACTCAATTTTATATTAGAACCAAAGCTCAATAAATTTTCATTTATTAGTAATGACGTCCATGTGCCGAACCTCAAAATGCACATCCATGTTGGTACGGTAAATTTGACTCATTTATGACGTCCAAAGCTACAAGTCGATCGTGCTTTATTTCATGCATCATGATGAAATTTTAAATTTTGTTATAATACAATTTTGATGTTCAAAAGTAAGGTGCAGATGTTTATGTAGCAATGTCCTTTTTCTTAATTTTTTAAGTTCGAATCTTGTAAAAATTAAATTAAAAAAATCATAAATTAGAGATAAAACATACCTCTTGTGAAGTTGATCGAGACCAGTGTAGAAATTCTTAATTCGTAAGTTGAAACTGATTCGACAATTTACAAGAACGTAAGACTTTCAAGTATAATATATAATCTAGCTACGTCTCAAATTAGTTGAATGCCAATTGTACAATTAATTATTTATACATGAATTTTGCTCAAGTAAAGACAAATCACCTTATATTTTACATTGGCTTTCGATCCTTGTGGTAACTGGTAATCGCATATATATAACAAAATGGAAACACAAAACTTTCAGTCAAACTTGCGCCGTTGACCTCCAAAAGAGAAATTGGTTTTGGCGCGCTTTTGTTGAACATTTGGCGCCCAAATGTCTTGGTGGCGCAGTTTCATGTGATCTTAAATGCGAAGGGACCCATGTAGACAAATCCAATGATAAATATCTGATGAGTCACTGTTTTTGTAAAAGCAAGCTTCTGTAAGCAAGTTTCAAACAACAAACAATTGTTACTGACTTGTAAGTTAAAAACTTTAAGCGACAATTATCATATTGGCTTTAATTAGGCTGTAGCTAGACTGCTAGAGGAGCAAGTTTAAAAATTTTTAAACAATTATTATACTAGCTTTTTCTCACGAAGGGATCTAATGAAATGTTCTTCCCCAACGCATCCTTGATTTTAAACAACTCATAAAATTTATCAAATGGTTTGTTTCGAATCAATGTACTTCTTTTTTTTTCCTTAAAAAAAGTCGGCGGTGATGTAGTTCGCTTCTAACTGATTTACTAGCTCTGAGTTAGTCAAATTAAACCAATTAAATTTGTAAGTAATCGACACACTTTCACACCATATATTAAGACACTTTTAGACTCACAAATTGATAAACTCAGACATATATTAAAGTATATAAAATAGACTGAATTAGCAAAATTCTTGTAAACTCATTTTAATCGAATTAAATGTTATTCAAATTGTACTTCGCACAGAAATAAAAATGAAATAAGTCAAGTTGTAATTTTCAGAAAACCTTAAAAGATTTTGTATAATGGATGGTGTTTCAAACTTGTGTACCGCATCTATAATTTTGAAGTAGCAAGCTGCTCTTTTTGAGTATAAAAGAGAAAAATGAAGACGATCTCTCAAATTTACTTTCATACTAACCATTAATGCAGTTCATGATTCCTTAAAAAATTAAGAACATTCTCATACTATGGGTACTGACATGAGCGACATACCTTTTCTTCACAAGTGCAGTAAATATGTGAAGCTACCTTGCATTGATTTTTGATGTCATCACTAGCTAGTGAAAGCCAACATCTCATCTGATGGAATAAATGCCTTTGTAAAGTCCCTGCCTTACATATGACTGCCATTAATGTCACAACAATAGAAGCATCTATCTTTGTACTTCGCAATTAATAAGCGGTCTAAATTTTTGGAATTTGGACGTTTTTAATAACATTTATTTATTTGTTTACTTGTGGAACAATAGCATTCATGTAAATTGAATTTTGATTTAAATGTCAAAAAATGAAGACACCAACAGGGGTAAATTCCTTCATCCAACATACAGTAAACATAGAATTTAAATGAGGAAAAAAGAAATAGTATAAAGTGCAAGATAGAGGCAGTAACTGACAGTGGAACCAAGTCTTGAAATTGATACTATCTTTTAATAAAATCTATTTGCGTCTCCTGTTTGGACAATACAACATGAAAGGTTCAAATCTGCCCCCCCCCCCTCCCCAAAAAAAAAAAAGAAAAAAAGAATTGAAATCAATTTTGCGCATCAGAGATGAGTCTGCTGGAGTAACTCATCCAAAAAAAAGTGGTTGGATGCCAGAGAAATATGTCCACCAAAAGAGAAACCCTACAATTGTTTAGACAGAAAACATCTGTCATTTCCTGCATCCAAAACATGTTTCATACTAAATTTGGGTTTTTAAGAAACCAACTTCGGAGGGACTTTTCAATCGTCAATTCATCAATTTTTTCGATTTATCTATTTTAAAAGAACTAATTTTGTCCATTTTTTTATCTACTTTAAATGTTACAATTTTATTTGTTTTAACAAATCTTGTTGGTTTGGCAATCCCTAATAAACCTCAAAGAAAATAATTACAAGAAAAGCTTGGAAGTCATTAAGATGGATCAACCTGTTATAAAAAATAAAATAAATAAAATTAAAAGTTGTTCGAGCAATGGGCCACACTAACTGCTGTTGCTTTTAGTATTTCCCATGTTTATTCACTCGGTAAAGAGAGTAAATTGGAGGCCCGCACTCAGATACCTAGTTCTGTGGAAAAGTAAAATTCAGGCCCACAATATCTATTACACATAAATTTCTCGGGATCTACTTCGCGCGTGCCTATTCTTCTTTTTATTTTATTTTTTTTTTCTGTGGGAATAGCTTAAAATGCGATCCCGCGTGAATCTATTCACTACTTCCTAGCAAGATACCTTTGATCTAAACTAGTGTAGAAACCTTTAGTTCAAAATCATGCCTATTTTACTGTTACTGGTGGAGTATAAACAGATCCAAACTTGTAGCAGAAAAGTTATAAGATCATGTAGAATAAAAATAATAAAGTTTCACATAATTTTTACCATTCATCAAACGACTTATAATGGCTACGAGCCTACGGACACATTGGTTTTATGAGATGTCGGATGATTTAAAATCTACAATCTGCATCCAATTTGAAGGCTAATAACACGAGTAAAATATTCTCTCTCTTTTTTTTTTACTTGATTTGAATTTTGTTGTCGAAATTAGAAATTAATTTTTTTGCCATTGTATAGGTTTGATAGTTTTTTTTTTGATGAAATGCAAATGCTATTTAACTCCATAAATTTTGGCTCAATAATCAAATTTAAGACTATTTTATCTTAAAAGTTTTTTAACATGATGCTGAAAATTAAGTCTATAATCTCAAAAAAGAAGAAGGATAAGTAAATGATAATAGACCACATAAAAAGATTAGTCTGTTGTGCCTTGGTCTTCGGTCTTTTCTTAAATTTATCAAAATTATGAGCCTCCAATGGGCTCAAATATTTGAAGAATACTGGATATATCTGATATATATAGGCCCTCTTGTTTGTTGCCTTCATACGGTTGGTCGGTTGCCATTTGATGAATAATTAATGTTGTTCATATAAAGCAAGTGGATATTACCTAAATTATATCCACTATCCAGCTTAATCTTTCATTACTTCCTAGCTTATTAAATTCAGTACTGATAAGTGCCATCGGCAAAAAAAACTATCGCCGAACAGGCGACCGCATGCGTGACTTTCTCTCTTCCTAACAGGTGTCTCTTACAAATGTTCAGTTCAATAATCAAATGTGTTTAGTTTAATAATCAAAAGTGTTCAGTTAAATGCGTCAACTAATGTGCAAAGTTGAGCCAGGATCAAAGTCGCGGGTGAGTCATGGAAAGAGGCGTGCAAGGAGCAGAGTTGAAAAAAAAATTAAATTTGAACCGGACCGATTCATGACCCCTTCTAATTTTTTCATGTGTTTTGTGTCCGGTTCGTGACCTCTTCGTTTGGTTTAGTAATAACATTTTTTTATAATATTTATATTTTTTTATTGCAACTAAATGAACATTTATACTCAATTAATAGATATTTATACTGATCCAACTGATCATTTGGGTAAAAAAAATAAAATAAAATGAACATACTGGACATAGAGAACACTTATAAAATAGTAAACAATTATAATAAAAAGTGAACGTTTATATCTAACAAAGTGAACACTTATAATAACAAATGAACAAAAAATAATATACACGCTGAGTGAGTATATGTGAGAGAAGAGAATCCTGACGGGCGATGGCAGCGATGGCCATTTGAGAGATGGCAGTAATTAATTTTCTATTAAATTAGAGTCCATTCAACCAATGGAAATGGGTGTTTATTTCGGCTATAGGAATAGGACCATATGACTAGGTATGGGCTTAGAATGAAAGCACGGCTACCATAGCCTTGTAATAATGTTGGGTTTATGGTTTGATCGCTAAAACTACTAAAAGTCCAGATTTTTCGCAATTAAATTTCTCCACAATTAAATTTCTACCATAGCCCCTTCTAATTTTTTTTATGTATTTTGTGTCCGGTTTGTGACCTCTTCGCTTTCTAATGCGGGCTTGGATAAGAAGTTTTGGACGGATGCCGTAAGCACGACTTGCTATTTAGTGAATCGGTCTCCTACCACTTCCATTGAGTGCAAGACACCTGAAAAAATATGATCGAATAAGCTGGCCGATTATGCAAAATGAGGTTGCTAACCCAAAGTGCTCCTTGGATTTTACTTGCGCACCAGACCAAACTCAGAAAATGCCAAAGTAAATGGCCAAATGAATACCACCAATGTGAATTGGAAAAATAAATGCTCAGATATGACAAAAGATGCTAACCAATTTTCTGATTATGGTGCAGCTCACAGCTCCTTGATTCTTGCACCGGAAAGGAAATCGGCACACCCGAGTCGTGCAAGGTGAGGAATCAAGGAACCCTCCTTAAATGCACGCCTAACAGCGAAAAAACCTTTGCTCTTGATACCACTTTGTTGTGATTATGAGGGTTTTGAGATGGAGTAAACAAGAGAAGTAAAGAGAGGCATTAGAGAGCACAGAGAGAAAACGCAAGATTTGTTGCTAAATTCCAGAAAGTTCTATTCTTTCAGTTAGTATTTTATATTACGGTAATTGCTACTTATCATCCAACCCAACGGCATCCAAGTCATCCACAGTAGCACGCTCCCTCTCTCTCTCTATTTTCTTCCGCATCTACCCCTCCCCTCCTCTCCCTCCTTCCTTTTTTTTCCCGCATTTTCGCGTCTACCTCTGCTCCCTCCTCTGAGCATCTTCCCCTCCTTTCCTTCCACGTCTTCTTTCTTTCTCTGACCTCTCTCCCTCATCTTCTCTCCCCCTTTATTCTCACTGTTTCTTTTCTCGTTTTTTTTTTCATTTTTTTCGTTTTTCTTTTTTTCTAAATAATCTTTTTTTTTATACAGCGAGTTAAATAAAGAATTATTTAATATACATAAGTGTTCAGTTTGTTGTAACAAAGGAGTATATAATGTTTACTCTGTTAATATTACTAAAGAGTATCTAATGGATATAACTGTTCATTTAAATACAATAAGGGAGTATCTAATAGATATAACTGTTCATTTTATGTTCACTATTTATTTTTTTGTATGAGTCAACATGTTTCTTACATATGTTCAATTTTTTTGTTATATCAGTTCAATTTATTTATTATATCTGTTCAGTTTATTTGTTCACTTTTACTTTTTGTATGAGTCAACATGTTTGTTACATCTGTTCAAGTTATTTGTTATATCAGTTCAATTTAGTTGTTATAAACTTATATATGTTCAGTTTATTTGTTCACTTTTACTTTTTGTATGACCACATTGTTTGTTATATCTATTCAATTTATTTGTTATATCCGTTCAATTAATCGTTATATCTGTTCAATTTATTGTTTGTATATGTTTATTTTGTTTCTTTATTTAACCAATATTTGTCTATTCATTTTGTTGTTGTAAGTGTTCATTTTGTTATTGTAAGTGTTCATCTTAAAAAAAAAATAGCATATTCAAATGGTGGAAGAAAATTAGAAAGAGAAGAGGTGTACGGAGGAGATTAGAAAAAGGAGAGTTGCACGGAGGAGAAAAAAACGCGAAGAGGGTGAGGAGATGGCATACTAGGAAAATGGAAAGAGAGACGAGTGGAGATTGAGAGAAGAGGGGGAAGGGAAGGGAAAAGGGGAAGGGAGGACGCGTGGGAACGCGCGGAGAGAGAGCGCTCGCAGAGAAAAGAAATGCGCGGAAAAATTATTGGATGACATGGATGTTATTTTTGTGGATGATGGTTATCACTCCTGTTATATTACATAGCAAATAGAAGGAAGCAAAATACAAGTCCACTGGGCCTAAGCAATTTGGGTCACGACATAACAGTGGGTAATGCAACGAATATTAAGATTACCAACTCTCAAGGCGAGGCTATAGGGTGAGGCTCGGTGAGCTATCGGAGTAGCACAAGACGTTAACATAAGACAATAAATGCATAATTAATAAATCTCATTACTCATTAGTAAGGTTATTAATAAATAATATACAGTGTGAAGTTGACTTTTCCACTTTTCTTATTTTCTATATGATCATAGGATCTCACATTTACTGAGAAGGTTTCAAACTCACTAACTCTTGGATTTAAATAAGCTGTGTTGGAATTTAGGACTTTAATGATTTAAACAGTTCAGGAACGAGCGTCATGATAAACATATGTATTGTTTAACAGTTAGATGGTAATCGTCATTTGTCAACTGACAAGCTAATTAATTTATTAAAACCAAAATTGTAAACACACAATTGCTTCTCAGAGAAGTTCAGCGATCCTTCAACTTACTGGTCGAATAATTGTTTCTCTAATGGCGCACGTTGCATTTTCAGCGCAGCTCTTGAAATCAGAAAATTTTACTCTTCTTTGCTCCTTGGAAATTATCGAACACTTTGAACTTCAATTTACTCTGGCTATTGCGTTACTGTTTGGAAGTGCACTGTTTTAGTTTAGATTTTTTTTTTTTGTTTTCTTTATTTTAGCCACTGGCTAAACATGCACTTGAAACTTTTTTAATATAATAAAAAGATGAGGGCACGACCCCATTTTTATCCGAAAAAAATTTGTAAACACACAAGAGGTAGCAAAAACAATATGAAGGAGAAACTAAAAAACAGAAGGAAAAAAAAAAACCGACAGTGAGGAAATCCAGTAGTTACCTAACAGCAATTAGTGCATCATAATAATGTTATCTTTTTGTTGGATAAAAACAAAAAAGCTAACATCATTGTCGCTTTGCCTAATGTTAACAAATGAGTCACGACCAATTTTCAAAAGAGATTCTAACATGTAGTGTTAGCGTACGGTTTTTTTTTTAAATTATACTACAACTCACAAAGTACGCCGCTCATAGTATTTTTATTATTTTTTATATCTAAATGACCAAACGAGACTCAATCCAATCAGATTCTGTTCACATACTTTTGTGATTATTTGCAGTACGCTTAGATATTAGATTGTGTTTAGGGTTGATTGTTTTAGGTGCAACTTTTCGTTTTACTAAAATAAAAAGTTGTGGGGCGCGGCGCTTCTTTCTTATTTTCAAAAGAAAAAGAACAGACGTTGTGATTGATTAAAATTTTTTGATGGTGTGCCTAAATTTGAAATCACAGCTAAATTCTCGTTAGCTAAGCCCTTAATTTGCTTGGTTTGTCTGAAATCTGAATAACATCGGGTCGAGTCCGCTCAACGTATACACACTCAACTAACTCCAGATGTATATATTAGATTAAGAATGCATTTGTTGGCACAATAATAAAAGAATAAATTAATGATAGAAAAGATGAAAGATGTCGCAATTGAACATGTGATAAATAAAGAAATAAGTCTTCTTTTTATATATATATATTTTATCTCCTCCCTTTTATACTATGCGTTTGTGCATGGGGAGAAAAAAAAGGACATCAAATAGTCTTTCGTTGATTTATCAATTGTGGTATATTCCTAATTTATTATTTCTTATTCTTGTGTAATCAGATACACTGAAATAATTGGTGCTAAAAACATTTTAATATAAATTAAAGCTATTTTCCGGCCTATTACAAGAAGATTAGAGCTAGCTTAAGTATCCAAACAAAATAATATTTTTCACTACCAAGTAAAGATCTTATTTAATCATAGTGATAAGAAATTCATACTAAAAAAATTCAGTGCACAATGAACAATCAATTTATTTTTCGTAAATCATACTAAATATAGATACAACAGATCCAACCGTGAGATCCATGGTTTGATCCGAAGATGGGTCCAAACGAAGATAAAGTCACGAGGCGTATTAATATTATGGAGGTCGGCAGGAAAACAGAAGATGAAGATTAGAATAATAAACTATAAAGTAAACAAGCTCCCTTGATACCCGCTGCATTTCTGTCATTAGTAATGCTCCAAGAGTGGTGCTTTGCTGTCTCCTCACCACCATTTTGCATGCTCCTTGACCACCAGCTGAGATGTAACGGTATTTTAAGAAGTTATTTAGTAAGGCTCTGTTTGCATCGTATGAGATTAAGGGTAGAATTAGCTATTCAGGATTAAAATTTTTAATCTTAAATTCTTAAGAATAAGCTTAATCTCAGATTAAGACTTTTTGTTTGGATGAGGAAAGAATAAATAATGAGCTTTTCTTTCTAATCTCAACTCTTATTCTAACAAAATGTCGGATTAACTAATCTTAGTCTGATTAAGAATAAGCTCTTAATCCTGGACTGTTTGGATGGTTTCTTAGTCCCGAATAGCTATTTAGTCTAAAATAACCCTTATTCCTAACTATCCAAACAGGACCTAAGAAAATATTGGAGCAATTTTACATTGAACTATTATTTTATGAAATAATAGCTCTCTCTGTTGGATAAAATACTAAATTAGACGAGTAGAAGAAAAAGTGCATTTCTTCTTTATTGTACTTTTTTTAGAGTTAAATATATTAGGGGCCGTTTGGATCGTGTAGGAATAAGATGAATAGTCTATTTCTAGATGGAAAACATTGACAAGTGTGTAACTTTATGAAGAATTTGAATGGTTAGAAATAAATTTCCGTCTAGAAAAAGGCTATTCCTTTTATTCCTAAGCGATCAAAACGGCCCCTTAATTAAGTACTAGTTTGGATATTACTTTTTTTTTTATTTTTTTTTTCTTAACTACTACTTTTGAATTCCAACGAGATGTTTCTTATCCATCATTACTTACAGCACCAACATAACCTTATTTTTATGTTGTGATTTTGTAAAGAAACACTACTAGAATGCCAATTATTTGCTTCGCAAAAATGCGTCCCTATTCCGACACGAAAAGCTATCTGTGTCCACCTAAAGACACTACCTAAGCGACCCCGATACTCTAGCCGCTAATAATAAACATCTGTGTCGCGAGGACGCGGATTACTTAACGCGTCTCTATATCTGTGTCGGAATAACGACGCATACTATGTTATCCGATCGCTTATTCAAACAGTAAGCGCGTCTCTATTTAGACGTTACTATGTCGATATACCGACACCTTTATTAAGCGACCCAGATAATATTTGTCAGAATTTATCGGGGCCCGCAAACTATATTTGTCGGTACACCGACACCTTTGATCAGCGACACAGATAATATATTGTCAGAATTTAGCGGGGCCCACAATTTATAATAGTCGGTATACGAACGTCTTTGATTAGCGACACAAATAATTTATTGTCAGAATTTAGCGGGACCCACAACCTATTAGAGTCGATATAGCTACGCCTTTGCTCACCGACACAGAAAATTTATTGTCAGAATTGTCATTAATTACATTTATATTTATACAGCCATTCAATTAAATTTTTTCCGATATGAATTTGGTACCACCACTATTTAATTCATACAATTTTAATTATTCACAGCTATTTGAAATTCACATTAAATCAAACGAAAATAATATCACATAAACTCACACATAATAAGATTGAATTCATTAATTGCATTGAATTGAAAATCAACATCGAGTACATTGATAAGAAATAATATTGATACAAATCAAAATTCTAAGTAAAAGAACATAAAAATTGAAATCAATCTAAACTAGAAATAAATAAAAATTACACCTAAAACCAAAGACTCACGATGCCACTGCAAATATTTGAGGCAATTAAACGTCTACCTGTTCATCATACAAAAAACATATTAAGTTAGATTTCAGGGAGTTCATTACAAAAGTATAATATCAATATGGATTTGCTTCCTCTTTGAAATTAGACTAACAACAATTTGGTAAACATTTGAAGTCCATAATCCAGGAAATAATACATGTATGCAACTAGTTTAAAACTTGATAATTGTAAATGGAACTTACGGAGTCACATCTACAAATGGAATTTATGGAAAAAAAAAGCATTTGAGCCTCTTTTGTACTAAAGGATAGATATTTTCTAATCCATCAAGTCAATTAACTAAACATGATAATTATCAATTCCTTAAATTCCAAATAAATTCTACACGGCAGAAAAAAAAATAATAAAAGATCTAAGTAAACTGACTGTTTTATTTGTTTTATAACTTCTTAAATGATTCTCCCGAGATCTTCACCAAAATCCTCTTGCACATGATGCCCGACCTACAAACATGATTTTAAACATAAATACATCATGACAGAATTACACACAAATACACCAGGACACAAATTCAAATTTGTAAATTGCACTTTCAATCTAACCTATGAATTTTGTACTATTGCCCCTTGGCTATAGATCAGAAGTGGCGTACCATAGGTATATGTACGGGAGAACTTGAATAATCTCCTCAGTACTTATTACCTCAAATCTGCAATCAACAAAATAAAAAGTGAAGTGATAGAAAGTACATTCAAAATTAACAGTAGTCCTGTGCCAGGAAATTGTAATTATGATAGATAAAAAGAACATTTCTCTTCTAAACATATCTTCAATATCACATTGTTCAATTAGCAGAACTCATCATCAACCGAGTAATTTTTGCTTTGACCTGTCAATAGAATCCAAACACAATGCGATACAAAAAAATGTGTATATATATAGAGGCATCTGAATACTTAAAAAGTTTTTTGATATCTATATATCATTAACGGATTAAAAAATAAATAAACAACATAGCAAGTAGCAATAATAAGGAAAGACATGCTTATTGTTGAGACAGATCATGCATCTTGAATGATATCCATGCTCATGTGCGGGAACATGATGCACGTCTTAAACTATGAAGAATTAAAAAGAAAATAGCTTAAATGAAAACATTACCAATATGAGAAAACACTCTGATGTGCAGCAACAGACCAAACACTATTCTCAGAGTAAACTCGATCTCAAATCGGACAACACAATTCCCAATTTGAAATCGTCAGATTCTCTGAGACAAAAAAAGAAAGGCGAAAGAGAGATCTCGATCAAACCAGGCACGAAGATGATAGCTGATGCGTGAAACCTATCTAAGGTTTGCAAGGGAGAGAGAGAGGAAAAGGTCTAATCAGTACTCATCTGAAATAGGAAGAGCCCAGGAATTCGTTTTTGTTGACTGGGTTGTGAGTAAGCTGAAGATCGCAGGAAGCAATGGGGAAAGAACAAAGGTGTTTCACCGTTTTTTCTCCCTCTATTCGGAAGCAACACTGACCTGAGCAAATTGAGAAATTATAAGAAGTCAAGTTCGATTTTGTTAAAATAAATCATATTTTGTTTCATTAATTTCCAAATTGAGCAAATAAACCTGAAATTTGGTTCTAGTAATCGATGGGTCGCGTTTAATTGACAACATGTATGAAATACTTTCACAAAATTTATAAGAGAAATAAAAGATAGCAAGCAATAATTGATAACTAGTAATTAGATTCATATCGATCAAAATCAATCCACAGTCTAAAGAGGATTCAAATATTTTACCTATAATAATAACAATATGTTGTTTTATCCAAAAGTACTGAATTAGAAGTGGAATGCATAATCTATTTACCATAAAAAAATATGAAGCTTACTCACAAAATTGCAACAAGAGTGAGAGAGTTTCGTTTGAAAATCGGCAAAACAATTGTTGGACTTTTTTACTGCTTGCTTGGAACAATTTGCATATCAATTGACAATACAAAAAGAGGGGCCAGGTTCAGTGGTATATGATTCAGCATTGATCAATTGAGAATACAACTTATGCTTCATTACTAGTAATAGATCAGAGAACGAATGAAGCTAAAGCCTAAACACAAATAAAAAAGAAGAAGGGATAAGTGTGAGCGACCTAGGAGTAGAAGAGGAAGAGGAAGTGAGAATCAGCGAGGTTCATTTTCTAGAAAGCGGCAGCAAGGCCTCTTGCCGAGGGTGGCGGCGGCGGAGGAGAAGTAGAGGTCGCTATGGCAGAGTAGGGAAGTGGTGGCGGCGGCCAGAAAAGTGGCCCCGACGATCTCTTGTCGGGGGTAGGGAGAGAGAGTATAATGGTGAAGAAGGGCAGAGCACCGATGAGGTAGAGAGTTGCAATTCTCGTCGGCATCGCGTCAGATCTCACAAAGAGAGGCGATTTGGGATTTTTCGTGAAGAGATAAAAATTAGGATTAGGAGACGGAAGAGGTCTAGCCGTCCTTAGGATTTCAAGACAGGAAAAAAAATATAAAAATAAGGATAAGTTTTGGAGAGGCGGCTAGGTTTTAAAAATCCGTTAATTAATTTTAGTCCATGAGTATTTCATAGTTAGAATATTATATTCTTGAGTAAATTTAATTTCAAATATAGATAGTATTGATCGTATGAATGAATTGATGGCCTAAGATATTTCTAATGATAGATGCATTATTAGATTTATTAATATTATGATTGGTCATAGTTAGAGTATTGTAAACGTGTGTAGTATCATGTCATATCAAATATGTATGTATTGGATCTCAGGTCATATCATATTAATACGAGTTAACATTTTCAACATGTTATACCGTATCGTGTCGTGTCATATCACGTTGAGAGAAAGAATTGACTAACATAACACACATTGTGACACGACATGACACACTGTAGATTTGATATGACACGTCATAATACAGATTTGATTTGATATAGTATTTATTATTTTCATTTAAATATAATTTTAAATGTATTTTTTGAAAAAAAAATTTAATAAACAGTTTTTTGTTGAATCACATGACACGATATATCAAATATTCACGTGCAAAATCATAATTTGAAAATTTCTTTTTAAACTCAACGATCAGATGTAAGCGTACACAAATTGAGATTACTACAAATATTGATCCCAACAACAAGTCTCTCTGTGCAGTATCGAAATTAAAAACATATCTAACAGAATAGAAGCTTCCTCTAACCACCTATCATAATTGTTGGGTAGCCAAAGTGGTAGTTTTCAGTACTTAAATACTTTTAAAATAGTACTTAAATAATTTTTAAAATATAAAAATGTAATAAATTGTTGAAATTTATTTTAACTTTATATATTAAAATAAAAATTAATGATTGAATAACAAAAATTATGAATAAAAATTATTAAATTTATAATATAAACTCAATATAATTTAATAAATTCAAAATAATATTAATTTTTGTCGTGTCAACTCGTGTCACGTTTCATGTCGTGTCGTGTCGTGTCACGTGTCAATGTTTGAAAATCTCCAGCACGACATGACATGCTGATACGCACGTGTCGTACTAATTCCATAAATGTGTCGCGTCATACCAATACGTTTGTGTCGTGTCATTTTGAAAAACACTAAGAGATCAACAATTTAGATTCAAAATCTAAATTTCAAAATTTTGAAATATTATTGAAATAAACAAGTGGTGTCATTTGCAACATAAAAAAAATGTGGTATTTGAACTCTTCCCTTATTAACAACAAAAACATAATAATGTTACTTAATAGGGTTAAAGCAATTTTTAATTTAAACAATTTTGTTCAAGAGAAGCAATTCTTAATTATTTTTATAATCATAATATTTTATTATACTATACGTTCTGTACAAATTAAATAAAATTCTAATTATTATATTGTAATATTGTATTATATATATTTCTATTAAATATGGAAGTAATTGGGTGTCCGTAAACGGCAGAGGTAAGGGATTTTTTTTTTCCTTTTCGAATAATGGAGAGTTGTTTGGAGGGAAAAATGAAAGTTTTGGGGGAATGATTTTGGCGCGCAAATTTGGCGCCATTGGCAAAATTTTTTGGTACATAAAATTTATCTACATCTGATCATTTTTGCTTGGTGATGGCAGCGCCCCTTCGGCAAACTTCTAAGAGTTTGTTTTACATTGCTATTCAAGGTTAAAAAAAAACGTTTCCTTTTATCCGCTTAGCTCTTATACGTCATAGTCCTATTTGTGCAGGGTTCAGATCAGAGGTTGATCAGATGAAGTGGGATGCAGACCATATCCTATGCGTTCTTCTCCTCCGTTCTTATCTCCTCTCTTCTCCGATTGGCTCATGACGATAGAGAGCCATGCCTCCTATTTGATCAAGATCTTGTGTAACCACCGAAATTGGGTAATTAAACATGAAAACTGAGGTAATTTCCTCTCTTCTTCTTTTCAACTGGGTAATTAAACATGAAAACTGAGGTAATTTCTGATTCCCTTGAGATATTTGAAACCAGGCTGGATTTTCCTTGAAATGGAATTAGGGGTTTTGCTTAATATTGGTGTTCTTGAGAAATAAGGGTTCTTGAATTTGAAATATGTCAGGTTCGATAAAGTACGAAATAGGTTCAATTAGAACAATTATTGATGACAGTTGTGGAAAATTTAATCCATTTTTTTATCTGGCTCTGTATTATTGAACGATTGAAATTCAATTTGAATGGTAAATTTGGGAGAAATATATATTTCTTGGTTCTGAGATGAATTTTGTGGGTTAAGTTCAATTCAGTGTTTTTGGGGCTGTGATTAGAGTGATGCAGCGAAGTTTAAATGAAAAAAAAAACTAGTTAGGTATTGTATTGCTTGAGTTATGTCGACTTTTGAGTATAGTCATGAAATAGTTTATTCGCTAAACTGGAAAATTGTGATCCAATAATAAATTGATAATAATGGTACTCATGTGTACCAAGGAAGTCGATGGGGTTTAATTCTCCAATAATAAATTGATAATAATGGTACTCATGTGTACCAAGGAAGTCGATGGGGTTTTTTTATGGTTTTATTTTGCTACCGGTAAGGATAATCTTAAAAGTCTAAGCATGTTGGATGTGTATTTTTTTTACATTTTTAGTGCAAGCGATTGGTGTAGTTAACTTATAGTGAGATAAACGAGATAGGGTTAAAACTTGTTTATTAAGATGGGTATAAGCCTTGTACCTGCATTTGGTACGGTTATTTGGAGTCTGACATGAGTACCGGTATGGGTTTTTAACACCCAGGAGGCCAGGAGTGTATTTGTAAGAAATGATAAAGAATAAGGTTAATTTAATAAAAAGAAAGTATTATTTTTTAACAAAAGGACTTGCTAAACGATCAATACTCAGAAATATATGTGATACACTAAATATTTACATTCTTTGGAAATAGATTCACTTATTTGTGGAAAAAAAATTAAAGATTGATATTCACTTATTTGCTTATTTCTTTTATTATTAATTATTTAATTATTTTTAAAATAGATTCTTTTCCTTAAATGGTACGGATAAAAAATATGGTGACAAATTTTGGCATAATAAATTGGCGCCATCGTAAAAAAAAGATTGAAAAATATTTGGCGCTATTTGTGGAAAAATTAGAAAAGGATAAAATAATTGTCTAGTACATTTGGGCCCCATGCTTTGTCTTCATCGTGATATTCTACGGCAGCATGGTTTAATTATTTTTGTGACATTTAAATTGAATGAATTAGCTCCACAAGAATTTTAATAAAGTTTCTAAGTGGTGCCATTAAAAGGCTAAAAAAATATGGAAAACTGCTTTGATATGTTCCGTATTAGTACATTAAACATGAATAATTTTTGTATTAATTAGATGTACCTTCATGTTTCAAAATTAAATTTTAAACTACTAATGATGTATATGGATGGAGGATATATAAATAAAGATAAAAAAAACATTTTGAATAACACACATGCTATCCAACGATACGCTAATAAATTATATTATAAAGCCTATATTTCCATGTTTCAAGGTTCTGATCATCATCACATTTTGTAAAACATTTTGCTTTTTATAGTAGAATCACTATGCAAATATTTCTTCGATCAATTTTTTGTCTTCACATGATGTTAAATAAAAGAAAAATTCTACATCGAGAATCAATTTTAGAATCGTGTTTTGATAACAAACGTTCATGAGTGCTAATGAATTAATTTTTCTTGAAAATAAGCGGTTGACACTTTGGAAAAGATGTTGCGAATGAACTTGATGCATATTGTTTTGAATATTTACTTGATTGATGGATGTATTATTAACAATTCTCTCTAAATGAATTTGTGATTTACTTGTTAATTGATTCGGGTATTGGATTTATGTATGCTGTGAATTCGGATATTGGGTATATGTATGCTGTGAATTCGGGTCTTGGGTTTATATATGCTGTGAATGAATGATATTAAAATTGGTAAACTGCAGAAAATTAAACAATTTTTATCAAATATATCCTTCTACATGCGTCAGTATACCGACACATTAGATCAACAAAAATTTTAATTGAAATAATTTACTAATTTGTTTATTAGCGTTTCAATTATATGTGTCAACTAGCGACTCTAATTATATTTAGATTACGTGCGTCTGTAAAAAGAAAATAGCGTAAGGCGTTGAGCGTCTCAACTGATATGCGTCTCTCATTATACGTGTCGGAATACCGACGTCAATGTTATTCAGCATATTCGCGTCCCATATAAAACTTCATAGCGTCTCTCTTTTGAATATTTATGCGTCCTAACTTATCTGTGTCGGCCTACCGACACCCAGTTAAAGCCCTCCCGCCCGTTTTTTTCTTTCTACGTCGCTACTTGATTTAGCGACTCGAATATGTCGGTGGTCCGACATAGATAAACGAAATTCTAGTAGTGAAACCATTCGCTGATATTATACTAGCTATCATATATATGTTGCCAGGATCCGCGTTACTATCATAGAAAAGGATTAAAAATCAATTTTGAATTGGTAACATTGTACGAAATATAAACAATAGTACATAAGGATGACATTGCATAGTAAAACGTAAGCCTTATTTGATTACTATAAACAATAAGTTGGCCTCTGGCCTTTTTATAAAGAAAAAAAAATGAAAAAAATGCTCTGAAACTTCAAATATATTTAATCTTTATAAAATGAAACAATATGATTGGTCAAATATAATTATTCTGTTATGTCTCCATCATGTCTTCACTTTCTAAATTTTGTTTGAAAAATTTAAATTACGAAACAAATAGAACTAGTTGTGTGATCTATATTATTTTTACTACATTAATTAATTTATATTAAAAAAAACATTTTTCACTCTGTTTTAGTAAGATCCATAACTTAAATTTAACGTTTAGACACTATATACGTACACATAATTAAGTTTAGAACCTAATTATAAAATCTAATATGAATTTTAACGAGACATTTTGAATATAAAGAAAAAATAAAGAGGAAAAGATGAAACAACCTATATAATAAAGTAAAACGTCCTTACTACCTAAAGAAAATAATAATTATTTTTATTTATATATATAATATAACTTGTGTTGCATTTATTCATTGAGAGTCGACCAATCAAATTTCCATGGTATTTTCCAATACGAAAAACCTCAAAAATTAATAATGCATAGATAAATGTCCTTACGATTTATCCAACCTACCAAAATCTGTAGTGGCTTCGATCTGCCTCTCCTAAATTTAAATGAATTAATCCCTTTATGTCAAAATTAATACATTTTTTTGTAAGGATTAAATCAAGATAAATTCTGCAATGGAGAACCAACACTTGATCTAGTGGTAAAAAACAATGCATCTCAAGTGAGATGTCGCAGTTCGAAATTCGGCTGAAAAATCTTTTATAAATATTTAATTTAAAAATAAATTGGGAGACTTGACCCAAATTATCTTAAAAAAAATAAATTCTGCAGTGGACCGATTTATTTATGGTTTTTGCTCGATATCATTTCACGAAATATATCTAGTAAGCTGCAGGGACTAACGACATGATCGTTTATGGGCCAGACATGTTGACACATGTCGTCTCATGTCTATAGCAAACGTAAGTTTTGTTTGATTCCTTTTTGTAATGTACAGTTTTGGGATGGTCCGGTAATATGCAAATATATCGAAAAAAAAATACAACAATGCATAAAAAAACTAAATTAAAAGCTGTGAAAAACTGTTGTGCTGCTTGTACTTGGTGAAATTAGAGCAATCGAGGTTTGATATTCTTAATTACTTGGTAAATTTACTTTACGCAATAAAAACAGATTGCATGATGGAGACAATAATTTAAAGTAACTACGACATCTTTTTTTTTGTTTAAAATAATTTTCCTCCATTTTATCATTTATTTATTTTTTTCTTGTAGATTACGACTTTTCTCTAACCAACGCTCTTAGCAGTCTACATTCTTGAAATGGCCACCGCAAAGCGGTTACAAGAAGATGACAATTAATGTTCAAGACAAAAGGTAGAAGCGGACTCATATTAATTAACTGAAACATTTTCTTGAGAATGGTCAATTTTTCAATGTTGGTTGTTTGACGCATATCACTCATAAATCCTCTCAACATTTTTGCATTTAATTAACATTTAGTACTGCAATTATTATTCTTCAAACTCATGCTTTATATAGGAAAAATAAGACAACTCTCGCCATTGGATTTGATAAACTGAAAGCTTGTCTTGTACATGTTTTATCACATCTCGGTTTGCGGGAGGCGAAAGATTCTTAGCTCGTCCGTTTGAAAGATCCGAATCTTCCGATCAAACAAGTAAATTGATTTTTTTTGGGATTTTTTTTAAGAATGTACATTTTTTTTAATAATGATTAATAAGCTAGAGACTATACCACCTCTAATGGAATAGTCAGAGGATATGAATCCGCTCCCACATTTTTTTTCTTTCCTTGAACTTTCCTAATTTTTTAATCAAATCTTGTTTGGTTATGTTGAATCAACTCACCCCATAAATATACATACATTGATGAATTCATATATATCCTCACTGTGTAGAGTGACCGACTAAAATGATTTTGACTGCCATGGTGAAATGCAAAAACAACTCTGAGTTCGTTATGAAGTATATATCCAAATTTTGGACACTTCTTAGAGTAATTTACCACATGATATCCACCAATAAAAAAATATGCGCTCCTTAATTACGCTTCCATAAATACATTATGCCGAGCGTCATTTTTTAGCAGACAAGCCATGTCATATCACGATTCCTTGCGTGACATGTACTGACATGTTGAACCATGCTCACCTATATGGACATTGGACAACAACTGTTTTTTTGCCCCCTTTTATGCTAGAATGGTTCTAAGTGCAAATACTTAATATATTAAATTCGCATCGCCATGAGTTTCAGAGTTCTTGAACAGTTGAACAGTACACAAAACTGTTCAATTGTAGCATATGAATTATGAAGTTGTACAAAACCAGTAAAATCTGTCAAATAAGTACAATCTGTGGCACATAAATAAAGCTTTACCATGTGTCATGATCTAATCCATATATGCAGTTTCATGTATTTTGACTGTTGTGTTTTGATTTGAGTTCTCTTCAAAATTCACTATTGTCTCGGATCATTGTCCTCGGTCCTACCATGTGGGAACGAATGGTATTAATTTTCATGAAAATACTTTTGCACAAATCTTAACACGAAGCTCACCGTCAATTCCGTATACAACGCCGTACCGTGCAAGAGTGGATCTTGATTCTCATGCAAAAAAAAAAAAAAAAAGGAAATAGAAAAAGAAACTTTTCAAATACTAGTCTTCAAGGCGCATGGAAAGCACTAATCCGCCACCAACGACACGGAGAGTGGGGATTCCTAGAGAAAGCTACAAAGTTTTCACATGCATAGATGATACTTGCATGGATGGATGTGGCTAATTTTGTTCCTAATTTATGTTTAAAGTAAATTTAATCACTGATACCCGTTCTAAATTCGATCATTCACTTTTACTCAATGTTTCCATGCTGGTCATTGCACTCCTATGTTATATCAACCAAGTCCAAGTTATTTTTTGAGGCCGAGAAAATGCCGACAAGTTTTTTTTTTTGGAGAAACTAGGCAGATGCTACCTAGCAGAAATGCCGACAAGTTTTATAAGGAAAAAAAAAACAAGCTGTTACAAACGAAAAAGAAATCTGGCAACCTGTATCATTGTAATGGTACACACCAATAAGCAAACAACCGAGAGCTTCTAACGAGTTCTTATCCAACTTTTCAATGGTATCGCACACAACACAAAACAACAAGGAAGAACGCGCTTGACCTAAATTGGTACGCTCTTCTACGATACCACACCGGCACACATATCGACAACTGATCAATATATGGTGTTTTCTGATATTCTTTGGTATTTTGTCTCTTTTTAATTATCAGATATCGTCGTTTTGGCCACCGATTCTAGTTAATACCTGAAATTTTCGATTTGTATAGAACATATTGTTATAATCTACTTGTACTTTCTAAATTGAAAAAAATTCTGATTTAATCAACAACATATAGTAAATTTTGGAACTATTGATGAGAACATGCTCTCGATTTAGTGGCAATGAGCAACACACATTCAGTGCAGGTTGCAGATTCAAAATTCAGTCGGAGGATCTTTTGTGATATTAATTTAATTTCGAAGTTGGAGGATTTGACCCATCTTAATTATCTCAAAAAAAATATGGCACTATTTTTCCTACTTTTCATTTAGATCGTTTAATGTCACGAATTGCTTTAGGAATTATTTCAAGTGCCGGGGACTAAATATAAATAAACATTTCCATATTTGAAATAGTTCTGTTTTCTCTTTTGTAAAGTTGCAGTATTTGATAAGTCAGGGACGATTCTGTAAATTATTTGTCGTTTATTGTGGTCCCGAAAGAGGGTTAGCGGGGATAAGCTCGGCTGTTAATGGGGATTAGTTTAATTAAGCAGACCGCGGAGTGCTGTGGTCGCATTAAAGAGGAGAGCACTATTAAAAGTTGGCTGCTCTGGAGTTCGTGCAGATCAGGTCTCCGCTCTTGAAGGAAGACTTTTTTTTTATTATTTCTTTTGGGTAATTCAATTTTTAAATCAAATTTCGTAGTTTTGAAAACTAATATCAACAAGATCTATGCTTTTGGCTTATCGATATATTTTCTAGTCAGTTTGGTCATTCATTGTGTTTTGCGAACCATCAAATTAGATCCAAATATATATTCTAATACGTTTCAATAAAATTATTATGCTTTATTTTCTATATATATCCAGATTAGCATCAAGCAGCCTCATACATTCTTTTAGGATTGCACACATACTTATTTTCTTAAAAAAATTCCAATTAAAATCAGATAACCAAACAAATTCCTTTTAAGTATTATTTTTTCGGAAGTGTCGAGTATTAATTGTTTCAACCTAATGTATTAATTAATTTCGAAAGTGCACGTTTATAATTAATTGGAAATGTAAAACATGTATTCAAATAAGTAAAAAAAAAATTGATATATGGCCTACAATCAATATCAAATACTCATCCATACTTTTTATTTTAGTATGAGCTAGATATTTAGTACGCCGGAAATTTCAAATGGATATTTTAAAAGATGTGTCCGGAATCACCGTATAATCTACGTTTGAAACACTGTTTGTCCTTCGCAGAGAATGGCAGGAAATTTAGGACAGGTGAAGGCGTGAATTTGCCAATTTATGCAACGCATATTGGTCAGTGCAATTTTTTTTTTCAAGTGTTTTATTCTCCTCTTCGTGATAGTGTTTTAGCAAATGACAAGTAAAAGATCCATGTTAATTTTTCTGCTTTTGAATGAAGTTTTGTATTACAGTAATCTCGAATATAATATGCTAGCTGAGATTGCAATTTGCATCACCGAATTGTGATTTCTGGGAGCAGTATGCGTCAGTTCACATTTATTAATTGCTGATGATTTTGATTGGGTAACATTCAAATTTTAAATTCCCATTTTGTTGGTTTTATATTGCTTGACATTAACGAGTTAATAATGTCAACATGTAGGAGTGATCTGTTTTGTTGACCAAGATGTGGTACTGATTGTTTGTAGGCTATAAGAGCCTAGCTAGGGACAGAGAAGTACATATAGTGCAGAGTTGACAAACAACTAAATAATTGCAATATATTTTAGAGCGTATTTCCATGTTTGTCTTAAATTTAAGAAAGATTTCAACATATGTAGTAAGCAACAGAGGTAGTAACATTCGCAAAATTACAAAATAAAATTTAATTCACTGTACAGAGGACATAAGAATCCATATTACGCTTTTTAATGTTAAAAAAATCGGTCTTATGAATTGCATAACTATAGTAATATTTGAGGCCCGAAAAAGTTATGACTTGTGAATGCGAGTATACAATTCAAACTATATATTGATGATGAAAATAAAATTTTAGTTTTTTTTTTTAAAAAAGCAATCTTTTGTTGCATGAAACTCGTCCATCAATAAAAAGTATGTGGCATATATTTACTTGAGAAACAATTGTCAACTATTTTATGACTATACAGAATTCATACATAACAAGCAATATATATAAACACTTATTTTGCACGCGGGGCCACGGGGGATGCGTGATGCATGTATCCTCATTAGAAGACGGATTAATTTTCGAATGAGCCAAATACTTAACATTTCGAGCACCATTTTATTTTTTCTAAAAAATAAAATTTTCAAATCGATCTGTCCCAAATTAATCTGACGTCTAATTGAAAGTATAGTATAATAAATAAATATGAATGAATGGCAACGTCCCCTCTAGCTCTGTCAAGCATGCAGAACGGGCACGAAAATGGTTATTTTCGTTTACGTTTTTGTTTCAACCAACGAAACAAACTACGTATTTCGTCTCCATTCCATTTCGGTAAACGAAACTGTTATCGGTTTTGTTTTCTATCCCGTTCTTCATTTTCCACTGATTTCAGCATATTTCGTATTCCGTTTGAAGTAACGTTTATAAATTGGTATTTTGTTTCCGTTCTGTTCTCAGAAATGAAACATATTTTCTCTTTTGTTTTCTGTTATGTTTGGACGGAACGAAATAGAAACATCCATAACGGAATATTGACAGCGCTAGTCCCCTCTGTCTGTTTACCATCGCTACAAAAAGTGATATGTATATAGACCTATCAAACGTTTATACCGGAAGCGGAAACATTCATTTTCATTTTCATTCCGTTTCGGTAACGGAACGAAATAGTTGTTTCATTTCCATTCCGTTTCGACAAACGTAACAGAAATCTGTTTCATTTAACGTTTCGTCTCTATTTCTTATTGATTTCAGTCCTATTTTCGTGTTCTGTTTCATTTACGTTAACAAATTTCAGTTCCGTTTCTAAAAATGGAACCCATTTCATCTTTCATTTAATCTTCCGTTTCGACGGAACAAAAACGAAAATGTTAAAATGTTTCAGTGTTGACAGATCTATCTGTATATGCTGCTCGATGAAAATTTAAATCATGAAAGTTCCTTAACCACTAGTGATTCTTTTTGGTTTATAATAAGATAAAAGCTTAAAAAAGAATTGAAAAATGAATGCATCGAATGAATTATTTGAACGTGTCAAACCGATCAAGTAGATCATGAATTAATGACATCTCAAATTCGTCATTTAATTAATTAAAATTAATTAAACTCATTGAGCCGTCAATTATGTGTTAAGCGGTCATAGAGAAAAGGAGCTGCCTGAATTTTGTGGGAGTTGGGTAAAGTTGAAGAGACAAATTATATAATAATTAAAGGGGGCCAAAATGAATAGCACAGTTAAATCATATAGTGTTCTCATTCGGTCCATTCGGACCATTAATTGGCGACTGAATTGTCAATTTGGAACCTTGATTCAGGTGCATTTTGGAAAATGATATTTAACGATATACATATATCTCCCAATGACTTCGATAGCTGACTTACTGGCATGTTTTAAAGCTGTACCTAGATAAATTAGATATGTTTCATTTTAGATGAAGTCACAAAGATTATCCAAACATATCAAAACTGCAACTGTTATTATAATATATAAGGTTCTGTTTGGATCGTATGAGATTAAGGGTAGAATTAGCTATTCAAGATTAAGATTCTTAATTCTAAATTCTTAAGAATAAGCTTAATTTCAGATTAAGACTTTTTGTTTGGATGAGAAAAGAATAAATAATGAGCTTTTCTTTCTAATCTCAACTCTTATTTTAACAAAATGTCGGATTAACTAATCTTAGTCTGATTAAGAATAAACTCTTAATCCTGAACTGTTTGGATGGTTTCTTAGTCCCGAATAGCTATTTAGTCTAGAATAACCCTTATTCCTAACTATCCAAACAGGGCCTAAGAGCTCAACTGACAAAATAGTTATCACAAATTAATTTTAGAGCCTCTAAAGTTCCTAGAAGAGGTGAAAGAATGAGGTTCATACAAACTTGCACGCTTCCCTGCTGCCTCTTAAAAGAAACAAAGCAACAAAGCAAACAACAAAATGCCTACTTATGATTTGCTCCATAATTCAACGGCTGTGACCCCTCCGAGCAGGAAAGCGACCTTTTAACACATGGGCCCACCACCCCAGGTCTTAGTCAACGAGCCAACGAAATGGAACCAAGTCTAGGCTATAATTTCTCGAGCTTGAGGTTAGCTGTGGACCCCACCCACCGCCCCTCCCGTAGTAGTAGGCTGTGTCAAGTCTTCCTTTGGCATCTCACCCCAACCCCATCTCCTCTCAAGTCTCAACCCTTTGACCTTCCCTGGATAACCCTAACTTCGCTTCATTTAGAGAGAGACCCTTTCAATGTTTGTTTCTTTTTATTTCACAGTTTGTGTACTTTAGGGAAAAGCAATGGAACAGCCCTATGCTTTTCCTAATTTGTTACCTTTAGTGACACTATTCCATTCCCTCTTTCTCTCTCTGGTTTATCTTTCCACTTGTTAATCTTTAGAATAGCAAGAGTATCTACCAAGAAAGAGGGGAGGAAATATTTAACTTGTGCATTTAAATTAGCAGAAGAAAAAACATGGATCCAGTGTCTCACGGCCACCACCTACAACAACATCTCCCCCCGCCGTTTCACACCCGTGACTTCCACCTCCCGTCTCATCTCCAGAACTTCCACTCTCCACAGCCAAAGTCAGAGGAAGAACAGACTGGCACGAAAACCGACATAAATGATGAAGCTAACAACGGAATCAACAGTAACATGGGAGGAGGAGGAGGCGGCGGAAATAACAGCCCAAGCAGTGGCGGTGGAGGAAGTAGCGGTGGCATGGACTTGATAACACGGCGGCCACGTGGACGTCCAGCTGGCTCAAAGAACAAGCCAAAGCCGCCAATCATAATCACTCAAGACAGTGCGAATGCCTTGCGCACGCACGTGATGGAGGTTGCAGATGGATGTGACGTTTTTGAAACCGTCTCAAACTTTGCCCGCCGTCGCCAAAGAGGTGTGTGCGTGCTAAGTGGCGGCGGTATGGTCACAAATGTCACCCTCCGCCAACCAGGGAGTCCAACTGCAGTGGTCACCCTTCATGGACGGTTTGAAATTCTCTCACTTGCTGGGTCATTTCTGCCCCCTCCTGCACCCCCAGCTGCAACTGGATTGACAATTTACCTAGCCGGTGGACAGGGGCAGATAGTTGGAGGAAGCGTGGTTGGAGCCCTAATTGCATCTGGACCGGTGGTTATAATGGCGGCTTCTTTCGGTAATGCTACTTATGAGAGGCTCCCGCTTGACAAGGATGAGCCACCACTTACACAAGATCCGATGGGTCCCGCTGGACTAGCCGGCCATGGTCAATCGCTATCATCCCCACAACAGCAGCATCAACAATTGCTTGCCGATCCGAGCAGTGCACAACTCTTCCAAGGTCTGCCCCCTAACCTAATGAATAATGTTCAATTGCCTAGCGATGGGTACGGCTGGGGTTCTGGAGGAAGTGGTGGCCGGCCGCAGTTTTGATGCGAAAATAGGCTAGTTTTTATTGTAGTTTCCTTAATTTTTATGATTTTTCTTTGTTGTGGATTGAGATTATGGGTTAATTTTTTCTGCTTTCTTCTAGGTTTTCTTATGACTTATTTAGTATTGGTCTGCCTCTGTGATTGATATTATGCTTTGATCAACATTAAAATAAACTCAAGATGCAATAGAGGTTCTCAAGTCAACCAATTAATGCAAACTTGTTTTAAACTAGTATATTTTATGTTCAGCGGCATCAGTTGTGTATTTGGAACATTAAATTCTTATTGACCCTGCTCATACTTTGTGCTATATATTCCGGTAAAATTAGCTTATTTCCTCCCTTTTTAGTTAAATATTGTTGTTGCTCGCTGCTTAATTTCCGGCAACGGAAGAAAGTAAGAAAAGATTATATCATTTTTCTAGTTTAATGTAAACTATTAGTTTTTTGCATGCCATAAAATAAAGTTTCTACTTTAATTGATATGAGTTGCAGGTTCACTTGGCATTAGTATATTTGATAGAAAGATAAGCATGAAGGTAAGTGTATAAATGGATCAAAGTACTTGTGCCTAGGGTTTGTTTTCATGCTGGGAATCTTCTATGCATTGCTGTCTGTCGTTGCATCAATCTCTAGTAAATTGTCTGCACGAGCTCCATGTCTAATTATCACTTGAAGATTAAATTAAGTAGTAGCCATAAGTGTAATTTTTCCTTCAACAACAAAATTACTATAAGAAGTAAAGGTTAATCGCGACCAGATTCATGTCCCAAACAGAAAAATCATTGAAAGAATATAACAATTCTTCTTGCAACTCTTCCAATTGCCTTCCTAGTACCATTCAATAGTAGCAATTTGACCAGACCCTAGAAAAAATTGTATGATGCATGAAGACATATTCTAAGATTATATTACTTTGCATAATATGTAGAACTGCGAGACGCAAATCCTAAGATTGAATTGATATTTTTTGCTTTGATCAACCAGAAAACAAGGTTTTTAAGATTGTACTTGATATGCTTGCGGAAGGAAGTCTGAGATATCACAAGCTATATGATGGCATGTAATAGAAGCTTCGGTGGTATTTTATGCAATGTACCATTTGTACAAATTATGTAAATGATCTTGTTGAATCGATACGCACATGACATAAACTATGTGGCATAGGTAAAGCAATATATTTAAAGCTTTAAAGTTTAAACTAAATAAAAATGCAGCACACAACCAATTAATAATTGAATCCTAGGCGCCTCGTAATCATCTAGACATAAGGACCAAATCGAATCCACATACTCTTTTTATTTTCTAACACCGTTCGATACGGATAAAATTGGATATAGATACATGTTGGATTTTAGACGACAATGAATACAGATCAAATATGAAATGATGAGTATGAATACGAAAATAGGCATTAATCGAAAATTGCAATAAAATTATCATATGTTTCGAGGAAAAAAAAAGATGCATGCGTGCGTTAATTTGTATATTATAGAATTCATAATATTAGCAAAAACAATAAGTCCATGTTGGTACTACAAAATTTAGCAACAAAAATCAACCACTTAAATTTTATCATATGCTAAGACGTCAGATATAAAAAGATCGAATAATAAACTTTTAATAAAAAAAATATTAGAGTAGGTGTAAATGACCAACTAAATCTCATGTCATATATAAACATATACCTAATACCAAAATAATTCGGATCCAGTAATTATCATATACACACACACACACACACACACACACACACACACACGCGCGCGCACACACACACACACACATAGAGAAAACCTATGGTGCATACTAATGTACAGAAGTTTCGGTGCATACTGATTCAAATTCTTTGATCTACTTTAAAATGACTGATCCAAACCGTCCAATATGATCTCCCTATTGAAATCTCCTTGCCGATTGAATTTTACATTTTTTCAAAATTTTTAAATATTTTTTTTTTCTGATTTTTAAAATCTTCAATGTTTGAACGGTTTAGAAAAAATTAGATTAGCGATTTTTTAAATTTGGTCAGCAAGGAGATTTCAATAGGGAAATCATATTGTACTGTTTGGATCAGTCATTTTGAAGCAGATTGAAGAGTTTGAATTAGTATGCACCTAAACTCCCATACATTAATATGCACCATAGATTTTCTCTATATACATATTCGTTTATTGAAAATATTATCTGTATTTTTATCACTATCTAGAACAAAAAAAAAACTGTATTTGTATTCCTCCTATATACGATAAATAATCACATTTGTAGCATATGTGTATATCCGTAAATTATCCGGATGTGAATGAATAATATCGGATACATTGACGTCCCTAATCTTAACGGTGACAAAATTCCACATTTGAGAAAGACTTCAAAATGATACTTCACTGAATTTTTTTTGAAGAAACATAGATTCCAGTCTTCCGAGTTCCAACTTTTCCAATTTTTTTTTAGAGAGAAATTAGAGGTCTAAGTTATCTAATTTATTTTTAAATTAAATGTCTATAAAAGATCTCTAGCCGAATTTTGAGTACCTTTTCCAATTTAAATATCTGCAAAAAAAAAAAAGGTCTCCAGCCGGCCAGATTTCAAATCTGTAATTTCGACTCGAGATGCGTTGTATTAATTTTGTCACATTATAAATGAATGATTCTCGATTGAGAGAGGGTTTAAACTGGCTAATTTAGTTGTTGGAAGTTACAATGGCAGATTGGCAGAGCTTTAGCTAGAATAGACTATATAGAGAGAGTGGAGAGTGTATAGGGTACACTTTTCTGGCAAACTGCGTGGCACAATATTAGTTGTCAATATAAGAGGGTTAAACTAATAATTATAGTACTTTGATCCTATGTTAGTGAAGACTGAAGACATGTAATTTTAAGTAATCAACCACAGTTCATTTAGAATCAGACTGCTAGAGTTGAAATTCATTTTCGCTTGCAAGACGCTTAAAACTTAAAAAGTTTAACATGTCACTAAATTTGATGCCGAAAAAAAACAACAAATTAAACCCTAAATTGTGCGCGCGTTGAAATCGGGGAGTTTGTAGGCTATAGGCCCCTCCAAATTTGGGCTTGCTTGCTTGGTTGGGACTTGGGAAGGCTGTTTGTTATTCAGATGAGACCGAGACAAATTACTATTCTAGCACCTTTTTTAGGCAGACAAACAGTCAGAGCCACACCAAACCCATTATTAAGCAAACACTTCCGCAAATGAAGGTTGGGATCAGACTGCACAGTTCGCACTCCATTCATTATATCCTTTAATTCATGCACAAAAGAAACAGTAAAATCATTCTTCTTAAAATATGGACAAGAAAGAAACAGGGAAGAATGGGTCTTCATTGCTGATTGTCCCTCACCAACACCTGCATGGCAGCATTGATGCATGCACGAGCACAGGTGAGTCAATGGGGTCCGAATTTGGTGCTTTTTATGTTATAAAAATGCTGGACCGGGATCATAAATTTCGTATATGAACCGTATTAATTCTAGAACCGATGGACCAGATCACCACCGCAATTTACGTGAGGTTTTATCTAAATAGAATCTGTTCTTAATTGGAGGTGCTGCATAGAAGAGGCTTTATACTTTTTTATATTTAAGACATGAACAAGAAGGAAAATGAATTTTATCATCAGTTGAATAACATCAACAACGGAGAATGTTCTGTTAAATGTAATATAAATTTCCGTACAGTATCTTGCCCATTTCATTTTTCTCTTAATCTAAAGTACAATTAGTTAGTTTAAATGTTACATGTTAATTGGTTATGTCAAGTGTTTCAGTAAAATAAGAAAAAGAGATTTATTTGAATAATTAGTAAAATTGATAACTACCTTAATAACTAGTTAACATATTGAGATTAAGTTGCCATCAAAATGGTAATTTTAGATTACATCATGTCATTATCATTCCACTAGTTATTTTATTTTTTTTAAAGCTAAAATATAACATATAGCCTCTATCTAGTGCTTTTTTTTAAAAAAGTAAAATATAATATAAAAGAAAAAATGAAAATAAGAAAGACAACGAAATAGATGATCAATAGTATCGCGTCATAGTCGCATTGAGCATCCATAGTCACACCTACGGTTGTACCTTATATACAAACTGTGCATCTACGGTAGTACCACACGAATCTATATCGTCTATGTATTCAATATCGCGCCACATCGCACGTCGTAGATCACACACCATCCACAATCGCACTGACCTCAAGCACCCGGTCTGACCACATATAACATTTCAGTAGCTATTGCTATCTATTATCTCAAATGTTCTTTCTATCTATTAATTTCTTTATATTTTTTACATCTTTAAAGTTTTATCAATTTTTTTAAAAATAAGTATATATATTGTTCTGAGGACAAACCAGTAAGTTAACAATTGTTATATTTTGTTTCTTCCAATATTTCGATAAAGGTTTTATTAAAAACACCATTTTTATATAATCTTATTATATATTTACTGAACATATTCTGATTGAAAAAACGAATTACTAAATAATTTCAATTGCCTTAAGACATAAAACAAGGAGAGATGTACTTGGCTGTTAGTGTCACAGATGTTATCCAGGATATGTTAAGCAAGAAAGATTAAAATTATATTTATAGGGGTGGAAAAAATGCTCTTTCTCGAGAACAGATATGCATGAGTACGCGATTTATTTGCGTGACACAAAATGTACTAGTGGGTGCGTCGCGCGTTGCGCGACCTATTTTTTTTTGCCCTGTATTTTTTTGACAGTCTTGTTAATAGTAAAAATACGATGGGAAAAAGAGCGATAAATCTAAACTGAATTTGACAAATCGAGTTGTATAATTTTATGATCAGCTTGATGCGAAGTAATGACAACCTTAAATTATCCAGTGCTTAACCATATAGAATTAAAAAATCTTTGAGTTTCATCAAATCTGCAACTTGACCCAAATAAAAAGATAATTCGAACAATACATTGATATTGCATCGTATATGTACCTCTCGTCTCTGATTATGCCCAATTAAGCAGAAGGAGACACCAAATTTCAATTTACAAAATTTCAATTTACAAATTTTTACTAAAATAAGAAGCCACACCAACTAAAAGGAGACACCACAGAAGGAAGTGACTGACTGATGTGCAGAATATATATATATATATATGAACAACAAAAGTAAAAATGAAATTTAAATTTTTTATCAAAATTAAGATTAAAAAAAACTAATATAGATAAGAATACTGGCTGAAACTGCATTTTCTTGAGAATTTCTAAATAGATATCAAAAACATAAATCACAACACTTGTAACAGTACATACCTAGGCACTAAATGTCTAAAAAATTGCACCAATATTGATACTACAATTACTCTAGCTCATTGTAGTATTTTCAAACATGAAATTTCAGAGGGAGGGGAAGAAAACATTTGACATATATAAATTTCTGATTAATCTCAGCAAAAGGCACCAGCAACTTATATCATTTGAAGGGAATTAATGGCCGAATATAAGTTGAGCAAAAGTAATTGACTAAGTCATGAAGAACACAAACTGGAATCACCACTAAGTTTTTAGTTTAAATTGAACTACTTGATCTATACCTGATACATGCTTTCATAGAATAACTCAGGACTAAAACTATCACTGGTACAACATTTATGACCTATCTTCCTTCCTTGCCACATTACTGCCAGCTTGCACCAGTGGCAGGCATTCTGGAATTCACGCAAGGAGATATTTTAGTATTAAGTAGACTATTGGCACCAGAAAAAGTAAATTGAAGAAAAAAAAGTCAAATTGAAATTGAATATAAAAACTGAAGCTAATATTGCAAAATCAGGCCAAACCTGAATGGCTGAACCTCAAAAATATGTGGGTTCAATCCAAAAAAATATTTTACCAAGCGAACTAAATGCTTGTTAATCTAATTATTGTGAGGATTGAGGAATGAAATAGAAATACTTACGAAATGAAGCGTAAGCAGATTATACTGCCAAGTGGAGCTGTAAGTTCAATACCATTTGAAACTTGTTAGGAACTCTGCAAAAAAATTTGAAAAAAAATATATTAAGTGAAAGAAGTATGCATGGCAGGTTTTAAACAATACTTTGAACCCTCAGTCAACACTAAATGACAACCAAATTGAAGTTGTCCAAAATCCAAACTATGTAGAAATCAAATGAAGGATTAAAATAATATTACTCCCTGTGTATTTTGAAGTCCTCGATAAACACTAATAACATGTAGCACTATTTATTTTTATCACGATAAAAAATGATGAAAAAAAAATAAGAATATTATTTTGGCTCTTTAGGTAGCTTCGAAAGCAAGAGCGTAGAATCAACTCTCTAGCTTGAAGCACCAAACTTGTAGAGAGCGGAATTAAAATCAACCAAGTAAGATGCAAACCAAACTGGAAATCTCATATGAAATCAACGAAACTTAAAAACAAAAACTATATATATTGTTTACCTTAATTATATCTAGGCTCCTCCCTTAATCGTGATCAAAATTTCAAGCTATTGAGATATGCTATCATGCTGATATTTACCTAGAGCAAACAGTGCATCAGGAAAAAAAAATCAATGAATCACCATATCCTAACGCCAACTTGCATAGGGGAAAAATGATTGTTTATTCCATAATGAACAAAATAAAAGAACAACTGGTAACAGTTATAAACCTGTCACTCGCATTGCAAAATATTGACATCCAATAAAACATTTTCTTGAATAAATTATTCACATCACACACATACAAATAAAAACAATCTAAATCTATATATAATTAAACACCACAATTCTAACTTATCTGGTTGTACAGTGTTGCTCACGTGCAGTGTCTGTGCTCAATTTCTCCTTTACCGGCATGGCATCATCACTGTAAAAAGTAGCTAAGAGAAAAAACCCGAAAAGTAAGAAATAAGAAAGGAAAATACAGTAGAAGAATTTGACCTGTGTTTGTCTAATCTGCTGCTAGTGATCAACCTGGAAGGAAAATAAAACAAAAAAGGCAATCAACGTAAAATGGAATTCAAAGCGAAAATTCCATGTGAAATCATAAAGGAAACAAAACAAATTGTAAATCAAAACTGAGACACAAAGAAGATGGATAGTAACCATCACGATATTTGCTAAAAAAAAAAGAGCGATTGCTCCAGAAATCGAAGAGGCAAATTGGGTAACTTGATAAATTGGACTCGAAGCAATCCAGAAGCAGATTGCGTACACTGGTAGCAAAGGGGCAGAACACTCACCTAGAAAAACAGCAGTAGAGAAAATCCACATCAGCAATCGATAAAATTGTGCTCGCCTGAAAGAGAAGAACCCGATCCACCTATTGGAAAAATTAGTTTTTGGAGCTGAGATCGGAGGCGACCGAAAATCGATGGTAAAGGGCGGCAGCGACTCTCTCTTTTTTCCATACCCATGCCCTCTGCCGCCTTGATTGGATGGAGAGAGAGGAAGAGAGAGAGAGAGAGAGAGAGAGAGAGAGAGAGAGAGAGAGAGAGAGAGAGAGAGAGAGAGAGGAGAGGGAGTACGGAGTACTTCGCTGAGCAGCTGAAAAGATGAGAACTGCGCTGATGAAGACCAAATATACCAACGAAAGAGGAAAATAGTAGCAACCTATGTTACTGGGTGCTGGTGCGGGTATCGTATCGGATACGATGCAGGTGCGGAAATACGATATTTTTCAAAAAACTCGGATACGGCTATATATATAAAATAATTAAAATAATATATTTTTTTGTAATTTATATATGTTGTAATAAAAAAAATAATTTATATATTTTATTAATATAATGTTATTAACATTATATTATAATCTTTTAATTTTTTAATTTATATTTAAAAATTTAACGGTTAATAATATTATATTTAACAATATAATTAACATTTGGTACGGTTATGACATTATATTATAAACTGTTAATAACATATGTTAAAAATATAACGTTAATTTAACATCCCAACTATCACAATTTATGTCCATACGAAAATGTAGAAGTTGTTTGTACAGTCCAGCCCAATAAGTGATGTTGTTTATCCGGTTTGGAAATGAACTATTAGTCCCACAAGGGATCTACAATCTATATATACATAGTATATAAAGCATGAGCCATGTGAGATGGCAGCTGAGCTGAACTGCACGTTGTTGTCCCTAATTTAAAAGTCTAGAGGGGGGTGAATAGGCACAAAAGCAAAATTCTAAACCGATATGGTCAAAAATTGGTTCAATTCAAACTTGGTCTAACAAATACAATCAACACACAAGCAATTCACAATGAAAGAAAAATAAAGAGAGAAGAGAAGAAGTGACACGCGATATATTACGGAGTTCCGACCCGCTAGGAAGTGCTAGCCTTAGTCGTACGTCTCCGGGAGTTCCGCAACCTCGAAATGGCCGCGCTCCGTTCAATTCCACAACGAACGGGACTACAACTTCGAACCGAATCACCTCGTCACAAGGACACTCGAGGCGGATCGGCCTAACTCGAATAAACAAGCTCAAACACTCAAAGGATTGAGGCTCTAACCAAATCACTCAACAAATCTAGCAATTAACACTAGTGGATTGGTTTTGCACACTCTAATCTCAATGATTTTGCTAAAATAATGCTCAAACACAAGAGAGAGTAATGTCTAACTGGTTGGAGCTCAAAAGGGAGGAGTTTCAAAGGTTTCAAAAGTGTCTAAACAGTTCCAAGAGGCCCCATATATATAGAGGGCGCCAACAGCTCCAAAAACCAGTCAAAACAGACTCTGCCGTTATACAACGCTATATGGCGTTGTACAACGCAGAAATAGCCGTTGAAAAATCAAACGGTCACAGACAATAACGTTGTGAGTTGTCAGAGCGTTGTGTAACGCTGTATAGCGTTGTACAACGCTTCAGCAAAAATCCAAAGCAGAAGCTCGACAGTTCCGTTGAAACTTGTCAGAGCGTTGTGTAACGCTTGGTAGCATTGCACAACGAAGTCAAGAGAAGAAACAATGCAGAACTGACAAACTCAAACAATATTGTCAGAACGTCATACGACGCTGACTGCCGTCACACAACGGCGCCGTTGCACAACGCTATTCAGCGTTGCACTACGCGTCCAGAGCGACTAAGCGATGTCTGAGCGAAGTTTAGGGCGTTACACAACGCTACGATGCATGGAACATAGCAGCATGCATGCAGCATCGATGCAGATCGATGTCTGAGCAATGCAGAGTTGCCTGCTTCATGACTACGTTGTACAACGCTGAATAGCGTTACACAACATAGGAGAGGAAATGTTGTGTAACGTTACTTAGCGTTGCACAACGTTCTGACAAGGGGAAATAATGAATTTAACTGGTTTAAAAGCAAATGAACTAACGTTGCACAACGCTACTGAGCATTGTGTAACGCTGTTCCAACCTTGTCAGAGATTTGGCAATTTAGGAGCGAATTAACACAGCGTTGTGTAACGGCAACTAGCGTTGTATGACGCTGGACAGAAAAACTGAGCATTTTACCAGCAAATTGATTGAGATTAGTTTAGAGATTAAATAAACCTTAACTACTGAATCTAACTAGACCAAAGCAATCTCTTGAAGCTCCAAACTAAGTGCCACACTTGCTTTAATCCATTCTTCAATAAATCTAGCTATAAAGCACTAAAAAGAGATGTTAGTTTAAGAGTTTCAGTGTTGTTTTGCAAATTGGCAAATCGAGAGAAAAATGTTTAACCAACAATCTCCCCCTTTTGCCGAGTTGCAAAACAACACCTAAGGTACATTTGGGACTTGATACAACAAGGCGGAATACCCCAAATTACCTAATTCTCCCCCTTTTTGCAAATAGGGAAAAGGATACCCAAAATGCTCTTGATGACAAACCATAAAGATCCTCCCCCTTTCGAAAATAATTTGGCCACTAAGTTCATTTGATTAGGGGTATCTAACAAGGTTTAACGAGGGCATAAACTAACAATTATAGACCATGCATGCATATTAAAACAAAAGGAGCTAATTAGATAAAAAGGCGAAGCCATTTAGCACAACCATAATTAATTAAAACTTAACATAATTCATACAACATCCATAAAACAAAACAAATCCATTTAGCACAACTTAATCATTCAAAAACCAACGAAAAATCACAAAAGAGAGACGAAAGGCAAAGAAACTACGAAAATCAAAATAAATAGAAAGGAGAGGGCTAAGGCTTGGAGACGGTTTCGGCTATGTCTACTCCTCATCATCATCACCCGCGCCACTACCGGATCCCCTCTTGAGATGGAGCTCCATCTTTCCCCAAAGATTGATCATCTCATCCTTGAGATGAGTGATCGAGGCATCGGTCTTGGCTTGGTAAGCGGTCAAGTTTTCCTCAATTGTGTTGAACCGCGTATCAATGTGAGTTGTCAAGGCGGCAAATTTGGCATCAAGATAGGCATGGAAGTCTTGAGATGCGCCTTGACCCTCCATCCGTCCGCCGGGCACATGCAATGGTTCATTGCCTATCTCCTCATATTGATTGATGGTGGCATTTGGTCGGAAGATGTAGTTGTTGCGGTGGAATGCACCGGGCACAATGGAGTCATCATCTTGGGCCGTCCATCCGGTACCGGTTAGATGTGCCATGAGGTTTTCGGGATTGGCAATTGCATTCTCGGGCACGGGTTCGCCCCAAAGAGGTGTGTCATGAGGGATGCCGCTTTCAATGAGAACGGATTGAATAATGTGGGCATATGGAAAAGAGAAGCGATGAGAGGTATCGGCCCGTGCCATATGAGCAAGCATGATAAAGGGGAGATTGACCTTTTGATTCATCTCAAGGAGGGAGCGAAGGAGAAACACGGCGAATTGCTCCACATTGGTCTTGATTGTTGCCTTCGGAGTGATAATGTTATTGATGAAGAGGAAGAGAAGGCGGTGCAAGGCCGGTAGCTCGGTGGCGGTGAATTGGCGAACGTTATAGTTCCTCCAACAATAAAAGAAGCGGTGGTATTCGTCGTACGGAGGCAATTCGCGGGGCCAATTGGCATGAATGTAAATCTCCAAGTTGTCATTGTCTAGGCCGAGAAGGTTGGCCAAGGTTTCCTCGGTGATTGAGATGTGGCGACCGAGGACATAGGAGTTGGCGGTTGGGTGGCCATCGGTCCACGTCATTGTGAAATTTGCATAGAAGAGCTTGATTAAGGACGGGTTGTATGGTTGAGAATGCGCAAGAAGACCCGCCATGTTCCAATATTCAATCCTTTCTTTGATCCAAGTCAATTCTCTTGGATTCAAGTGGTAGACACCATAGGGATGCTCAAAGAAAAAGCACTCGGAACACTCGCGATTGACATCACGGTATTGGCAAAAATGCATGAACGAGGCCGAGTCTTTGAAGAGGTAATTGTTGGAAGAAGAGAGGGTCCAATCCACGGGTACGGGTGGTATATCCATTGGAATTGGTTGGTCGGTTTGAACCGGTGGGTTGGAGGAGGAGGCACCTTTGGGGTTGCGCTTAAACCGTTTGTTGGTAGCAGTTTTCGGTGCCATTGAAAATTGAGAGAGAAAGAATGAGGTTAAACCTTTAAATTGAAGAGCGGGAGAGGATGAGATGACCTTGGAGAGCACAGAACCGAAGCCGATCGAAAATCCGACGGTCGGATCGTCGGAATTGACGGTGATGGCGGTGGCTAGGGTTTCGGTAGATTGAGAGATAGAGAGAGAGAGAGTGATTTGAGGGTATGAGGGTGGAGAGGAGAAGGAGGAGAGTATTTTGGTGGTTTTGGTTGGAGTGGAGAGAGAGAATTGAGAGAGTATTGAAAGAGAGAGATGAAAGGGTGTGAGTTGGAGAGAAAAAGAGAAAAAGAGAAGGGGGCTCGGATTTGAGAGAGAGGAAGAGGAAGAAGAAGAAGAAGAAGAAGAAAAGGTGGGGTCGCATCTGTTAAAAACGCGTCCACCGTTAAGTAACGCCAAAGGGCGTTGTACAACGCAGGAGTCAAAACAGCGAAAATTGAGCAGAGACTGACTGCTCCATTGTACAACGCTGAGTAGCGATGGGTAACGCTACAACCCAGCGTTGTGCAACGTTAAAGGGCGTTGTACAACACTAAAGCCAGACAAATAAATAATAAAAAATTAAAATAAAGAAATAAATCAACGTCTTACAACGGTGGACAGCGTTGTACAACGTTAAGTAAAAACAACAGACTGGCGTTGTACAACGGTAACCAGCGTTGTATAACGTTGAACGCGACAGATTTTAAAATTCAGCAAAGGAAAATTAAAATAAAACAGACAGCGTTGTACAACGATAGTCAGCGTTGTGCAACGTTACAAGAAAAAATAAACAAGCGTTGTGCAACGGTAAGCAGCGTTGTACAACGTTTAACTCGACAGAATTCAAAATTCAGCATAAATTCATTTTAAACTAACGTTACTCTTGCGTTGCACGACGCTGAATGGCGTTGTGTAACGCCAGAGTCAACAGAAAACCAGAAAATTCAGAAAATTAAGACCGAAATAGTTAAAAACTTATTTTTCATGGTTTTCAAAAGAAATAAAACTAATTTAAACTGAAATGAACTCCAAACAACAAAGACAACAACATGATATGCATAAATTTAATCTTTGAGTTCAAGCATACCAAGTTTGAACCTAAGTTCAAGATGTTGTTGTGTTGGAAGAGGTTTGGTGAAGATATCGGCGATTTGCTCCTTCGTGTCGATGTAGACCAATTCCACATCACCTTTCTCAACATTATCACGGATAAATTGATGTCGTATCTCTATGTGCTTGGTTCTAGAGTGTAATACCGGATTTTTGGATATAAGGATGGCACTAGTATTGTCACACAAGATTGGTACCTTTTGGAAATCTAACTCAAAATCCCTAAGGGTTTGCATCATCCAAAGAAGTTGAGTACAACAACTACCGGCCGCTACATATTCCGCTTCCACGGTGGAAAGAGCAACCGAAGTTTGCTTGCGGCTAGACCAAGATACAAGTGAACCACCAAGAAATTGGCAAGTTCCACTAGTATTTTTGCGGTCCATACGATGACCGGCAAAATTGGCATCGGTATAACCTAACAAGTCTAGTTCGGTTTGTCTACCATACCAAAGACCTAGGTTTTGAGTACCCTTGACATATCGCAAGATACGTTTTACCGCTTTGTGTTGAGATTCCTTAGGATTGGCTTGGTACCTAGCACATAGACATACGGCATACATAATATCCGGCCTACTAGCCATGAGATAGAGTAGGCTACCGATCATGCCCCGATAGAGAGTTATGTCCATAGGCTTGCCTTTCTTATCCGCATCGATATTCGCACTTTTGCCCATGGGTGTGTCTAAACTCTTGCTATCTTCAACACCGAATTTCTTCACTAACTCCTTGGCGTATTTGACTTGGTTCACAAAGATACCATCCTTGAGTTGTTTGATTTGAAACCCCAAGAAGAAAGTGAGTTCTCCCATCATGCTCATCTCAAATTCACTACTCATCAAAGAAGAAAACTCTTGGGCAAGAGTTGCATTAGTGGAGCCAAAGATAATATCAACCACATAAATTTGCACAAGTAACAAATGGTAATCTCTTTTCTTAGTGAAAAGAGTTGTATCCATTTTGCCCCTACTAAAACCATTGTCTAGAAGAAAGGTACAAAGTCTACCATACCAAGCTCTAGGAGCTTGCTTCAAACCATACAAAACTTTGTGAAGCTTATACACATGGTCCGGATTGAAATGGTCAACAAAACCGGGTGGTTGTTGGACATAAACTTACTCATCTATCCAACCATTTAGAAAAGCACTCTTGACATCCATTTGGAATAGGGTAAAGTCTTTGTTAGCGGCAAAAGCCAAGAGCATTCTAATGGATTCAAGACGAGCAACCGGTGCAAAGGTCTCCTCAAAATCAATACCTTCTTGTTGCTTGAAACCTTGTGCAACCAAACGGGCTTTGTTTCTAACCACAATACCATCCTCACTTAGCTTGTTTTTAAAAATCCATTTGGTACCAATAACTTGCTTACCCTTTGGTAATGGTACAAGTTCCCAAACTTGATTTCTTTAAAATTAGTTCAACTCTTCTTGCATGGCAACAATCCAATTTGGGTCAACATTGGCCTCTTTGAAGGATTTTGGTTCAAGTTGAGAAACAAAGGCACAATGACCAATAGTTTGGTATTAACTAGACCTAGTCCTAAAACCTTTCCTAGGGTCACCTATGACATTAGTAAGAGGGTGAGAGGAAACTTCTCTAAGCACTTCGGGAGGCTCATGAACCGGTTGGGGAGACGGTTGAGGTTGAGGATCATCATGAGACGTTTCATTTTGAGTTGTGTCTAAGATACCCTCCTCATGAGTCTCTCCCCCTATCAAAATGTCATCAACCCAGTTCAAACGCTCCTCAATGATCACCGGTGGTTGTGCTTGAGGTTGTAACTCAATTTCTTGTGTAGTTTTTTACACTTGTGTACCTACAATAGAATTACCTTCCTTGGATTCCTCAAAGACTTTTTCATCAAATTTGACATTAATAGACTCAATAACTACCTTTGAGTTTGGCAAATAGACTCTATACGCTTTGCTTGTGGTTGAGTAACCAACAAAAATACCGGGAAAAGACTTGGCATCAAACTTGGTTACTTTAGGAGATTCATCAAGGACAAAAATATTTGGAGCCAAATACACGGAAATAGGATATATTAGGAGTATGACCGAACCATAATTCAAAAGAAGTTTTCTTGAGTTGAGAATTAATGCATGCACGATTTACTACATGACATGCCGTATTTACCGCTTCGGCCCAAAGAAATTTGGGTACGGCAAATTCATGTAGCATGGTGCGTGCTAATTCTTGTAAGGTTCGGTTCTTCCTCTCCACTACTCCGTTTTGTTGACGGATGCGTGGAGCGGAAAACTCTTGTTTATATCCTTTTTCTATGCACAATTCATCAAATTTAGCATTTTAAAATTCCCTTCCATGGTCACTACGAATTCTAGAGATTTTCAACCCTTTTTCGTTTTCAACCCGATTGCTAAATTTAACAAAATGGTCAAATGTTTCTTCCTTGTGAGCAAGAAAGAAAACCCAAGTAAAGTGACTATAGTCATCTACCACCACAAAGACATATTTTTTTTTACTAATACTCAAGACATTGATTGGTCCAAACAAGTCCATATGAAGCAATTGCAAAGGTTGAGAGGTTGAGATGATCTCTTTGGTTTTGAAACTAGACTTGGTTTGCTTGCCTTTCATGCAAGCTTCACACAAATCATTTAAGTCTAGTTTATGTGATGGAAGACCACGGACAAGTTTCAATTTCACAAGTTTCTTAATGGAGTCTAGAGAAACGTGACCAAGTCTTCTATCCCATAACCATGAACCGGTAGCTATGGCACTAAAGCATTGTTCACCATTTGTGAAGTGATCAAAGTTCAAGTAATAGACATCCTTTTTCCTTTGTCTCGTGTAAACAAGAGAATTATCCGAAATTTGATGCACAAAACAAGAGGAGTGATCAAACTTCAAATAATATCCCGCATCACATAATTGGCTCACACTTAAAAGGTTGTAGTTGAGACCATCCACAAGGTAAACATTAAAAACCGTTAAATTTTGGTTTCCAACCGAGCCTATACCAATAATAGAGCTTTTTCTAAGATTATTACAAAAAGTAACCTCACCACCATCAAAAGGTTCAAGTGTCTTGAAACAAGATTCATCACCCGTCATGTGATGTGAACAACCACTATCTATGATCCAAGCACTTCTCTTGAATGATGATAACAAACAAACCTTGGGGAAAGAAGATGGCTAACTAAACCACACTCGAACCACTTCCACCAATCAAAACGGATGTGGAAGTGATTTTAGGAACCCAAATCATGTTAATTGAACCGAATGTATGATTTGCTTTCCTAACTTTGCATTCTAGTGTGACATGGCCATTCTTACCACAATAGTTGCAACAAGAACAAGTTGGCTTGTTCACTTGTGAACTTTCTCTAACAAAATGGGTTTCAAAATGACGCCTAAGCTCCATGGCCCTAATCTTTGGATACTTAAAGAAAGTGTATGATTGAGAGTTTCTCAAAATTGGTTTTTGAAAATTTTTTTTGTTTTGTTGAGAGACTTTTTGATTTCCCTCATTGGTTTGAGGTCTAGTGTGTGTTCTATTCCTATTCCCACCATTGTTTTGAAAAGGATGAAAACACCCATCGGGTCCCTTGAAATACAAGTTGCTGGGGCCCCGATTGTTTTGGAAATTCTTTTGAGGTCTTTGAGACCCATTTCTATTCCTACCAAAACTCTTTTGAGCACCATTTTGAGAGCCAACAAAATTCTTTTGCCCTTGCCCGTGAGTGTTCCTACCATTGGTGCTCTTGTGATAAAGTCTCTCATTTTGTGTTGGGCTTGACATGATTCTTGGTCTAGAAAAGGATTGATTACTCTTTTTGAAGCCAAGACCCGTTTTGTCATTGGGTTTTTGTCCCACAAACATTTTATCAAGATTCATCTTGGTGCTATGAGAAGCACTAGACGAACTCGAAGCCCTTTCATTTTTCAAAATATTTGTCTCACTCAAAGGAGTTTGACATTTTTCACAAACACTTAATTTTTCAAAACTTTCAATCATACCCTTATACCTTGTCACCAAAGATTCAAGATCATGCACCTTAGTCGTCAAAAGACTAATTTGCTCTTTTTGACTAGCAATAGTCTTAAGAGACTCATCAAGATAATCATTCAACCTATCAAATTGCAAGTTTGCATCATCATTCAAGCTCAAGTCATTCTCACTATCACAATCGCTATCACTACTAGAGAATGAGTTTAGAAATACCTCATTTGTGATCTTAGGCATTTCAATGGCAATTGTGGATGGTTCCTCTTGGATAGTCGTTAGAGCTTGTGTGAAAGTCGATGTAGAGGATGATGCTTCATCAAGGCTAGCTTTGCTCAATGGATGCACATAGATGTTTCCTCGGTTGAACTCGTTGAAAACCTCCTTCACCAAGTCATCTAGGTCGTCATCCACCGGCATCACCACATCATTCACTTGAGCCACAAGAGCAAGGTTGTCAAAGTCGCACTCGGATTCCGAATCGGATTGAGAGGATGAGCTCGAATCGGAATCGTTGTCCCAAGTTGCTTGCATGGCTCTCTCACCCTTCTTCTTGCTCTTGTAGTGTCCCTTCTTGGACTTGAACCGGCCATCACCCCTTCTCTTGCCACCATCTTCCTTATCCTTTTTCAAACGAGGGAAGAGCTTGAAGCAAGAGTACATGGTATGACCTTCTTTTTGGCACACGAAGCAAAGAGCTATTTCGTCATTCTCAAGTCTTTCTTTGTTGAAATTTCCCTCAAAGATCATGATTGCTCGAAACATCTTTGAGAGAACGGCTCCTTGCTTGTCCTCATCAAGGTCGATGATGCCTTTGGCCTTGTCACTTGAGTGGCGGTGTCTCCCTTAGTGGTTGTCATTGTGGCGGTTCTTGGAGGGGGATGCCTTGTTGTCACCTGCCGCCAATGCCACGATTTTGGGCTCATAATTCAACTCTCCAAGTTGCTTGAGCTTCTCTTCCACGCACCGGTAATGAGTGTAGATAATCTCCGGTGTGAGGTTGTTGTGGGACCTTTGTTGTGTCTCAAGAGTCGAGATGAGAGTGTCGAATTGAGGTCTTCCCACCAAAGCCCTAAGCAATCTTCCTATAATACGACTATTAGATAGGGTCTCTCCTATGTTAGTGAATTCATCGAGCAATTGTATAAACCGAGTATACATCTCCTCGATGCATTCACCTTCCCGTATGCGGAAATTATCCAATCTAGACTCTAACTCAAATTGTCGAGAGCTTTTGATTAGAGAATTTCCCTCATAACGGTTCAAGAGAGAAACCCACATTTCATGTGCACTAGTAGAGCTACCAAAAATAGCCGCTATGGACTCATGTACCGAATTCAAAAAGACATTCACGGCATTATCATTTTTGGTCCTAATGGTCTTAGAGGCATGAGTTTCTCTACCTTCACTATCAACCATTGGTGTATATGGCTTATCAACAGCCTCCCAAAGATCAATCAAGTTGAGGTATACAACCATACATCTCTTCCAATAACGAAAGTTCTTGCAAGTGGAACCAAACTTGTCCGATTTTTCTATCACCCTAGAAGCCATGAATCGAGTTTATCTACCTAACAAGATGGTCAAAAGATAACCCCTGCTCTGATACCACTTTGTTGTCCCTAATTTAAAGGCCTAGAGGGGGGTGAATAGACACAAAAGCAAAATTCTAAACCGGTATGGTCAAAAATTGGTTCAATTCAAACTTGGTCTAACAAATACAATCAACACACAAGCAATTCACAATGAAAGGAAAATAAAGAGAGAAGAGAAGAAGTGTCACGCGATATATTACGGAGTTCCGACCCGCTAGGAAGTGCTAGCCTTAGTTGTACGTCTCCGGGAGTTCCGCAACCTCGAAATGGTCGCGCTCCGTTCAATTCCACAACGAACGGGACTACAATTTCGAACCGAATCACCTCGTCACAAGGACACTCGAGGCGGATCGGCCTAACTCGAATAAACAAGCTCAAACACTCAAAGGATTGAGGCTCTAACCAAATCACTCAACAAATCTAGCAATTAACACTAGTGGATTGGTTTTGCACACTCTAATCTCAATAATTTTGCTAAAATAATGCTCAAACACAAGAGAGAGTAATGTCTAACTGGTTGGAGCTCAAAAGGGAGGAGTTTCAAAGGTTTCAAAAGTGTCTAAACAGTTCCAAGAGGCCCCATATATATAGAGGGCGCCAACAGCTCCAAAAACCAGTCAAAACAGACTCTGCCGTTATACAACGCTATATGGCGTTGTACAACGCAGAAATAGCCGTTGAAAAATCAAACGGTCACAGACAATAACGTTGTGAGTTGTCAGAGCGTTGTGTAACACTGTATAGCGTTGCACAACGCTTCAGCAAAAATCCAAAGCAGAAGCTCGACAGTTCCGTTGGAACTTGTCAGAGCGTTGTGTAACGCTTGGTAGCATTGCACAACGAAGTCAAGAGAAGAAACAATGCAGAACTGACAAACTCAAACAATATTGTCAGAACGTCATACGACGCTTAATGCCGTCACACAACGGCGCCGTTGCACAACGTTATTCAGCGTTGCACTACGCGTCCAGAGCGACTAAGCGATGTCTGAGCGAAGTTTAGGACGTTACACAACGCTACGATGCATGGAACATAGCAGCATGCATGCAGCATCGATGCAGATCGATGTCTGAGCAATGCAGAGTTGCCTGCTTCATGACTACGTTGTACAACGCTGAATAGCGTTACACAACATAGGAGAGGAAATGTTGTGTAACGTTACTTAGCGTTGCACAACGTTCTGACAAGGGGAAATAATGGATTTAACTGGTTTAAAAGCAAATGAACTAACGTTGCACAACGCTACTGAGCGTTGTGTAACGCTGTTCCAACCTTGTCAGAGATTTGGCAATTTAGGAGCGAATTAACACAGCGTTGTGTAACGGCAACTAGCGTTGTATGACGCTGGACAGAAAAACTGAGCATTTTACCAGCAAATTGATTGAGATTAGTTTAGAGATTAAATAAACCTTAACTACTGAATCTAACTAGACCAAAGCAATCTCTTGAAGCTCCAAACTAAGTGCCACACTTGCTTTAATCCATTCTTCAATAAATCTAGCTATAAAGCACTAAAAAGAGATGTTAGTTTAAGAGTTTCGGTGTTGTTTTGCAAATTGGCAAATCGAGAGAAAATGTTTAACCAACACACGTGATTGCGCAGCAGAGATCAGATTCGGTGCTTCTGGCTCCCGATACGCGTGTCGGCGCCGTGTCGATGACTGTATCTGATGGTCATAACGATTAAAATATTCGGATATGCGCAGAAGCCTCTGGAAGGAGCCGATCCAACGGAGAGGAGAATCCAATCAGGCGGTCACGATGGGAAGAGAGCAAATGGACGGCCAGGATTCTACACTGTTCTAACAACTGTTTACCTACAGGGGGGTCAAAGAGAAGTCAATGCGCGCGCGTTAATATATTAAATGATTACCTATAAAACAAGCATGAAGACAATGCCTATTGTGTGTCAAATTAACATGTGTAAAGTGTGAACTGTTGTTTATTGTAATTCAGATTCAAGTGAGGCCATGAACGACCGAGCAAAAAACTTATGACTCGTGATTGAACTCAATTTGGGAAAAATTCTATTTTAACTTGAAGTAACAGACCCATGATAATAATTCTGGAAGATTGGTGCCTCCATGGCCCCATATCCAAAAATTAAGAGACAAAAGTTATGTGAAAGAGCCATGAAAGAAAAACAAGAAGAAAAATCAAGGAGATCTAATTGACTAATTCATTCGAACAAATCATGAACTTCGACTTACAAATCCGTGTTGTCAATTGAGTCACGAGCTAGCTCATGGCGAGCTGAGCTTAAGGTGACTGAAAAAGCTTAGAAATGCCGTTCTGTGACGAGCTGAGCCAGCTCGGATTGAGACGAGCTGTGTTTCAGTTCAATAACATCAACAATGGATTATAGAAGGCAGTATCCTTTTCAACAACAGGGAAAATGACTTCCAGTTAGAATAACATCGACAACGGATTATGTTGTATTGAGTGCAATATAAGCATCCGTACCCAAACTATAGATATATTTAGTGTATTTCCATTTTTCTTCCCCTACGTATCAAAACATTTAATCGAGATATGTATTATGTCAAGAAGAAAACAGAAGACAGGAGGGGGAAAAAATGGAAAAGAGGAAAGAAAATAAAAGGCATGAAAACTGAAAAGGCTGAAATAAAAAAAAAAATCAAGGAAAGAGAAATATTATGACTTTCAGAAACGTAGAAAAATACTGGAACAAAATTCAAATTATAGATTGGAACAAAATTCAAATTATAGATTTTCTCCACGCATTTAGAGATGGTGTATATCAAAATTGGGATAACTGTAGTAAATAACCTGACCATGTTTGGAAAATAATCAAACGCGCGTAATGACCATATTAATTATTTTGGAAGAAACCAGATTAATAAACAGTTAATTTAATTGACGAACTGATAAATTTTAATGTTACGTGTTAATTATGTTAATCTGTTATTTTTTTGAAGAAATAAAAAAGAATTTCATTTGAATAATTCGTTAATTTAATGACTACTTTGATAATCATAGTTAACGAAGTGACAGAGTAGCCATCAAATAGTAATTTTGGATGAAATCGGCTCGTTGCACATTTTTTTTTGAATGAAAATAAGGGTCAAGCCCCTACCTTTATGTATTAATAATAAAAAGTAAAGAATTTAGCCAGAAGCTAAATCTGAAGTTAAAATTACAAAAATAAAAAAGAAAAAGAACAAAATGATAAAATAAATAAAATTCAGAAGAAAACAATTACAAACAAGCAACTCCCATTGCACTTCCTCAGTTGGGATTCGTGGTTCTTGAGAACAACAAAGGAGATAGTTTGTTTTCTGGAGCCATCCATTCTATCGCTATTTGATCAAACAAGTCCTCTGAAAGTAACTCTTTATTTCTGAAAACTCTAGAACATTGTTCCCTCCATGCCAGAAAGCAAATAATGGAGAAAATTTCCCTCTGATGGACTGCCAAATTGGACAGCACAATTGCTTTATAATGGTTTAATTTCATGTCAAAGCAAATTGTCAACTCCTTTAACTTCATGAAAAATGAGCAATCTCTGAAAAGGTGGCTTGTAGACTCTTGTTCTGATTTGCACAAGTAACATCTATTGGGGAGTTGCCAACTTCTTTTTTGAAGATTATCTAGGGTCGCAATCTTATCATGTAACATTTGCCAAATAAAAATTTTGATTCTCGGCGCTATTCTCAATTTCCAGATTTTTGAAATATCTGAAGTGTGTTTTGGATGGACCATGATGAATTTGTAAAGAGAGTTTGTAGAGAACGACCCATGCTGGTTATTCAAACGCCATCTTGCCGAGTCATGCCTTCTTTGTGAGAGGCTTTGTTTGGTCGCATCCAATGTTGAAAGAAGAGAATTCAATTGGCTCGAAGCAGAGTCAGAGGTGTGCATCAGAGGATTGAAAATTTGCTGACCATCTTGTAGCGCATTTATGAAACTACTCAAGGTGATATTTGAATCAAGTGCAAAGGAATAAAGATCACTCATTGAATGACTCAAAATGCCATATTCCCAGTTGTGGTGCCAGAAGAAAATAGAAGCACCATTGCCTATCTCCATCTCAATGTTAATTAAGAGCACACTGGACAAGTTACGTAAAGTGTTGGTTATGGGACTAACATGTGGGTATGTAGCTGGGTAGCGCTGATCAAGTGCTTGATAGAGCTCGTTGCACATTATCACAATTGTTTTTTTTTTTTAAAAAAAAAACAACCAATTCTATTCATTAATTTTTTTTTACTATTTTATCTACCACCGAACTTTTATTAGATTTCTTTCAAAAATCCGAATATGCCACAGTTCGCACAGTCATAGAACTGTAATTTAACTGCTTATATATTCATTTCTTCTAATGTCTCGGCAAACATTTCACTAATTCCCATCAAACAATGTTATTGAATAAAATAAGATTCAAATGAGAATCAGCTCTTGGTCTAGTCGCAAAGAGCAATGCACATTGACTCCTTGAGCGAAAGGTCGCAGGTTCGAAACCCGGCTGGGGGGTCTTTCATAGACATTTAATTTAAAAAATAAGTTGGATGACTTAGACCTCCAATTTATCTTCAAAAAAATAAGATTCAAATAAAAGAAATTTAATGAAACAATTTTAATCTATTTGGATGGCATAAATAAAAGGGTACAAAACAAGAAAGTGTACAGGCACAAGAGGCTGTTGGTGTCACAGATGCCATCCTTATTTAAGCAAGAATGATTCAAAGTAATATTATGGGAATGAAAAATATGCTTTCTCGAAAAACAGATCAATACGCATGAGTATGTGACTTATTTGCACCACAAAAAAAATGTATTTTCTTTACAAAGAGCATGAAGACAATGCTTATGGCATATTAACTTATGGACAAGTGTAATTAGTGTTTACTGTAATTCACATTCAAGCGAAATTTTACCAGTTATGAATGATACAATTCGTCCGGAGACAAATGAAAATCATCATCTTCCAATGCACTCCAAATTAACCTAGATCAATTTGTAAAAGATAAATTAGCGAATATAAAAATCAAAATAATTTCTTGATGAAATGCAAACTTGCAATAAAACCAACCAATTACTTTCTCTGTAGTCATAAAATTGATGCAAGCAGCATTTTGACTATTACAAAGTTTAAACCAAGAAATATGAAAATATATTCTAACAACTGTAACATATGCTGAAGGTTCATTACCTGAAGAAAATTTGATTTGAATTCCAGTCTTTGTTTAGCGTTTAAATAAAATTTACAAATGAACTAGGATTCAAATCAGCTTTTTACTGGGACAGTAAGTCAGTAGCAAACAAAAATGAGTAAAACCTCTTGATACAAAACCAGCTGATTTCATGAAAGGTATTCTATCACCAATTACAGGGCATAACTGGATCCTATGATGTCCTTGGCAGTTATTAAACACCTAAACTCATTTAATTTAAAAGTTACACAGTTTTGGCTCATACCAGAAAAGTGAGAGACAGAGAGGGACGACAACCATAGCAAGCTTGACTAGACGCCGAGTTTTCTCTTGATTCAACTTACCGAATATATCAACCTCGCTCACCTTGTGTTTCCCCTGCAGATACCTACAGAAAAAAATTTAACTATTTTAGCCTCATTGAGCGTAAGCAATAGATGAGGGTCTCAAATTGTAGCCAAAAATATAATTGCAGAAAATTAAATTGGCCAAGTAATATTGATACCAGGATATTCAAAGAAAAGTAAGCAATTGTATTTAAATAGAAGGTAGCTTACGTCTTAGCGCTGTAGTAAATGATTGGAATGCAAAATAAGAACATGACCCAATGGCCGGAGAACAAGAATAGCACAGATATAATTAGCTGTAGTGAAAATTCTACATAAACTGCTCTGTTGACTTGTAGGACCCCTTCATGTGCATTTATGTAGTCCCTCTCTAAGTCCGACAATGTTAACAGCTACCAAATGGGAAAAGAAAAAGAGAAAGTTCAACTTTAGAGTAAGAAACAGATGCGGTGATAAACAATATATGCTGATAGATCTAGGCTATTAGCGCATTAGATTTTCTCTTTTGATTACTGAATACTCATATACTATACACTTTGTTTTGGCAAATTCAATTTTGAAGTTAATTTAACATTGTTTATATCAGTGATGTACAAATTTGGGAGTCTGAATTTCAATTTTTTGCTTGTCACAACTGAGCTAACCTGGTCAAGCCCATTTTTACAAAAAGGCAATGCATCAAATTTCAAAGCTAATTTGGACAAAGCAGGATAGCCTGTTTGAACCTATAGAGAGGTTTCCAAAACATCAAGAATCCAACCCAATTACCCAATAGAAGAAGAACAAGGGAATTGATTCCACGTCAGATACTGGTACAGGTTTCGGTACAGACCAGCGTACCAACAACACTTTAAGAAAACCGCAGGAATTGTAAGACTGACCTCCAATGCCAAATAAGTTAGTTTAATCAATTCCCCAAAAAGTCTACAAATTTATCAAAAATCAAAAGAGCAATTCAAACCTGATAAACGACTGAGATGACAAGTAAGACCAAGAGAATGAAGGAAGAGACCCAGAATAACACCATCTCTTTCTCTCACGCGACTCCTTGGGGAAGATACGAGAGAAAATTTGGAAGAAGAGCGATGAGAACAAAGTCAAAGGTCTGACTTGAGCTCATTACTCATTAGCCTTTCCCCAACTTGTTAATAACTTCTACAATTATCGGAATCTATTGAAATTGTACCTACCTTCTATTGAACTTACTCTGCAATAGTTAATTGCACTTGCATACAATCGTATCATGCCCTCTCCATTTCAGATTTTTCATTTGAAGCTAGCGCAACAAAACCCTCTTTTAAAACTACTGCACATGTTCTGGTGTTTGATAAAATGCCTCATATATTTATTTATGTTAATTTAGATTTAGATTACGTTATTATTAATATAAAATAACTTATATGAATTTCAAATTTCATTATTATGAGATAAATGAAATATTGGTAACAAATAAATTTTATCTAAGGAAAACTATTGGTTACGTTTTTTTTTGTCGTTTTAAGATGATACAAAATTAATAATTAGTTAATTATTTAGCTCGTGCAGGGTTTGAATATAGTACGACTTGAAATTACATGAATTTGGTAGCTGAATTGATTTTCTACTAGAAGTTTTCTTGCGATCTTAATCCATGATAGCTGATACTATTATGCCATGTATTTTATCTTCTTTTCTTTTCTTTTAACTTAGTATACTCTTCCAAGTTCCAAGCATCTCTGAAGAAAAAAAATAGCACTCAATACCTTCATAAAAAAAAATAAAAATAATAAAATAGCTCGCAATAGCTCCTGTGTTTCTTTAAATGGTAGCGGGCTGAAGCGTTCTTCACCACAACTCCACAAGTAGAATGGGCCTAAAGCCTATATAGGACGTTGGACGAATCCATTATAGGCCCAGTAGATTCTACTTATTTGGGATATTTATTCTTGAAATTTGAGATATTACATAGTTGATAGTTTATATATTTAAAATTGCGCCTAAGGTCTTTCATAAAAAAAACATCTATATATTTAAAAATTTTATGCTATTATTATGGAAAGATAAGGATTAAATTGAATAATGTAAAAAATGAAGCATCCGTTATAAGCAAACTTTGCAAATTTCTTATTTGGTTTTAACTTTTAAGGATCCCTTTTCTGACACGGGTCTCTTTGGAAGACCTGGTAGTTTGATTTCAAGCTTTTTTTTTTGGTGGATAAAATCCCTCTGACGACCCATTTTTCACTAGCCCATTTAAGAAGGAGAAGAGAGAGAAAATGTTGAAGGAGAGAAGAAGAATAAAGGTGCAAAACATTTGAAAAATCGTAAAGGGCCATTAGTGGAGGAACCTGATGAAGAAACTGAAGGTACTGGTATAATGTATTTACACTGGTGTTAATTTTCCATTGTAGAGACGTATTATTCAAAGAAAAATAAAATTTTCAGAGACCATAATTTCTTAATTGTTTTTTTTTTGAATAAAAATGGGGCTCTTGCCCTCATCTTTCTATTAAAAAAGTGTTTTTTTACAAGATGTTAGCCAGTGGCTAAACAAAATAAAGCAAAATAAAACAAAATAAAACAAAAGAAAAAAAAAATCTAACTAAAACATCAACGCACTAAGCAGAGAAATTGAAAGATGGAAATCGTCTTCATTCCCAGAGGCAAAATTCAAGAACTGTGCTGAGGGTGCAGTGTTCTCCATTCAAGAAACACTTGTTCTACCAGTAAATTGAAGGGTTGCTTAACTTCTCTGAAAATCCTTGAGCACCTTTCTCTCTAGAGAATAAAACATAAGACTGCCATGAGTTCTCTGTGTGACTTCATTTGGGTGCCATCCATTATGAATTCAGGATTTCTGGTGAAAGAAAGAGAGTAGAAGGCAGTAGAATGAAGCATTGCTTTTTGCAGAAATTGTGAGAAGAATGAACATTCATTGAAAATGTGCTCCACCGTCTCTTCACTGTTAAGGCATAAACTGCATCTATTCACTAACATCCATCCCCTCTTTTTGAGATTATCTACCGTGGCTATCTTGTCTTGAGCCACTTGCCAAATAAAGATTTTCATTCTTGGAGGTATTGTAAGTTGCCATATAGAGAAGAGATTGAAATCATGTCTGGGAAATGACTTTTGCAGCTTGTACATGGACCTAACTGAGAAGGCTCCATTTGTATTCAAGTTAAACTTGAAAGTATCAGCATTTTCCAATGGAGAAAGATTTTGTTCCGAAATCAACTGTTGCACACAGGTCCATTGAAGTTGCGCTGAATCTGAGATGAGGAAGGCTGTTCTGAAGAGCTGTTCATTGTTCAACCATTTTTGGCAAAACCTCTGAAGAGTGATGTCTTTTTCCAATACAAAGCTGTATAAATCTTCAAAATTGTACTTCAGCAGCCCCTTTCCCCAATTGTGATGCCAGAAAAGAATGTATATATTTACACTGCCTCAAATAATGTATCTACTACGTGCATCAAATATGTTAAAATAATGCATTCCATAGGTTGCATCAAATTTGTTAAACACTTAAAAAGAAAAAAAGAAAAAATAATCCAACATTCTAAACACCTAAAAGAAAAAAAAAATAGTAAGCCAATGCTAAACCTGTTGGCTATGATCAGCATTTGCAACTGCTATTTTGTCATCTGAGTTCCCTATCCGAGCTTGTTGTTGAATTACCAGTGTAGACACCATGCACCCAAAGTCTGCTGAAGCAAGCAGATCCCCTATAACTCCCAATTCTGGGTGTTCGCTCCACTCTGACAACCCTGCCATGAGTGATGTCTCCTTTTGGTTCTTTGTCTCTCTCCTGCCGACTATAAGCAAACTGAATAAGCTGCTGGTCTCCCTTATTACCCCAACCAACTCCTCCCCAGTGCTCACTACCTCCTCTCGGTAAAGTACTCTATGATCATCTACACTGTCCTTCACAAAATCATCAATCATCTCTTCATCTATTCTCTCATCATCATTCTCTTTCCAATCAAAACTGTTGTTGATTGTCTGGACTCGTCGCATTGCTGTTTTTTCTCGAAACCGCACCACAGTAAGCCCCACTGTAGGGTTTTCGGCCATACGTGCAGCAAGTGCAAGAGCCTCGCGGTCATCAGGGCCCCCTATGAAGTAAACAGCAACCTGGTGACTGTATCCAGCAGCAGCATTTCCTGCACCTCTGTCAATTAATATACCGACAGAGCAAGGGGCATATGAGATGACATTAAGATTTAGGGTCAGGATAGAGAGGTTGGGTGGCTCTGTGGAGCCGTCAATGTGGTATCTTTGGTGAAAGGGGATGAGGACTAGCACAGCTTTTTTATCAAGGGCTACCGTGCATACATCCTCATGCATGGTGTTGTATGGGGAGATGCATATGTATGGTAGCACAGTCACAGCGCCTTGTGGGAGCTGTCGCTCGAAGGATTGGAAAGCATTGACGATGCGGTCAGATTCAGAGGCAGACGAGGCCTGTTTGTTAGGCTTTCTGGTTTTTTCCTTGTGAGGGCGAATGATGGCGTCAGACCGTCCTGCAAGCTCGATAAGATGGATTAGATATACACAAAGAGGTGATGATTGTGTTGGGTTTGTTGCATCGAGGATGGACAGGGTCTGGGTTACATCGGTTTGGGAATGGATGCAAGCAAGTACCCGAAGCTCATCTCCTGGTTTGGAGCTGTGTATACTACGATGTTTGTAGGCTAGAAAACGGTCCTCTGGGCGGTACAAATACTTGACTAGTATTGACGTGAGACCACCGAGGAAGATCACCCATATCATTAGGATTGTGTATTGCTGGTTGTCCACAATCTGTAATTTTTACCAGAAAACTGATATCATGCTAATTGCCATATGTCATAGTCATCAAACAAACAGTTTAGAAGCAATTGCATTCTTATAAATTAAAATAAAGTAAGAAAACAAACGAGAAAGTTTTGTAAGCTCCCAGTCGCCTAAGAACTTCATTTCTGTTTCTTAACCGAAAATTTTCATTTTAGTTGGATAACTGCTAATTCAATTTCCACCCCCCCAACCACATTTTTTCCTTTCTTTCTGAACCAGAGTTAGTATCCAGCAGCAGCATAAAATAATTCTTACTCTCAAGTCCTGCCATTGTGCTGTGTAGTCCACTTCTCGAATCCCCTTAAAATTGTTCATCAAACCAAGCACTATCGCATCTTTCAGTTGCAATCTGAAATACAAACATGGTATAATTGTGCCAACAAACTTCCCGACCACAGAGATCAGCACAAAGCTCTGAAAGTAGACCAATCTTCTTACTCCCTTGAACAACGTATAGGGGTCCATCCGTAACCCTGCTAATGCCACAAACACAGGGAGGAAAATCCCTGCTACTAAGCGGTCTAGCCGCTCTACCACAGTCACTCCTAGTGGTGCACCTCCAGGTAGCATAAACCCTAATAGAAGTGCTCCTAAAGAGTTGTACCCTAGTAATTGAGTAACCAAAGCACTAGCTAGTGCTAGCAATATAACCAATACAAGAAGTGCCTCATCTAGGAAGCGGCTTTCAGGGGCTCGATGGATAAGCCAAACCACAAAGGGACGTACTACGAACCAAAGTATGAGAGAAAAAGTAATTAAACTAATAAGAGAATAAGCAGCTATCTGGCCATTCCCATGACTGATCAGGCCTGTCATTAGGGCAGTGAAGAATGTATTACAAAAGTCGGCAATTAGGGCAGACGACATGGCAAGGCGACCGAGCTTTGAGGTCAAGAGATTTAGTTCCCCAAGCGCACAAGAGAGGACCACGTAGGAGGTCATAGACCACCGCAATGAAAGGTTGATAACCGTCATTTCATCTGTGAATATACGTTTAGTCTTTTTCCCAAAAATACTTGTGGTGACAAGGAGGAAAAGCTGAGATAAGCCTGTGCTACAGAAGGCAACGGCAGTTGCTTTCTTGCCAGATTTGAAAATCAATCCTATATCGGTTTTGACGCCAATTATAAAGACGAATAACACAAAAGAGAGGTAGGCCAGTGTGTTCAGCTGCTCCCATCCTGATGGATTGAAAAAATGTTGCTCAAAACTCTCGCTGCGTCCCATGAAAGATGGCCCTAGAAGCACACCTGCCTGTGCCAAGAAAATCTGTCACTAAGTCTACTCGTGCAATAGTCAATTGTTGATTACAATCCTACAGTTTTCTACTATTTGTTACTAACTTTCAATTCCATTGCCAGTTTTGTTTCTTTAAAGTTTGAAGCAAGTAAAGCTATAGTTTAGAACTTAAGATGGTAAAAATTATCGGAATTCAGGTACAGAACTAAAAGAAAATAATTGAAATAAATAAATTAATTAAGAATTAGCAAACCCGAATCAAAATTGACCTATTGAAATTGTCATAAATTTATACTTATATTGCTTTTCCAGACAGTAAACAACACAAAGTTTCATTATGTTTACAACATTTTACTCAGATTTACAATATTTGACACATTAAGAAACATAAATTTTCATTAGAGAGAGAAAGGGAGCACACTATGAGTTGTGAGATGACAATCGGCACACCAATGTTGCGCAACACGGCATGTACGAGGCGGGTGCTTACAAAGATGACTGTTATCTGGTAAAGGAACAATGGGAACGAATAATCCAATGGTAAATCACCAAGAAAAATTCCTGCAGAGATTGTCCTATCAGCTCGGTGACAGAAGAACATCTCCCGACTCAGTTGCGCGGCGGTGTCATTGTGGTAGAGATCCTCTGGTGTTATTGCATTGTCTGTTGATGTCATTGTCGTTATTTTAATTTTGTGAAGAAAGGGAGAGATAGAAAGGGGGGGAAATGGAAGAGGAATTCAATGAGGCTGTGATTGATAGACCGAACATACCGTTGTATATTTTTAGGGATTTGCAACGGTTTCTAATTTAATATCTTTCTATGGAAAGAGATTCATGTGGTGGACGACCTATTTATGGCAATGAAAAGCTAACAAAGTTTTAGTTTAAACATTTTAGAGATCAACCAAAGTTATATATATATGTGTAGTTTAAATTTCAGTTGTTAGTGAAGGCTACTTCGTTGGGGACGCAACGAACTCACTCAATGTCCTTTTCAGTATGGTATTAATGGTGATGATAAGATTATGTGATAGTTGGAGTAGGGGAACCATTGTCTAAGTTATTCTTAAAGGTCAATAATACTTCTTCGTCGAACAATTCCCAAGGCCACACCCCTCCTCCTCCTTCCTCTTTTTGCTTGCTATCTCGAACCAACGATGGATATGGATCTGGTACACCTGGAGGCGATTCTCAAAGCGAAAGGAAACTCTGCAGGACGACTCACTCACCACTTCACCGACCCTCTCCATCCCATCCTTGAACCAACAACACAGAAGACTGCCAACAAGGAAGTTGACCAGCTCACACCCAGTGTCTTCATCCTCCATCCAAAGCCACAATCCACCAAACCTCACCAAAGCTCGGTTAAACAGCGATTGGAACCTCTACTCCCAACCCCACCTCTCTCTGCGGCCACCATTAACCTTTTCCAAAGCCAACACCTCGCAAAATCTTGCCCTGTCATCACTAAAATCCCCTTCCTGAAACATAAATATCTGAACCCAAAAACCACAACTGAAAACACTACCTCTACCAAACAAACACCCACCACCTCACCTAAAGCACTCTCTGTCGATTCTTGGACTACCATTCTACCTAAAAAGACAGAGAACAACCTTAACAAACTCAAAAAGATGGAACTCAAGGAATTCATTAAATTGAGATTGTTACAGCTCAAGAAAGGAGCCAGGTGCTTTAACTGTCTCTCTAAAGGCCATCTCTGTTCCAGTTGTACGGCGCCAGTTAAATGCTTGGTTTGCAATACTGCTGGTCATAACTTGAGAAGTTGTAACCTTCTACACAACTCGTCTAATGAAGATTTTTCGGCGGGACAGCTCTTAAGTCCCCTGGCATCTCCCCAGGTTCCAACACAACCAATGCATACTGACAAGCCACCACCGCAGCAGCAACACGAATCTGAAGGCTCCGGCGACTTTCGTGTCTCGCAGGAATGCTGTATAGTGCCGGACAACACTGTTTCGGGCCCTGTTACAGGACGGACTGGAGAAATCATTTCTTCCTCTCAATGTCAGAATGGACGGGTCCAGTTAAGAGAACACTGGTCACAAATGCATATGCAAATCACGGGAGATTTTTCTTGGGGCCAGGGAAGCCTACTCCTAGCTGCAAACAAGGACAGCCACGCCGAACCGTTCTTCTCCGTGCTTCTTCTGACAGTTCCCTTTGCAGTGCAGCAGAATTCACACTTTCGTCTGCTCAGGTCCTTTCCTTCTCTGTTGGGAAAGTTTTGGACAACTACATTTATTGAGGGAGAGAATCACGTGACTGACCAAGACCCAAGTTCAAACCAGCTGGTGCTTTACAACGGAAAGCCCAACAATACTTTGGATTCGGAGCCTTTACATCCTCCAGGATTTGAAAATAATCTAGGCCTTTTCAACTCTTTTCCACTTGGCCCAGTACAACCTACTATTTCTTCTCAGCCTACTAGAAGGAGTCCCCGTCTCCTTTCCAAGAATAATGGACCCTATGTTTCTGCGCTTGGTAAAGCCCAACAGTTAGCGCATGGTGCACCAACTAACCAAAAGAAAAAAAACAAAGAGGTTAATGGTAAAACCTGATTTACTTTTCATGAAAGAGTCAGGTCCGATAAATCGCGTTCAGGCGAGAACCGTGCTGTTGGAGGCTGGTTTTGAGCTTACGGAGGACATCATATCTAATCTCACTACGGCTGGAATTGTCCCACTTCCCCGTTAAAGGTTTATCTGGTGACTCTACTTTTTTCTGGCTCCAAAATTGGGGTTTGGGATTGCTAAGCATCAGTTTTGGAGATCTTTTCACTTACTGCTTGCAACCAGAAATTACAGTAGCCAACTTCCTTGCAAATAAACACCAACCCTCAGTTCTTTTCAAGCCCTCAATCTTCTCTTCCTCTTCAACACTCCAACAGCTTTTCACTTTGCTTCAGGTCTTACAAAATCCAACCTCGCAAACCCCTTCAAACTCAGTTACAACAGATAGCATTTCTTGGTCCCTAACCAAAGGAACCTTCACAACTGCTTCTCTCTACGACTTCCTAAACCTTCCCCCAAAAGTCCCCTCGGACCTTACACTTTTATGGAAGCTTAAAGTGCCGCCAAGAGCTCTAACCTTCACTTGGCTAATACTACAAGACAAGCTGCCAACAATTGACAATCTCCAAAAGAGAGGGCTGATTCTGGTAAATCGGTGTTCACTATGTCGGGCTGCATGTGAATCGTCTTCTCATCTCTTTAACACATGCATTTTCTTCTGCAAGACACTCTCTTCGGTTCTTGCCGATTCTGGAACGCTGCTCCAGGATTTTCAAAAATCTTGCCACCTCTACTGATTCACTTGCATCCCTGATCTGGGAGGATTGGAGACTTTGTCAAGCACAAGGCGCCAACTAGCTACTTTAACTCTTCCTTCTTTTTCACTGTTCTTCTTTTTTCTTTGTTGACTTCCACTTTTTCTCCGCTTGTGCAGAGTTACATTGACCTCTTTAATGTTTTTTTTTTTTTTTTTTTTTTTTTTTTTTTTTTTTAACTCATAGCAACTCGCTATGTTTTGCTATTTTGTATTTCTTTCAAAACTCTTATCAATGAAAAAGTTTGGGGCCGGACCCCTTCTTTATTCAAAAAAAATTTCAGTTGTTAGCCTTAAATAGTAAAATCTTGCTGGTTGACTACACGGCGACTACATTTGACCAAAGATGGCTTGTTGGTTTCCAATTTGACCAAAGATGACTAGTAAAACAGATGAGAGGTTTGTTTGGCTGCAAGGATCCGAAGGTGATGCATTAAAAAATTTATCTTTGCTGAGGAGTTTGGGACTTTGGGTTGAGTGACATATATGTACGTTTAATAACAAAGGTTCCGTTTGGATGGTGCAATAATAAGAAAATAGTTTTTTCTCCTTCCAAATTTATTATAAACAATTTAAACTCTTCACAAAATTACACACTTCCCAATACTTATTTTCTTATTCCTCTTATTCCTACACCATCCAAACGGAGCCAAAGGCTTCATATGAATAAAAATAAAACAATATGTGTTAGTGTGTATGTGTATTTATATCGCATTACTGTTGTGTTTATATATCAAGTAAACAACTATTGTTAATGTGTTTATTAAGTTGAAAAACCTCCACTCAGCACACTAGTTGTAGTTCTACAGTAAAATGGTTAGAAACAATCCGACAAAATTATAAAAATTAAATGCAGTTTTACTAATTACAGTAAGAATAAAGTGATTAAACTTGAATAATAATCAATATAAATAATTGACGTGATTTATATAAATGCATGCAAGTAAAATATTATGATAATTGGGCTTTGATTTTAAAAAATATCAATTATTTAAAAAATTAATGTTAAAATAGTGTTCAATAAATATAGTTTACAATAAATATGTTTCAACAAGCTGTTGATGTATATTAAAGTATAATCGAGATGTTGCAAAAATAATTAGAGCATAGAACTTATGGTATATAAATCACTTCTAATAGTTTCTTTTAAGACTAAAGTTTCAAAATTTCAAATTACTAACATTCTAAAATAAAAAAAAATATAATGTGGAAATAAAAGTGAAAAATTTTTTTGGATAACCTTTCTATAAAAATTACTGAAATTTCATTCCATAATTTAAGGTTGTCGACTCAAACCAGAAATTGTCACTATGTTCCGTCTACTGTTGTAAATTTTGTACTATGGGTGCGTTTGGATAGGTGTGGGAAGAAGGGAAGAAGGAAAGAAGTGGGAAGAAATATTGGGAAGTGTGTAACTTTGTGAAGAGTTTGGATTGTTTATAATTTTTTTTTCTTTTTCTTCCTTCTTCTTCTTCTTTCTTCCAACAATCCAAACGCACCCTATGAAAATATGATATACCTATACCATCTATCACGCGTCTTGTATGAATCTCGGTAAAAGCCTCCAAAAACATCATTAGCTCATCATAGTTTATCCAATGTTGTAATTAATTTCCTAAAAAAAATGTTGTAATTAAATTAAAAAATTGCTTGTGTTTTCTCCTGGGGGTGCAAGCAGTTGGGGGTAGATATCAAAGGTGACTCGTACCGGGTCTGGTACAAAGACATACAGATGACAGGTTTGACTGTCAGCAGGAACGACGATGTACGTCGTTTTGCTTTTTGAAAAAAAAAACTTGGGCTCACTACTGGGGTCTGGGGGGCCTCCTATCAATTATCAATTATATAGGTTCTAATCTAATTTTGATTTTTTTGTACCCAAGCACTGGTAGGCGTACTAAAAAAGCAAATCCATTTTAGATCAAGTAGGTCCATACAAATGAGATGCAACGTTATAAAATAATAGTGGTGATTTCGAATTTCAAAATTTTATATGGAAACTAGTCCAGCCATGTGCAACACATATAATGAAATGTTACTGCACCACTGCCACAGGGGCCACTTTGAGTTATTTCATTAATTATTACGCGTAGTAGTAATTAATGTACGGACTACAAGCAAATGAAGTGGTAATTGACTTCAAGTAATTAACTAAAATTCCAAGTCTCTTGTTGATGTTCTGATTTGAATATTGTTAAAAGTCAGCTCGGGAACTAAATAACAATTAACTAAAATAAGTGAATTATTACTGTTAGTTAACCATATTTCAAGGATTATCCTATAATTAAGACTAGCACCATAGCTAGGTTAAATAAATAATACGGCCTAATTTTTTATAATACAAAAATAAAACCCGGAGGTTGAACTTTTTAAAACATTGCTGATGTTAGTACTTAATAAGTTATATTAGTGCCAAAAGTCGGACCAATTTTTTACTTTTTATATTTTAAGCTTTTGAGGAACAGAAAGTGAAAGATCAACTTTTCTTTTTCTTCAATCTTCAAAAGATGAGTGAAGCAAAGGGAAAATTGAATACACATTGTCAAATGTCCTTTTACCCTTTTGACGGAACCAAAGAAAGTGGTGAAGCATATATGTAATTATGTGAGAAAGGATTAGTTGTTCGGAGCGAAGTTATATATCGATAATAGTCAGCAATGCTGATTTCGTTAGCAATAAAATGAAGAGATAAAAATTTGTTTTCAGGAGTCACTTGACTACTTTTTTTTCTCCCGTTTTTTTTTTTTAGAATTGCTTTCTGTCATCTTCTTATTCCGTCATCATCGTCCCATCATCCCCTTTCATTTATAGAAAACATGTTTTCTATTTTCAGAAGTTCAAAGAGGAGAGGAAATGAGCGTCATGGGAGGGAGAGCTTAGTATATTAAACAGAACAGTTATGTTCTAGTTACAGTAAAAATTCTAGTTAATACATATAAAAATTATAGTTAATGCACTAAAAGTTCTAGTTAATATATATAAAGGTTCGAGTTAATATATATTATGATTCTAGTTAATATATATAAAGGTTCTAGTTAATGCAGTGAAGGCTCGAGTTAATATACATAAAGATTCTAGTTAATGCATATAAAAATTTTAGTTAATGCAATAAAGGTTCTAGTTAATATACATAAAGATTTTAGTTAATGCAGTAAATGTTCTAATTAATAGACTAAAAGTTATGCTTATTATGTTTGACAGTTCTATGTATATGTTAAATAGAACCTTTATATGTTTGATAGAGGATGAGCGCTAGATTTTGGAGGAAGCGAAACAGAAGGGAGGAACACGCGTGACCAGAGGGATGAGCGCTGGATTTTCAGAAATAAAAAACGCATCACCAGAGGAATGATGTGACGATTTCCAAAAATAAAAAATGCGTTACTGTGGGATGACGAAGATGATGGATCTTGAAAATGATCCTTATGAGCCCCGTTTTGTTTTTTTTTTTTGCTAACATAAAACAATTAACTCACTGAAGTCACTTCGTCTCTTGTGAGGTTTCAATTTTTTTAAAAAAAAAGAATAATAATACTGCCGCTATAATGAAAATTAATTTTTTAAAAAGCAAATAACAGTAGATTTAACTACAATTAAAAATTATGGGAGTATCATGTCGACAACATTTTTTTAAAAATAAATGTTCAATATGAATTAAATATCTGAAAAATAATAAACAAAATTTGAAATTAAAAATGTCACGAATTTTGAAATTCTGATCCATACTCATTTTTTAGATTAAAAAAAATCGTTGATTTTCAAAATCTGCCTTTTCAAGGGCAGTGATTGGAACTTCCATTCTTATACCAGAGAAAAAAAAAATACAATCAGAATAAAAGTTCCATTCAAAATTTTTTAAATATATTTATTTTTAAGTTTTTGCTGATTTAGTCCGCAAGTTTAAATTTGTTAAAAAAATGTCATTTCAAGACGTGTAAAGCGACAAAAATACCTACAATATTCCAGATCTTGGATCAGACGGCCCACATGACGTGATACCCTTTCCCACACTCCATATGTCCATATCGGGTTCAGTTTTCTGTACCCATTAGGCATCAAATATCATATATCAATTACCATTATTTAAATCTCAAAAATACAAACCAGAAACAAACTCCGCACTCTTTCCAGTTTCCACTTCACACTCGAGTAGTGTAGTCTCGTCTCTTGACCCATGGTGAGAAGTGCAGAGAGAAAGGAGAAGCTCCGTTCCCAAATGGCTTCTCTCCATTTCCTCTCCATTTTCCTCCTCTTTACCTTCTCTCTTCCCACCCCAACCACAAGCTCCAACGGAGACGTAGATACCCTCATGGCGCTCAAGTCTTCCCTTGACCCAAAAGATCACGTGCTGGGCACGTGGACGTTAGGAGGTGACCCTTGCAAAGGCGACTTCGAAGGGGTTTTGTGCAACTCAGAAGGGAAGGTGGTTTCAATCTCTCTTCAAGGAAAGGGGTTAGACGGGGTACTCTCACCGGCGGTGGCCCGACTCAAGAGCTTGAATGCCTTGTACTTGCATTATAACAAGTTGAGTGGAGAGATACCCAAGGAAATTGGAGATTTGGCTGAGTTGGTTGATTTGTACCTGAATGTGAACAATTTTACTGGAAGTGTACCAATGGAAATTGGGAATTTGGCAAATCTACAAGGTGATTTTTTTTAAAATTTTAGTTCTTTTGTACCTGGTTTAATGTGTAAATCATGGTTGATTTTTGTAACCTGATGACATTTTGTTAGATCAAACAAAATGTTTGCTATTTTATGTCCTTAATTTGGAATTTCAAGCAATATGTAGTTCTACTGTTTGAATGCTGTGATATGTTTTGAAAAAAATAAATTGGGTCAAAACATTTTTTGGTTTCCGAGGCATTGTAGTATAATAATATATAGTATAGTGTGTATCGGAAGAAATTTTGGGCGGCTTTGTTTTCTTTTATTTTTTTAATCTTTATCGTGCATTTGAAATTTGATACAATCATACAATACAAGTACTTAGTTTTGTTGTTTTATTGCTGCTCAGATCGAGTTCCAGTCCATGTAACCGTTGTGGCTTCAAATTCAAAATTTGTCTCCTTTTTCTCCGGACTCCATTATTTACTGACTCCTATTTTGTCATTTAGTTGTAAAAATTACAAAACATAAGTAGTTTGAATCTTCTAATTACTGCAGCATTTATTGTCCTTGCTGTTTTTCTTGGGTAAGTTCCAAATTTTACGGTGCATATTAATAGCTCGAGCATGTAATGGTAAAACAGCAACAGTGTTTTACATATTATTTTATCCTAAACAAGTTAAAAGTACCTCGCAACAATAAATTTAATTAATTTCAACTTGTCATATAAAATTGAAAAGCCCATAAGTGTCCCAAGATGTCACTGTAGAACTGGGTCCCAAAATGTTATGTCACCTCAATTTATTTTTCTGATTTTTATCTTAAATTTGCTTGCATGTTTGAACTAAAAATATTTCAACAAGAAGTTTGAATTCATCAATATTAATATCTGACATTTGCAACTTATCTTTGTTTACTGCAGTATTGCAATTATGCTACAACCAACTAAGTGGAAGTATACCAACCCAGCTAGGCCAAGCAAAGAAATTAAATGTACTTGCTCTCCAGTCCAACCATCTAACTGGAGCCATCCCTGCATCTCTTGGTAACCTGACCCGGCTGCTACGGCTAGACTTAAGCTTTAACCGCCTCTTTGGCTCAATACCTTCAACATTGGTTGACATTACAAGTCTGACTGTTCTTGACCTAAGAAACAATTCACTCTCAGGCAATGTACCTTTCGGTAAGCACCATTTTGTCATTTTGGAATTTCTACCATGTCCATATACAATTGCTATTTTGTATTAACTTATTGTCATTCTTTTGAAGGTTTAAAGAGACTAAGTACTGGATTTTTGTACGCCAACAACACGGGTCTATGTGGAATTGGGTTTAAAACCCTCCAATCTTGTCCAACAGATGACCCGTCAGTAGCGAAAAAACCTGAATCAGTTAGCAAGCCTCAACAGATCCCCCAATCAGCCAACCCAAATACAGGCAACCCTACATCTTATACCAAGCACTCTTCAGTTGGTGCCATTGTTGGATCTTTTGTGGCAGTCTGCTTTGCAGCCTTTGGTGCATTCTTTGCCTTCTTGTATTTCCGGAGACAGAAACAGAAGATTGGGAGCTCATTGGATGTTTCAGACAGCCGGCTCAGTACTGACCAATCAAATTACTTATATAAAAAGCATGCTTCTCCTTTGGTTAGCTTGGAATGCTCTAATAGGTGGGATGCAACTTCTGAGGAGGAGATGTTGCACAGCTTGAGATTCAACTTAGAAGAGGTGACATCATAACCTTAGTAGTTTTTTTTACTGCTGTAGCTTATTAGGGTATAATGTGCAATCATTTAATTTCTATATAAGTTGGAGGGCTTGACCCCAATCTTATCTTAAAAAAAAAAATGAACTAGTAACCAAGAGGTTACAGAAATAGTTGCCAGTTTGACATTTTGACTTCTCAATAGGTTGTTCCTGTTGAGGTGTTTCCTATATTTTAGGTGAAGGACAGGATATAAATTGAAACCTTTCTCTATTCTTTAAGAGTGACATTGAGAAATACTTTATACAAGCTGATATATTGGACAGGTGGAGTGTGCAACCCAGTACTTCTCAGAAGTCAACCTGCTCAATAAGAGCACTTTCGGCACATCAACATACAAGGGAACTCTCCGCGACGGAACCATAGTAGCTATAAAACGAATAAGCAAGACAAGTTGCAAAGCAGAGGAGGCTGATTTCTTGAAGGGGCTGAAGCTTGTGACTCTGTTGAGGCATGAGAATTTGGTTGCATTGAGGGGTTTCTGTTGCTCGAGAGGGAGAGGGGAGTGTTTTTTGGTGTATGAGTTCATGGCGAATGGGTGCCTGTCAGATTATCTTGATTTGTCTGGGGATCAATTGAAGGGGAGGTTTCTTGATTGGGCCACAAGAGTTTGTATAATTAAGGGTATTGCCAAAGGTATGTGGTCATATTTAAGTTTTCAATTGTCAAATGTTGTTAATGCATAGCAAGAAATCATTATATAATATCTAAAGACCATTAGCATCCACCATTTTCCTACTTGTGATAAATCATAGAAATAATAAAATTCTTCATAGATGCTTTTGGTACTTCAAAATTTTGTAAACAAATTACTTTTCATCTGATCAGGTATAGGTTATCTACACAGCAACAGAGCTAACAAGCCATCTCTTTTGCACCAAAATATATCGGCTGAGAAAGTTCTTTTAGACCGCCATTTCATGCCTCATCTCTCTAATGCTGGTGTACACAAGTTGTTAGCCGATGACATTGTCTTTTCTGCCCTCAAATCCAGTGCTGCCATGGGATATCTAGCACCAGAATATACCACCACTGGTCGGTTCACTGAAAAAAGTGATATCTATGCGTTTGGGGTGTTAACATTGCAGATATTAACAGGTATGCCTTTATAGTTGCTCAATTGATCTTACAATTTGCAAATAGTAACCAACATTTGGTGTGTTTGCAGCTTGCACCTAACACCCTAAATGTTATACTAAATTGTAAAACAACCACCTGGAAAATTTTGTTTATGCACACCATAACTTTAGGTAAGTTTTCTATTTATACATGGTGAAACATAATTACCTGGCATGCAGATCAGATCAGCTTCAAAAAAAGAAAAGCTCATCCTGGTTTTACTCAAATTGAGTAACAGGAAAGAAATTATATTACTTAAATTGATCTGAATATAATATAGCAGAGAATAAAATCATTTTTAGAATTTAGGGACCACATGATCAAAATTGAAATGCAATTATGTATTCATTTCTTGATGGGAGGGCTGCAATGGTGCACTGTAGAAAATATTGTTTTTTCTACAGTAACCAACCCTTCCAAATTTTAAGATACAATATGTAGATGTTAATACATTTCTTCATCACACTAACACTTTCATCATTTTGCATATAAGTAATTTGGTTTTATATGCTAGAATGACAAAAGTGGGATATTATTGCAAAAGACCTAAAATTGGAATTCCTCTTCGTTTAGATTTCTTCAGAGATATGGCTACAATAAATAACACACCCGCCTTTTGTGACTATTGACAGGGAAAAGAAAGGTCTTTCACAGGAGGATCAGCGCTGAGTTTGGTAAGATAGATGAGCTTGTAGATGAGAATCTCAATGGTGATTTCTCTAGAGCAGAAGCCGCAAAATTTATAGGTATTGCCTTACTATGCATAAGCGAGTCACCAGGTTATCGACCTTCAATGGAAACAGTTGTTCAGCAACTTGGTTAGATGAGGGCTTTTTTTTTTTGTTCCATATGATAGCGTCTTTAGGAGTAGAAAGATGGCAACGTGCTTGTTGCTTGTAAGTTGGGGATGATGTAGGAATTATGGACTTGAATTGCAGATGTGCAATATTTTAGATTGGCAAGTGGTATGTACTAATGTTCTTATTTGATATCATGTTTATGTACTAATTTCACATTGTTTTTTTTAGAAACCAATTCTGCGACTTGTTTCTCCACGGTGTGGTCCCGTTGGAATTTATATATTCTTACTCCAAATTTTTAATTAGAAAAGTATGTATATATTTAAATGTGGCTCCAGTTTCAGAGTCCCATGATTCCCATCTCAACTTCTAACCTGATGACAATATCATGCTCTTTTCTCTACTTCTATTTCATTCATGTATGCCACAACCAAGTAAACCCCCATCCTATATAATTCAAAAGGCATCACCTACTAGAATCAACCTCTAAGCACAACAAAGATCAACAAGTTTGAGTTCTCAACTAGTTCCAAAACAAATTCTTATTAGTGCCTACTGCGGATTGATAAATTCATAATTCCTTAAGAATCCTCACAAACTGAACCCTCTTTCTCAAGTTCTCATGCGAAAAGAGATGATAATAAGGCAAGCAAAAAACAGGCCGAATCACACAGTCAGTGGCGGAACCGGGGGTGGCAAAATTTATTAGAGATGTTATAGTTGGGCCTACGCCAAAGGTCCAAAGTTGAAGTAAATGAGCTTATTTGACCTAGTTAGTTGTCTAACTAGAGACTCCATCTCTCTCAATGTAAACACTTAGAGACCAATTATCATTCTCTTACGCAAATTCATCTTAAAAAATCTGTCAGAAACAGAAAGAAATATCTAATTTTTAAATTGTTCCTCCTAATTTCTAAATCCATCTCCCAATTTGGCAATTTCCATTTTCTGTTACGCAAATTCATTTCTCTTACTCTCTCTCTCTCGGTTCGGGAATAAGAAGTCGGGAGGCTGCAAGCGACACTTCTGACAGACTCCACGGCCGCGACAGACAGTACTATTTTTTACTCCGCTGTTGGCTGATCGGCCCACCCTTTGTCGGAATCCTGATTTCGCCCCTGCACACAGTTGAGCCGAAAGCCGTGTTTAACCCATTTGTATTTGGTTCGATAAACTACAACTTCATCAGTGGCGTGACCTTCCTAAGACTCTGGTATTATGCATTGTATAATCGATCAATATTATATTTTTAAATTTTAATTTCAAACACTAAATAGTTCGTTCAAGTCGCTCAATTCGATCTATATAAAAATATTTTTAAAAAATCGAGGAAATCAATGAAATAGAACTTCCTAAGACCTGCCAGGCTTCTCGTACTAATAGTGTCCTTCCTACCAAAAAATAGCAAAGTTAGGAATATTGAATCCAGGTTATAACAATGTTTTAAAATGTAAACGAAATGAACAGTTCGGATCAATCATTTGAATCTAGAAAATAAAAAATTAGATCTGTAACGCCAGCAAATCAGTGAAGTACAAAAGTTTGATCTTGCAAGAAAACAATATTATCAAATAATATCAGTATTATATATTAAACCAAAAAATTTATTATATGTATAATCAAGCTTCTAAATTTCTGCGAAATAACGACGAAATAACAGAAATAGCGGTATTCTGTGTCAAACCGCATGAACGTTACAGTCTTAATTGAGAAAATGACGTAACGCGTTATTTCAGTTATTTCGGCTAAATAACAAGTTGTTATTGCTACTATTGTTGAATTGTGTATTCAATATTGAACTATTGTTAAATTGGTACAAGCTGGCTACTCAATATTGGTACACTGCAGTATATTGAATTTGGTATGGCCGTATGCTATTTGTATGGAGTATTGGAGATGTATAAACATATAAATTGATAGTTATAGAATTGATGTGTGTCAAACTTTGAAAAAAAACACTACATCGTTATATCGCCATTATAACATCGAAATAACACCGAAATAACATGGGGACCTAGACCGTCATACCGAAAAAATCGAAATTTAAAAGCTTGTGTATAATACATAAAAGTTACAAAATTTTTTATTTATTTTACAAAATATTAATATTTTGAGCTTGAAGATCTCAGCAATTATAACTGTACTTCAACTTAAAAACACGAGCTTGTCTTCAATACCTACCAAACCAACATGAAGGCAACATAAATCAAACTCCAATATAAAACAGTGACAAACTAGATGAAATTGGTTACCGTCTTACCGTAAACAATTAAAACTTTGTCTTGCGACAATCAACACTTCCAAAGAGCCTAAACAATCAAACTAAATTATAAGAAAAACAAAGTATCACAGGCATATAGAACAAATAAGCTAAACTTCAGTATTCCAAGCAGTTAACAAAATTAAAAGATTAATTAATTAGAAACAAAGCATCCCAAAATAATGCATCCTCAACCAACATAAGAGAAAAGATCCAACAATCTAAAATTATCAGACTTAAAGCCTACAACCAACCAATCTAAAATCATAATAGTTTACCTCACAATAAACCATAAATACATCCCCACTTGACTCAATCCCTCTCACTTAGCAAGAAGGCGTTGGATGAAATCCTCATACCGGATAGCACCATCAGGACCTACATCAACTTCACGGATCCACTCATCAAATTCAGCGGGCTCGAGCTTCTCGCCAATTGAGGTGAGGACGTGGCGCAGGTCTGACACATGAACCACCCCTGTGCCATCCTTGTCTAGCACCTTAAAGGCATCACGCAAAGGCCGATCGAATGGTTCCGGGCGTAGGTGTGTTCGCATAAGATCCAGGAAACGGTTGAAATCAAACGGGGTTGTTAGCTTCTCTGAGGTGGTTATTTCTTTCAGCTGGGCCTAATGTACAGTACAAATTAGATGAAGAAAAAACTTCATGCTTCTTCATTGTAAAGGAAACAAAAAAGATGAATACACGAAGGGTTCAGACTGTATGGTAACGTGGATAGCCTACTTATTCTTTTTGGGATTTATTCATTCGTTGCAATTAAATTGACAGCCTTTGTAAGATGGAAGGCTTGATTTTGCAATTTCATGGAAAAAAATGTCTAATTATTCCATGAACCCAACATGTTATTATCAGAATGGCACCACAAATACTGTAGAAATAAGGTAGAAAAACAGTGAGAATAAATCTTACTTTACCAAAAAAATTTCTTTATAACAAGAAATTGAGAACGCCAGTTGATTTTGCGTGAAATTCTATAGATATACATTATATCTAATTGTGAAATATGTTAAAGGTTTTAACCCAGAATATTATATTTTATTGCACAAGTATAGAGATATAGATTATACTTTATAGAAAGCAAACACTTTTCTATTTCAGCTGGTTACTGTAGATAAAAAGTAATTAATGAGATTATAAAGGCAATCCCTCAAAAAGTGATTATATTAACAATGTAGGAATTGAAACCACATAAATTAAATATCTCAGTAGCAATAAAATCCTTCACTGATGCCAACATAGACAAATTCCAAACTCCATATAGCAGGTGATCAATCAATCAATTGGACCAATTTCAATTTAAACAAACAAACCCTCCAATCAACGCACAATCAAAAGAGAACCCAACACCCAGCACGAGAGATTTCTCACTTCTGGATCCATCAAGCAACAGAAAATCGTAAATTGTGGAGATAATGAGATACCTGGGTAGGGTTACCGCCGAGGGAGCGCATGAGCACGCCGAGATCAGAAGGCGCGATGCGACCATCGCCATCGGTGTCGAAAAGAGAGAATGCCTCGCGCATCGACGCCACCTGCTCCTCGCTAAGCTCCGCCTTCCCCATCTCTCTCTCTCGCTCGAAATTCTCTTCTCTCTTTTCTTTTTTGTTTTCCGACTTTTCTCTCCGGAGAATAGATCGAGATCTCGTTTGGCGTTTGCTTTGCTTAGGCAGTGTACTACTGTATTTCTGATGGATAAATTGAGATTCGCTGCCGCGCGACACAGCGTGTCGCGCGGTATGCTGGCCGTTTGATTAAGATCCAATGGACAAGGGAGCCCCGTGCATGTAACCTAGATTGGTAGGCCCGTAAAAAGTGAACCGTCCGATCAAGATCAGACGGCTCGCAGTGCGCTACACCGCGTGTCGCGCAACAGCGAATCCGGATTGCTGATGGATGGTTTGGTTTGCTTTCCTTCTTTTCTGGGATTTCTTTTTTCCTTTTCTTTTTCTTATCTTTTGGTTTTCCGAGCGTGCGTAATTATAACCTTGTAATTTGTAATCTAGTTTATGGTGGATAATTTGACAAATCAGCCCTCCTAAAATAGGAGCTGAGCAGAGAGTGTGGTGTCTTATTTTGCTTAAAATATATCCCTTGTATATATTATAGAAAATATTTTTTTGTTAACACTTAATATTAATATTTTTTTATCAACAAGAATAAACCATGCGAAATTTATATTTATACAAATTTCATATCTACAAAACCGATTAGTACCTTAAACGTTGTTAAGTGTTCTTTACTTTTCTTTTTTTTTTTTTTGATAAGCGTAAAAGTAAACTATAGATCAAACTTTTGTGGGACTGATATTTGACCGAACGGATTTGAATATTTGTGTACGCTTTTAGACTGTAGTGTTATAGATGCAGGAGTCGGCAATAAAATTGCCTTCTATGTAATTAGAGAAAATTAAATAATAAGTCCTTGTAATCTTCTTTGGGGTGTTTGTCTGTGTAGTAAGGAGTTGCATAACTTAAGGATGCCTAAGTGTTTATGTAGTGTTATGTAATAGATGTTTGGTTGTGTAGTAAGGATGACTAACTTAATGCATGCATATATTCATGTCAAAAGACTAAAATGCCCTTAAATTTGAATTAGTATTATGTATTATATGTTGTGACCTAATTATTGTTAATTATTAATTATTATAAAAATTAATTATTAATGATGATAATAAATCATTTTTACTATTATGAAATATTAATAATTACTTTTAATTAAATATTATAAATATTATTATTTATTTTATAATAAAAATTATTATTGATTAATTATCTTCAATTAATTATTATTCTTAAATCATTATTATTAATAATTAATATTACTTGTTAAATATTATTAATTATAATATTTAATCTTTGTTATTAATTATGATTTTTTTAATAATTATTGTTACTTATTAAGTATTATTATTTATTAATTAATATTAATTAAATTTAATTTTTTTATTATAAAAATTAATTATTAATGATAATAAGAAATCATTTTATTATTATGAAATATTATTAATTATTTAATAATAAATCAATATTGTTTATTAATTATTATTATTACTTGTTATATATTATTATTTATTAATTATAATAATTAATATTTATTACTAATTATGATTTTTTAATAGTTATTGTTACTTATTAATTATTATTAATTATTATAGATTATTAAATATTATTATTAATTATTTCTAAAGGGTATTGTTGGAAAAAAATTAAAGGGGACCGGTGCATAACTTATGCAACCTATTTAGGTTGCATAACTTATGTACCCTTAAGGCATCTTATGTAAGAGGTGTTTGGTGACTTAAGGATACATAACTTAAGTTATGCACCCTTTAAGTCACAAACAAACGCCCCCTTTATCCGGATGTAACTTATGTATTCTTCAAAATTTGATATTACCCTCCAATCATCAATATAAATATTTTAATATAATTTGCGTCATTTTTTTTCCTTTTTAATGCTTTATTAAATCTCCAATAGTGACACAGATTCACATCCATTGGATGTTTCCAATTGATTAAATCTCATGCGTTCATCTTGGTCAACGAAATGTGAGCGATTTGTTGTGCCCTTCGATTTTGTGACACGTTTGTTGTAATTTTTTTTTGTAATCAGGGATATTGTGTTTGTATCCGCAACATGCATCACGCTTGAGTGTCGTTTACTCCGAAACATATCCCTTCTTCTTCTTTTTATTTTTTTATATTTTTGGGTATCTCCATTTGCGCCTAGTATGAAACTTCGTATTCCTCTTCTAGGGTAAGACTTTACAACCCCTGTAATCTGAATCATATTATAAATTGTACAGAGAGATTAAATGTAGATTGTTGTGATGAAATAACCTATAATGTATGCAGAAATGATTGAATTGTTCAAATAATACTCATAATTTACATTATTTGCTCTTTATATACGCAATTACTACGTATAATCCAATCTTTTTGAATAAGTAAGATTTGAATCATATTTTAAATCATATAAAGAGTTTAAATATAGATTATGCTGACGAAATGACTTACAATAAATTCAAAAATAATTAAAATGCTCACATGATGCTTAGAATATGCATTATATTTATGTTATAGGCATAATAACTATATATAATCCTATCATTTTGAATATGTATGATATGAATCATTTTATAGACTGTATAAAGAGTTTAAATGAAGATTGTTATGATTAAATGATCTAGATTGAATGCATAAATGATTGAAATGCTCATATCATACTCAGAATATGCTTTATTTGCATTTTAGTAAGATTAAATAATATTCTAGACCGTATAACGAGTTTAAATATAGATTATTGTGTTGAAATGGCTAAATATAAATGCGGAAACGACTGAATGCACAAATATACTCACAAATTTGTCTTTAATTTCCTCTCGGCGGCTTCTTTTTCTTATAGTTTAGGTGTTTTATCTGTCTTTGGTTTCAGCTTGAAGCGTAATTATGTGAGTAATTACAATGTATAATCCAATCATTTTGGATAAGTGAGTTCATAAACATATTCTAGACTATATAAAGAGATTAAATATAGATTACGGTGATCAATTTTTTTGAAAATTAATGCAAAATCGCTTGAAATGCTCAAATATACTCAGAATATATGAAATCTGCACATTATGTGCGTAATTACAATGTATAATCAATTTGTTTTGAATAAGTGAGTTGATAAACATATTTCGGACAACATAAAGAGCTTATATAGATTATTGTGCTCAAATGACTTGAAATGAAAGCAAAATCGTTTGAAATGCTCAATACACTCAGAATTTGTAAAATCTTCATATCATGTGCGTAATTACAATGCATAATCCAATTGTTTTGAATAAGTGAGTTCATGAACATATTCTAGACTACATAAATAGCTTAAATATATATTATTGTGCCCAAATGACTTAAAATGATTGCAAAATCGCTTGAAATGCTCAAATATACTAAGAATCTATAAAATCTAAACATTATGTGCGTTAGAATGTATAATCCAATCGTTTTGAATAAGTGAGTTCATAAACATATTCTTGACTATATAAAGAGCTTAAATATAGATTGTTGTGATCAAATGACTAGAAATGAATATAAAATCACTTAAAATTCTCAAATATACTCATAATCTGTATAATATGTACATGATGTGAGTAATTACAATGTATTATCCAATCGTTTGAATATGTTAGTTGATAAACATATTCTTGTCTATATAAAGAGTTCAATATAGATTATTGTGAGCAAATTACTTGAAACGAATGCAAAATTGTTTGAAATGCTCAAATATACTCAGAATCTTTAAAATCTGCACATTATATGCGTAATTACAATGTATAATCCAATCGTATTGAATAAGTGAGATCATAAACATATTCAGGACTATATAGAGAGTTAAGATATAGGTTATTGTGATCAAATGACTTGAAATGAATGCAAAATCATTTGAAATTCTCCAATATACTCAGAATCTGTAAAATTTGCACATCATGTGCGAAATTACAATGCATGATCCAATCGTTTTGTATAACTGAGTTCATAAACATATTCTAGACTACATACATGACTTAAATATAGATTATTGTTCTCAAATGACTTAAAATGATTGCAAAATCGCTCAAAATACTCAAATATACATTGAATATGTAAAATCTAAACATTATGTGTGTAATTACAATGTATAATCCAAACGTTTTGAATAAGTGAGTTCATAAAGATATTCTTGACTATATAAAGAGTTTAAATATAGGTTGATGTGATCAAATGACTTGAAATTAATGCAAAACCATTTGAAATGCTCAAATATACTCAGAATCAGTAAAATCTCCACATATGTGCGTAATTACAATGTATAATCTAATCATTTTGAATAAGTGAGTTCACAAATATATTCTAGACTATCTAAAAAGCTAACATATAGATTATTGTACTCAAATGACCTAAAATGAATGCAATATCACTTGAAATGGTAAAATATACAAATAATATGTAAAATCTGTACATTATGTGCGTAATTACAATGTATTATCCAATTGTTTTGAATAAGTGAGTTCATAAACATATTATTGATTATATAAACAGATTAAATATAGATTATTATGAGCAAATTCCTTGAAATGACTGCAAAATTGCTTGAAATGCTCAAATATACTCCGAATCTGCAAAATCTGCACATTATGTGCGTAATTACGATGGATAATCCAATCGTTTTGAACAAATGAGTTCATAAATATATCTATACTATACAAAGAGCTTAGATATAGATTATTCTGATCAAATGACTTAAAATGATTGAGAAATCGGTTCAAATGCTCAAATATACTCAGAATCTGTAAAATCTAAATATTATGTTCCTAATTACATTGTATAATCCAATCGTTTTTAATAAATGAGATCATAAACATAGTCGATACAATATATAGAGCTCAAATATAAATTATTGCGATCATATGACATAAAATAGATGGACAATCGATTTAAATGCCCGAATATAGTCATAATCTGTAGAATCTGCAAATTATGTGTGTCATTAAAATTTATAATCCAATCGTTTAGAACATTTGAGTTCATTAACATATTTTATACAATATAAAGGGCTTAAATATAGATTATTGTGATCAAATAACTTAAAATGAATGCAAGATCGCTTGTAGTGCTCAAATATAGTCAGAATCTGTAAAATCTGCATATTTTATGCGTAATTACAATGTATAATCCAATCGTTTTGAATAAGTGAGTTCATAACCTTATTTAGACTATATAAAGAGTTTAAATATAGATTATTGTGATCAAATTACTTAAATAAATGCAAAATTGCATGAAATGTACAAATATACTCAAAATCTGCACATTAAGTGCATAATTACAATGTATAATCCAATCGTTTTGAATAAGTGAGTTCACAAACATATTCTTGACAATATAAAGAGCTAAAATATGGATTGTTGTGATTCAATGACTTAAATTGAATGAAAATAGATTCAAATGCTCAAATATACTCATAATCTGTAAAATCTAAACATTATGGCGTAATTACATTGTATAATCCAATCGTTTTGAATAAATGAGTGCATAAACATAGTCGAGACAATATAAAAGAGCTCAAATATAGATTAGTGTGATCAAATGACTTAAAATGAACGCACAATCGCTTGAAATGCTCAAATATACTCAGAATCTGTAAAATCTTCACATTATGTACGTAATTACAATGTATAATCTAATAGTTTCCAATAAGTGAGTTCATGAACATATCCTACACTATATAATGAGTTTAAATATAGATTATAGTGATCAAATAACTTAAAACGAACGTAAAATCGTTTGAAATTCTCAAATATACTCAGAATCTCTGAAATCTGAACATCATGTGTGAAATTACTATTTATAATCCAATCGTTTTGAATAAGTTAAATCATAAACTTATTATAGTCTAAAATGAATGCAAAATCGTTTGAAATACTCAAATAAAATAAGAATCTGTAAAATCTGCACATTATAAATGTAATTACAATGTATAATCCAATAATTTTAAATAAGTGATTTCATACGTCTATTCTAGACTATATAAAGAGTTTGAATAAAGATTATTGTTTTCAATTGACTTAAAATGAATGCAAAATCGATTGAAATGCTCAAATATACTAAGAATCTGTAAAATATGAAAATTATGTGCGAACTTACAATGTATAATCCAATCGTTTTGAATAAGTGAGTTAATAAACTTATTTTAGACTATATAAAGAGGTTAAATATATATTATTGTGATCAAATGACTTAAAATAAATGCAAAATCGCTTGAAATGCTCAAATTTATTCAGAATCTGCGAAATCTGCATATTATGTGCGTAATTTCAATTTATAATCCAATCGTTTTGAAAAAGTGAGTTCATAAATATATTCTAGACTATCTAAAAAACTAAAATATAGATTATGGAACTCAAATGACCTAAAATGAATGCAAGATCACTTGAAATGCTCAAATATACACATAATCTGTAAAATCTGTACATTATGTGCATAATTACAATGTATTATCCAGTCGTTTTGAATAAGTGCGTTGATAAACATATTCTTGATTCTATAAACAGATTAAATATAGATTATTGTGAGCAAATTACTTGAAATGACTGCAAAATCGTTTGAAATGCTCAAATATACTCAGAATTTGTATAACCTAAACATTATGTGCGTAATTACAATGTATAATGCGATCGTTTTGAATCAGTGAGTTCATAAACTTATTTTTTTTGTCTATATAAAGAGTTCAAATATAGACTTTTGTGATCAAATGAATTAAAACTAATGCAAAATCGCTAGAAATGCTCAAATATATTCAGAATCTTCAAAATCTGCACATTATGTGCGTAATTCCAATGTATAATGCAATCATTTTGAATAAGTGAGTTCATAAACATATTCTTGACTATATAAAGAGGTTAAATATAGATTGTTGTGATTAAATGACGTAAAATGAATGCAAAATAGTTTCAAATGCTCAAATATACTCAGAAACATAGTCGAGACTATATAAAGAACTCATATATAGATTATTGTGATTAAATGATTTAAAATTAATGCACAATCGCTTGAAATGCTCAAATATACTCAGAATCTTTAAAATCTGCACTTTATGTGCGTAATTACATTGTATAATCCTCTCATTTTGAATAAATGAGATCATAAACATAGTTGATACAGTACAAAGATCTCAAATATAGATTATTGTTATCAAATGACTTAAAATGAATGGACAATCGCTTTAAATGCCCGAATATACTTAGAATTTGTAGAATCTGCACATTATGTGCATTATTACAATGTATAATCCAATCGTTTTGAATATTTGATTTCATAAATATATTCCATATAATATCAAGGGCTTAAATATAGATTATTGTGATAAAAAAACTTTAAATGAATGCAAAATCGCTTGTAGTGCTCAATATACTAAGAATCTGCAAAATCTGCACATTAAGTGCATTCTTTGTATAAACCAATCATTATAAACATATTCCTGACTATATAAAGAGCTTAAATAAGGATTGTGGTGATTTAATGACTTAAAATAAATGCAAAATATCTTCAAATACTCAAATATACTCAAAATCTGTAAAATCTAAACATTATGGCGTAATTACATTGTAAAATTCAATCGTTTTGAACAAATGAGTCCATAAACATAGTCGAGACAATATAAAGAGCTCAAATATAGATTAGTGTGATCAAATGACTTAAAATGAACGCACAATTGCTTGAAATGCTCAAATATACTCAGAATCTGTAAAATCTTCACATTATGTACGTAATTGTAATGTATAATCCAATCGTTGTCAGTAAGTGAGTTCAAAAATATATTCTACACTATATAAAGAGTTTAAATTTAGATTATTGTGCTGAAATGACATAAAATGATTGCAAAATCACTTTAAATGCTCAAATATACTCAGAATCTGCAAAATATGCACATTATGTATGTAATTACAATGTATAATCCAATCGTTTTCAATAAGTGAGTTCATAAATATATTCTAGACTACATAAACAGCTAAAGATAGATTATTGTGCTCAAATGACTTAAAGTGATTGAAAAATCGCTTGAAATGCTCAAATATACTCAGAATCTGTAAAATTTGTACATTTTGTGTGTAATTAAAATGAATAATCCAATCGCTTTGAATAAGAGAGTTCGTAAACAAATTATACACAATATAAACAGTTTAAATTTTGATTATTGTGCTCAAATGACTTAAAATGAATTCAAAATCGCTATAAATGCTCAAATATACTCAGAATCTGTAAATTTGCATATTATGTGCGTAATTACAATGTATAATCCAATCGTTTTGAATAAGTGAGTTCATAAACACATTCTAGACTATAAAGAGAGTTTAAATATGGATTATTTATGTTCAAATGACTTACAATGATCATAAAATTGCTTGAAATGTTCAAATATAATCAGAATCTGTTAAATCTGTCCATTGTGTGCGTAATTACAATGTAAAATCCAATCATTCTGAATATGTGAGTTTTTAAACATATTTTAGACTATATAAAGAGTTTTAATAAAGATTATTGTGATCAAATGACTTGAAATGAATGCAAAATTGATTGAAATTCTCAAATATACTCAGAATCGGTGAAATCTGAACAATATGTGTGAAATTACTATATATAATCCAATCGTTTTGAATAATTTAGTTCATCAACAAATTATAGACTTTATAAAGAGTTTAAATATAGATTATTGTGATCAACTAACTTAAAAGTGAATGTAAAATCACTTGAAATGATCAAATACACTCAGAATCTGCAAAATCTGCACATGATGTGCGTAATTACAATGTATAATCCAATCGTTTTCAATATGTGAGTTCATAAATATATTCTACACTATATAAAGAGTTTAAATTTAGATTATTGTTCTGAAATAACTTAAAATGATTGAAAAATCATTTGAAATGCTCAAATATACTCAGAATCAGCAAAGTATGCACATTATGTATGTAATTACAATGTATAATCCAATTATTTTCAATAAGTGAGTTCATAAACATATTCTAGACTACATAAATAGCTTAAATATAGATTATTGTGCTCAAATGACTTAAAAATGATTGCAAAATCGCTTGAAATGATCAAATATACTCAGAATCTGTAAAATCTGTATATTATGTGTGTAATTACAATGAATAATCCAATCACTTTAAATAAGAGAGTTCGTAAACAAATTCTACGCTATATAAAAAGTTTAAATTTAGATTGTTGAGCTCAAATGACTTAAAATGAATTCAATATCGCTAGAAATAGTCATATATACTCAGAATCAGTAAAATTTGCACATTATGCGGGTAATTACAATGTATAATCCAATCGTTTTGAATAAGTGAGTTCATCAACACATTTTAGACTATATAAAGAGCTTAAATATGGTTAATATGTTCAAATGACTTTAAATGATCGCAAAATCACGTGAAATATTCAAATATTATCAGAATCTGTAAAATCTTTCCATTATGTGCGTAATTACAATGTATAATCCAATCGTTTTGAATATGTAAGTTTATAAACATATTTTAGACTATATAAAGAGTTTTAATATAGATTATTGTGATCAAATTGTTTGAAATGAATGCAAAATCACTTGAAATGCTCAAATATACTTAGAATCTGTAAAATCTGCATATTATGCACGTGATTACAATATATTATCCAATCATTTTAAATAAATGAGTGCATAAACATAGTCGAGACAGTATAAAGAACTCAAATATAGATTAGTGTGATCAAATGACTAATAATGAAAGCACAACCACTTGAAATGCTCAAATATACTCAGAATCTGTAAAATCTTCACATTATGTACGTAATTACAATGTATAATCCAATTGTTTTCAATAAGTGAGTTCATAAACATATTCTACACTACATAAAGAGTTTAAATATAGATTATAGTGATCAAATAACTTAAAACAAATGCAAATCGCTTGAAATTCTCAAATATACTCAGAATCTGTAAAATCTGAACATCATGTGTGAAATTACTATATATAATCCAATCGTTTTAAATAAGTTAGCTCATAAACATATTATAGCCTTTATAAAGAGTTTAAATATAGATTATTGTGATCAACTAACTTAAAAATGAATGTAAAATCACTTGAAATGCTCAAATACACTCAGAATCTGCAAAATCTGCACATGATGTGCGTAATTACAATGTATAATCCAATCTTTTTGAATGAGTTCATAAACATTTTCTTGACTATATAAAGAGTGTAAATATAGATTTTTGTGACCAAATAACTCAAAATGAATGTAAAATCGCTTGATATGCTAAAATATACTCAGAATCTGTAAAATCTGAACCTTATATGTGCACTTACAATGAATAACTCAATATAGATTACATGTTCAATTACAATGTATAACCTAATCTAATCTGAACAATTTTAGACTATATAAAGAGCTTAAATATAGAATATTGGGATCAAATAACTTAAAATTAATGCAAAATCGCTTGAAATGCTCAAATATACTCAGAATCTGCAAAATCTGAATTATGTGCTTAATTACAATGTATAATCCAATAATTTTTAATAAGTGAGTTCATAACATATGTCTGTCTATATAAAGAGTTTAATATAGATTATTATGATCAAATGACTTAAATAAATGCCCAATCGCTTGAAAAATCTCAAATATACTCAGAATCTGTAAAATATGCACATAATGTGCGTAATTACAATGCATAATTCAATCGTTTTGAAGAAATGAGTTCATAACCCCATTCTATACTACATAAAGAGCTCAAATATAGATTATTCTGATAAAATTATATAAAGTGATTATACAATCGATTCAAATGCTCAAATATACTCAAAATCTATAAAATCTACACATTATGTGTGTAATTACAATGAATAATCCTATCATTTTAAATAAGTGAGATCATACACATAGCCGAGACTATATAAAGAGCTCAAATAAAGATTATTATGATCAAATGACTTAAAATTTATGCACAATCGATTGAAAAGCCCAAATATATTCATAATCTGGACAATCAGCACATTATGTGCGTAATTCCAATGTATAATCCAATCGTTTTGAATAAATGAGATCATAATCATATTCTACACTATATAAAGAGTTTAAATATAGATTATAGTGATCAAATAACTTAAAACGAATACAAAATCGTTCGAAAGTCTCAAATATACTCAGAATCTGTGAAATGTGAACATTATGTGTGAAATTACTATATATAATCCAATCGTTTTGAATAAGTTAGTTCATAAACAAATTATAGACTTTATAAAGAGCTTAAATATAGATTATTGCAAACAAATAACTTAAAAAATGAATGTAAAATCATTTGAAATGCTCAAATATACTCAGAATCTGTGAAATCTGCATATTAAATGTGAAAATACAATGTATATTCCAATCGTTTTGAATATTTGAGTTCATAAATATATTCTAGACTATATAAATGGCTTAAATATTGATTATTATGATCAAATAACTTAAAATGAATGCAAAATCGCTTGAAGAGCTGAAATATACTCAGAATCTGTAAAATTTGCACATTTTGTGCGTAATTACATTGTACAATCCAATCATATTGAATAAGTGAGTTCATATACATATTCTAGACTATATAAAGAGTTTAAATATAGATTATTATGATGAAATAACTTAAAATGAATGTAAAATCGATTGAAATGCTCAAATATACTCAAATTCTGTAAAATATGAACATTATGGGCGTACTTACAATGTATACTCCAATCGTTTTGAATAATCCAATCGTTTTGAATAAGTGAGTTCATAGACATATTTTAGACTATATAAAGAGTTTAAATGTAGATTATTATGATCAAATAACTTAAAATGAATGCAAAATCGTTTGAAATGCTCAAATATACACAGAATCTACAAAATCTGTATTATGTGCGTAAGTACAATGTATAATCCAATCATTTTCAATAAGTGAGTTCATAAACATATTTTGTCTACATAAAAAGTTCAATATTGATTATTATGATCAAATGACTTAAAATGAATGCACAATCGCTTGAAATGCTCAAATATACTCAGA